>WNGS01165523.1:14677928-14760428 GCA_020271785.1 Procambarus virginalis | reverse complement strand
GAATGTTGTAAGGACCGCGCAAGATAGTGAAAACGGTAGCGATCATGGCGGTCCTGGAGAGAGAGGAAGCCAGTGTCAACATATAAACTGAGGGCGGGAGTCGAACAAAAGGCACCAGAGCTGAGACGCAACCCAGTATGGTGCAAAGCATCAAGATGGCGAAGAGTAGAAGAAAAAGCAGAAGAGTATGCAGGGCAACCATAATCGAGTTTAGACAAGATGAGAGAGGAATGTAAATAGAGGAGTGTGCGCCTATCCACTCCCAAAGAAGTATGGGACAAAACCTTAAGTAGGTTAAGGGCCTTAGAGAATTCAACTCGGAGGTAAGAGATATGGGCTGACCAAGACAAACGAGTGTCAAATATTAACCCCAAAAGTTTAGCGGAATCCCTGTACACAAGGGGATGACAAAGGGACAAAGAGGGACGAAGAACGACATGCTTTCGAGTAAAAGTCATAGCACAAGTCTTAGACAGAGAACTTGAAGCCATGATCGGTGGCCCAAGACGATACTGCATCAATCGCAAGTTGAAGCCGCCGTTGAAGGAGAGGCAAATCATCACCCTGACAGCAAAGGGTAAGATTGTCAACATAGAGAGCAGAGAAGACGCCAGAAGGAAGAGAGATAAGAAGACCGTTGAGAGCAACTAGAAAGAGTAGTGCTCAGAACACTACCCTGGAGTACACCCTCATACAGCATAAAAAAGGCAGAGAGAGAGGTACCAAGCCGCAAGGGGACCATATTTCTCCACAAGGGGATAAGTACCCCCACAAACTTGAACAAATAAACATATGTAATATTATAAATATACTGTATACATATTATATATACATATATGTATATATTTATAATACTATATGTAATATTATAACACCACAAACCCAACATGGGGGAGTGTGGAGGCTATTCTAAGCCACTTCGGAAGAGAGTTGTAGGCATTGTATGTAACATTTGTAACATAAGATTTCACCTGAGTTGTACAGGATTACCTACACAATATGCAAACTGGGAAGGTAACTACTGGATCTGTCAAAGTGACAGACAGATGTGGGAAAACATTACCAAACTAATGAATAACATTCCTGAAGTACACAGGCTACAAATTCACACAAAACTACCAGAAATATATGCAGAGTATATAAAGACAGCAACGAACTCTGAGCACAACCCAGGGACTGAGAATTTAGAGAGTCAAAGTAGCAATGTAGAAGGACATAGTGTTGAGGTACACAAAAATGAAGGCAATATTGTAGAGCAAACTGGTGATATGAATAAGGAGAGAAAAAATGAGACAAATGAGAACACAAATGAGAAAGACGAAAGCAACAAAGAGAAAGATAAGGGCAATACCGAGAATGAATGCAGAAACGAGAAAGTTGGAACAAAAAACACAGAGGTAGCCAAGTCGTGCACGGGTACAAACAAGAACAATAATCACAGATGAAAATATTTGCAGGTATTATGCAAAAGGACAGTGCAAATATGGGCCCAGAGGCACGAAATGCTCATTCATGCACCCACAGAAATGCCGAAACTGGTTAGGGAAAGGCTGATCTCGTTTTGATACAGAGTGTAGATATTTTCACCCTAAGCTATGCAAACTCTCAGTTAATGAGAGGAAATGCTATGATCTTCATTGCCCTGATTTCCACGTCAGAGGTACACAGCGCTATATAAGAGGAAGTCCAATATAATAGCCCTGAAAATTTTTAGAGGCAGGCAGAAACAGAGGGAGAAACAGATAGGCAGAAACGTGGCAGGAGTACGGATGGAGAGGGGGAAATGCCCAAGACTGCAGGAGTACGGATGGAGAGGGGGAAATGCCCAAGACTGGACTACAGTTCGTCATCAAGCCCACACATACTACACCCCCCAACTACACAGACTACCACACTCCCCAGTATCACTTCCAAAACTGGACAAACCATTGCCACAACAACACACCCTGGGTCAGGGTAGAGAGGAGGGAGAACTACCAAAACCTTCCAGAAGTGACACAGTGACAATAATGATGTAAACGGAATTATTTTGATTCAAAAGGTGACACCCCTAGGGTCAACACTTGCAACAGAGGAGCTCCAGCATATTTCAACAATCCTAAGTATTGTAGTACAGGTTGATGATAGTGAGTGGTGTCCCAGACAACATAAAGGTATAGTGCTTTTGAAAAATAGGTGAGAACAGGAATGTGCTAAGGGAAGTGAAAAATCAAATGAGAAAAAGTTGCCCTAGTGTTTCCAGTGCAAAGAACATTCAAGATGGCCGCGGCAAGAGGAAAAACAAAACTGAGCTTGATTTTGTGGGATTCAATGAAGAAAGCATTGATATTAGTAGTCTACATAACAAGTTGGTAAAATTAGATACTATAGTGAACTCTCATGTAGAAATAATTAGTAAATAGAAAGAAAGTAATGACCATTTGAATAGGAAAGTTTTATGTCTTGAGGATATAGTGAAAGACTTGTGCAAGGATAAAAATCAATTGGAAACAAATTGCAAAGCCATGGAAGAAGAAAATAAACTCTTAAAAATAGCTTTGGAAGAAGTTAAAGTAAATTTAAACATAAATGACTACAATAGGTTAGGTAAGGAATTTTAACAGGAGAAACAGCTTTTGTCAGCACAGATGGAGAAAGTTACACAGGGAATAGAACAGTGCAAGAAAGATATGCAACTCGCCTATGCACAAGTGGCCAAGGAGAAGGAAAAAATTGAAGAAGCAGTAAAGGAAGTCAAACACTGCAGCAACCAAGATAAAACAAACATTAGGCTGGAAGTGAGAAAGGAATTGGCATCTAACCCGAAGTTGGTGCAAAACACAGTTGATCGGAGCAAATCCCTGATAATTTTTGGTTGCAAAGAAAAGGAGAAAACACCTAGGTGAGAGAGCTGTAGAAGAAGCGAAAGTAGTAGATAAAATTGTTGGCCTCGTAGAAGGTCTTACAACCGTAGAGAATGTATGCGACTATAGGAGAATAGGCAGATATGTAAAAGGGAAAGATCGACCTTTGAGGATCACCCTAAATGGTGCCAAACAGATGGAAGAAGTATTAAGGAATGCCAGAAAATTACAAAGTGATGAGGATGGGAAATTGTGGTCGTTAAGACGAGATCTTTCAAAAGAAGACAGAGAAGCTGAAACTGAACCTCGCCGAGGCAAAAAGTTTAAACGAGAGCAGGAATGAAGAAGAAATCAATACTTTTTTCTACAGTGATAGGGGTAGGCAGACCAGTAAAGTGGTACATAAAGGCAAATCAACAAAATCAATAGAGAGGGAGTGAAAAATAAGGAGAGGGGGAACAAATTCCTGAAGATTGCATACACCAACATAGATGGAGCGAGATCGAAGATACTGGAGTTAAGTGATGTAATACAGCTGCAGACACCAGACATTGTTGCACTCACAGAGACAAAACTTGAAGATGTTATTTTAAATGAGGTCATATTCCCAAGGGGCTACTCAATTTGGAGACGGGACAGAAAAATTAGGAAAGGCGGTGGCGCTGCTGTGCTGGTGAAAGAAAACCTAAAGGTGAAAAATATGACTGCCAATCCACAAGAATTTGACATAATAGCACTAGAGATCTGTCATGAAGATGATAAACTAATGATCATAAATGCATATAGTCCACCGCCAAGCAGCACATGGTCAAAGGAGGAGCTAGATAGTAAACGCGAAGATCTTATAAGAATAATGAAGGAGATTATAGCGAGAGCGGATAACGATAGATCACGTCTGTTGATAGTCGGCGACTTCAACTTGAAATCCATTGACTGGGAAGCATAGGAAGATAAAACAGAAGATTTTTGGACCTGTAGATTTGTAGACCTCATCCTGGAAACATTCTTGTATCAACATGTTAACCCTTACACTGCTCAGGGGTCCTGGGGACATTTACACCCCTGTGCGCAAGAAAAAAAAAATTCAAAATTTTTTTTTCGTCTTCTGAACATGTTAATTTGTGTCCCCTGAGCACGGGAAAAATAACAAAAAAATCGTAGGTGACATATTTTGGGCGCAATTGACCGAGGAAGTCTGGCAACAAGTGGGCGTTGACAGAGCGGTCGTCAGGGCCGGTCAGCATCACCCGCGCTGACAGATGGGAGTTGCCACAAAGATATTATTACCTAATTGTTTCAATGTCTCCGATTGATTTTTTCTTAGTTTTTTTGCAGTAATATTATTCAATAGTGTGTATTGTAATATATTTATATAATAAAAGTGGTGAATAATCGCTATACTCAAACGTATGGTGTGCATATTAGTAATTCAATTATTATGTTCATAAAACAATAAACAAATAGTTTTGCTGCTATTACACTCTATACACAGGTTATATATAAGTATCTGCATATTTTGGTCACCATAACGAACCACTAAGTTGTTATTGAGAGTCGAAGAGCAATGAAGAGTTACCGCCACACACCAGCCAGCCACTCGCTGCCACTCCCTCAACACACGCACTAAACTTTCTCCCCCAACAATACCATTTGTGGTGTTATTACACTATATACAGACGTTATATATAAGTATGTATATATTTTGTTCACCACAACTGTACAGCTATGCTGATATAGTTAGTTCAAGCACTAAGAGTCGTCGGTATACACAGCTGACGGCTGGCGGCTCCCTCACTCATTCAAGGTCACACGCACTAAACTTTCTCCCCCAACAATACTGTTTGCAGTGTTATTACCCTATATACACATATTATATATAAATATCTACATGTTTTATGCACTGTAACTGTACACCTAAGCTTGTAGTGCGCCCAAAGAGCATAGTGGCCACCCTCTAAACAGCTTGACAAATCGTGCAGACGACGTCACCTCCGTCACCCAAATGGCTCCTCCCAGCATAATCCTTTTGCTGTTATTACACTAATACACACATTATATATAAGTATCTACATTTGTGTCACCATAGAGAACCACTGAGCTGGTATGGTGATGTAAACAATAACAGGTGGCCACACAGTCAGTAAACGATGCTGTCTCCCTCAGTCTCTCAGCATCACTCCTCCCACAGCGCTAATTATTACAACAATCCTGCTATTATCACAACCCTGGTTATTTATATCACAGTCACGGGTCATCTGTAATATTGTCATCACTAAATAATAACAATTATATATTTATTTTGACATTTTTCGGTGATGCTGTGGTCACAAGCTGAACAGCAATGCTGATCGCTCATGCTGCGTGCGCCAGCCTTGGTTGCTCCAACAGTACTGTGCCTCTCACACCTGAGAATATTGCCCACGATTTTTTTTTAAATGGCGTCTGTTTACAAGAGCCCTGAGGAAGCTACTGTGAACCCGTGTAGCCGCGGGCCATTTGAATCGGGAATGGCACCCTATGGCGATATATACGCCATGCGCACCGCGGGACATGTTACTCAGGGCGTATATATACGCCATGCGCAGTTTAAGGGTTTTAAACAAGCTACGAGGTTGAGGGAAGGGGACGTTCCCTCCATGCTTAGATTTGATATTTACCAGGAAGGAGGAAGGATATTTGACATTCAGTACCTTCCTCCCTTGGGTAAAAGTGACCCATGTCTTTTTGGGAATAAAGTATGCAATGCGTTATAATCTGGAAGAAAATAATGAGGTGATGCATTGAAAAACCTGACTTTAGGAGAGGACATTATGGCAACCTTAGAAATTTTTTAGGGAGTATAATGGACAGACTTGTTGCTAGGCAAGGAAGTGAATGAGATGTATGTCAAGTTTTGTGAAATATATGATAAGGCACAAAAAATTTATACCAAACAGAGATGCAGAACTAGGAAACAGGATTGGTTCAACAGAAAGTGCGAGAGGGCCAGAGACCAAAAGACACAAAAAGGAATCAATACAGGAAGAGGCCAAACCCCCAAACATACCAGCGATACAAAGATGCGAGAAACAACTACACGGCAGTGAGGAGAGAGGCAGAAAGAAATTTGAAAAAGGGATTGCAGACAAATGTAAAACAGAACCAGGTCTATTCTATAAATTCATAAACAACAAATTGCAGGTAAAGGATAATATTCAGAGGTTGAAAATGGGAAATAGATTCACGGAAAATGAAAAGGAAATGTGTGAAACACTAAACGAAAAGTTCCAAAGTGTGTTTGTACAAAATGAAATCTTTAGAGAACCAGACACAATAAGAATTCCAGGGAACAACATAGAGCACATAGAGGTGTCTAGAGATGACGTTGACAAAATGCTCAAGGAGCTAAGTAAGAACAAAGCAGTTGGTCCAGATGGAGTTTCACCATGGGTTCCGAGAGAATGTGCACCTGCTCAGCATTCCTCTTCAACTGATTTTTCAGGCATCCCTGTTTACAGGAGTTGTAGCTGATGTGTGGAAAAAGGCTAACATAGTTCCAATCTACAAAAGTGGAATCAGGGAAGACCCCCTTAACTATAGACTGGTATCATTGACAAGTGTAATAGTCAAAATATTGGAAAAAATAATTAAAACTAAATGGGTAGAACACCTGGAGAGAAATTATATAATATCAGACAGACAGTATGGTTTTCGATCTGGAAGATCCTGTGTATCGAATTTACTCAATTTCTATGACCGAGCAACAGAGATATTACAGGAAAGAGATGGTTGGGTTGACTGCATCTATCTGGACCTAAAAAAGGCTTTCGACAGAGTTCCACACAAGAGGTTGTTCTGGAAACTGGAAAATATTGGAGGGGTGACAGGTAAGCTTCTAACATGGATGAAAAATTTTCTGACTGATAGAAAAATGAGGGCAGTGATCAGAGGCAATGTATCGGACTGGAGAAATGTCACAAGTGGAGTACCACAGGGTTCAGTTCTTGCACCAGTGATGTTTATTGTCTACATAAATGATCTACCAGTTGGTATACAGAATTATATGAACATGTTTGCTGATGATGCTAAGATAATAGGAAGGATAAGAAACTTAGATGATTGTCATGCCCTTCAAGATGACCTGGACAAAATAAGTACATGGAGCGCCACTTGGCAAATGGAATTTAATGTTAATAAATGCCATGTTATGGAATGTGGAATAGGAGAACATAGACCCCACACAACCTATATATTATGTGAGAAATCTTTAAAGAATTCTGATAAAGAAAGAGATCAAGGGGTGGTTCTATAAAGAAAACTATCACCTGAGGACCACAAAGAATATTGTGCAAGGAGCCTATGCCACGCTTTCCAACTTCAGAATTGCGTTTAAATACATGGATGGCGATATACTAAAGAAATTGTTCATAACTTTTGTTAGGCCAAAGCTAGAATATGCAGCGGTTGTGTGGTGCCCATATCTTAAGCAGCACATCAACAAACTGGAAAAGGTGCAAAGACATGCTACTAAGTGACTCCCAGAACTGAAGGGCAAGAGCTACGAGGAGAGGTTAGAGGCATTAAATATGCCAAAACTAGAAGACAGAAGAAAAAGAGGTGATATGATCACTACATACAAAATAGTAACAGGAATTGATAAAATCGATAGGGAAGATTTCCCGAGACCTGGAACTTTAAGAACAAGAGGTCATAGATATAAACTAACTAAACACAGATGCCGAAGAAATATAAGAAAATTCACTTTCGCAAACAGAGTGGTAGACGGTTGGAACAAGTTAGGGGAGGTGGTGGTGGAGGCCAAGACCGTCAGTAGTTTCAAAGCGTTATATGACAGAGTGCTGGGAAGACGGGACACCACGAGCGTAGCTCTCATCCTGTAACTACACTTAGGTAATTACACTTAGGTAATTACACTGTCCGCATGTACATGTGTGTACACACACACACACACACACGTGATAAGAATATTACAAGCTGCCAACCAGTGGACAGAGAGCACCACGCCAGCCAGGCGAAGAAGGCCCAAAACTGCATCAAAAGGCCCACCTCAACAACAAAACCCCAAAGTCCCAGCACGACCACAACACGTGCCCCAAAAAGATCAATCTGCAAGCCAGGAAGACCCCGGAACCCCAGAAGGCAGAACCGGGTCACACACGAGGAAACAAAGCCCCCTGAACCAACAAAGGGGGCCCAAGAGGAAGAAACCTCCGGAACGAAAGCAAAGAACCCAAAGGAACCTGGAATTGAACCAGGGGGAGCCCAAACCACCACATTTGCTGGCGGAGATACACCACAGAAAGGTAAAGCACAGCCTCTAGATAGAACCCCCAGGGAAACGGTCAAAAGAGACTGAAAACCAAGGGACAAGTTGTGGGAAGAAACGTAACAGACAGGAACACTGAGCCCAAACCCTAGGGCCCAGACCCGAAACAGACAAAACGGAAAACCCGGTGTAAAATTAACACTCAAATGTTCCCAGAGGAACAGAAAACAGGCAGAAAACACCAGAAAAGCAAAGAAACGACAACAGGAGAATAAAACCCCTGAAAAAGGTGAAAAAACTCGCCCAAGACGCTCACTCACACATCCAGGCGCATGTAAAACCACAACGCCGCCCTGGTGGCCATGTCGGGAAACCAGCAGAAGAAAATGCCCACCAGAACAGAGGGCTGTGACCAACGCAAAAGATACATAAACACGCCAGCAAAAGTGGGAAGCAAGGAGACTGGATGGGCTGCTTCTGGGCGAAAAACTCCGCCCAGAAGCAGAAAACCCAGGCAGGGGCAAACCGCCCCAGAACTGCTAGCAGGCATCCCCCACAGTCCCGGGAACCCGCAACAGAGGCCCCGGGGCAGAGCCGTCCTCCAAGCTCTCCGCCCTTAAAGAAAAGGAAGAGTCCATGGGAAAGGCAGCAAGAAAGGGCCGCTGGTAAGACCCAGAAGCCTTGGCAGGAGGAACAGGCTCGAAAACCTCCGTCCACAACCCGAACGGGGCAGCCCCTGAAACCGCCCGAGTCTCGGCCCCAACTAAATCCCACCCTGACCCCGAAACCCACAGACCGTCCGGAGCCGCGAACAGGGAGGGAAAGGGGCGAACAGCATCTAACCAAAACGGGGTGACCCCGGGGCATCCGAGTGGGAAACCAACCTAGCGAGTTGCAGCAACCTAACCTAGCTTGCAACACAGATGCCGCCTGTACTCTGAACAGTAATAACATCAGGAGAGTACTGGAGAACAAGCAGAGAATATCTCTCACAAGACTCCGGGTCAAGGTGTCAGTGACCCAATAGGCAACATGACGGAGGTAAAAGTGGCAACTGTCACCTGGAGACAAGGGCACAGCAACCAACGATCCCGTACAAGACGGGTTGGAACCCGGAAGACACATTCAATGGTCCACCGAGCCCTGACAGGGGTTTCCAGGGCCCGTAGGGTAAGAACTACGGAAAGCCCGGGCAAGGTGTTGCTAATCAGTTAAGAAACGCAAAAATAACAAGGGGGTAGAGGACAACACTGAAAACCCCTGCGATGTGTACAATCACGGGGGTCTAGCAGAGGGCCACCAAACACTACCAGTGGAACTATAGCCACACTAGGCAGACCCCCCACCAGGCAAATGAAAATAAAAACAAAAGAAAAACCCAGCAAAAGTACACCGTCTCCACAAGCAACAGGAACCGGTCGCCGCTTAGGTGGCAGGTCGCGCAACACCTTGACGCCCAAACCAGCACAATACCAGTCCCTACCCAGGACCAAACAAGGGCCCCAAGCCCCAGCTGGCCCCAAGGGCGAGGCAAATGCCGAGCAGCAAGAACCCCTACGGGAATGGTTCCCGAACGCCCCAGGGAAGATAACCCTGTCACGTAGGGGCAGTACACACATGGCGCTTAGAGAAGGAAGCCCCTAAGCGCATGCAGCCCTGGTACTGATGAACACCTGGCCACCACACAACACAACACACAGCAGTGAACGCCACACAAGGCAAACACCGCCTAGGAAACTGAGGCCAGAGAAGCGTCTATCCCGGTTGACATTAGCTTACGAACTGATGCTAGGTAGCTGGCGCAGTGAGGTCCGAAGCTTCCCCCTCCCCTCTCGGGGCGGGGAGGGCTGCGCGGACGATCGGCGCGGCAGTAAAGTGTGATATTTGCTTGTTTGCTTGTTTCCTTGGGATTGTAGGGAGTTTCTACCTCTGTTCGTTTTTTGTTTTAGTTTTTTACCATGTGGGGTTTGTTTTGTTATGCCTACCTTTCTGGGTGCCTAACCCCGGTCAATGGCAGATAAGGAAAACCTCAACCACAAGGGGGGTTTTTCCAGGGCCATTGCTCCCTGAAACTTCTCTGAAGGGGCCAGGTTCTGGCGCTGGTCCCTGGTAGGTCTGAACTCCTTAGCTAATGTCCCGGTCTAATATAACATACATTAGTCCGATAAGCTCCAGGGAGCTGTAGGGTCTCCCCACAGAAAATTTATGGTAGTGGGAATGAAAATGACATTGAAGCCTTACAAAGATATCTACAAGAACCTCACAAATGTTCAGAAGACTGACCAAGGCAAGACCTTGCATGTGCAGCATAGCAACCCACGGCACAACTACCAAATTAATAACATTACAGCAGATTGATGAAGAAAAGGCCCTTGGAGTCAAAATCCACCATTCACTGAAAGTTGCACAACAGATAGAAGCAGCAGTCAAAAATACTAACCAAACCCTTTGAATAATCAAGCATATCTTTGACTTTACTAAAAATAAGGTAGCGATTCAACTATAAATCTCTGATGCGTTCCCATTTGTATTACTGTATCCAAGCGTGGAGAACTCATCCTCAAAAGGACATAGCTGCTCTGGAGAAAGTAGAACACTGGGCAACAGGAATCATTCCAAAGCCAAGTTAGCTTTTGTATCAGGAATGCTTGAAGACCACAAGGCTAACAACAGCAAATTAGGCATGCCAGGGCAGATCTCATTGAAAATTAAATACTGAACAATTTGGAGGATGTTGATCAAGACAATTTCTTCAAAATGTCAGATATAACAAAAAAGGAGTAACTGTTTCAAGCTCAACAAGCCACAATATAGGACTGAGAACTGGAGATGTTTTTTCATCCACAGAGTTAAATACCCATGGTATTTAACCTACTGGTTAAATACCCACCAAAACTCAAAAATCCAAAACACTTAAATTTTAAAATCCAACTGGAAAAGATCACCAGGGCAAATGAGAGGACCTTTGACAAGCCGCCACCTTTCTGTCCGTGTCGAGGCCACTAGTGTTATTGGCCCTCAAGTAAATGCAGGCATCATTAAAAATTACCACATTTCTCTTTAATGAGGGCGTGGAGATCAGCCCAAAGAAAATGGAGGCAAAGGCTGAAAGATGGGTAGGAAAATCATATTTCATTTGGGTAAAAAAACAGAACACTATCTTACCCAAACCTGGAACCTTCATCAACTCAATATCTTCAGGCTTCATTCCTCTTCCTATTCCAGCAAGTGGTAGAAGTGTGCCATTAGATAAGGGATCAGCTGAACCTTCAAGTCTTCCAGCACCCGCACCTCTTCGAAGAACTGCACCTCTTCCAGCACCTGTTTCAAGAAGTAAATTTAGTAATAAATTGTGTTAACCTTTATATGCACACCCAAGTACATAGTACAGGTATCCAGATGACAACATGGCATGAGTACACAGGAGCTAATCATGGTGCACAATGGTATTAGATCCCACGAGACAAAACTATGTTGCCACCGACACCAAAGTAGGAAGTAAAGCCATATCAATACAAAACGGCCAGTTGCCACTCTGCCTTGGGGGGGGTGCCGTCATTGATCCTAATTTTCACCCCCACCCCTCACTAGGGGTGGAGGTGATTTTAATATAAATTTAAATTTAATAAAAATAATTAACAGAAGTTAATTATTATTAACATACTTCCTCTTGATTAATAATTATTAATTATTAATCAAGAGGAAGTATGGGCCAATAGAACCTCTGCAGTTACTTCCACTCTTATGTTCTCATATCCAATTAATACCCATAGTTTCGTGTTTTGTCTTGTATTTGTCAAGTTTGTTCACCTCACCCAAAACCGTTGTACCATATCACCTCACCCTATGGAGGTATTCACAACATCAGTTCATTTGTGTAGCAAAAGGCCACATATGAATGTTCCCCAGTCGGAGAACATTACAGAGCAGGCAAGAGCTCTAACTCAGATACTGGGAGAAAAGTCAATACCAAACAGCACCAGTGAACCAAAAGAATGCGTGGGCAACTGAGTCACGTTTAATTCATCAGCATCAGGCTCCAGCAACAGGCAGCCACACCAGCACTCAGGACTCCCGCAGTGACAGTGTAAAGGTTAACCAGTAACCCCACAAGTGGTTACTGGGGCTCAAAAATATGGTCATAATAGTACTGTATTGTCAAGGATTTGTGGGCTGAAAAAAGGAAAGTTGTCGAGTGCCTACGAAATCTTGGGCAGAGAATCGAGTCCATAGAGGCAAAATTAAACATTCAGGTGAAGTTAGAGGAAAGTAACAAACCAGTAGTGAAGGAAAGTCAGGAAATAGTGGTAGAGGACAATAATGAAAGCTGTCAACTTTAACGATGTTGATGAAATGAAGGAAATGAAGTGTGTTTAAGTGATTGTAGTCGTAGTGAAAGGTAAAACTATAATTAAAAATAAAATAAAGGCTCCTTTCAGAAAAAAGCCTACTTTATTTCCAAAATTTCATTGGCAAGACTATTTGCAAAGGTCCTTGTCCAGTATCAGGTGGAAGCAACATCACAAGAGCCGTGAGTGTGATAAGAGTCCTGGGTGCTCTGAGTACCCGAGGTACAGGTTCAGAAAGGAGCATTTCACTATACTTGACACCTAACTTTGTATACAAGAATTTGTTATCTTATTAATTCTGCCATACTTTAAATGTGCAGTATTATATTGTGAGAATTACCTCGCAGAGTTATTCCACCAGTAAGAGATGGAAATTCTTCAAATTCTTCATCTCTGTTTTGGGAGGCAATTGATGCAGCAGAACTTGAAGAAAAGGATGAACCTGGTGGATCAATTATGCTTCCAGCTGCATCAACAACATTGTGCCATGCGCTTTTAGCTCGCATTTGTGACGGGGAGCTAGCCACTTCATTCTGAAAGTATTTATAAAGTACAATATATTTTATATATATAAGGGGTATCCCAAAACAATGCACACACTCTTTGTCATATAACGTTTCAAAGCGTTATATGACAAAGAGTGCTGGGAAGACGGGACACCACGAGCGTAGCTCTCATCCTGTAACTACACTTAGGTAATTACACAAACAACTGATAGCTCAATGTTTACTTTTCTCTCTCTCTCTCTCTCTTTTTTAGAGACAGAGACAGAGAGACAGAGACAGAGAGAGACAGAGAGAGAGAGAGAGAGAGAGAGAGAGAGAGAGAGAGAGAGAGAGAGAGACAGAGAGAGAGACAGAGAGAGAGAGAGAGACAGAGACAGAGACAGAGAGAGACAGAGACAGAGACAGAGACAGAGACAGAGAGACAGAGAGACAGAGAGAGAGACAGAGACAGAGAGAGAGAGAGACAGAGAGAGAGACAGAGACAGAGAGACAGAGACAGAGACAGAGAGAGACAGAGACAGAGACAGAGACAGAGAGAGACAGACAGAGAGACAGACAGAGACAGAGAGATCAGCACCACATCATGACCTGACAAATTCCTTCCTAGCAGACACATCTACTGATCAACAGGCTGCTTTTATTCAGTTTTATAAACTCTCCCAGAAGTTTCGCCAACATAGGGAGGCTCTAATTGATATTCTGGGGCTCATTGACTCCTTCAAGGCAGTGTGTGAAAATCAGAACACAGTATCAACAAGAGACACAAGCTGCTCTGCACATAGTGCCGAGGTTGACAGTTGCTGGTCTAATCACATTGCTAGTAACTCCGAGGCTAAAGCTTGGTGGGAATCTATCCAACATAAAGCCTCACAGGAAACTTTGAACCGCAACTCCGAATCTGCAAATCCATCTGTAGGTCTTCCAGATACATCTTTGTTGCCACCAACACCTTCTGTTGTTCTGTTGCCATCAACTGAAGAAACACACAGTAGTTTGAATACAATACCCAGTGTGACTTCCACTCCTGCCAATTCAGACACACTGGTACCGACATCTACAGCTGTCAATCAAGCGGTGCCTACTGTACCAGTACAAGGTCCAAATCAAAACTCAACTAGTCAATATAGGTCTAGAAGGAGTGGTCGAAGACGTATCCGTCCTACTCAGCAGTCTCGGCCTCCACACCCTCAGCTACAACATAACCATAATCAGGCACTGCATCACCAACCTCAACAAGGCCCTGAACAACAACAACACCGGCCTCCACACCCTCAACTACAACATAACCATAACCAGGCACTGCATCACCAACCTCAACAAGGCCCTGAACAACAACAACACCGGCCTCCACTCCCTCAGCTACAACATAACCATAACCAGGCACTGCATCACCAACCTCAACAAGGCCTTGAACATCAACACCAGCAGCACACTCAGCATTGGTCTCATCACCTTAATCAGCGGCTTAGCTCTGGCAGTCAACCTCCCAGATTTAATGTAAGCCCCTGCTCTAAATGCAATCGCAGGGGGCATACAACTGATACCTGTCTAAGTGATCTCAGGTGTAATTACTGCCACCGAACAGGTCATCAACAAGACACTTGTCGTACCAAAACGGTCCTGGATAGACAGGAACAAATGTTCAGAAACATTATCTCTGATCAATCACAGAAATATTCAGACTTGGTGTATACTCTTACTCGTCAGCACCCTTACTATCCATACCCAATCCCTGAAGGTGTCTTTGTGCCTTACTCAGCACAGCAGATTTTCACTCCACCAGCACAGCAGCTACGAAGACTGCCACCATACACAGCTGCATTCTCAAACAACTTGCAGACATGAGGAGTCAATCGATCAGCATATTATCTGCCAACATCAGAGGCTTCATGACCAATGTTGGCGATCTCACACACAGCTTTGTGAACACTCATCGTCCTGATGTGGTTGTTGTACAAGAAACATTTCTAGATGACAGGACCCCTGAGAACTTTGCTACGATTGCCGGTTATACCTCATGGTTGCGCCGAGATAGGCAGGGTCAAGGAGGGGGTGTTGCAGTGTGCACCAGCAAATCTGTGTATGCACAACACATTGATGTGGTCATTCCTGGTCATCTTGAAATTATGTTCTTCAAAGTATGCTTAAATCCAGGTACCTCAATTCTCTTATGTGCAATGTACAGACCTCAATGGCAGGGTGCTTCCCCAATCACCTTCCTGATGGACAACCTAGACTCCCTGCTAATGCAGCACAACTGTCAGCACATTATAATTGTTGGTGACCTCAACCAGTATCTTATACAGAGGGATTTTGATGAACTCTTAGCAGTTTTTAACCTTGAAAATTTTGTTAACTTTCCTACCCACATATCAGGCTCGTCTCTTGATCCTGTCGTAACTGACCTTCCTGCAAATATTGTTAATTGCAGACCTCTGGGATATGTTGGTTCTTCAGACCACCAGGCTGTCTTTACTACACTGGCTATCCCGACAGATCGAGGTGAAGAATCAGTTCGTACTACCTGGCTTTGGGACAGAGGGAACTGGCCAGCCCTACGGTCAGAGCTTGAAGTTACTGATTGGAATGCCTTGCTCCAGGGGGACGTGAACAGCCAAGTAAACGCTTTCACCAGTCATATACTGGACCTCCAGTATAGGCATATCCCTCACCGGCAGTATGTGACCAAGCCCATTGATCAGCCTTGGTTTGGATATCGCTGCAGGATGGCAGCTGAAGCCAAAAACAAGGCCTGGAGGAGATGTAAACGGCATCCCTCGGCTCATAACAGAAACATTCATAGACAATCTTGTCGAATAATGAAAGAAGTTCAAAAGTGGGCTATATCCAGATGGGAATCCGAAACTCGAAGAAAACTTGCATTTGGAAGGGTTGGATCAAAGGTCTGGTGGTCCCTGGTGAAGGATCGGCAGGGGTACTCATCTGAGGACAGGAAAGATTGCCAAACCAACACAGCAGCAGTGAGGCTAATGGAAACATCTAGAACATTGTTTGTGGAGTGTACTGTTAAAACAGGTGTTAATTTTAAGTACATAGTGTTAAAGTGTTAAAGTTAAAATTGCAGTAATTTTAGTGTACAATAGTTTTCATAAACTGTATTGTAGTACTCAACATACAGCAGAACTACATAATCAATACAGTGCTAACTGCATAATACAGTACTGTACCTATTTACTGTATTCACAACTCCATGAGAATTCAAGATGGACATACTCCAACAATAAGGTAAGAAACTATAACTTTTTTTTTAGTTGAGTATTAATATATAGGCACAGTATATAATATGATAATGCATTTTTATGGAGTACAAGAAAAAAAAACATGCAAATGCCTCCTGAAGGCATCACCTGTTGCAACGAATCCACCCCTGCAACGAACTGGGGTTGGTTCTATATAGTGTGCCGAATCAATGTTGTACTGTATATGAGACTGGAAATGAAGGGTCATAGACAGGATATGTCAGGCTGTAATGGAGAGATATGGGAAGTGGTGCTTCACAGGGCACTGTCCTAGCACCATTGCCATTTTTAATTCATAACTGACCTCCCAGACTAAGCTTATAGATGTTTGCAGATAAAAAGTTAATGAGGAAAATATGAATTGAAGGACTAAGGTGCTGCAAAGAGACATTATATTGAGCTTCAAGAGTGGGCAGATAAATGGCTGCTGGAATTCAATCCAAATAATAATAATTCATTGTGTCGGGGAATAGGCAACCAGAGTATTTACACATGTTTACATTGAGGCTTACATTGAGATAACCCCCTCTCCATTCTCCCGAGGTCAAATTAATGACCGTCCCAGAATGCAACCCCACAACAAGCCGACTAACTCTTGGGTATCTACTTGCTGCTAGGTGAACATTGAGTGATAGGAAATGCACCTAACCATTCAGGTGCTAACATCAAGTTATTGTATTGTAAAGTGGCTCCAATTTTACAATACAATAATTAATCTTCTAAGGTTACTCAAAACACAATACTGTATTATTAATTCACTCGCTGTTGATAGTAACCATAAATGCTTATCTCAAGATATTTAAAACTTGACCAAATATAACAGTATATAAAGCTACTTAGAAAAAACCAAGTATTGTATTGGAATATACTGTGCTCATGTCATGCAATAATATTGTATTCCTGGAAGTTAAATCTTGTCCTTTCTAATATATACACTATTAGTGAATGATGACAGTAAAAGTTACCTTATGAACAGTCCTCTGAACATCCACCGGAACTCCGCACAATTGAACAGCACGTAGCTGATGTCTACCTTCTTGTGGTTGTATTCCAAATTCTTTCTCCAAGTTCACATTATCACACATCAAAAATAACCATCGACGTGCACATGATAATGAGCAATACTTTCCAGCATCTCTCTGGTAATTTTTATGCCACTGTAATATACACAAACATTACAGCATATAATATAAAACCTTTGTTAAAATATATTTATAGCATAAAATCAATATTTAATGTCAAAAATACAGTACATTCAAACTACACATTCCTAGCATAATCTTAACTACACTATGAACTCTGCTAGTTTGGGTATCACTGCAACTCATTTATGTAGCAGTTTTATTAAGATTACTTGCAAATAATTTCAACTTCCAAAGCTTTAATCTGTTTACTATGATTGCCAATTTTGTTTATTACCAATTTCCCCATTTGAGAGCACCATATGGTGGCTTCCTGTAGCTATCTCTCCGAGATTGCTCCATTCTACAAGTCACATCAGTTGCACAAGTTCTTTGGCCTACCGGGGATCAGTGTCAGAGCCTCCCCCCCCCCCAACACACACACACACACACACAAGGCAGAGATCAAATGACATTCCACTATTTCACTGGGAAAGCATCCAGGAAGTCAGCAAATCTTTACAGTCAAATGCTGGGTACATAAGACTCAAAGCCATGATCCTGCCAAAAACAATTCTAAATACAAGTAAACAAAAAGAAACTTTCACAAAATTCGCTAAAGCTTGATAGTACTGCACACCGCGACCAGGCTGCCCTGAGCTCAGTTCAGTATCAGCCATCAATTCAGTTATGCTGATGCATCACCTAGAGCAACACAGTAGTGCTCCTTTGTTGCATTATCTTGCAGCAAGTACCAGAGATGGTCCAGAGCTTGTACAGCTTAAGGGTTAATCCTAATTTTCCCCTGGAATATGACCTGCCAAACCATTTAACAACCAGGTAACCATTCACTGCCGAGTGAAGAGAGACTACAATTAAGAATTGGTGCCCATGCAATCCTCCCTAGCCAGGATACGAACCCAGGCCAAAGCGTTCACAAAGCACCGGGCGAGTTTTACCATTGCGCCACGGGGACTGCTCAGTGTTCAAAAGTTCTCTTTTGAACACTGCAAAAGGTCAGCCAGTATGTGTATGGAGAAAGTGTTAAAAAGTCAATAACTCTTACGTCCACTGAGTTCTCTCTCAGCATGCCAACTGCACCTCTGCTTTTCAATGGGACTATTCTGCACATCCTGCCATGCCTTCTGGACTCATATGGCGTTATTCCCGTGTGCATATTTGGAAAATACTAAGATTGGTTGCAAGTGTAAATAAAAAAAAATAAAATAAAAATTAATATATATACAGTATATATTTATTTATTTATTTCCCTGCTGTGCAGGTGGGGGGAGGGATAGATATAGTAATTTACACTTGCAACCAATCCTAGTATTTTCCAAATACTGTATGCACATATTTAATATATAATATAATATATATATATATATTATATTATTTGGCAATGCATGCTTAGGTGTACCAGACAGAGGAGGCAAGACACTGGCCTCATCCATCAATAAAGCAATTAGGGATTTTCCTAGGGCTGACAACCTAGTCCACCTCCCCAAACACACCAAACACCGCTGAGGCAGACCAAGTACAACAATCAGCGAGAACAGAATATTAGGTACCGAAGTCAGCAAGAAAATTGATGAGGGCAATACAGTCGGGGCACTCAGGTTGATCACAAGTGAGGACAAAATTTTGCCCAGGGATGAAACCACAGTCCAAGCACTGAGAGAAAAACACCTCCTCAGGGCTGTAGGTGGACCTCCCCCACAGGTCAGGGTCCCCCCTAACCAGGAACCCCTCATCCTCCGGGAGTCAGAGGTTTATAAAGCTATTGTTTCATTTCCCCCGGGCTCCTCATGAGGCTACACAGGGGTAAGACCTCAACATGTGAAGGAAATGGTGAACTCTGCTCTTGGCCCAGCTGCAGAAGCGCTCCTGACAGAAATCACAATGTTTGTCAACAACTGCCTCGCCGGGTTAATTCCTGATGAAATCAAACCATTCTTCTTTGGTGCATCCCTATGTGCCCTGAAAAAGAAGGGGGGAGGGATCAGACCCATTGCCGTTGGTAATACCCTTCGCCACCTAGTTGCAAGGGCTGCTGTCAGAAGTATCCGAATGGAAGCAGCCACCATGCTGCAACCAAACCAGCTGGGGTTTGGAGTCCCCCAAGGCTGTGAAGCAGCGGCCCATGCTGGACGAGCCTACATTAGCTCTCTTACTGAAGACCAGGCAGTAGTAAAATTAGATTTTAAAAATGCTTTCAACTCGGTCAAAAGGGAAGCAATCCTCACTGCAGTCCAGGAACATTGCCCAAGCATTCTCCCGTTTGTGTCAGCAGGATACAGCAAAGACTCAACCCTCCTGTTTGGCAAACATGAAGTCACCTCAGCAGAGGGAATTCAACAGGGAGACCCACTTGCACCCTTCCTCTTTTGCATAGCAGTTCGAGAAATTACAACCAGACTGTCCAGTGAGCTCAACATCTGGTTCCTGGATGATGGCACTCTGGCAGGCACACAAGACTCCCTGTTGGAAGACCTGCAGCTGGTGAAGACACGGGGGGAGACCATGGGTCTCGTTCTTAACCCCTCCAAGTGCGAAATTATTGCATCCAGTGAGGTTATTATTAGAGCAGTGAAATCAGTTCTACCAGAAGCCTCAGTCATTAAACCCACCGACAGCACACTACTTGGAGCACCTCTGGGCCACAATGTCATTGCTGCAGTCCTTGACGAAAAGTTTAGAGACCTAAAGAGGATGGAAGCGAGAATAGGGAACTTGGACTCCCATGATGCCCTCTACCTTCTCACAAAGTGCCTTACCTTGCCCAGGCTAACATACTTCTTAAGGTGTGCACCCACTTTTGGCAACCCACTTCTAAATCAATATGATTAGCTCCTCAGGTCAATATTCAGGAAGGTGCTCAACCTAGATCTAGATGACAGTCAGTGGGACCAAGCAACACTACCGGTGAGATTTGGGGGGATAGGCATACGAAAGGCAACTGAGGTAGCACTTCCAGCATTCTTATCCTCATGTACAGCAGCCAACGAATTGGTAGGGCAGATCCTACCAGTGTATGAGAGAGACAGCGGGAACTCATGATCAAATGTTCATCGAAGCAGCCAGACAATGGGACACCATTACACACCCTCAACCCTGACCTCAAGTCCCAAAAGACCACAAGCAGGCCCACTGGGATAGCTCCATAATGGAAAAGACTGTCACAGCAATGATTGACAACGCTGATGCTGAAAACAAAGCCCGCCTCCTAGCGGTAACAGCACCCCACGCCGGGGATTTTTTATTTGCTGTGCCCAATGCAGCCCTGGGAACTCGCCTCAGTCATGACACTCTCCGCAATGGAGTTGCCCTTCGCCTTGCCGCCCCATCCTCACCGAACATAGGTGCATCTGCGGAACTGCGATGGCAGACCAATATGGTCGTCATGGTCTGGTATGTCGTAAATCACAGGGTAAGATTGCAAGACATGAAGTCAACGACATCATCAAGAGGAGCCTCGCCACAGCCCGCTGCCCAGCACAAAGAGAACCACACTGACTGCATCTATCTGGACCTAAAAAAGGCTTTCGACAGAGTTCCCCATAAGAGGTTGTTCTGGAAACTGGAACATATTGGAGGAGTGACAGGTAAGCTACTAACATGGATGAAAAATTTCATAACTGACAGAAAAATGAGGGCCACGATCAGAGGCAAGGTATCGGATTGGAGGAATGTCACGAGTGGAGTACCTCAGGGTTCCGTTCTTGCACCGGTAATGTTCATTGTCTACATAAACGATCTACCAGTGGGAATACAGAATTACATGAACATGTTTGCTGATGATGCTAAGATAATAGGGAAGATAAGAAACCTAGATGATTGTCATGCCCTTCAAGAAGACCTGGACAAAATAAGTATTTGGAGCAACACTTGGCAAATGGAATTTAATGTGAATAAATGCCATGTTATGGAATGTGGAATTGTAGAACATAGACCCCACACAACCTATAAATTATGTGAGAAATCTTTAAAGAATTCTGATAAAGAAAAGGATCTAGGGGTGGTTTTAGATAGAAAACTGTCACCTGAGGACCACATTAAGAACATTGTGCGAGGAGCCTATGCTACACTTTCTAACTTCAGAATTGCTTTTAAATACATGGATGGAGAAATACTAAAGAAATTGTTCACGACTTTTATTAGACCAAAGCTGGAATATGCAGCGGTTGTATGGTGCCCATATCTTAAGAAGCACATCAACAAACTGGAAAAGGTACAACGACATGCCACTAAGTGGCTCCCAGAACTGAAGGACAAGAGCTATGAGGAGAGATTAAAGGCATTAAACATGCAAAAACTAGAAGATAGAAGAAAAAGAGGTGATATGATCACTACATTCAAAATAGTAACAGGAATCGATAAAATTGATAGGGAAGAATTCCTGAGACCTGGAACTTCAAGAACAAGAGGTCATAGATTTAAACTAACGAAACAAAGCTGCCGGAGAAATATACGAAAATTCAGTTTTGTAAACAGAGTGGTAGACGGTTGGAACAAGTTAAGTGAGAAGGTGGTGGAGGCCAAGACCGTCAGTAGTTTCAAAGCGTTATATGACAAAGAGTGCTGGGAAGACGGGACACCACGAGCGTAGCTCTCATCCTGTAACTACACTTAGGTAATTACACTTAGGTAATTACTTATCCAGACCTAACGACTCTCAGAAGCGCCCAGATGGGGTCACCTTGCTTCCTTGGAAGGATGGTAAGCAAGTGGTGTGGGACTACACATGCGCTGCCACACTGGCCAGTACCTACCTCCACTACAGCACACATGAAAGCGGTGGTGCTGCTTCTTTCAGGGAATCGCAGAAAATTATTAAATACAGAGGTCTGGCACTCTGCTACAGCTTTGTTCCGATCGGCTCGGAGACCCTCAGTTCGTGGGGAAAATGTGCATTGAAGTTCCTGAAGGAATTGGGGGACAAATTGATCAGCGCTACAAAAGACCAGAGAGCAAAAAGTTTCTTGTTCCAGCGCCTCAGTGTTGTGATCCAGAGGGGAAATGCCTGTTGCATCTTGGGCACTAGTCCAACTTCTTTGAATTCCTCTGAAGTGTTTGACTTGTAACAATGATCGAACCTGTCTGACATTCATCAATGTTTCCCATTGTCGTGTTTTTCAAGAGATCCATAACCTTTAAGCACCTTTTTGTATTCATTTTTGTATCAATCATGTATATCTTGTAACCATCAAATACATAATAAAGCACAAAAAAAGGAAGGGGGTGGTAGGAGAAAAGCACACAAACTGTATTGGATGGGATCTAAACATTCCCTCTAATGAGTTATGCGTGGTTTCCTCCAAGGCTATGGGTCCCCCTTCTTCCAGCCAGAGGTGGTACTCCCTTCCTATATTTATATATATATTATATTATATATTATATATATATAATATATATATATATATATATATATATATATAATATATATATATATATATATATATAATAAATTATATAAATTAAAATGTTTATATATTATATACAGTATTGTATAAAATTATTATATAATATATATTACATAATATATTATATAATATATATTATATATATATATAATACATATATATATATACTATATAATATATAATATATTATATAATATACAGTGGCACTCGACTTACGATTGCCCCTACTTACGATAATTTCGAGTTACGATGTAAATTACATCGAAAAATGCGACTCGACATCCGATGGTGTCGTCGACTTACGATATTTGTTGGTCACATTCGGGTCGACCGAGCGCGTGCGTTCCTGGTCACGCAACCAACCTTCCTCGGTTTACTACAGCTGCCCGCTTAGTGACGATCGCGCCTATAAGGAATTTCACATTGTGTGGTGATTTTTTGCTTTTGAACATTAAAGTAATTATTATATATCACGCCATGAGTCCCAGGAATGTCAGTGGTAAGGCTCAACATATGAGATCCATGTAAGGATGACCATAGAGCAGAAACAAGAGATCATTTGAAATATGAAGATGTGTGTGGGTTGTTGGACTGGCTAGGCAGTACAACAAATCTCAGTCAATGATATCCACCATACTGGCTAAGAAAAAGGACATTATGGGTGCTAAAGTGATGCAACATTACAGACAAATGTTAAAACGAAGGGAAAAACAAACGTCTCTTGACAAATTGTAGTGAGACAAACATCACTGGACCCACAACCAGGTCCTAGTGGTATTCAGGCAAAACGTACAAGAGAGAGTATCCCAGAAAAACATCACTACCTGATGTGATAATGGAAGGGGACTCCCCATCCAAACAGTAACAATCTCCTCTCCCCCCCCTCCCCACATCACCCACCTTCTATATGCCATCAGAGCCCTCCATAAAAGGTAAGGTAAACTTAGGTACTGTATTGTAGTTAGAAAAAAAACATTGTATTCAGTATAAAAGTATTTGTATGTTAATATTTTAGAGGGTGGGGAACAGATTAATTCAAATCCATTTATTTCATGGGAAAATCGCTTCGACTTACGATCCGTCTCTGGGAACGGATTAGCATCGCAAGTCAAGGCCCCTTTGTATTAATATTATACTATAATATATACTATAATATAATATAAATATGCAATTGACGATCACTAAACACTGATCATTTGTATGCGGAAAATCCACAGAGAAATGGGAAAGAGAGATGAACGTTTCGGCCAATCTGGGCCTTTGTCAAAACACCTCAAATATCAGGATATACATTATATATCAGGTGTTGACAAAGGCCCAGATCGGCCGAAACGTTCATCTCTCTTTCCCATTTCTTTGGGGATTTCTGCATATAATATAATATATACAGTAATATATAATATATTATATATAATATATTATATATAATATATATTATATATATATATATATATATAATATATATATTATATATATATATATATATATATATTATATATATATAATATATATATATATATCTATATATATAATATATATATATATATATATATATATATATATATATATATATATATATATATATGTCGTACCTAGTAGCCAGAACTCACTTTTTGGCCTACTATGCAAGGCCCGATTTGCCTAATAAGCAAAGTTTTCCTGAAATAATATATTTTCTCTAATTTTTTTCTTATGAAAAGATAAAGCTACCCATTTCATTATGTATGAGGTCAATTTTTTTTCATTGGAGTTAAAATTAACGTAGATATATGACCGAACCTAACCAACCCTACCTAACCTAACCTATCTTTACAGGTTAGGTTAGGTTACGTTAGGTAGCCGAAAAAGGTAGGTTAGGTTAGGTTAGGTAGGTTAGGTAGTCGAAAAAAAAATTAATTCATGAAAACTTGGCCTATTAGGCAAATCGGGCCTTGCATAGTAGGCTGACAAGTGCGTTCTGGCTACTAGGTACGACATATATATATATATATATATATATATATATATATATATATATATATATATATATATATATATATAGTATATATATATATATATATATAATATATATAATATATATTATTTATATATATATATTATATATATATAATATATATATATATATATATATATATATATATATATATAATATAATGTATAATATATAATATAATATATATATAATATAATATATAATATAATATATATTATATATTATAATATATAATATAATGTATAATATAATATATAATATAAAGTATATAAATATATAATATAAAATATATAATTTAAAACCATAAAGGCTAACTTTAGGCATCCAAATGAGCACCATGCCACCAGCCACAAAAGTGAGAAAAACAAGAGCCTACAAAGCAGCAGCTGCTTGAATAACATCCCATTTGCAGGAAGCTCTGAATAACCTACAAGCTTTAATAAGATTGAAATTCAACAAGTGTCATGGGACTTCAGGTCAAAGATGTCACCGACCCTAACAGGCAGCATGGCAGAGAGAGGGAATGATCGTCGGCAAGAAGCATAGCCAACAAGCACTTCAAACTCGCATGTAGCAAGAGTGGGCTTGATTTGTCAAGTCCATGAAAAGCCACACAACATACCCGCAGGAGAGTTGCCAGGGCCTGAAGGTGACTAACCAAGCAAGACATCCAGGTACTAGGGACATTCATCCGACGAACAAACGCTGAACAGAACCTGTAGAATAAACTTTGCTACACAGGGTTTCTGTGGTGTGCCAGCAAGAGCACACACCCAAGTACACCCCATAACAAAACAATGCCCCCAACCACAAGGTCCTACAGAAGTATCAATGACTTGTGCACTAGCCAGTCAGTGGCTTTGCTTCTCAGGGGCAAACTCTCATGCACAGCAGAGAAGGTACTCCGACAGTGCTGGGGTAATGCAGAATGATCACCTATGAAAAGCACCCTAAACACATGCAACTCATACTAATTCCAGTTTATAAATATTCT
The DNA here is from genome assembly GCA_020271785.1 of Procambarus virginalis. Classification (NCBI taxonomy): domain Eukaryota; kingdom Metazoa; phylum Arthropoda; class Malacostraca; order Decapoda; family Cambaridae; genus Procambarus; species Procambarus virginalis. The sequence goes on along the minus strand of WNGS01165523.1, from coordinate 14,734,673 downwards.
CATGAAATAGCAAAAACTAGGATCAACACACTAGCAACAGGAATTGGGGGCCAAAAGTCAGCACTTGTGATGGAGAAATGGGACTTTATATGATGAGGTAACAAGGGAAGGTCAGATGTGGAATGTCTAACAACAGCAAGGCTGGGAGCTCTGGGACATCACATAGTGTGGCGGCTCAGCACACTAGGCGGTGTTTTGTACAGTTTTTAGCAAGCCATTTGTTTTAAGAGAATCTTTCACAGTGTCTGTTGGCCATTTCGGTGCTTCATTATCATGGAACATGCAGTTGTCTGTATTCTCTTCTACTTTCTTGTTGCTTTACCAGTGAGGGTGGTCATACACTCCCATGCTGCTTGTGCCTTCACGGGGGCCAGGTTCTGATCTCTTGTAAATTCAACAGGACACTTATGACCTGTGACTTAGCAAGTTAAGTTTCCTCTGCAACAGATTCAGGAAGCCCCCAAGAAAGGATCATAAATATTGGCAGATTGAGCCATACCCAGGTGTAAATTTTTTTTTTTAAATAATGACTATTTTCTCTCGTTTAACCACAGTGCTGCGCCGAGTTTATTGTGAAATTCCCCCGGTGCGCATGAAATAAAGTGCCCAAAAAATTATTTTTTTTCTTCAAAAATGATAAATTCCCTTCCCTGAACATGTCTATGTAAAAATAAATACCAAATTCCACTTACTTTGGCTGTGGGGACATGGACAAGGTGTGCTGTGACGTCATCAGAGCCTGGTCGCCCGTGCGTGAATCGCCCTGACGTGGTCGCGCGGGCCATTCAAGCACCGGGTGTTGCCACAAATATACTTTCAATTATTTGTTTTATGTACAGTATTTCCAATGCGGTTTTATTTGTTTTTTATCGTGTATGATGCATATTTGTGTCCTTTACAATATGTATACAGTAGAACGTTCATAATGTTCCCTGGAACTGTGACACATGTGTCAGTAATGTGTCCACAATAAATGTTTATTGTTGCAATATTACCTGTTAAAAATTCACTAAAATTACAATATGTATAGTTTCACACACTATTTACACAGTAACACACTGTATTACACACTCAGTACTTCGGAAGCGAGTAATAATCAACGAAGTAGCCCATGGTACACAGCGCGACTTCGCTCTCAGTGCGCCAGGTACAGACAAATTTTCGCTTCCTGTTTCTTCATTCTGTGTGCTTGCAAATAACGCACTCACGTACACCCTTGGCTTTAGTACTTGTAGGTTGTATGTAGCCAAGCTTGTAAAGCATAAGGTAGTCTTGAAAAGATTATAGGAAAAGATCAATTTGTAAGGTAGCCTTGAAAAGATCGCTTTGTATGGTCCCACACAGGAAGAGATCCAACTTACCTCAAGAGTGTCCGTCAGTCAGAAAGAGATTCAGGTATTCTTGAAAATATCTATGGAAAACCCCACCATGGAAGCTGCTAACACTGTTCATCTATGCTATTTGTATCAGATGCATCATCACTGAATGTAGAAAACGATTCATCTATGTATCTAAATAAATTGGCGATAGCATAGGATTGCAAGGGTAATGTTCAGAGCTACAACTGGATACGCTCGCTGTATCGTCCTCATAGGTGCTGTATCACTTGCATCCGACCTTTGTGTTAGGTCCTTATTGCACCTAGCTTCACCAATAGTATGACCCTTATGTTCTTCAAACAACAAGGTTTGAATTTTACCGACAGAGTGGTATCTTTCAACACTGCATCGGACAGGTGTTTGGGAGCCAGAGGCCCATGCGCCACCCATGGTTGCTCACTCAGTACTAACTCAGCCAGCAGCCCTACAGCATTCTGTGATTTTTTTCCAAGATGGATGCTTCTCACTGGAGGTCCTAAGAGTCCATTTTGTACATAACCAACCTCGTACACATTTAGAATTGGTACCGAAAAATCAAAGTTTTCTCGGTTGGCGCAGTTTCCCGCCGACCGAGAATACTCGGTTGGTGCAGTTAAGTGGTTAAGCATTAATAATTTAGAAATGTGCTTAAGCTACTCATATCTTTATACTGGAATTGTCAATACATTTCTGCCTACTTAAAACATTAAAACAAAATTATTTGTAAATTAAATTTTTATCTTTAAATACCTCACAAGCAGCTTCTGGATGATAATCAAGTCCACAGTGAGTCATCATATTGTTTGCAATGGACAGTGTAATAGGACACTTAGGATGTATTCTGGAGTACAGGTTCAGGAAGAGTTTACCCAAAGAGTATACTCTAAAATATCCTTCACCTGTTTGGAAAAAATATTGAACAAATTTAGACAAGGGCACAATTAAAATAACCAGGCTATGTTTTTACTATTGTCTTCCTAAGTAATCAATTTGAAAACATATGATTAATATAAATACTATATAAAATAATTTATCAGGGAATCATTTAAATACATTCATTAGATTTTCAGGGACTTATGAGACAATTGCAGTGAGCAAGATTGTACGGCAATATAGTGACTGGAAAATATAGTAAATAAACTGGTCACTGATGATCGAAGTGGTTTTGTGGTGGAAGAGGATGTGCGGATTAGATTTGCATTAGATAGCTTGTGGAGGAGGTACACAAGAAATATTGTAATGTGTACTTAATGAACTTTGAGAAAGTATATTACAAAGTTTAATATGCAAAATAATGAGCACAGTATGTAAAGAATTAGTAGAATACAAGTTTCCATGTATGTAGTAGTATGCAAACACTGGATCTGAAAAGAGCTTTATTAGTAAATTGGCTTAAAAGCTTTATTAGTACTACACTATACTTCCAAAGTACTCAAAACAAAAATATATGGACATGCCATACAACCAAGAATCTCTTGCTGCTTCTCTTCATCCCTTCACACCCACTTTCCCACCCAGTAGCTTAACCAGCCAGTGATGGAAAGCCAAAAAACGGGGGTTCGAGGCCGCCAGTGAGTCCTTATACTTTAAGCATAATACTTTGTTTATTATGTCCACAATAATTTTAGGATGTAAATTAATTTAGCATGTTGCTGGAAGAGCCCCAATGGCTCCCCAATTCTCTCCCTCCTTCCCAATTTTGGAAGTTGGTGTTTGTGGTGTTCCCCGTTTGCTCCAGAACTAGCATGGAAGGCCAGGGGAGATCTGGGGCCAGATTCACGAAGGTACTTACGAAAGTTTTTCTTCTTAGCTACGAATGTTTTCCTTCTTAGCGCCTTCGTGGCGGCTATGTCGGCATTCAGTAGCTACACCAAGTCGAAAAACCTTCGTAAGTTTGGTCCGGGATCTAAGTGTGGTGTCGACCACTTGTAGCTTTACGTAAACTGGATATAACTCAATTTTTCTCTACTTCATAACACTGGGATCGATTTTAATACAGAGCACCACTTGGTTTCCGAACCCTTGGGGACGAGACCCGTCGGTTAACATGTAAGTTCGTATACGAGAAATAGAGGGGAAAAAATAAACTAGAATGTAAAAGAAATTTTTCCGAAAAATGTATGAAAAAACTCTAGGGTAAAAAATCGACAGGTTCATAGCGTAAATGCGACCGTATTTTGTTCATACTCGCAATAAGTGAAGTCCTGATCCGCTTATAAAAGTCTTAATTGTTCCTAACTGCTATTAAGACGTCTGGCAAACATCCTCTGGATGTTTCCTGTCAGCCTGCAGGAACATCCTGCAGCCTGCAGGAACATCCTGCCAGCCTGCAGAAACATCCTGCCAGCCGCCTGCCAGCTTGCCTNCACACACACACACAACACACACACACACACACACACACACACACACAGGATGACCTGAACAAACTGGAGGAATGGTCTAGAAAATGGCTGCTAAAGTTCAACTCAGGAAAGTGTAAGGTAATGAAATTAGGCGAAGGGAGCAGGAGGCTGAACACAAGGTATCATCTGGGAGGAAATCCTGCAAGAGTCAAATAGAGAGAAAGATCTGGGGGTTGATATCACACTGAACCTGTCCCCAAAGGCCCACATCAAAAGAATATCATCAGCGGCATATACTAGACTGGCCAACATAAGAACTGCCTTCAGAAACTTGTGTAAGGAATCGTTCAGGACCCTGTATACCACTTATGTAAGACCAATCCTGGAGTATGCAGCTCCAGCCTGGAGTCCATACCTAGTTAAACACAAGATAAAGTTAGAGAAGATTCAGCGGTATGCCACCAGGCTCGTCCCGTAACTGAGAGAAATGAGCTACGAGGAAAGGCTAAAAGAGCTGAACCTCACATCCCTGGAAAGCAGAAGAGTAAGGGGAGACATGATAACACCTACAAAATTCCAGAGGAATTGACAGGGTAGACAAAGACAAAGTCTTCAGCACAGGTGGGACACGAACAAGGGGACACAGGTGGAAACTTAGTACTGTACCCAGATGAGCCACAGAGACGTTAGAAATAATTTTTTAGTGTCAGAGTAGTTAATGAATGGATGCATTAGGCAGTGATGTGGTGGAGGCTGACTCCATACACAGTTTCAAATGAAGTTATGATAGAGCCCAGTAGGCTAAGGAATCTGTACATCAGTGATTGACGTTGAGAGGCGGGACCAAGAGCCAAAGGTCAACCCCCGAACCACAAAGGTGAGTCACACACACAACAACCACACAACACACACACACACAGTACACGCACACACACATTTGGGGTGTGTGAGCTACCTGTGTGCTCAGCTACCAGACCTGGGGTCTGGTAGCTGAGCGGACAGCGCGCAGGACTCGTAATTCGGTGTCCGGGTGTCCATACCAGGCAGAAGAGAAACAAATGGCTAAGTTTCTTTCACCCTGATGCCCCTGTAACCTAGCAGTAAATAGATACTTGTGAGTTAGACAGCTGTTACGGAGCTGCTTCCTGAGGGTGATTGTGAATGTGTGTAAAAAACCAATTAGTTAGTAGATAGTTACAGTTGATTGACAGTGTAGAGACGGGCCGAAAGAGCAGAGCTCAACCCCTGCAAGAACAATTAGGTGAATACAACTAGGTGAATACCCACACACTTGTGCAAATATTTTTTTTTTGTCTATTGAGCTCTGGAAACCTTAGATGCCATGCTCACATTCTTCTCTCCCGTGTCGGGTTCCTATCGCTTTCTACCTTGAGCAATGTTGCAAAGATCATCACCAGGTATGTCACTTCCCTGAGACATAGTGCCAAATTAAAGGGTGCCACTTGGGTCAGCAACATTGCAAGATGCCTCTGCTCCTGTTCTAAGAAATTATGTCTCTATTTGACTCTTGCAGGATTTCACCTCCCAGATGGTACATTGTGTTCAGCCTTCTGTTCCCTTCTCCTAATTTCATTACTTTACACTTTCCAGAGTTGAACTTTAGTAGCTATTTTCTAAACCATTCCACCATAGTGTCCAGGTCGTCTTTTTGTATATTGGGACTACATTAGCTGTCTTTCAGCTTTCTGGTAGGTCTCCTGTTTCCAGTGACCTGTTTTACATCATAGAGAGTGGCACACATTGTGCCTCTGCACCTTCTTTTAGTATCCATGGTGAGATTTTGCCAGTCCCTACTGCCTTTGTCCCATTCATCTCCAACAGATTCCTTTTGACCTCATCACTGGTGAGGTCAAATTCCTCCAAGGCTGCTTGGTTTGCCTCCTCCTCATTTAGTGCAGGGACCTCTCCTTGTTCTATTGTGAATATTTCCTGGAATCTCTCGTTGAGTTCTTCACACACGTCCTTATCATTCTCTGTGTATCTGTTCTTCCCTTTTCTCAGTTTCGTCACCTGTTCCTTCACTGCTGTTTTCCTCCTGATGTGGCTGTGGAGCAGTTTTGGTTGGGTCTTAGCTTTACTCGCAATGTCATTTTCATACTGTTTCTCTGCTTCTCTCCTCACTCTGAGGTACTCATTCCTGGCCCTCTGGTATCTCTCCCTGCTCTCTGCTGTTCTGTTATTCTTGTAGTTTCTCTATGTTCTTTTACTCAATTGCTTTGCTACAGTACTTTCCTGATTGAACCACGGATTCTTCGGTTGCTTTCCATTTTTCTCTTTTTTGGGCCGGGATAAACCTGTCTGCAGCTTCCTGGCATTCTGGGTGACATAATCAATCATATCCTGTACAGTGTTTTCTCTGAGTTCTGTTTCCCATGGTATTCCCATTAGGAAGTTCCTCATCTCGTCATATTTTCCTCTTCGGTAATTTAGTCTTTTCCCTTCCAATCCCATCTTTGGATGGGTTATCCTTACCTCTACCAGATACTCAAATGTCAATACACTGTGGTCACTCATTCCTATGAAGACTTCAAATTTGACTTCCCTTATTTCTGACTCATTCAAGGTCAGGTCGAGTCTAGCTGGTTCCTCATTTCCTCTCATTCTTGTGGGTCCCTTGACATGCTGGCTCAGAAAGTTCCTTGTTGCAACTTCAAAGAGCTTAGCTCTCCATGTATCCTCACCTCCCTGTGGGTCCCCATTCTCCCAATCTATCTTTCCATGGTTAAAATCGCCCATGATTAAGAGTCTGGATACATTCCTGCAGGCAACTGAGGCTGCTCTCTCTATTATATTATTGGTTGCCATATTGTTTCTGTCGAACTCCTGTCTGGGTCTTCTGTCATTTAGTGGAGGGTTGTAAATGACTGCCACTATTATCTTAGGTCCTCACATTGTCATAGTTCCTGTTATGTAATCTCTGAGTCCGTCACAGCCCGGAATTTCCATCTCTTCAAAACTCCAGTCCTTCCTTATCAGCAGGGCCACTCCTCCGCCTCCTCTCCCTTCCCTCTCTTTCCTTACTATATAGTAGTCCTTTGGAAACACAGCGTTTGTTATGACTCCTGAAATAGGGGGGTAGAAATAGCCTAAGCTACTCTATCCCTTTGAGATGAATTCTTGCTTATCTCAATAAACATACAAGATCTTGAACTTGAAAATGACACCTGACAATTTTGTTTCTGTGAGTCCTATTATATCTGGGTTTTCTACTTGTGATGGAGTGGTGGTGGTTGTGATGGAGTAGTGGTGGTTGTGATGGAGTAGTGGTGGTTGTGATGGAGTAGTGGTGGTTGTGATGGTATAGTGGTGGTTGTGATGGAGTAGTGGTGGTTGTGATGGAGTAGTGGTGGTTGTGATGGTGTAGTGGTGGTTGTGATGGTGTAGTGGTGGTTGTGATGGTATAGTGGTGGTTGTGATGGAGTAGTGGTGGTTGTGATGGAGTAGTGGTGGTTGTGATGGAGTAGTGGTGGTTGTGATGGTGTAGTGGTGGTTGTGATGGAGTAGTGGTGGTTGTGATGGTATAGTGGTGGTTGTGATGGAGTAGTGGTGGTTGTGATGGAGTAGTGGTGGTTGTGATGGTGTAGTGGTGGTTGTGATGGTGTAGTGGTGGTTGTGATGGTATAGTGGTGGTTGTGATGGTGTAGTGGTGGTTGTGATGGTGTAGTGGTGGTTGTGATGGTGTAGTGGTGGTTGTGATGGTGTAGTGGTGGTTGTGATGGTATAGTGGTAGTTGTGATGGAGTAGTGGTGGTTGTGATGGTGTAGTGGTGGTTGTGATGGTGTAGTGGTGGTTGTGATGGTGTAGTGGTGGTTGTGATGGTATAGTGGTAGTTGTGATGGAGTAGTGGTGGTTGTGATGGTGTAGTGGTGGTTGTGATGGAGTAGTGGTGGTTGTGATGGTATAGTGGTGGTTGTGATGGTGTAGTGGTGGTTGTGATGGTATAGTGGTGGTTGTGATGGTATAGTGGTAGTTGTGATGGAGTAGTGGTGGTTGTGATGGTGTAGTGGTGGTTGTGATGGTGTAGTGGTGGTTGTGATGGTATAGTGGTAGTTGTGATGGAGTAGTGGTGGTTGTGATGGTGTAGTGGTGGTTGTGATGGTGTAGTGGTGGTTGTGATGGAGTAGTGGTGGTTGTGATGGTATAGTGGTGGTTGTGATGGTGTAGTGGTGGTTGTGATGGAGTAGTGGTGGTTGTGATGGTATAGTGGTGGTTGTGATGGTGTAGTGGTGGTTGTGATGGTGTAGTGGTGGTTGTGATGGTATAGTGGTAGTTGTGATGGAGTAGTGGTGGTTGTGATGGTGTAGTGGTGGTTGTGATGGTGTAGTGGTGGTTGTGATGGTGTAGTGGTGGTTGTGATGGAGTAGTGGTGGTTGTGATGGTGTAGTGGTGGTTGTGATGGTGTAGTGGTGGTTGTGATGGAGTAGTGGTGGTTGTGATGGAGTAGTGGTGGTTGTGATGGTGTAGTGGTGGTTGTGATGGTGTAGTGGTGGTTGTGATGGTGTAGTGGTGGTTGTGATGGAGTAGTGGTGGTTGTGATGGTGTAGTGGTGGTTGTGATGGTGTAGTGGTGGTTGTGATGGAGTAGTGGTGGTTGTGATGGAGTAGTGGTGGTTGTGATGGTGTAGTGGTGGTTGTGATGGTGTAGTGGTGGTTGTGATGGTGTAGTGGTGGTTGTGATGGAGCAACCCGTCCTCGCAAATTTAATAAGTCAATATTGACTTATTAAATATATGCATAGGTGACATACTTAACATAATAGTTTCCCTTGAAAATCTTCATAGAAAACACCGACCTTACCTAACCTTGTTAGTATGTTAAGATAAGCATCTTATTGCTTCGTAATTACAATTATTACCTAACCTATACCTATAATAGGTTAAGTAACAATTGTAATTACGAAGCTATAAGATGCTTATTTTAACATACTAACAAGGTTAGGTAAGGTCGGTGTTTTCTATGAAGCTTTTCAAGGGAAACTATTATGTTAAGTATGTCACTTATACACGCAACTAATAAGTCAATATTGACTTATTAAATTTGCGAGGACGGGTTGGATGGAGTAGTGGTGGTTGTGATGGAGTAGTGGTGGTGTGATGGAGTAGTGGTGGTTGTGATGGAGTAGTGGTGGTTGTGATGGTGTAGTGGTGGTTGTGATGGTGGTGGTAGCGGTTATATTTACTCTTGGTTTGAGTACTAATGGTGGGACTGGATGCGAGTGAGAGTGAGAGAGAAATATGTGAGAGGAAAGAGAGGTGATAGTGCAGAAAATGAGGATAATGGAAAAATGGAGCGGGGAGATGGCGGAGAGAAAGGGAGGTGAGGGGAGAGTGGGGAAGGGAAGAGGGGAGAGTGGGGAGGGAAGGGGAGAGACGTAGAGGAGTGGCAGTGGTCATCTTCTGGCGGAAAAGGAAGAGGATGTCTGAATGGAAGTGGGAGAGAGAAGGTGAGAGGAGGAGAGTTGGTAAAGGGGGGGGGGGCAGGGGGGAAAATAGGGTGTATGTGAAGAAAGAAGAGGGGGAAAGGGGTCTGGGAAGACCGGGGGAGGGGGGGGGGTGGAGGACAAAATAAAGTTTGACCACTTTGGGAGGTCTAATGTATATGGTTATCATGGCGGCCCTGGCGGTCGGTACTCACCTAGCTCAGGCTACCTAATAGTGACTCCTGGGCACGTGTGAGGCCTATACCGCTGTATGCACCGCCTACTGGCTTTGTACCCGTTGTTGTACCAAGGTACAATACCAAGGTACAACGTACCTTACTACAACAACGTACCTTGCTACAACAACGTACCTTGCTACAACAACGTACCTTGCTACAACAACGTACCTTGCTACAACAACGTACCATGCTACAACAACGTACCTTGCTACAACAACGTACCTTGCTACAACAACGTACCTTGCTACAACAACGTACCTTGCTACAACAACGTACCTTGCTACAACAACGTACCTTGCTACAACAACGTACCATGCTACAACAACGTACCATGCTACAACAACGTACCTTGCTACAACAACGTACCTTGGTGCCTCTTATATTTTTCCTCCCTTGTGAAAATTTTTCGTCATATCTGCCCTAAAAAGCCAATCCGCTCGACAACTGACTACTTCTTATCTTGAGGTTATCTTGAGATGATTTCGAGGCTTTAGTGTCCTCGCGGCCCGGTCCTCGACCAGGCCTCCACCCCCAGGAAGCAGCCCGTGACAGCTGACTAACACCCAGGTACCTATTTTACTGCTAGGTAACAGGAGCATAGGGTGAAAGAAACTCTGCCCATTGTTTCTGGCCGGCGCCTGGGATCGACCCCAGGACCACAGGATCACAAGTCCAGCGTGCTGTCCGCTCGGCCGACCGGCACCCTGCCCACACATATAAAATAAATTATTTATTTTCTATTATATTAAATAAATACAGGGTGAGATTTATTTTTGTAAATATATATATATATATATATATATATAAATATATAAATAAATTTATTTATTTAAAGTGCTTAGACTCATTTGCGTTAACAGCTGCCTCATATATATCCAACTGCAACTTTTCCTGTCACCTAGCTTAGAGAGGCTGTCCTTGTCCACCTGTGTATATCTCTCAGCATTTTGTATGGAGTGATCATGTTCCCTCTGTCCATTCTCTCTCTTCTGGGACTGTGAGACCGAGGTCCCTTAACCTGTCCTCGTAGGGTAGTTGTCTTATTGCAAACCCCTGCAGTATTGCAAGCTTACTTTTGTGCCTCACGGATGAGATGGTGGTGGTGGTGGTGTGGGTGGTGGGGAGGGGGTTGTAGTGGTGGTGGTGGAGGTGGTGAGTGATGTAGTTGTGGTGGTGGATGTAGTGGTGGTGCTGTTGGATGTGGTGGTGGTAGTAGTGGTAATGTTATTCGTTATGGTATCACTATAAATAGTGGTTGTTTTAGAGGTGAGAGAGATTGTGGTTGTTAGGAGTTGTTGTTTAGTGGATAATGTTGTTGTTGTTGTGGATATTTTGACGGTCATGGGGATTGTGGTTACTGTCTCACTAATGGTGCTTGCTGTGGTGGTGGTTGCGATGGGGATGGCAGTGGTGGTGGTGGAAGCATTGGCCATACTGGGAGCGGTTGATGATAGTGGTGGTTTGTGTGGTGTTGATGACCGTGGTTGTATGTGTGGAAGTGATCTAGTAGGTGTTGCTGGTTGTGTTGGTGGTAGTGGCAGTGATTACCATGATGGTGATTACAGTTGGCATGGTAACTACCAATGGAATGCAAGAAAGACGCACACGTATATATGAAATAATTACACCATATTCCTAATTACACATACGAAAACTGCATGAACTACATATATGCATACTTAACGTATATTACATGAAAACATTGCATACATATACACAAATGTATACTCAAATGCCTTCAAGCCATATATATATATATATATATATATATATATATATATATATATATATATATATATATATATATATATATATATTTCAGTTTAGCAAGAGTTTAGTAACAGTTTAGTAACAGTCACGGAGAGGAACGGAGGCTTCCACACTGTAGTCTACACTAAGGAAACCAACATAGGAATGTGTCTCAGTGCCAATAGCGACTGCCCAGACAGGTACAAGAGGAGTGTTGTCATCGCTTACGTCGACCGTGCTCTCAGCCACAGCTCGGGATGGAAGCAAGTCGATGAAGAACTCTGTAGGGTAAGGCAGGTCCTAGTCAGCAACGGCTTCTCTAACGGTTTTGTTGAAGACGACATAAAAAGAAAGGTGAAACGCCATGCAACCTCTGAAGAGTCAACTAACACACAACACTTGTACCCCCTATTAGAATATTTTATAGGAACTTCTTTTCGACGCTCATAAAACGGAGGAAAGGGTCCTTAAAGACATTATTGATAGGAAAGTTATCCCTACTGACAAAAATCAGAAAATACAATTGAAAATTACTATAAAACCAATCAAGCGATCAACCTACTCATGAAAAACTCCCCAGACACCAGACAGAACACCCTGTAGGAAACCAACGTCGTCTATGCCTTCACATGCCCGCTTGGGCATGTGAAGGTAAGCCCCAAAGATCTCAGTATATAGGCAAGACAACAACGTTTCTTTCTAGGCGATTAATTACGCACAAACAACAGGGCTCCATCAAGGAACATATAATCTTTTCTCACAACCAGACCATAACCAGAGAAATCTTAACAAGCAACACAGAAATCATCGATAACTACAGCGATAGCATTAAACTCGACGTCAGCGAGGCACTACACATCAAAAAGTCAACACCAGCAATCAACAGCTAATTAATGCACAACTACATTCTACCCACTTCAAGGCCCCGAACCAACACAGAAGCAGCAAGAGGAAGTATGGACCAATAGGCCTTCTGCAGTTACTTCCATTCATATGTTTTCATACCCAATTTATCCCCACTGTTTCGTGTTCTGGCATATGCTCTGTCACCTCACCCAAAACTTTTATGCCATGTCACCTCACCCAAAACGAATAAAAGTATGATGTATTTTATGTGCAAACTATGGTAAGCCCCACTTACGGGCTCATCATAGCCCGTGCTACGTGGACATTTCGTTCTGAGTAGCTAAATCTAAAAACAACTACAACATGTGTAAGTTAAGTCTGAAAATGTACTAAGCATTACGAAACGCATTCAGGCGTCAGACCAGAAATAAAGAATGAATTTGGAGAGTTAATTTATCAATTACCCTCGACAGTGAAGAAGAACGTAAGAAATATTGAGAAGATTCGTGTTAGAATTATTAATCCTACCCTTTCGGTCATATATATATATATATTATATATATATATATATATATATATATATATATAGACATATATAGTACCTAGTAGCCAGAGTGTCGTACTTGGCCTACCATGCAAGGCCCGATTTGCCTAATAGGCCACGTTTTGCTGAATTATATATTTTTTTCAATTTTTTCTTATGGAATGATAAATCTGTCCATTTCATTATGTATGAGTTAATTTGTATAAATTTGAGTTAAAACTAACGTTGATATATGACCGAACCTAACCAACCCTACCTAACCCAACTACCTATCTTAAACTAACCTAAAGTAACACAACTAAGTCAATAAATTATGGTCTATATAAAATAATATAAATATTAAAAAACTATTTGGAAAAAATTATTGAAAAAAAAATCACTCGGCCTATTAGGCAAATCGGGCCTTGCATCGTAGGGCGAGAAGTGCGTTCTGGCTACTAGGTACGACATATATATAGATATATTATCTATATAATATATATATATATATATATATAATATATAATAATATGTCGTACATATATATACATGTCGTATATATATATATATATCTATATAATATATTAATATATATATATATATATGTCGTACCTAGTAGCCAGAACGCACTTCTCAGCCTACTATGCAAGGCCCGATTTGCCTAATAAGCCAAGTTTTTCATGATTAATATATTTTCTCAATTTTTTTCTTATGAAATGATAAAGCTACCCATTTCATTATGTATGAGGTCAATTTTTTTTTTATTGGAGTTAAAATTAACGTAGATATATGACCGAACCTAACCAACCCTACCTAACCTAACTAACCTATCTTTATAGGTTAGGTTAGGTTAGGTAGCCGAAAAAGTTAGGTAAGGTTAGGTTAGGTAGTTAGGTAGTCGAAAAACAATTAATTCATGAAAACTTGGCTTATTAGGCAAATCGGGCCTTGCATAGTAGGCTGAGAAGTGCGTTCTGGCTACTAGGTACGACATATATATATATATATATATATATATATATATATATATATATATATATATATATATATATATTATAATATATATAATGTTTATTAATATATAGTATATATATATATTTATAATATATATAATAATAATATAATAAGAAAATAATAATAATTAAATTTTATTATTATTATTATTATTATTATTATTAACAGACAGACAGACAGACAGACGTCACTCAGCTACCCGCCGTTGACATCATTACTAGCATATACAAGTGTCCATTGCGTCAGCCACTAATGAATTAATTATTTTCCATTACGACATATCAAAATATTTTTCATTTGTATATTCGGCTAATTTTACAATTTTTTATTGACAAAATGTGGAGATAATTTAATTTATATTTGCAGAATTAGAATAATTTCGTAATAATGACCATCAGAAGTCCGGATTACGCAGGTATAATTTTTTTTATATGTGAAGGATATACGAAAATATTCAGATTTGCGTTGTTTATATATTCACTTATTGAGAATAAATGCACTGTTTATTATGAGATTTCCTCGTAGAAACTAATGATAATTAGTCATTAAAAAAAACATAAATAAATTGGTTGTTTAGGTAATTTTTATTTCCTTTGCTAATCGCTGTTGGAATTATTTGTTTTGTTTATGTTGTTCTCTTCTGTATTCACCTAATTGTGCTTGCGGGGGTCGAGCTCTGGCTCTTTGGTCCCGCCTCTCAACTGTCAATCAATCAACGATCATTTTTTCACAAACACACACCATCCACACACCCACACACACACACACACACACACACACCCACACACACACGAGACTGCCAAGAGCCTTTGATACAGAACCGCACATGAGACTGCTGTTCAAACTCGAGAGGCAGGCGGGGGTGGAGGAAAGGTCCTTGCATGGATAAGGAACTACCTAACAGAAGGAGCCAAGAGTTACGGTAAGGGGCGAGAAGTCGACTGGCGAACAGTAACAAGTGGAGTACCACAAGGATCGGTGCTGGGACCAATTCTATTTCTTGTATATGTTACGATATGTTTATGGTTGTAGAGTCCTACATGTCGATGTTTGCAGATGACGCAAAAGTTGATGAGAAGAGTTGTGGCAGATGAGGATTGCAGGATCCTCCAAGAGGACCTGAACAGGTTGCAGAGATGGTCAGAGAAATGGCTACTGGAATTCAACACGAGCAAATGTAAAGTTATGGAAATGGGACGAGGAGAAAGAGACCAAAGGGACAGTACACAATGAAGGGGAACAGCCTACCTGTGTCGACGCGCGAAAGAGACCTGGGTGTGGACGTACCACCTAATCTATCTCCTGAGGCACATATAATAGGATAACGACCAGCAGCGTACTCTACACTGGAAAAAGTTAGATCGTTCAGAAACCTAAGTAATGAGGCATTTAGGGCGCTTTCACTGCCTACGTGAGGCCAGTCTTAGAGTATGCCGCCTCATCATGGAGTCACATCTGAGAAAGCATATAATGAAACTGGAAAAGTTCAGAGGTTTGCAACGAGACTCGTCCCANATACAGTTGCGTTGCTCCTGGCAGTATGGGTTCGAGTCACTTCTGGGGTGTGAGTTTTCAGTTGTATCTAGTCCTGGGGACCATTCAGGCTTGTTTGCATTTGTGTTCCTCACGTGTTGCCCAAAAAATGAGGTGATTTGATAAAATGCATGCCCAAGATTACCATCCGAGTGCCGGCGGGGAAGTGGTTCATATAGCTCCGGCTATCACTTCCTTATGTCCGGTCGTGATGATCAAGCGGATTAAGGCGTCCCTGTACATACCAGTTGCGTTGCTCCTGGCAGTATGGTTCGAGTCACTTCTGGGGTGTGAGTTTTCAGTTGTATCTAGTCCTGGGGACCATTCAGGCTTGTTTGCATTTGTGTTCCTCACGTGTTGCCCAAAAAATGAGGTGATTTGATAAAATGCTATGCCCAAGATTACCATCCGAGTGCCGGCGGGGAAGTGGTTCATATAGCTCCGGCTATCACTTCTTATGTCCGGTCGTGATGGTCAAGCGGATTAAGGCGTCCCTGTACATACCAGTTGCGTTGCTCCTGGCAGTATGGGTTCGAGTCACTTCTGGGGTGTGAGTTTTCAGTTGTATCTAGTCCTGGGGACCATTCAGGCTTGTTTGCATATATATATATATATATATATATATATATATATATATATATATATATATATATATATATATATATATATATATTATCGCGCATGGATACCTTTAATCCTTGTTTTCATGCATGTATAAACGTATACATGTGTGTATTAATACATGAATGTACTGATTTTTTTTTGTCTAGTATTTTATCTGTCAATTAAATTCAAGTATTTGAGTACATTTTGAGCTATATTTATGCTTTACATATTTACAATATAAACGTCAAATATTTAGAATCTTTAACACTATGGTCAGCTCAATACAGTGTTACTTGTAGCGCTCTGTAATGCAATCGACCTAATGGAATTTGTTGCAGGTAATTCAATAATTGTGATTTACATCCTGGTAAGTAATGAGCAATGTTAGTCGGAAAACCTAATTTGGGTTGACTATATTGGTAGGTAACAGCCCGGGCACCACAGAGAACAACAGACTCAACCACAGACCAAAGAACACAGGTCACACCAACTGAACACTAAACATCATTACAAGTGAACACCAAACATAACAAGTGAACACTAAACATAACAAGTGAACACCAAACATAACAAGTGAACACTAAACATCGTAACAAGTGAACACCGAACATCACTACAAGTGAACACCAAACATAACAAGTGAACACTAAACATCGTAACAAGTGAACACCGAACATCACTACAAGTGAACACCAAACAAAGCAAGTGAACACTAAACATCGTAACAAGTGAACACTAAACATCATGACAAGTGAACACCGAACATAACAAGTGAACACTAAACATCGTAACAAGTGAACACTAAACATCGTAACAAGTGAACACTAAACATCGTAACAAGTGAACACTAAACATCGTAACAAGTGAACACTAAACATAACAAGATAACACTAAACATCATAACAAGTGAACACCAAACATAACAAGTGAACACCAAACATCATAACAAGTGAACACTAAACATCATAACAAGTGAACACTAAACATCATAACAAGTGAACACTAAACATCATAACAAGTGAACACCAAACATCATAACAAGTGAACACGAAACATCATAACAAGTGAACACTAAACATCATAACAAGTGAACACTAAACATCATAACAAGTGAACACCAAAACATCATAACAAGTGAACACTAAAAATCATAACAAGTGAACACGAAACATCATAACAAGAACCGTGAACACTAAACATCATAACAAGTGAACACGAAACAACAAGTGAACACTAAACATCATACCAAGTGAACACGAAACAAACAAGTGAACACTAAACATCATAACAAGTGAACACGAAACATCATAACAAGTGAACACGAAACATACAAGTGAACACGAAACATACAACAGGTGAACACGAACAACAAGTGAAACTAAACATAATAACAAGAACACGAAACATAACAAGTGAACACGAAACAACAAGTGAACACTAAAACATCGTAACAAGTGAACACCAAACATCATAAAACAGTGAACACCAAACATCATAAGAAGTGAACACCAAACAAATAACAAGTGAACACCAAACATTACAAGTGAACACCAAACATCATAACAAGTGAACACCGAACATTATAACAGTGAACACCAAACATCATAACAAGTGAACACCGGACATTATAACAAGTGAACACCAAACATCATAACAAGTGAACACCAAACATAACAAGTGAACACTAAACATCGTAACAAGTGAACACCAAACATCATAACAAGTGAACATCAAACATCATAACAAAGTGAACATCAAACATCATAACAAGTGAACACTAAACAGCGTAACAAGTGAACACTAAACATCAAACCCAATAAAACAAACATCAGAATATGTCACATGAAAGCATCGCCCTGAAGGCGTCAACCTTGATCAAAGACGTAAATAAAAATATAGCAAAACGAAGCTTAAAAACTCTCGGGTAATATCCCCAAAGAATCAAAACACCATCACCAGCGACTCGCCCGAAAAATGGGCAATAAAATGCGAATTCACACGCTAATGCAAAATGCGCCCGAAAAATCATATTTTATTGGCCAGCCTCTCCCTCGCCTCCTACAAGTCGAGTGGTCAAACTTTTTATACGGCGAAATGAGAAAATATGAATAGAAATTGTGTTGGAGAAATGGAAAATTGATGGGAGATTTTTGGGGCGAAGCTCCGAGCGCTGCCTAAACATAATCCCCAATGGGGCCTTCTGGCTCCCTCTCGGGGCCTCGCCGCCCAAGTTTCTTTGATTATCTTGTTTCTTATCGGCTTTGTTTAGGCGGGCAGCTGATGGCTCGTGTCTCGGGTGGAAAGCACAGATAGGATAGCCTAGCCCGAGGGTGAGATTGGCAGGTGGGGCTTAAACACACCCAGCGCTGATATCGGCCGACTTACCCTCCCTCTCCGTGGGAACATTCTCGCTCGCACTAGAAGCCAGCCAAGTGGGTCAGAAACAAGAGTCTACTAACTCCTCATATTTGCCTGAAGTAGAGGGGGAAGAAATGTGCGTCTGCTGGCTGCGATGTGACGTCGGCGCGTATCAGCAGGCAGTTTTACAGTAGTGGTCAAGCAGGAGAGAGAGAGAGAGATTCTTGAGGGATATTTCAACTCACTTCGTATTTTCAGAGGAATTCAGGGCGGCGGTGGAGGCAGTGAGGTCGACAGAGGCGAGTCCTGCTTGCAGAATCTCAACCTTGTGGACAGTGTTCACCATCTCCAGGCGGTCAGCCTTCCGTGGAATATTTTGTATTTCTTACTTATGTATATAAATACCGGTCTAGATGGAGAGTCACTAGAATATACAAATAAATGTCAGCATTATGGACATTCAGACGTGGCATTCACAGCAGGGTAAGGCTGCCTGCAGCTTCTGAGGGGGATGGATATGCCCCTCAGGAGGCGGTCTGGGGAACGGGGGAAGGGGTCGCTGGTCTTGCTTGTCTAGTAAGAAGCAGAAGAAAAGTCATCGAACATGTGACCGCTCGGTAAATCAGGCGCCCTCATCCCGCATTCGTGTACAATTCCTTCAAATTCACCCGGGAAAACTTATTCTCTTTTTTCCTGTGTGTGTATTTCTTGGTCATAAAGCTCGCAAATAGGGAAGGAGCCCTCACACCCGGGAGTGAGCGAACTGGTAGGGGGATGAGGGAGGGTAGTGGGAAGGGGCAGGGAAGGGAGCAGGGGAGAAAGTGGGGAAAATAGCCCCTGTGTCCGGTGGTCAGACGGAGCGAGTGACCAGCGCAGGACATGAACATAATCACGAACTCAATTGAATTTGGCGCCCAAATTGAAAATCTCGAGTGAACGCGATGGAGACACGAATGCGATTTAGAGGAGCGATAATGCTGAATATTTTAACGATATGAGATATGGAGAGGCCGGGAGATTGAGGAGAGAGGGAGGGGGAGAGGAGGAGGGAACGGAGGCAGGAAAGATAGAAGGGGAGAATGAAGAGCTGGGAAAAGGAAAAGTGTAATAGGGTGAACTGGGAGAGGAAAAAGTAAGATGAAATATGAGAGAAAGAGGGAGAAGAGCGGACGAGTAAAGAGCGACTGAAGACGAAACATGGATAAAAAGAGCGATAAAGGCGGAGAGTTTAGACACAAATTTTTATAACTATATTCTACAATCTGTGTGTCTGTCTGTTCGTTTTGCATCCAGACTCGCCGAACGGAATTCAAGCCGGAGGAAGGTCACATATTACGGAGAAAGGTCCATCTATTGGACCTTTTAATTGAACCCTGGTCCATCTATTGGACCCTGGTCCATCTATTGGACCCTGGTCCATCTATTGGACCCTGGTCCATCTATTGGACCCTGGTCCATCTATTGGACCCTGGTCCATCTATTGGACCCTGGTCCATCTATTGGACCCTGGTCCATCTATTGGACCCTGGTCCATCTATTGGACCCTGGTCCATCTATTGGACCCTGGTCCATCTATTGGACCCACTATTGGACCCTGGTCCATCTATTGGACCCTGGTCCATCTATTGGACCCTGGTCCATCTATTGGACCCACTATTGGACCCTGGTCCATCTATTGGACCCACTATTGGACCCTGGTCCATCTATTGAACCCTGGTCCATCTATTGGACCCACTATTGGACCCTGGTCCATCTATTGGACCCTGGTCCATCTATTGGACCCACTATTGGACCCTGGAGATTAAAATAGCTCTGGTAANGCCAAGCGGACAGCACGCTGGACTTGTGATCCTGTGGTCCTGGGTTCGATCCAGGCGCCGGCGAGAAACAATGGGCAGAGTTTCTTTTACCCTATGCCCCTGTTACCTAGCAGTAAAATAGGTACCTGGGTGTTAGTCACCTGTCACGGGCTGCTTCCTGTGGGTGGAGGCTGGTTGAGGACCGGGCCGTGGGGACACTAAAAAGCCCCGAAATCATCTCGAGATAATCTCAAGATAACGTTTGAGTATCTGGTTGAAGAAGGGTTAAGGAACTCAAGGAGGGGAACTGAAAACAAAAGGCTGTCATTCCGAAAGGGAAACTAAAAAAAAAAGGCTGTCAATCCATAAGGGAAACTATGAGGAGATAAGGAAATTCCTAACAGATATAACATGGGAAACAGCTCAGAGGAAAGACGGCCCAAGACACGATGGACTACATCACGCAGAAGTGTAAGGAGGCAGCAGACAAGTTTGTCCCGGTCCAAAAGGAAAACAACGAAATGCTGATGAGAAACCCATGGTTTAACCAGAGATGTAAGCTAACTAAGCAGCAAAGTAAAAGAAAGTGGAGAAACTTTAGAAATTACAAGACACTCGAGAGCAGAGAAAGATACCAGAGTGCCAAGAATGAATGTGTCAGGTTGAGAAGAGAGGCAGAAGGGCAATGCGAAAATGACACCGCAAGCAAGGCAAAGACTCAACCTAAATTGCTGCACAGCCACATCAGGAGAAAAACAACAGTAAAGGAACAGGTACAGTAATGAAATTGAGGATAGGGGCAAACAGATTCACTACAAATGACAAGGAAGTGTGCGAGGAACTGAATAAGAAATTCCAGGAGGTCTTCACATTAGAGCAAGGGGAAGTTCCAGAGATAGGAGAGAGAATAGTTAACCAGGAACCACTAGAAGAGTTTGAGATTACCAGTGGGGATGTAAGGAAGCTCTTCCTAGAGTTGGGTGTGACAAAGGCTATAGGCCCGGATGGAATCTCCCCATAGATACTAAAGGAAGGAGCAGAGGCACTGTGCCTGCCACTCTCCACAGTGTATAACAAATCACTGTTAACAGGGGAATTGCCAAAAATTAGGAAGACTGCTAATGTAGTCCCAATATACAAGAAGGGGGATAGACAGGAAGCACTGAACTACAGGCCAGTGCCCCTAACTTGCATATCATGCAAGCTGATAGAGAAGATTGTTAAAGCTTGCGGAACATCTGGAGCGAAAGAACTTTGTAACACAGCATCAACATGGGTTCAGGGATAGCAAGTCCTGCCTCACAGGATTAATTGAATTCTATGACCAGGCAACAAAAATCAGGCAAAGAGGTGGGCAGACTGCATGTTTTTGGATTGTCAGAAAGCCTTTGACAGTACCACACAAGAGGCTAGTGAAAAAGCTGGAGATGCAGGCAGGAGTGAAAGGGAAGGTACTCCATTAGATAGGGAGTACCTAAGTAACAGACGGCAACGAGTCACTGTGCGGGGTGAGGTCTCAGATTGGCGAGACGTCACCAGTGGGGTACCGCAGAGTTCAGTCCTTGGACCCATACTATTTCTTATATATGAAAATGATCTTCCAGATGGTATAGAATCATTCCTCTCATTGTTTGCTGATGATGCAAAAATTATGAGGAGGATTAATATGGACGAAGACAGTATGAGACTACAAGATGACCTAGACAGACTGTATGAATGGTCCAACAAATGGCTACCTAAGTTCAACCCAAGTAAATATAAGGCAATGACACTAGGCAGTGGAAACAGAAGGCCAGACACAGGATACAAAATGGGAGATGAAGTCCTTCATGAAACAGACAGAGAAGGGTCTAGGAGTTAATATCACACCAACCCTATCTCCTGAAGCCCACATCAAAATAATAATATCTGTGGTGTATGCGAGGCTGGCTAACATCAGAACTGCCTTCAGGAACATGTGTAAGGAATCATTCAGAACCTTGTATACCACATATGTAAGACCAATCCTGGAGTATGCGGCCCCAGCATTGAGCACGTACCTTGTCAAGCACAAGGCGATGCGTGAAAAAGTTCAGAGATATGCCACTAGGCTAGTCCCAGAACTAAGAGGCATGAGTTACAAAGAAAGGCTGCGAGAAATGCACCTCACGACACTAGAAGACAGAAGAGTAAAGGGAGACATGATCACTACCTACAAAATTCTCATGAGGAACTGACAGGGTAGATAAAGATAAACTGTTTAACACAGGTGGTACGAGAACAAGGGGACACAGAAACTGAGTACCCAAATGAGCCACAGGGACATTAAAAAGAACTTTTTCAGTGTCAGAGTAGTTAACAGATGGAATGCATTAGGCTCCACCACATGGAATATGTGGTGGAGGCTGACTCTATACACAGTTTCAAGTGTAGATATGATAGAGCCCAGTAGGCTCAAGAATCTGTACATCACTTGATTGACAGTTGAGAGGCAGGACCAAAGAGCCAGAGCTCAACCCCACAAGTACAATTAGTTGAGTACAATTAGGGGAGTACAAGAGTGCTGACCCAGTGGTGTGGGGAACTGAGGACTTTGTCACCTTAGATGTTTTCATGATTGTGGTTTCATGTTAGTTTATGCAATTTAATGTGATGTGAACAACTATTTACGCACAATAAAAAAACAGCGGTGAATATAATGAAATGCCATTTTCTGGGCGAGACCCGAAGGCTCTCTGGAGCTATACCGGGCTGATGTGTGTATATATTAGACCATGGGAACAGTCAATTGATGGAGTTCTTTGCCTACCGGGGACCATGAGCCAGAACCTGCCCCCACCCCCCCCCCCCCTCAGAGGCATGAGAAACAATGGCCTATAGACACCCACCATGTAGTTGGAAGCAGTCTATGTCTGCCATCTACCAGGTCAGGCACCCAGAAAGGTGTAACAAATTAGATTAGCATTTAAGATTATAAGAGGGCTGGTTCTGTATTAATGCAACATATAATGAATATTTCGACAAAATACAGTAAATACAGTAATCAACTAATTTGGCTTATGTATGTATGTAAGGTTTACATGTACATGTAGAATGAAGGTCGAGATCAGGGTGGTATACCGTCACAGAGAAATGACGTCGTGTGGAGGGACTTGTTTGTGGTCCGGATGACTCGCTATGTCAACGTCACGCGGCCCAGAGAGTGACCACACTAGTAATTCACAAAATTATAAAAGCAAGCCTAGCCCAGTTCAAGAGCCCCTTGGTTTCTGTAAATTCCCACACTTAACGTAAATTAATACCTCCCAGTCCACAAAATTGGGGATAGCCTACCCCAAGGATTAATAGTTAATTAACTGGCCCAAACCCTGATTAATTTGTTTGGTTTCTTAAATTGGTTTGGTGGTGGCAGGCAGAAGATCCTTTGAGTTTGCAGGAAAGTCTAGGACGACACCACGTGGTGGTAGAATCTAGAGGTGGTCAAGCACCTGAGAGCACGTGGCATGGACTTAGCTGAGAGTTAGGTCTGGGGTCTTTGAATTAAGTTTAAGCAAGTTAGTTATGGGCAGGGTAAAGGACAAGAGAGAGCCAATACCCTGTCCCGTGTTACAAAGGTAGGAATCCCAAAACAAACTACGGCTGGTTAAACAATGAAAACCGAAGCCGAACGAGCAAGTAGAACTCCCCAATCAGAAAACGAGCAAACAAGCATGATGTCACCATAGCCGCCCGCCGCTGTCTGCTCAACTCCCAGGGAGGGGAAGGGGGGTCCCAGACCTCCCACGTCGGCTACCCAACCCTAGTTCAGAGGCCGAATATCAAAAACGCAAAAAAAACTCCGACCAGAGGGGAGGGAGAGTTGCCGGGAGGTTATCTTGAGGGTAGCTCGAGATGATAACGGGGCTTAGCATCCCCGCGGCCTAGTCGTGACCAGGCCTCCTTTTCGTTATACATCTTAAGGAAGCAGCCCAAAGCAGCTGTCTAACTCCCAGGTACCTATTTATTGCTAGGTGAACAGGAGCATGAAGGTAAAAGACACACTGCCTATTTGATTCCGCCTTCAAAACAGAACCGAATTCAGATTGAATTCAGAACCTTGGGACTATGAATCCCGAGCCCTGTCCACTCATCCGTCAGGCCTCAAGAGTGGGAGCCTGACCCCCAGGCTCCCGAAGCAACCAGGAACCTCCAGGTCTCCCCCAGAAAATGACATTTCATTACACCCAATGCTGGTTTTCTGTGGAATGCCCCTCTGGCTCCCCGGAGCTACCTAACCAGAGATAAAGAAAAAGAGGGACTTACCCGGGAGGCAGCCGCCACTCGCTCTTCAACTCAAAGTCAAAACTACTGGCTGCAACTGCCGACTCAAGGCTACAGATGCCCAAGAAGGGTCCGGAACATTAAAGAGGTACCGTGCGGGCAGGACCCTATTCGACTTCAAAGTTCCATGCCCGAATGGCACCCCATGTTTTATTACCAAAAACAGCAGCCAAAGCCACGAACATACGAACATCATGGGCACGGGGGTAGACCGCAGGCTGGCTGAACCAAATAATCCTGCAGACGACCTGGGAGACCCGTGCCCTGGAACAGGGAAGAAATAAAATCGGGTCAACCCAGAGCGCATCTCCTGCCACGGAGGCCATGGAATGCCGTAAAGCTGCAACTGGACACAACACACAATGCACTTCCGGCCTGACCAACCAAGCAGCAAGCATCAATAACCCATGGACCTCTCAGGAAGCCCACTGTCTCATTCTAAACCAGAAAAGAAGGAGACGACTTCAAGCGAACAAACCATAGGAGAGCATGAAACGCGCCAACCCAACCCCCAGAAGCTAAAGCCAACAAAAACAAAGCCTTCTGAAAGCAGTCATTGACTAAAGGGGCCACCACAAACCAAGGAGAGAAAGAAGAGTACCAGGTCCAAAAAACCAGGTCAGTTCAGGCAGCGCACGAGCAGCCCAGAGGTAGAAAAAGCATAAAAAAGCTTATGAAACAGAGCAGAAGTAACATCCATCCCGAATACAAGCTGGAGCGGCTCCGCCAGCACCGTAGGATACGAAGCGACAGTATTCGACATGAGATGACTGTCCTGAAAAAGCCAAGAAAGAAAAGATAACAAGAAGAACCGACACTGAGGTCAACCTACGAAAGGGAGGTCAACCTACGAAAGGAAAGGAAGTAGCAAAAAGACAGCTAAGAGACTTTATATATTTTCGCCAAGAAGACCGCAGGTGGGACACCATCAGAGAAGCCACCTGATCACCATACAGATGGTGATACACCTGCGTCAGAAAATCCAGACGTGAAACACAGAAGAGAAGAGTGGACCAGCAAAGTACCTCACCGGCCCGATCTGCTGAAAGGACACGGAGCCGGGAAAAA
The DNA here is from genome assembly GCA_020271785.1 of Procambarus virginalis. Classification (NCBI taxonomy): domain Eukaryota; kingdom Metazoa; phylum Arthropoda; class Malacostraca; order Decapoda; family Cambaridae; genus Procambarus; species Procambarus virginalis. Next base: position 14,709,497 of record WNGS01165523.1, on the reverse strand, counting down.
ATGCCCCATTCGGACATCGAACAAGCAGCGCCTGAAACCAAGGCTGGGCCAGCTACTATGAGGCCAGAAAGAGAACTCTCTCCGATAGGACAAGTAGCAAGAACCGGAAGCAACAGCTGAACCCGGGGGGGGGAGGTACAGGTAACCCCCACCTGTACCAGTCCTGCCAAGAAGCATCTACTACGACGTCCTCGCATTCGGGGAAGGGTGCCACATAGACGGGAAGACACAGCGACCATGCCGACGTGAAGAGGTCCACGTCCACGGGCCTGAACGTCCAGCAAAGCCAACTGAAGAAGTCAGCATCGACCATCCATTCCGTGGACAGGAGAATGAACCAGGACGGGCCATCGGACACGCCCCTGATATGAACTGCATGGAAAGCTAAGCCCCGAGAACTCGGCACAAGAGCCACTCAAAGCGACCAGCTCCAAAGAGCCAAGGACCACAGAGAACCCCCATGGTTCAAACAATGACCCACCGGAGCGCAGTTCGACTGGAGCCATATCGTAAAGCCTCGAAAGAGCCATATCCGACGCAACACAAGCCACACCACCACAGACTACCGCACAGTGCTGTGAGCCCAATGGAAGGATGGAGCCCACCAGCCCTGACTGGCCTGGTGAACACTTGTCACAAAGCCCCAGCCGAGAAAGGAGGCATCCATGAATACATCGAGGCAGGGCTCCGGAAGGGGCCAAAGTACTGAACCCCCAAAAGCCCGAAGAGGAAGCCAGAGATACAGCAACCGACACAAGGCCCCAGGGGATGAACCCAGCGATCGCAAGAGCAGCGGAAGGAACGGCCCCGAAGGAACCAGAACAGATGCCGTGGGTAAACGATCACAATGAATTTCAGACTTCCACTCAGCTCCTCGAGCAACCACCGAGTGATCCAGGACCCAAAGAAACAGCTGATGCCAGGACCGCAACCAGAGCAACCCTGCCTGAGGAAGAGACAAGGACGCAGTCTGAGAATCCCAGATAAGGCCCAGCCAAGTCCGAACCTGTGACTGAACCGGATGGGACTTCCTTCAGTTCACCAGGAACAGATCCCGGCGAGCTGGGAAAGAACCAAATCCTTAGCAAGCAGACAAGCAGACCGGCTGGGAGTCCACATCAACCAGTCGTCGAGGTAAGCCAAAACCAGACACCTAGAAGACGCAGACAGGCCACGACCCCGCTAAGACGCGTGGAAACGTGAAGTGCCAAATTCAGCCCAAAGGGAAGGCAACGTAAGCGGTAATCTTTCCACCTTACCACAAAACCTAACCAGTCCCTGAACCCCTGGATAAATGGGAACGTGCCAATATGCATCCCTGAGGTCCGGAGACACCATCCACAAACCTGGCTCCAAGAGAAGCCGAACCTGGGACAGTGTGGTCCAAGGGAAGGGAAGAAATCCACTTGTTGGAAATTTCCAACACCCGAATACTAACCCCTAGTGCGATAAAAGGTATTTACTGTACTAGGAATTCATATTTACTAACATTACTAATAAGTAGCTTCATATAACCATATTCCTACTAATTTCGGGGGCAAGTATTGCATCAGCCGCCCAGCTCCCTCAAGAATAATTTGATTTAGGTAAATATATAATTTAAACCCAGTCTAACCTTGTAGAATTTATTAAGGAATATAGATTGGCAATTGATTTAGTTCTATTTAGCAAATTATATAGCTGTTTATTGGAAGGAGTTTTATACAGCTCCAATCAGCTGATCCAGTAAACAAAGTAATGAACTGGATATCACTGTATATACAAGTATTTCATCTAACGTTAATTAGATTAAATGATACACCCAGCGAGAAATAATCTGCTGTTACCTAAAGTACGTTATTGTGACGAAAAATAACGTCAGCAGTGCTTCCATCAATTTGTTAATCAGAATAATATATTGCGAATTATTAACCAAGTTTCCAACATCCGGTGCTAGGTGGTGCGCGGTACACTCGTTAAGAGACTTGGCAGAGACACGCCATAACGGTTTGGTGCCCTGAAGCTGAGCCTTATTATCGTCTAAATTTAGGAGCATCTGTGCATTAACAGGCTTCAGATCGATTTGACAGCTTCAACTTATTATGGACACCACATCCAGCAAGGCTGACTGCCATTAATATATTATTTTGGCCCTTACTCTATATTTATGTTGGTGCCTTGTCGTTACGCTGCACACAAACCCTAATAACTCCTGTGAGTGTAATTCTTATGGCCAATCCATTCTAATTTCACGCATAAACATATACTGTTAGGTGGAAATTACATGATATTAATATTTCAGCGTGGAGCTAGCTACAAGGAAAACGTATGTCATCCTGTGGAATCATGTGTCGCCAGAGATAACAGGCATTGACAGGATTAGACAGGTTATAGAGCTGCTGGACGTATTCTTCGTTCAACTTTGGCAGCTAAGCCTCCAAACGTTTCAATTTAATGGTTAGCATACTAACCCGTGCATTAATTATATCCGATTATTCATGAAAATATTATTTCTATATTATATGTAGACTAACATTATAGAATTTACACCCCCCCAAAAAAAAGATGTGTAAGGGAATTACTCTACTTTAAATAGAAGTTTTACAGTCCATTTCTCCAAATTTATTTTGAATCAATTATTAAATTTATTATTATAAGATCCATACATCACAGGTCTCAGAGCCCATAAAATTTTTTATAGTTCTCATGACTTTATGAATGATATATTTTGGAGTACAACCTCCCACACCACTTGAGGGACGGGAGGGAAACCCACTTGAGGGACGAGATCGTCTCGACCACACCCAAGCGCACCCACTGCAAGATGACCTTATGAAGCGAAGGAGAAGAAGCCTGCCCCACCAGCTCTGAACTCTCCGAAGGAGCAGCCACCCAACGCCGCCGGAAGACACGACCTGAAATCCCAACGAATCGTGGGACCAAGCATGGCCAAACAAAGCCAGCCTCCCCTCCCCCCCCAGCTATCCATCAATGGGGAGACCCGCAAATTTGCCAGCGGCCTTTCCAAGAAAGTGACTTGTACCCAAAGAGTGAGCACCGCACCGACCAGACGAAAACGGTTCCGGAACAGGCATCAGCTCAAAAACTGGCACCCACAGGCCCACCTCGACCAGCAGACCCCCGAGCCCTAGCACGACCCTTCCGGGAGGTGTGAGAGCACACAGCCCGGATGACCAACAAATCCGAAAGAGGACGGCAAGTGTTATTAGCTGCCTGTAAAAACTGGGTGACAACCGAGTCCGCAAACAACAGAAGACAAAACAGAGATGAAAATCTAAGAGCCAGGGCCCAAGCAGAATCAACAGAGAGAGCAAGGACAGGCTGCCGACACGCAAGGTGAGAGGCATAAAACACACACCGCCTCTTGGAGGATAGGCGCAGACAGTTTGAGTAACACCGCTGATGCCTTAGCTGCTGATGTCAACATAGCAGACGACGGCCCGGCACTCAACGCCTCCACAAGCCAGTCCAAAGACAGCCCGAGAAGGGAAAAGAAGCCGAGGACCGAGGCCAAATGCCCACAAGCATGAAGATCCTCCGCCACCAAAGTAGCCTAAAGGGAAGGGATCTGGGCGTGCAACTGGAGCATGCCAACCTCCCGAGGAAGCACAGGGGCATAAAGACACACATTAAGATGCTGAAAAGTGCCCACCAGGTAAAACTGCAACACTGTAGTGAGCTCTCGCCACTCAAGCGTGTGGGTACGACAAAACGTGTACCATGCCCCCAACAAAAAGAAAGGGCAGTCTGCAAGCCAGGAAGATGTAGGAATCTCATAACACACCTAGTTAAGAAGAAGACCCAAACTCAAAAGAAATATGGTCTATCACAGAGAAAATCATGGTCATGCAGGAGGTAGGCATCAAGGGCCTCCTGAACCTTCACAGGGGAAATCTTTATCCATCCTCCGGAAGGATGAAGCAGCGGAACCCAAGGGAACACACAGATGAACCCGGGTTGGTAACTGAACCCATATCAAACTTGTACAAGAAAGGAGGATACGAAAACCCTGAACCTTGAAACAACAGACCCCATCCTAAGGACACCAAAGTCCAGATGGGATCAAAAGGGGCCCCAAGCCGACTCCCCCCCCCCAGCCCCGGAAGCCTCCAAACTAGGCTCTGGGGCACAGCTGTCCTCAATGCCCTTCACCCCTTGAAGAAAAGGTGGAGTTCAAGGAAAAGGCAGCAAAAAAAGGGCCTAATGGAAGGACCCAGAAGCCTCGGTGGGAGGAACAGGCCCGAATGCCTCCATCTCCACATTGAATGGGGCAACCCCCAGAGCAGCTCGAGTCTCATCACCAGCTAAACCCCACCCCGACTCTGAAACCGTCAGACGTTTGGAAGCCGGCAGCAGAGGGGGTAAGAAGAGGGTGATCCACACCAATTAAGGAAGGACAAAGGGGCACGGACTGAACCAAGGCCGAAACAATCAATGCCCCCAAGTCTAGGTCCCTAAAACCAAAATGGGGAAGCCCTGGGGCATTCGAGTAGGCAACCAACCTAGCACATTACAGCAACCTAAACCTAGCATGCAACACAGAAGCTGCTTGATCCCTAACCTCAGCTACAGAAGAGTGGGTAAATTAGAGAACGAGCGGAGAACAAGTTCTACACGATCCCGGGTTGAAGGTGTTGTCGACCCAACAAGCAGCATGACGGAGGCAAAACAGGTGATCGTCACCCTGAGACAAGGGAAACAACCCTCAAACAAGCACGAGGCGAGATGGGACTCCGAGTACACATCCAACGGTCAACCAAGCCCTGATGGGGTTTCCAGGGCCTGTAGAGGGGGGGTGTATCCTTCGGGAAGCCCAGGCACTGACGCTGCCAATGCCAGTTGTAACCCCATATGTTATTCGGGCAAACTGGCCCCTGTAAAGTGAGCAACCTTGGAGGCCCAGAAAAGCACTGCCCTACTGAACATAGGTAGCACCTAATAGGCAATAAAGAAAAAGTAGGAAAAAGAACCCCCCGAGGAAGCACCACAACCCAGGGAACAGAAAGAGGCTCGGCTGCTGCTGTTATGCAAGCTGTGCAGCCCAGTGTGCCCCAACTAGCAACAACCACCCCCTACCTAGGGCCAAACAAAAGCACAGAGATCTAAGCTGACCCCAAGGGCAAGGCAGAAGCCAAGTAACCACTATCTCTATGGGAGTGGGAACCCAAAGGCCTCAGGGAAGAGAACCCTGCAACCTAAGAGGTGTACTCACAGGGCGCTTAGGGAAGGAAGCCCTAAGCACATGCAGCCTTTGGTCACAGACTCCTGGCCATTGCACCAACGCACAGCAGGAACCACCGCTCAGGTGAAAAGTCAGTCAGGCAACCGAGACCAGAGTAGACATCCGCCTTGTTTAGCTTTAGTTGACAAACTAGTGGTCTGGCAGCCGGCTTGGTGCTCCCCCTTTCCCGGGGGGGGGGGGGGGGGGGGTTCGCCGTGAAACTAGTGGTGTGTGATGTGATGACATGTTGCTTGTTTTCTTGTTTGCATTGAGGGAAGTTTCTAGCCTCTGTTCGATCTCAGGTTGCAATTTTCTTACCATTTGGGGTCAGTTTTGGGGCACCTACCTTTCTGGGTGTCTAACCTCAGTGAATGGCAGACATGAATGCTTTCATACAAGGAAGTTTCATAGGGCCATTGCTCCTGCACATCTCTGAGGGGACCATGTTCTGGCTAGTGGTCCCCAGTAGGGATGACAACTCCATATGACTGAAACCCCATACTAATATTAGCTAATATCAGTCCAATAGCTCCAGAGAGCTGAATGGGCTCCCCACAGAAAAAAGTATTACCGGGTATATAATAGGCCTACAATATTATATATACACCTACTGTACATAAATCTGTTCCTAGTACAGTTCCAAGCATCAAAAATGTAACACATTGCTTTGGTGCACTTCTGTTTTGGTATGTCATCCAGGTATGGATTCAAACACTGATTGGAAAGACCAAATTTTGATTTGATGCTAACTGTAGGACACAAGTACTTAACCTCATTGTACAGCAAGTAATTACAAAAGATAAAAAATTTTCCTTGGTCTTTATAAACTCCATTATATCCCTATAGGTGTGTTATAACTACAGTATTTGCATCACTGGTATAAAAACTGGACAATAATAACAAAAATCATCAAATGACAACAAAGTGGCACACGAGATCAACAAATGATGATGACCACATGTTGGGAGATAATGAATTCTTCTATTTAACTTTTTTAATGACAGCACAAAAGAGCAGATATTTTTCTTACTAGAAATTAATGGAAACTGCAAGGCTCAAATTTTGTTTTAGGCTCTATTTCAACCCTTGGTATTGTGAGCTAGAAAAAATGGTGACTTAGCCAAACATGTCAAACAAAAAAAACAGAACATGGAAATAGAACAGAATGAAGTCAGTGACTGAAGGAATGGGAAATAATTCAAGTTAACACATTGAAAAATAATTCCTGAAGGATTCTTTTGAAGTTTGTAGCTACACACACACAGACTTGTATGTAATGCAAAGAAAAACTAAATTTAGTTTTCATTTAACACAGCCAGACAGAATCTATGCCAAATAATCAAGTGTTAAGTTCAAATTTATTTACTTTAAAGGAAGAGATTTTCTTTCCAGAAGAACTGAAGATAAATATCAGAGGTTTCCCGGCATGCTGAGTCTTTGTGAATTTTGTTTCGTCCCGAGTAAGAGCCAATGGGCCCCCATAAGGTGCTGCAGCAACTAGGAAGTCCCCCAGATTAATGCCTCCTCCCCATTCCATTTTGTAGAGCTCATGCTTCCTGAAATATTAAATTATTATTATTTATGCACACAAACTAGAAAAATAGGAGAGGAGAGGCTTGACCGATGCAATAGATAATGTGGAAACAAAAAAGCTACTGTAATGTTCACACACTGAATATCAATGAAACAAGTATTCCATTGGTGTTCTACCCGTGCTTGCAACATGGTGGTTGCAAGCAACACAAAGGAACCATAAAAGTAGGGTATTTTTAAATTTAAGAGTAGTAGGGAAATAAAATAAAGTTGACAAGGAGCTAGAAAAAGCCAACTACTGTATCAACAATTTCAAATGCAGATATGATACAGAAATTTACATCTAGTCATTATAACAGATTTGCAGGTGGAAAGGTAGGATCCAAGAGGTGAAGCTCAATCATGCAGGCACAAATAGGCAAGTGTATACACACTGTACATACAAATACTGTACACAAACACAAGCGAGAATAAGAGAAGGGATAGCCCATCATTACTGGATATGGTATTTACCAGGAAAGAAGAGATATTTGACATTCAGTATCTTCTATCATTCAGCAAGTGTGACAGGATCCTTATGGAAATTAAAAATGCAATGCATTTTAATTAAGAAGAGACTGGAGAAAGGGAAATAGTGGAAAACTTAATTTCTTGAGAGGACACTATTGGGGAACTTAGCAAGTTCTCTAATGAATTTGATTGGAAAGCTGTTGTTGTTGTTGGGCAAGGAAATAAATGAGAGGTACTGTATGCCAAATTTTTAGAGAGAAATATGATAAAAATTATACCAAGACAGATTCAAAACTAAAAAGCAGGATTGGTTCAACAAATTTTAGGGTCAGAACAAAAGACAAAAAATAAAATCAATAAAGGAAGAGACCACACACTCAACATACCAGCAATATAAACAAGCACTACTACACAACAGTGAGAAGAGATGCAACAAAAAAAGTAATTCTGATAAAGGGAAGTGGATAAATTTACAACAGAACCAGGCCTATTCTATAAATTCATTAAAATAAAATTTCAGCTAAAGGATAAAATCCTGAAGTTGAAAATGAGGAACAGATTCATACTGAAGGAAAAAAGAACTGTGTGAAATGCTCAATGAATAGTTCCAAAGTGTGTTTGTGCAAAATAGATCCTAAATGAATTAAAATGAAGTTTTAATTTTAGAGTATAACGGTAAATAGAAATGTATTGAGACGAAGTTGAAAAATGCTCAAAGAGCAAGGTAGAAATAAAGCAGGTGGCTCAGATGAAGTTTCACCTTAAGTTCCAAGAGTGCGCATCTGAGCTGAGCATACCACTTCAATTATTTTTCAAGCATCTTTGTGTACAGGAATCCTGGCAGGCACATGAAAAAAGGCAAACATAGTTCCATTCTACAAAAATGGTAGCAAAGAAGAGCCCTTTTAATTATGGATCTGCATGTTGATAAGTGGCCATCAAAACAAAAGAATTAAAACCAAATGTGTTGAACACCTGGGGAGAAATGATATTACAGTATGGGTTTTTGAACAGGGATATACTGTTAAACAAATCTACTTAGTTTTTATGATAGCGCCACAGAGATCTTACACAAAGCAAATGGTTGGGTTGGCTGCATTTATTCCGAAATAAAAAAGATCTGACAGAGTTCTAAATATGAGATGTTGTTCTGGAAACAAATATACTGAAGGGGTAACAAGACAAGAGAAATGGATAAAAAAAAAAAATTCAAACTGACAGGAAAATGTGTGTTGTAATCATAGGCAACATATCACACTAGAGAAACATTACTAGCAGAGTACCACAGGGTGACGTTCTAGCACCAGTAATGTTAATTGTCTATATAAATGATGTACCAGAAGAAAACACAGAATTATATGAACATGTTTGCTGATTATGCTTCACCACTAAGCAAGATAAACTTGGACAACTATCATGCCCTTCATGATGACCTGGACAAAGTATGGAGCAACACTTGGCAGATGGAGTTTAATGTGATAAATCCCATGCTAATGAATGTGAAATAGGAGAAATAGGCTACGTACAACCTACAAAAAAATAATAATAATAATTGATAATAAATTAATAATAATAATGAGGGAACCTCGTGTGGACGAGCAGCCCCATCTACAACCATTTCAGTAACGAGCGAGCCACTCTCAGAAAATTTGTCTCAATTGACGAGCTCAGGCTCAATAAAACCAAATGGTGCTTCCTAGCATTCCCACTGGTTCTCCGGCAAATTCTCAGACGCCTCCGACGACAGTGTTGCTGTTCTATTGCACAGGACAAGCATCCCTCTGTATTTAATTGTGCTTTCTCTTTGGGTTTCTGTGGTTTTGTGACTACAATTTGTCACCCATGATGTCGCCAAAGAAGTTGGTTGTTAAAGATAGTGTTCTCAAGAGGAAGAAAGACAATTACTGTAAATTTGAAGAAGGAAATCACACCGACTCAGTGGTGGATTCTCCTTCCACACTGTAACCTCTCTCGTCCTCTCCAAACCCCCGACATCGTCTCTCACAAGCCAGCTACGACTTCATAAGGTAAAGTACAATTGAAAACAGTAAAACAAAACAGTTATAATAATTACAGTATTATAATTGACATTATAAAATTGTCTATAGTTAATATTTTAGCGGGTGGCATGGATTAATTTTATTTCCATTATTTAAATGTGGACAGTTCGTTTCGCAAGAAGAGCGTTTCACGCGAGTTCAGTGCCAGAACGGATTAAATGCGTTAAGTGAGGCTCCTCTGTAATAATAAATAAATAATTATTACAGTAATAATAATTACAATACTAATTACAATAATAATTACAAACTAATTATTACAATAATATTACAATACTAAATTATTACAATAATAATTACAGTAATAATTATTATAATAAATTATTAAAAAATAATTGTAACAATTACAGTGGCACCTTGACTTACAATTGCCCCGACTTACGATAATTTTGAGTTGCATTATAAATTTGATCGGAAAATGCGACTCGGCTTACGATATTTGTTGATACACGTTCGGGTCGACCGAGCGCATGGTTCCCAGTTGTGTGGGCCGACCTGCCTCAGTTTATTAGAGCCGCGCACTTAGTACAATCACGCTTATAAGAAATTCTATTTTTTTGGTGAATTTTTGCTTTTTTAACATAAAACTGATTATTATATATCACGCCATGGGTCCCAAGAAAGTCAGTGGTAAGGTTTATCATATGAAAACACATGTGAGGATGAATCCATAGAGGCAGTACAGAATATCCCTTCCTCAAAAATTAAGAAAATGTGTACAGTATGGGAAGAACTGTAAACTTTTGCAGAAACAACCCACCCAAATCAAGCTGCAGTAGGCCGTTGCCATAACCTTTTCAATGACATTGTGATGCATCACTCCAGACAAATGTTAAAATGAAGGAAAAACAAGTAAGTAATTATCAAAAGAAGGCACCAAACCGGGAAAGCTTTATAGCACCATCAAATGTGCGGGATAATCAGAGGGCTCTAAATATAAAAAAGGATGCCAATACGAGAACAGAAATGCATAAGGCGAACAATATCAAAAGTATCCGAATCACCAAGAATTCTATCGAGGGACAAGCGACCACGGGGGATGGTCAGAAAACAAGACACACACTCGTCCCAGAAGTCAGGACATTCAACAAGGATATGCACGACCGTAAGAGGGACAATGCAATTTGGACAATAAGGAGCAGGGCGGCGCTCCATTAGTGACCATGAGTTAAGCGAGTATGGCCAATACGCAACCTCGCCAGAGATGTTTCCCATTGCCAGTTACAGTGGTAGGAGGACGGCCATGAGGACACAACTCTTAAGAGTACGCAGTTTGTTAAAAGTAACAGAACACCAACAAGCCTGCCAATGGGTAAGGATGGAGGAATGAATAACCAGGTGAAAGTCGGAATAAGGAATGCCTTTACGAGAGATGGGACAAGAGCGGACAGCTTCCCTGGCGGCAGCATCCGCACGCTCATTTAAAGAGACACCAATATGGCTGGGAACCCAACAAGACTCAACTGACTTAAATTTACTGTGAATAGGAAACAGCCAATGCTGGATCTCGACAACTGGATGAACCTGTGCAAGCGATGAGTCACAATAACGTGGCTAAAGTATGTTGACCAGACCACACACTAGAAGGTGAAGGGACGACGACGTTTCGGTCCGTCCTGGACCATTCACAATCGACTTGAGAATGGTCCAGGACGGACCGAAACGTCGTCATCCCTTCACCTTCTAGTGTGTGGTCTGGATGAACCTGATTAAAGGATCCGAGAGCCATGAGGGCACTACGAGAGTCAACAACAACTACAAAGGAGGATTGACAACGAGAAAGCAGGAGACGAAAGGCATAGAGAATAGTACAAAGTTCCACTGTGAAGATGTTAGTCTCCGGAGGTAAGCGACATATATAAGTGCAGTCAGGAAAAACAACAGAATAGCCTACACCATCCGCAGACTTACTCATCGGTGAAGATGGAAACGGAGCGGGAGCAAGAAGAAAAATGCTCAAGGAAAAGGCATTTTAGAACCATAGGAGGGGTAAATGCTTTAGTGATGCGGGTTAAGGATGTGCAAAACTGCGGAAGGGGGACTCCACAGGGGCAAAGAGGGAACAACACGAGGAGAAATATTAGAAATACAAACTGAAAGAGAATCCTGTAAGCAAGATAACCGGACAGAAAGAGGGAGGTGGTGAAGAGGAACAGGAACCACAGGAGGGGTAAAAGTTAAAGCATGACAGAGGCGAGAGGAAGGACCGCGCAAGATGGCAAAGACAGTAGCAATCATGGTGGTCCTGGAGACACAGGAAGCCAGTGTCAACATACAAGCCGAGGACGGGAGCCGAACGAAAGGCACCAGAACTGAGGCACAACCCAGTATGGTGCAAAGCATCAAGACGGCGAAGAGTAGAAGAAGAAGCAGATGAGTAAGCAGGGCAACCATAATCGAGTTTAGACATGACGAGAGAGGATTGTAAAGCGAGGAGTGCGAGCCTATCCACTCCCCAAGAACTATGGGACAATACCTGAAGGAGGGTAAGAGCCTTAGAGCATTCAACTCAGAGGTAAGAGATATGGGGCGACTAAGACAAATGCGTGTCAAAAATCAACCCCCAAAAACTTAGCGGAATCCTTGTACACAATGGGGTGACCATAAAGCGATAAAGAAGGACGAAGAAGGACGAAGAACGACACGCTTCCAAGTAAAAGTCATGGCACAAGTCTTAGAAGTAGAGAACTTGAAGCCATGATCGGTGGCCCAAGACGACACAGCATCAATCGCAAGTTGAAGCCGGCGTTGAAGGAGAGGCGAATCATCACCCTGACAGCAAAGGGTAAGATCATCGACAGAGACCGGAGGAGACGCCAGAAGGAAGAGAGGAAAGAAGACATTGAGGGCAACCAGAAAAAGAGTAGTGCTCAGAACACTACCCTGGGGCACACCTTCGTATTGCTGAAAAGAGGCAGAGAGCAGTACCAAGCCTCGCCTGAAAGGAACGACGAGAGAAGAAGCTTTGGACAAAGAGAGGGAGATGACCACGAAGGCCAAAAGAATGAAGCTGGGAGAGAATATGATATCGCCAAGTGGTGTTGTAAGCCTTTTCCAGGTCAAAAAGGACGGCAACAACAGAGGTCTTCGCAGCAAAAGCAGTACGAATATAGACCTCCAAGTTCACCAGGACATATGTTGTGCTGCAGCACTTGCGGAAACCAAATTGAAAAGGGGAGAGGTGGTGATGATGTTCCAAGAACCACATTCAGACTAACGTTAACCATACATTCAAAGAGTTTGCAGACAAATCGTGAGGGTAATAGGGCAAAAGTCCTTAGGGGATGTTCCCAGAGACCCTGGTTTGCGAACAGGGAAGACAACGGCATCGAGCCAGTCCTCGGGGACTGATGACGACTCCCAGATCCAATTATACAGACTTGGTAAATACCGAGACGTGCATGGAGGGAGATGGCGAAGCATTTCATAATGAATGCCATTGGAGCCTGCCGCTGTAGAACTGCAGAGGGCCAGGGCAGACCGAAGTTCAGAGAGAGAGAAGGGATCGTTATAGGGAAGTCGAAGACAAGTGCAGAAATCTAAAGGACGAGATTCAAGGACAGGTTTACGAAGAAGGAAAGATTGAGGAAGATGAGAACCAGAGCTAACAGAAGAAAGATGGGAACCCAGTTCGGTAGCACCCTGCAACGAGTCCGCCACAGGAGTACCATGGAGGTGAAGGACCGACGAGACATCGGGAACGAACTTACCCGCTATCTTGCGGACACGCTTCCATATCTGCGGCAGAGGAGTTTCAGACGTAATGGTGGAAACATAAGACATCCCACATTCACATTTAGCCATACGAATGGCCCTACGGGCCACCGCACTCGCCTTCCGAAACAAAAGAAAAGAATTGGCTGTCTATCGGCTGTCTGCCGGCTGCGGTCTCTCTTCCAGGCTGCATGCTTACAGCAGACAGCCCGAGCAGTCTGCATTCCACCAGGAAACGCACTTCCGTGGTCCCAGAGAGGAAGAGCGAGGAATAGAGCGGAGGGCAGTGTTAAAGACAGCGTCATGAAAAAGGAGGAGAGTGAGGGAGAAGTCAGCACTGAGGGTAAATAGGTTCCAGTCTGCCTTAGCAAACTGCCATTAGGGAAGGAGAAAGGAGGGTGAAAAGAGAAAAAGTAACAAGGATGGGGAAATGGTCACTGCCCTGGAGGTCATCAAGAACCTGCCACGTGAAATCTAAGTAAAGAGATGACGAGCAAAGAGAAAGATCAAGACAGGAAAGGGTGCGAGTCCGAGAGTCCAAATGCATGGGCTCACCAGAATTCAGAAGAGACAGGGAAGAAGAGAGGATGAATGGCTCAAGAAGGCGACCCCGGGTGTTTGTCAGAACATCACCCCAAAGGGTATGACGACAAATGGAATCACCTAGCAGGAGCACAAGCTCTGGCAAGGAGTCCAGTAAGGGGTTTAAGATCGGGAAGAGAAAGCGGGACACTCAGGGGGACATAAATCGAACAAACCGTGTACCATTTCCTCACAAAGATACAGGCAGCATAAAAATGGAGGCAAAGGAAAAAAGTAAGGGGACAAAGGGAACATCAGAGCAAATCAAGAGAGCAGAAGAGTTAGGAGCGCCAGCAACAGCTGGGGGGGTGGGAAAGAAAGGAATAGCCACGGAAGCAACCAGGACGAGCACCAAGCATCAGCTCCTGGAGACAGACACAAAGGAGTGAAAACTGTGAAATCAGTAGTTGGAGTTCAAAGAAATTGGCGTAATAACCACGAACGTTCCACTGAAGAATATACATCAACAAAATGAGAAAGAACAGCAACAGAGAACAACAGAGAAACAAAGGTGAAAAGAGAACACAGCACGTTAAAGAAGGTCAGGGTCAGCGAAGTCAGGGTTAGGGGGCATAGGTAAACTGAGTAAAGGAGGAGGAATGGGAGTTGGAGGACCGACCAGGGGTCGGACAAGCAGGGTCCGGAGGAGGAATAGGGGGGGGGATAACCGAGGGTCAAGGACAGCAGCAGGAGGGGCAGAAACCAGGGAGTGCACCTCAGCAAGGGCAGCAACCGAGACGGAAGCGGGGGGGCCAAAGAGACCTCCATAGCAGGAACAGGGGGGCGTAAGCACCGAAACAGGAGGGGATGGAGCGAGAGTGTCAGAGGTAGGGGGCGAGGAAGAAAGCGAAGCCTTCTTACCTGACGGGGAGGAGGAAGGAGAGGAGCCAGGCTTATGCTTCTGACTCAAAGAGATAGGCGTCCCAGCAACAATGTACTGGGCAACAGATTCTAGTGTCTCAATAGGAGAAGCAGAACGAGAGCATACACGACAACCGTTGGGAGAGCGATGGACATCAGCCCGCACTGACAGGCGGCGTGGAGAGCCAATAGATGGAGGAGAAGGATGGGAAGGAGGATCGGAGGGAGACAAGGACGAAGACACAGGAGACATGACAGACCAGGCAGAAAGAAGGGGAACCCCAGACAGAGGACCAAGAGGGGGACCCTTTGGGACAGAACTCAAAGGAACAGAGGGAGCAGTGGGCATGTCAGGGTCCAAGGCCTGGAAACGGTTTTGAGTCCGAGGAAGGTGGGAAGGACGAGGAGAGGAAGAGCGCAACACGCGAGCATAAGAGACGTTAGTATAAGGTGGGAGACGGAGAACGTGGCGCCTCGCCTCGGGAAAAGACAAATGCTTCTGGTGCTTCAAGTTGAGGACGGTTGCCTGAAGCTTGTATTGTATACACGCATGGGAGAAGGTAGGGTGGGCCTCACCGCAATTGCAGCAGCGAGCCAGGGGAGAAGAGCACTCCAACTTAAGAGTGATCTTCGCCCCCACACATAGGACAGAGAGGGACAGTACCAGAGCACCGGAGGGCACCATGCCCAAACCTCCAGCACTTATTACAGAGCCGAGGAGAGGGAATGTACTCCTGGACGGAGCACCTAGCACCAGCAATAATGACAGAGGGCGGAAGGGTCTTATCATCAAAAGTAATCTTCACAACTCGAAGGGGTTGACGGTGACGACCACGAGGGGACGAGTAAACGAGTCTACCTAGAGGACAGAATGGCCCTGGGCTTCGAGGATATGCCGAATATCTTCGTGGCAGTCCTGTAGATTCCAAACACTGGTTGCAACATGGGGTGGGAGGAGAATAGTGCCAACACTGGCATTCAACCGAGCGTTCTTGGAGACCAGAACAGGGTTCTCGCCAAGGTAGGATAAGGTGGCCAAACGGGAGGCTGCATCCTGAGGAGCAGCAGCAATGACACATGTACCGAGACGGGTGGAGTTGAAGGTAACAGGCATCTACTGAATCAACAAGGTGCCTATGGAGGAAGAAATCGTCAGGAGGCGTAGAATCAAGAGGGAGAAGATCAAAGTATTTGGCCCACGAAGCGGGACCAAACAAGGCTTGATACACATCAGTACGGGAAGGAATCGAGCAAGTGCGGCTGTGGCGAGGATGGCGTTGAGAACCCTCAGAGAGGGGTTAAAAGGCGCAGTAGTCACAACTAGAGACTGAGCCGTGCCAGGGGATGAGGTGGTCAGCACTGGGGGTGGTTTGGGGCTCTACCCAACCACAGAGGAGGGAGGGGAGCCGAGGGGAGTAGTCAGGAGGGTCAAAGGAGGAGCAAGATCGGGGTCCAATGCAGTGGAGGCTACAGAGCCCAGTCTTCCAACACAGGCCGACTCGGGGGTTTGGTCGCCCACCCCACGAGCCCGAGAAGGTAAATGAGGAACGTTAATTGACATAGAGACAAGAGGAAAGACATTCATTCACGAATGTGCCCCCACACCCACCACGGAGCCACAATTAGAGGCAGAACGCCCAACAAGAGACATGTTGCCGATCTTGCCGGGGCCCCCTAGGGGTGCGTCGTGAGTATACACCTCACAAGCACCACCTTAAGAACCGTCAGTCTGTCGAGATCGGGTTCAGTGACGAAAGGAGGATTGACAATAAAAGGGTCCCCTCACTCGAGACATCGGGTACTACAGTTCTACGGGTGCAAGAGTGTGTCTCCTCAAACACCCGGGCATCAAAACAAAAGAAGGCCGAAAGAATGATCAAAACAGGCAAAAGGTCGGCAAGAAATGACAGTTAGAAAGAAGAAGAGGGGGGAGAAGAAAAATGAAAACCTAAGGAAAAGGAAAAGTTGTTCAGCACAATTTATGAGGACAGCAGCAGGAGCATAAGGCCGCATAAGGCCGCATAAGGCCACAAAAGGACAGAGGACTGACTCGTGGAGCATCACACTCCGGCAGCCACCCACAAAGTCCCTTCACAGCATCAACGGGCCGGACAGCAAGGGGAGGGGAAAACAAGTGTCGCTAGACAAATTTTTAGAGACAAACTAGCGGTGAACCAGGTCCTAGTGGTATGCAGGCAAAACGTAGGAGAGAGCACCGCAGAGAAATCATCACTGCCTGATGTTATAATGGAAGGGGACTCCCTTTCCAAACAGTAACACCTCTCCTTCTCCCCTCTCCTCACTATCTTCCGTATGCCAACAGGAGTCATCAGTAAAGGTAATAACTTGTACATACTTTTGTAGTGAAGATTTGGGGAATTAGGCATAAAATTTACCTTGAAGTTAATTTTTGGGGGTCAGGAACGGATTAATTCATTTCCCTTTATTTCTTATGGGAAAAATCGTTTCGACTTACGATACGTCTCTGGGAACGGATTACCACCGCAAATCGAGGCCCCACTGTATTACAATAATTATTACAATATATGTCAACCCTATTTTAAAAAAAGGCAGAGAGAGCTCAGCAGAAAATTACTATCCAATCAGCTTGACATTACACATCTGCAAGCTAATGGAGAGAATTATAAGAGGGCATCATTAAAAATCTTTCACTAAACAATCTTCTAAAATCAACACAAACATGGGACTGTTAAAAATAGATCGTGACTTTGGAAATGGTAACCAGCTACCCAGACAAGGGACTTCCAGTGGATGTGGTATACATGAACTTTGTTAAAGCCTTTGATAAAGTACCCCCATGAAAGACTGACAAGGAAATTACAGGCTCATGGAACAAATGGTAGAATATTAGAAGGCATTATCATTACATACTTGGGGAAAGCGCCAAGCCATTACGACTTAATAGCATTTGGAATGGGTCAGGATAAGGATTTGGGATGGGATGAGGAAGAAAGGAATGGTGCCCAACCACTTGAACGATCGGGGACTGAATGCCGGCCTTCATGGAGCAAGAGCTAGGAGCACTATGCACCTTGGCGTATCTGGTACCTTAACCGCTAGACCACACTGACCGAACAAAAAACCAGCGTTGAATGTACTGAAACGCCATTTTCTGGGTGAGACCCGGAGGCTCCTCGGAGCTTACTAGGCTAATATGCTAATGTCAGACTTTGGCATCAGTCATGTGTATGGAGTTCTGTGGGCCTACTGGAGACCCCAAGCCAGAACCTGGCCCCCTCAGAGAGGCATGGGGAGCAATGGCCTATAGAAACCTCTGTGTGGTTGGAAGCATTCTATGTCTGCCATCAACCGGTTCAGGCACCCAGAAAGGTAAGCATCCCAAAACAAACCCCTATTCTGGTAAAAATATTGCTACCAAAAGCCGAACAAGTGGATAGAACTCCCCCTGAAAGAAACGAGCAAACAAGCAAGACGTCACATGTTGCCCCACGCTGTCTGCGCAGCTCTCCCCTCCCTGGGAGGGGGAAGGGGAAGCCCCAGACCCCCCCACGCTGGCTATCCACCCGTCAGTTCTTTGGCTGATGCTAGAACTCCAGTCATGTGCTCTGGCTCCAGACATATTTTCAGCACTGTGCTTTGAGTGCGGTGGCTATCTTCTAGGGATGCGAGAGCCAAGAATTATTCTCCAGTACTCAGGCTGCATGCACCTAGGGTTCCCTTCCCTAGATGCCCTTTAAGTACTGCCCATTGAGCTTGGGGTTACCTTCCACAAGTTCCTTGGGTCCTGCTTCTGCTGGGCCGTTTTACTGCGTGGTTTTTCAGCCACCCTTTGGGTATTTGGGTGTTTTGTCTCCCTTGTATACCTTAGGGTAAGAGGCAGTTTGCACTGGTTCGGGTCGCGGGGTGCTGCGCAGCTTGTTTTCACCAATTATAGTGGCCGGCTCTGTTCCTCTAGGGTACGCTGTCCTCTTGCCTTAGTGTGTTTTCTTGGTAGTTTTGGGTTGGTTACTAGTACCCTGCCTGGCTGTGAGTCTCGTTGAGCGCTCAGGGCCCTGGGAAACCCCTAGGGAATGTGTGGGGTCCGATCGATGTGACCCCAGAGTCCTCCCACGCTTCGTGTGAGTTCGAGGGTTTTTCGGTCCCCTTGTCTCAGGGTGACCCTCACTGTTTTTGCCTCCATAACGCTGCCTGTTGGGTCAGTGACACTTTCGACCCCGAGTCCTGCGAGTTCTGCTGCTTGCTATTGACTCAAATTACCCAGTCTAGTGATGATCTGATGAGGGTACAGGCAACGCATGTGTATTTTAGGTTGTTGCAATGCGTTCAGTTGGTTGCTCACCCGGATGCCCGGGGCTGCCCTGTTTTGCTTATAGGGACCCGGAAATGGAGATGGGGGTCGCTTCGACCTTGCTTCAGTCCGCCCCACCTCGTCCTTCCCCTTCTGTGGTTCGTTCAGGTCCCCCACCTGCTTCCAGCCCCAAAGCGTCTGAGGGTTTCGGAGCCGAAGCAGGGTTCAGCTGGTCTTGAGACTTGGGCAGCCTCGGGGGGAAACCCCTTCCAGTGTGGCGACAGAGGCATTCAAGTCTAGTCTCTCTACCGAAGCCACCGGGCCTGACCAGTTGGCCCAGATGGAGTTTCACCATGGGCTCTGAGAGAATGTGCACCTGACCCCAGCATTCCACTTCAACTGATTTTTCAGACATCCCTGTGTACAGGAGTCGTAGCAGATGTGAGGAAAAAAGGCTAACATAGTTCCACTCTACAAAAGTGGCAGCAGGGAAGACCCCCCCCCCTCAATTATAGACCTGTATCATTGACGAGTGTAAGTCAAAATATTGGAAAAAATAGTAAAAACTAAATGGGTAGAACACCTGGAGAGAAATTATATAATATGAGACAGACAGTATGGTTTTTGATCTGGAAGATCCTGTGTATCGAATTTACTCAGTTTCTATGATCGAGCCACAGAGATTTTACAGGAAAGAAATGGTTGGGTTGACTGCATCTATCTGGACCTAAAAAAGGCTTTCGACAGAGTTCCACATAAGATGCTGTTTTGGAAACTGGAAAATATTGGAGGGGTGACAGGTAAACTTCTAACATGGATGAAAAATTTTCTGACTGATAGAAAAATGAGGGCAGTAATCAGAGGCAATGCATTGGACTGGAGAAACATCACAAGTGGAGTACCACAGGGGTCAGTTCTTGCACCAGTGATGTTCATTGTCTATATAAATGATCTACCAGATGGAATACAGAATTATATGAACATGTTTGCTGATGATGCTAAGATAATAGGAAGGATAAGAAACAGATGATTGTCATGCCCTTCAAGAAGACCTGGACAAAATAAGGATATGGAGCACCACTTGACAAATGGAATTTAACGTGAATAAATGCCATGTTATCGAATGTGGAATAGGAGAACATAGACCCCACACAACCTATAAATTATGTGAGAAATCTTAAAGAATTCTGATAAATAAAGAGATCTAGGGGTGGTTCTAGATAGAAAACTATCACCTGAGGACCACATAAAGAACATTGTGCGAGGAGCCTATGCTACGCTTTCTAACTTCAGAATTGCTTTTAAATACGTGGATGGGGAAATACTAAAGAAATGGTTCATGACTTTTGTTAAGCCAAAGCTAGAATATGCAGTGGTTGTGTGGTGCCCGTATCTTAAGAAGCACATCAACAAACTGGAAAAGGTGCAAAGACATGCTACCAAGTGGCTCCCAGAACTGAAGGGCAAGAGCTACGAGGAGAGGTCAGAGGCATTAAATATGCCAAAACTAGAAGACAAAAGTAAAAGAAGTGATATGATCACTACGTACAAAATAGTAACAGGAATTGATAAAATTGATAGGAAAGATTTCCCGTGACCTGGAACTTCAAGAATAAGAGGTCATAGCTTTAAACTAACTAAACAAAAATGCCAAAGAAACATAAGAAAATTCACTTTCACAAATAGTGATAGACGGTTGGAACAAGTTAGGTAAGAAGGTGGTGGAGGCCAAAACCGTCAGTAGTTTCAAAGAGCAATATGACAAAGAGTGCTGGGAAGACGGGATACCATGAGCGTAGCTCTCATCCTGTAACTACACTTAGGTAAATACACTTAGGTAATTACACTTAGGTAATTACACACTAAATGAAAGTACATTGGGTTTGAGAGTACATAACTTTGATGTTTTTACATTCTTGAAAAGCCACTAACACGCATAGCATTTTGGGCAAGTACTTAATCTAACAGATAACCAAGTTGGTAATTTGTAGCAAAATTTGAATAATAGGTGCATTGTAGGAAAATGTTAAGAAAATCAATGAGTACATTCTAGTAAAAATTTAAGATTATTAATAGGTTCATTGTAGCATAATTTGATTATTATTAATAGATACATTGTAGCAAAATCTGCATTCAACATAACTATGATATGATAGAAGTGATTACAATGGTGAAGTTGTATGACTTAGGCACATATAGTGGGGGGTGTGGGTAGCACTAGGTACAGTGAGAGCTTAAGGCACTAGGTAGGACACTATGAGGATGAAATTAAGTACTTTTTGGTTTTGCTTTTGAATGAGGCATAGGTTAGATTGCTTTTTAATTCATTAGTTCCATAGACTAGGTCCCTTAAATAGCATGAAGTGTTTGCACCGATTTAGTTTAACTCTGGGGATAACAAAGATCTATTTCTGGTG
Organism: Procambarus virginalis; assembly: GCA_020271785.1. Lineage (NCBI taxonomy): Eukaryota > Metazoa > Arthropoda > Malacostraca > Decapoda > Cambaridae > Procambarus > Procambarus virginalis. Next base: position 14,688,332 of record WNGS01165523.1, on the reverse strand, counting down.
TAATGATTATGGGTTCTATTACATCTGTCAAGGAAGAGATTCGGATCAGGATTTGCATTTAGGAAGTTTTTTTATATGTAAATATCACAATGTACTCACCTAATTGTACTTGCGGGAGTTGAGCTTTGGCTCTTTGATCCCGCCTCTCAACTGTCAATCAACTGGTGACAGTAGTGCGAGTGTATGTTTAGGAATTTAAACAGAGGTACTGTGTGTTGTCTGAAAACAGAGTTTGTTATTGTTGCTTTATGGATATCCAAGCTTTTTGTGTTATGTGTCTTAGGTAATCGTGAGCCCAAAACGTAAGTGTCTTGGGGGCGGGTGGTCATATCTAAGCTCCCTCTGACCTGGCTGACCTCAGCCTTCAGTTTGCGTCAACTACTTAAAAGTGGACAAAATTTATTATTTTATTCTACAAGGCGTGTTGCACCACCTGTAAAATATATCGGAGCCGAGCTGCGTCCAGTCGGCAATGAATGCCATGGTTGGTAGTCAAGTGTTGTTGTTGTGAAGTACAGGGAGGTAATACTGGAGGGCGGCAGCCCGGCGAGAGTGGTGCGTGGAGGGCAGCAGCCCGGCGAGAGTGGTGCGTGGAGGGCGGCAGCCCGGCGAGAGTGCTCGCACGCCCTCTCTTACATTTTTTTTTAACTTTATTAAGAAAAAAAAGTTACATATAAGGTAAAAAGAAGATGATAAAAATCTCATTTCACGAAATGAACAGTTATAAATAAAATATAAGTCTAGTGATTCACAATTTGCGAGGAAAAAATATATAATCTTGTTATAATATAAATTATTAAAAATGGTTATAATTATTTTGATAACGCAGAATACACTTATCTGTATAAAATATACAAACAGTTTGTACTATAATCTTACTCCATGTATTTTCTTGAATTTGGTATTATTATAATTACTAATATTATTAGTTTAATAACAGAGGGTTGGATTACCTTGGCCTGGGCAGTGGTGCCAGATTAGGCTAAGATCAGCAAATTGGGCTACTTTTGAAAGCCCGGCGCGCCTAACTCTTTTAATCTCGCTACTTGCGACATTTAGGACTAATTTAAAAATAAGTTGAGCTAATTTCGGCTACTAATGATAAGAGAGTCAATGATTGATTATTTATGTATTCATAACTACCCGAAACACTTTGCGTAATAGTGGCTTTAGGCATTGTATGTACTAGCTCCATCTATAAATCCATCAACCTTTGTATCTTACCTTGTAATTGAATTACCTTGTATGTATGTACTTTACCTGAATAAATATTTGTATTTGTATTTTGTAATGTAATGTGTGTGTTATTCATAGCCGCGTCGACCAGACTGGTTGACCAAGTAAGTTTATTGAGGAAAAAAGAAGTACGGTACCATACCATACATCTCAAAGGGATAGAGTAACTTCCGCTATTTCTACCCTCGTCTATATAAGGTTCCTCAAGGGGCTCACAAACCCATACAGTACACAATTATTAATTATATTTAAGAACATAACATAAGAATGAAGGTAACTGCAGAAGGCTTATTGGCCCATACGACTCAGCTCCTATTTATATCCACCCAGTCTCATTCACATATATTTCTAACCTACTAACCTAATTCAAATATGTTTATTGAAATAAGAAAGAAATACATCTCAAAGGGATAGAGTAGCTTAGGCTATTTCTAGCCCCCTACTAACATAATAGAAGTAGGATCGATGATTGTTTCAAGCGTAAGTTAGAGATATATATGAATAAGATAAATAGGAGCTGCGTCGTATGGGTCGAGAGGCCTTCTGCAGTTACCTTCAATTTTATGTTCTTATGGTAAGGTAATGCTGCTTGACCTGGCTGAGTTTGCATTTAAAATATACAGCTTGCCAAGCAGTAATGGTTGAACGGGTATTTTTGGTAGTAACATATGTGAAAAGCAAGCTGAGAGCTTTGGAACTAGAATGAACTCTTGGAACTAGGAAGAATGGAATTAGAGCTTTTAATGTGAATCTTGAGAATGAAAATATATACATACCGAAGAAAAGTTCTGTACCATTCTGTAACATACAAGAATGAGGTTGTAGATACAGAAGACCTTCCTGATAATAATAAATATTGTTCGACTGTGTAGACGTAGTCGAAGGACTGCACACCATTCTTACAGGAGTGTAAGAACTCTTGTATATATAAATAAATAAAATAAATAAATTACAAATTACTATTCATGCAGCAAATATTGATAAGTTATCATAATATTGCACTTTTTTATTAAATGAATGCAGTGATAATATTAACAAAATAATTAAATCATATAGTGTACGCTACGTATTAAACTACATTACTTTGAAAACCGTATTAAGTCGCTGAACAAAATATTGGGCTCCTTTAATGGCAAATTCGCGAATTTTAGAGGTTAAGCTGGCGCCTTGCAGCCAATAAGATCTGGCAACGGTGGGCCTGGGCGAGATCAGCTGGGAGCGCAGGCGCCGGGCCCGCCATATTGTCCCTCCGGCTGCTACCACCATCACAACTCCCGGACACCAACCATGCAGGGAACATCCTTCTCCAGCCTGAAGAGGCATCCAGCTGTAAGTGTATAATAACAGATAGAGACGAACCAAAGTTTTTAAACATCAGGATATTTTGAAATACCTCTGTATATGGGGCTAAATTGGTTTATTTATGTTTACATATGTGCGGGGTCAAGCAGAACGTACAAATTGTGACGTAGGTAAGGATATCAGGTCTTTCTCTTCCCCCTGACTGTTGCTATCCTCTTCCAGCACGTTCCCACGGTGTTACGAAACTAACCCAGAGTTAATAGGTGATCTGGCTAGGTGGCAGAATTACTACTGTGTGTAGTTAGCCGGCTTGTTAAAATTAAGTGGGACCCCCAACCGTTGGTGTGTATTTTACTTGTACTCTCCTAGTTGTACTTGCGGTGGTGGAGCTGCACCTCTTTGGTGTTTTATATACAATGAGTTTTGAAAGTACATATGTTGATTAAATGGTACATTCTTGCAATGCCACTAACAATATATTGAGCAGATCCTCTACTAAACTCAGAATTTGCAATAAATTTAAATGCAATAAATTTAAAACTAGGTGAAAATCTTACCTAACATTACATTTGTTTTAAAAAAACATTTCAAGTCGCATAATTACTATAGCAATTTAATCCTTGGCCGGCTAAGGGTCATAATGGCTTCAACACCGACAAGCGCAACAAGAAAAAATTCAATTTTTTTTTTCTTATGAAAGTGTTCATTTGTGTTCCCTGATCACAGGGGGGGGGGGAATCGTTGGTGGCATATTTTGGGCGTAATAGAGCGGGGAAGTCTGGCAAAAAAGAGGCATTAACAGAGCAGTCATGAGGTCTGCTCCACCCGAGCTGTCAGGCGGGGGTTACACAAAGATGATTCTTATTTCAATGTCTGATTTTTTTGTTTTTTGCGGTAATATTATTCATTAGTGTGCATTGATATATTTATATAATGTGTGAACCATTGCTGTTCTCAAAATTGTTCATTTTAGTGATTAAATTATGTGCATATAACTAGCAAGTTTTGCTGTTATTACACTATATACGTTATACGTATGTGTGTTCATCATGACGAACCACTAAGTTATCGAGTCAAAAAGCAACGAAGAGTGGCAGCCACTCGCCACCACTCGCTTACTCACCTCACTCGCCAACATACTCCTCCAACCATACTGTTTTTGCTTTCATTCACTATACACAGACGTTAAATATAAGTATCTACGTGTTTTATTCACCATAACTGTACATCTAATCTTGTGTTGGGTATCTGGGGCTTTGACTCAAATGTAGAATTATTTAATTATGAGAATTGATATAAATCGAAGGACTACCCACTGTTAAGAGGGAAAACAAATAAGTGATTATAAGATTGACACTATAGAAGCAGTGCCTGTGTTAAATTATTTAACAATCACTTAAGAGAATGAATGGACTGTATTATTGATTGAAGTTAAAAGCCTCAAATATCAACATTGGAGGGTATTTCTAGAAGTTCGTATATATCTAGGAACCAGTGTGGTTCATCACCAGTTCATTAATGGGGTTATCTTGAGGTTATCTTGAGATGATTTCGGAGCTTTTTAGTGTCCCCGTGGCCCGGTCCTCGACCAGGCCTCCACCCCCAGGAAGCAGCCCGTGACAGCTGACTAACACCCAGGTACCTATTTTACTGCTAGGTAACAGGGGCATAGGGTGAAAGAAACTGCCCATTGTTTCTCGCCGGCGCCTGGGATCGAACCCAGGACCGCAGGATCACAAGTCCAGCGTGCTGTCCGTTCGGCCGACCGGCTCCATTACCGGGTTGGTAAAATAGAATCTGAACTAGAATATAGATTCAAAAAAATCATGAAATATTAAATCAATATATTGAAAGATTATAAATATCTTAAATACCAGGTGCAAACTTGAGTACTGAGCAGTAAATTATTGCGTTATATTATTATTCTTGATCATCCTATTTAGAAATATAGAGAAATTAATAAGCCTTATTTAAATTCTCTACTAAACAAGATCGTCTTATCTGTAAGACGACTTAACTAAGTCAGTTTCGCTACTCGTCCTCGTGATCACAAGGTCCCGATAAGGAGGAAACACCAGTGGTGAACATCGTAGGTGAAGGAAGAAAAAACTTGGTTCATCCTTGTCTACACGCTGTATTCGGAGAAATTTGAGTAGCATTTGATTAGGCTATAATTTATTCCAGTATTCACTGAAATTGGAATTAAAAAATGTAAACTAACATTGTATTGTTGGTCTTCTCACAACTTAATGACAGACTACCCACAAATGCACAATCTTGATGCATCAAACTAGAAAAGTATACTTAACGTGAGCGTGTTGGAACACTAAGGCCTGCCGATATTGAGCTTGCCAGTTCCTGATGTTCACTGCTGTGGACGTGTGATTACGGGCCGTGACATTATTTGTTGACGTGTAATTACAGTTTTAAGTACTGTCGACCATGTGAGGTTGTTAAATGGCTGCCGTCTGTGGGAGCACGTGTGCACCATGCGATATCTTGTGGCAGAGTCCAGCCTCCTTCCTCACACCACACTCGGTCCCGCATGCGCAGAGACGCTTATAGCGATCCCCGACATAAACCATTTCGGTTTATTATTAATTATTTGGGAAACGGAAGGAGTACAATTTGAACTATCACCAATAAATATATTGGATAATATCTTTTCTCATAAGGCAATTGATCTAATTAACACTGCACAAATTGAACGAGAAGGGTTGTTTTTATTTTACGCCACAGTAATATTTTACCGAAATAATTAATTTGGTTAAATACTTGAGCTTGGTACGCATAAGCATGCAAAACGGTTATGTCCTTCATAAAGAACTATAATTTTAGAAGGAAAGAGTAATAACTGAACTCTATATATTTCTCCAACATGTGTGGGAGATTTAAAGTTTAAGCTTGCAATCGATGCTTGGCGTCATGATGGCTGGGGAATTTTCTGGCTAAATTATGCCTTAATATGGTAATGCTATTAATTCTACATATTAGTAAGTAATTACTATGGGTTAATATAATAATGATGTATTATAATACAAGAATGATGTATTAGTGTTGGAAACTTTCCAACAGCTTGTATGGTGAGTAAAGGCAATAAGACGTAGCTACTCGCACAGTCAGCTGATGGCGGCCGCCCTCAAGGCCAGACTCGCTAATATTTCTCCTCCAACAATTTTGTGGTATTATTACACTATAAACGCACATTATATAAAAGTATCTAGATGTTTTATTCTCCATACCTGTACAATAAGCTGGTATGGTGCCCAAAGACTATAGTGGCCACCAGTAAACATGACAAGTCGTGCAGATGACGCACCTCCCTCACCAAAATGACGGCTCCTAACATACTCCTATTGCTGTTATTACTCTATACACACGTTATATATGTGTATACATTTGTGTTCACGCTATTAATGTATTGCGTGGTATCGGTAATATTACTCAAATCTATATGTATTGTGCTGTCTAAGGGTTAAAGAAAGTTGAGTGGCTCTCTAGGATGATTAGCTCATTTGCCCACATATCCACTACAGCCTGGTTGGTCCAGCACTTCGTTGGTATTGTCAAAGGTTCACCCCCCCCCCATACATTTTTTCTGGGAATTTTTTTTTTCCAAATTGACTATGAACTCTAGTAATATTTTTGACATTTACTGCATCAGCGGGTAGATGGTTCATGGGTGAAAGAGCATCTCGTTTTCTGTTCTACGTTATGGCTCGAGTTTGAAGTTGTTGCCCCTTGTACATGTTATGACATTTTCAAAATAACTCAAAAGCTGCTGTTTGTTTATTATTAGTAGTAGTATACAGGGAAAAGTTTGCCTGTCCATGTCATGTTTACAAAAGCTGAGTCTAACAAAAGTAAGATTTTTTATATGTAATATACATGGTGTGTCATTTTAATACAGGCATAAGTTTTGAATGTTTCTTTTTTAAAGTGTTAGAAGATAGTGGTATGGAAATTTATTTGGATCGGGGAGGTTCAAATCAGGTGTACTAGCAAGGGGGAAATTTAATTAATCCTAGAACACTGAATACATTAACACTTTTGCACACGTAGGCACATCTGTCCATTATTTTTTTTAAAGTGTGAGAGCGGGGATGCAGGTTGCATCCCCGGTTAAAATATTTAAAATTCTAATTTTTAATCTGATCATTTTGGGACTGGGTTCAAAATGAGTGCCTTTAGATTGTGCATAACTTGAAACCATAATGACGTAGCCTGACAATTAAATTAAATTAGCCAAAAAGAATAAATAGCAAAAAATTATTTGCTAAAATTCCATTTGTTCTATTATGGGACTACTGTAGTCTTAACATGCGTGCCTTTAGATTGCGAACAATTTGATATAAAAACAAACAACGTAGATTGAAAATTGATGTCAACACTGGAAAGATTATAAATACAGTACTCTTGTGGTGATGATTGTCCAAAATTAAAATATTTAAAATTCCATTTATTCTAGCATGGGACTAGTTTTACAATGTGCACCTTTATATTGTGCACAATTTAATACCAAAATGAAAGATGTAACACGAAAATTGATGTTATCAAACTGAAAAGGGTATACACATTAGGTTGTGGGTGTGCCAATTGGTGCTCGCTCATCGGTAACGGTTGGCCAAATTTTGGCTTTGCTGTGGGAGGGTTGCTCCGGGCTTTTGGACATTGTATGCATATACCCCTGTAAGGAATTCTATTGTGAACACGATGATACCAAAAGGAACGACGTAGCACGAGAATTAAGGTGAGAAACACAAACGAGTATACACTTCGGTGTCGCCGCACGCTTGCCCGAAATGTCAGGAGCATTTCGGGGAAGTCTGCAATACTCATGAGCCGAACACGAAAGTGTTAGAGCAAGTGACCACTGGAGTTATCATCTTGAGGTTATCTAGAGATGATTTCGGGGCTTTAGTGTCCCCGCGGCCTGGTCCTCGACCAGACCTCCACCCCCAGGAAGCAACCCGTTACAGCTGACTAACACCCAGGTACCTGGGTGTTAGTCAGCCGGCGCCTGGGATTGAACCCGGGACCACAGGATCACAAGTCCAGTGTGCTGTCCGCTCGGCTGACGTTCAACCTATTCCTCCCCGACGCTCTCAACGCTCCCCGATGCTGACGTGTGGGTCTCAAACTAAACCTATGTTAAATGGACTCCTTGGCACAATTATTGATAATTCCAACTAATAAATCCTTGGCCATTTTTTCATAGCTATTCTACCTTTGAAGGGTTGGAGCAAGATCCTTCCAAAATCCAGGTTTCCTTTATCCTGAATAGGTTGAGAGGTTGTGGGAGGGAGAGCTTTTCTCTCTGATCTTGTCAAAGTATAACGTTGCCGGTCGACGACTCTCACACTTTAAAAAGTTGCCAAAGGACTGAACTCAAACTTTGTAAAGAATAAGCAACTGGAGAACCCTTGGGTCAAGGGAGCCTGTGCTTGGAATGTGGTTTAGCAATCCTTGACTTAAATGAAAAATCGTATAGGTAAAATTAAGGTGGCCAGTGAATGTCTTGGTAACCCAATGAGAATGGTGCTACCCAAATATGGTTTTGTGAAAAGATTTTTTTCATAGACTTCTTGAGGTTATAAATCTGTGGACTTTTAAGCTTCTGATTACCCACTAAAAGTAGATATACCTGCAATATTTTCCTTCAGTATGGGTTTTTATACGAGTGAACAAAAGCTGAATTTAGCATCCAGTATAAATATTAATTAATTTATTATTTACCGATTTTCTTGGAATACTGTTTGTGTGAACTTTAGGATCTCAAGATTGACTTTGAAACCTAAGATATGTTATATACAAAAAAAAAATCACAATTTTGCAAGTAAAGGAATAATAATTATTTGCAGCTGATCCCACTCTACGTCTTCGTGGGTGCTGGTGTCATTGGTGCATTTGCCTACACACTCCGCCTTGCAATAAGAAATCCTGATGTATCATGGAACCGTGTCTCCAACCCAGAGCCACAGAAGGAGTATGCAGAGAAGCAGTACAAAGTAAGTTGGACAAATAGGTCATGTTGTAACCTTCATCTGTGACTGCTCGGCTGGTGGTGCTTGCATATGAAAAGTGTGCATGTGGTACACAATGCTGTCTTGTATAACTTCCATCTTTAAAACTTAGTTTATCTGCTTGTATATCCATATGATGGTTTCTCTTGGCATACTGCCAAATTAAGAGGGGTAAACAGTAATGCACAAGTTATTAGAAGATAATCAGTAACAACTTTAATTATTTTAAATTTACAAAAAATTGGTTGGCTAACAGCTTGGAAATTTAAAATTATTTAAAACATTAATACCGTATTTATAAATGTAAAGTTTTCATAAAAAAATTTTTGTAAACTAGTTAACTCTTGAGTGCTGTAAGTAACTAAGCTTTGAAAATAGAAAATACATTTAAACCAAATTTAATTTAATTCCTAAAATAGTTCTTGCCATGGAAAAGTCATGGGAACAGACATGACTGAAATATACTGTGTAATGGATGCAAGGGTTTGCAGAATATTGCAGTGCAAGAATTCAAAGTAGTCTGTTTAAAGACGTGTGAAACTAGCAATATCAAAATTTTCTATGAATGGTTTGTATTTTCCTCACTCTGAACCATGGGGGTTTGTTGTTCATCCACTTTGCATTATTAGTTCAACAACTAATTTACCGACTTCAGTTTATCGCCCATTAAACATCCTGCAAATAAATCCTCCTGTAGTCCCTCTTCTGTATTTTCTTGCTCCCCGTCTTGTTTGACTTTCATTTCTACAATGTAATCAAAACAATATACTTATACCTGTAGGTCACTGGCTCCTAGTGGTACTCATTTTTAAGTTCTTTGCATCTTCATTTTGGGTAAACGCCAGGCCTAGAGCAGCCGGTAGATCACTACCTCTATCTTTTGTCAGCTTCACTTAGGGTTTTGAAATGCTGCTTTCAAGCGTGGAAATTAAGGCTTGTATTGCTGATTCTTGGGACATTAGGGTTTACAAACTGTGGCTGGCTTGGTAAAATAACTAATGCTGAATAATCATAATGATCATGGTACAGCTATACCTGTATGGGTCTCAAACTAAACCTATGTTAAATGGACTCCTTAGCACAATTATTGATAATTCAAACTAATAAATCCTGGCCATTTTTTCATAGCTACTCTACCTTGGAAGGGTTGGAGCAAGATAGTGCATCCTTCTAAAATCCAGGTTTCCTGAAATCTGTGACTATTGGGACAATAATGCCCAGGTATTATGTATGACAGGCTCTGAATGTGAATGAAATAGGCAGGGGTAGACGACTGACCAGGCTGCATATTCACAATGTGCCTAATTTGTGGCACACCCAGTTCCTTTTTGTCCAAATTGTCTAGTCTAACTAGTCATCTGTCAAAGTGCAGTGTAGTTGTAATTGTTCAAAATGTTGTTAATTGTTAATTATATTTTTTCAGTTCTACTCTCCAGTCCGGGACTATTCAACCTACAGGGCTCCCGTTCCACAATATGAAGAGTAAAATTTACACAGTATTGTTCCAGACTATGAACTTGGCCATTAAAATGGTGATATTAGATGTCAACACTGTAATGTTAGCCATAATTGGTATTAATAGGTTTTAAACAAGATAAATTTTTAACATTAGTTACTGGAAAATTTCCCAGCATGTTAGCACTGCTGCTGTGGCATGAAGGAACCAATAATGTAGATAAACTCTTACTGCAATGTGAACAGACAATAATTAGATATTAAGGTATCTTCAGTAAGCTTTTAAGAATACAGTAATTAGATTTTATTTTCAGGATGAATCTTGTTACTGAAGTTCATTACTTTGAAAGTTTCTGATTTTTAGTATTTTACTTTGTACAGCTGTTGT
>WNGS01165523.1:14655233-14676928 GCA_020271785.1 Procambarus virginalis | reverse complement strand
CTCTCAATACCACTTAGTGGTTCGTTATGGTGAACAAAACATGCAGATACTTATATATAACATGTGTATAGAGTGTAATAACAGCAAACTATTTGTTTATTGTTTTATGAACATAATTGAATCACTAATATGCACACAATACTTTTGAGTATAGCGATTATTCACCACTTTTATTATATAAATATATCACAATACATACTATTGAATAATATTACTGCAAAAAAAAACTTCAGAAAAATCAGAGACATTGAAATAATTTTTTTTCTACCACAGACGTGGCCACACATTTACAATGCTAACCAGCATATATACATTTTCTTCTGTCCTCCATAGACAGGGTTAGAGATCTGTTAAACATATATTTCAAGGGTTTATTGAACACTCAACCACAGAAGGTATAAATAATTAAGTGATAATATCTTTGTGGCAACTCCCACCTGTCACCGAGGGTGATGCTGACCGGCTCTGATGACAGCTCTGTCAACGCCCACTTTTTGCCAGACTTCCTCGGTCTATCGTGCCCAAAATATGTCGCCTACGATTTATTTTTTATTTTTCCCGTGCTCAGGGAACACAGATTAACATTTTTAGAAGACAAAATAATTTTTTTTTTAGAATTTTTCTTTTCTTGCGCATAGGGGTGTAAATCTCTTCAGGACCCCTTAGCAGCTTAAGTGTTAACAAGTAATATTGCGACAATAAACATTTATTGTAGACACATTACTGACACATGTATCACAGTTCCATGGAACATTATGAACGTTCTACTGTATACATATTGTAAAGGACACAAATATGCATCATATACGGTAAAAAAAAAATAAAACCGCATTGGAAATACATAGAACAAATAATTGAAAATATATTTGTGGCAACACGTGGTGCTTGAATGGCCCGCGCAACTGTGTGTGGGCGCTTCATGCACAGGCGACCAGCCCCTGATGATGTCACAGCGCACCTTGTCCACGTTCCCACAGCCAAAGTAAGTGGAATTTGGTATTTATTTTTACATAGACATGTTCAAGGAAGGGAATTTATCGCTTTACAAAGAAAAAAAAAATTTTTGGAACACTATTTCATGTGCACAGGGGGAATTTCACAATAAACTCGGTGCAGCACGGTGGTTTTAACCACTGTGATGTGCCAAGTTTATTGTAATTACCTAAGTGTAATTACTTAAGTGTAGTTACAGGATGAGAGCTATGCTCGTGGTGTCCCGTCTTCCCAGCACTCTTTGTCATATAACGCTTTGAAACTACTGACGGTCTTGGCCTCCACCACCTTCTCCCCTAACTTGTTCCAACCGTCTACCACTCTGTTTGCGAAAGTGAATTTTCTTATATTTCTTCGGCATCTGTGTTTAGCTAGTTTATATCTATGACCTCTTGTTCTCAAAGTTCCAGGTCGCAGGAAATCTTCCCTATCGATTTTATCAATTCCTGTTACTATTTTGTATGTAGTGATCATATCACCTCTTTTTCTTCTGTCTTCTAGTTTTGGCATATTTAATGCCTCTAACCTCTCTTCATAGCTCTAGCCCTTCAGTTCTGGGAGCCACTTAGTAGCATGTCTTTGCACCTTTTCCAGTTTGTTGATGTGCTTCCTAAGATATGGGCACCACACAACCGCTGCATATTCTAGCTTTGGCCTAACAAAAGTCGTGAACAATTTCTTTAGTATATCGCCATCCATGTATTTAAAAGCAATTCTGAAGTTAGAAAGCGTGGCATAGGCTCCTCGCACAATATTCTTTATGTGGTCCTCAGGTGATAGTTTTCTATCTAGAACCACCCCTAGATCTCTTTCTTTATCAGAATTCTTTAAAGATTTCTCACATAATATATAGGTTGTGTGGGGTCTGTGTTCTCCTATTCCACATTCCATAACATGGCATTTATTAACATTAAATTCCATTTGCCAAGTGGTGCTCCATATACTTATTTTGTCCAGGTCATCTTGAAGGGCATGACAATCATCTAAGTTTCTTATCCTTCCTATTATCTTAGCATCATCAGCAAACATGTTCATATAATTCTGTATACCAACTGGTAGATCATTTATGTAGACAATAAACATCACTGGTGCAAGAACTGAACCCTGTGGTACTCCACTTGTGACATTTCTCCAGTCCGATACATTGCCTCTGATCACAGCCCTCATTTTTCTATCAGTCAGAAAATTTTTCATCCATGTTAGAAGCGTACCTGTCACTCCTCCAATATTTTCCAGTTTCCAGAACAACCTCTTATGTGGAACTCTGTCGAAAGCCTTTTTTTAGGTCCAGATAGATGCAGTCAACCCAACCATCTCTTTCCTGTAATATCTCTGTTGCTCGATCATAAAAACTGAGTAAATTCTATACACAGGATCTACCAGATCGAAAACCATACTGTCTGTCTGATATTATATCATTTCTCTCCAGGTGTTCTACCCATTTAGTTTTAATTATTTTTTCCAATATTTTAACTATTACACTTGTCAATGATACTGGTCTATAATTAAGGGGGTCTTCCCTGCTTTGTGACATTCCCCCTGTGTGCATGAAATCAAGTGTTCTCAAAAAAAAAAATTATTTGTAAAAGGATAAATTCCCTTCCCTGAACATGTCTATGTAAAAATAAATACCAAATTAAACTCACTTTGGCTGTGGGGACGTGGACAAGGTGCGCTGTGACGTCATCAGGGCCTGGTCACCCATGCATGTAGCTCCCAGACACGGTCACGCAGGCCATTCAAGCACCATGTGTTGCTACAAATATATTTTCAATTATTTGTTCTATGTATTTCCAATGTTTTTTTTTTGTTGTATATGATGCATATTTGTGTCCTTTACAATATGTATACAGTAGAACGTTCATAATGTTCCATGGAACTGTGATACATTCACAGTTCCATTCAGTTCCTTCAGAATGGGGACTGAAGGGGACTTCCACCGTCTCTTGTTTTTCCTCTATCATCATCCTCACAACTATTTTCTTACATTGAACTTTACCACTGACTTTCTTGGAACCCATGGCATGATATTTAATAAGTTTTTCATAAGATATGTAATATTTAATGTTCAGAAAGCAAAAAAAGCACAAAAAAATGAAATTCTTCTCAAAGAATTCAAGCGTGGTCATTTCTAGGCGGGAGACATTGATAAACTGAAGTGAGCTGCATGCTCGGTCGGCCCATACAGTATAAGTATGTATCAACAAACTCGAGCACCGAGTCAATCCTCGAGTACCGAGTCAAATTTTTTGAAGAAATTGACCTCGAGAATTGAAAAATTTGGAAAGGGGCAATTGACAACCGAGGTTCCACTGTACTGTATTTCAGTGAGTATGCATTCATATACAGTAACAATTAAAAAAGCATAACAGAAGGAAATTTAAGAGTTGTAGAGGATGGTGTTCATTATGGAATATTAATTTCCCATGAACATTACAGTGACGAGTTTATTTAAGCTCATTACTTTTAACTTTAGTGATATACGATTCTTAAGGAACATATTCCTCATGCAGGTGTGGCACAGGTGCTGTGGTGTTGCTATGGGACATGACACTTGAAGTAGTGAGCGTAAATGGTGATGCTACAAGTTACTACCTAGATTCTACTTCACATCTTGTACAAGAGGCAGATGGAATGAGGGTATTAGGTAGCATTAGCCATGACATGCTACAGAAAGTAAGTTAACATATGAACATAGTCTTTAAATCCATTACTGACTTGACTACATAAGAATTCATCTTCATAGATAATGGAAATTTTGTATGCACATCATTGTTCACATTTATATATAGTAACCTATTACAGCCCGTGGTGTTATATATATATCCACTAACAGAGTTAAGGAGTGTTAACGCACTTACCCGAATATTCATCTCCAACTTGTGGGAGGGCTCTCCCAGGGTAACTTACTTGCAAAGATACCTCCAACTTGACCCTCCCAAGGCCCAGTGATGAATCATGATAATAACTACTGTCGTCCAGAGGAATGACAGGGGTGACGACTTCGACCTCTTCCAGCAGATCGGACCCGAGCGTCACGTGGATGGTTCAATCTTCTCCTCGAGTCTTTGCATATGGTCTTTTTGACTCGTGTTTATCATCTTTATAGTGATCAGGTGACTTCCTTGTTAGTGTCCTACCTGTGGGTTTCATCTCGGCGGCAGTATGAAGTTCCTGGCGGTCCTTCCAGTTCTTTTTACGTCTTTGTTGTTGTACTTGGCTTTCTGTTAGGGTCGTGTTGTCCTTTCTCTCTTGGTTGTTTCGGGACCGTCATCTTATGCCTAACACTGTTGCCTCGTATCGTGCGATGCCGGCGGAGCCGCTTCAGCTTGCTTTCAGTACAGTATTGATGTTACTTCTGCGCCGTTTTGCAAGCTGTCTCGTGCATTGTTTCACTTCCGGCCTGCTCATGCGCCGCCAGAGCTGTCCTGGTCGTTGGACAGAGTGTTCTCTTTTCTTCTCCTCTGTTTGTTGGGCTCCTTCAGTTCAGGATTGTTTCTCCAAGGCTCTTTTTCTGTTGGCATTGGCCTCTGGGGGTCAGGTTGGGGAGCTTCATGCTCTCCTCCGGCGCAGGGGGTGTCTGCTCTTTCGGTCTTCATGGTGGTTTTGTTCGTCTCCAGCCGTCTTCTTCTTTTCTGGCGAAGAATGAGACTGCTGCTTTCCGGTGGGGTCCCTGGGTTGTTGATGCTTGGTTGGTTCGGCCGGGGGTGCATCATGTTTTGTGTCCGGTTGCAGCCCATCGCCGTTATTTGCGCTCCACGGCTTCCGTGTCCAGTTACACGCTTTGGGTTGGTCCAGTTCGCGGGTGTGGGTCTCCCAGGTCGTCCGCAAAGTTATTAAGGCTAGCCAGCCTGCGGTCTATCCCCGTGGCCATGACGTTCGTAAGTTCGCTACTCTTGCTGCCGTCTTTGGCAACATGTCCTGAACTGACATTCGGTCATCGGGTTTTTGGCAATCGAACAGGGTCCTGGCTGCTCGTTACCTCGTGTACATACCAGGGCCCAATCGGGCCTGTGTCGCCTTGGCGGTTGCAGCCAGTTGTCTCGACTTCAAGTTGAGGAGTGAGCAGCGACTGCCTCCTGGGTAAGTCCCTATTGATTCCTCTGTGCATAGTTAGTTCCGGGAAGCCGACCGGGCTCTCCCCAGAAAACCAGCGTTGAATGTAGTGAAACGCCATTTTCTGGATGTGACCCAGAGGCTCTCCGGCATCCCTCCCTCCCTCCCGGTTGGCAGTTTTTTGTGTTTTGACATGCAGCCTCAGAACTGATGGGTGGATAGCCGGCGTGGGGGGTCTGGGGCTTCCCCTTCCTCCTCCTGGGGAGGGGGAAGATGTGCAGACAGCGACGATGTGTGACGTCATGCTCGTTTGCTCGTTTCTTTTAGGGAAGTTCTATCGACTTGTTCGGCTTTTGTAGAAATATTTTCACCAGAATAGGGGTTTGTTTTGGGATGCTTACCTTTCTGGGTGCCTGACCCGGTCGATGGCAGACATAGAATGCTTCCAACCACACGGGGGTTTCTATAGACCATTGCTCCCCATGCCTCTCTGAGGGGGCTAGGTTGTGGCTCGTGGTCCCTGGTAGGCCCACAGAACTCCATACACAAAACTGATTCCAAAGTCTGACATTAGCATATCAGCCTAGTAAGCTCCGGGAAGCCTCCGGGTCACACCCAAAAAATGGCGTTTCATTACATTCAACGCTGTTTTTTTGCTGTTATTAAACTGTATACGCACATTATATATAACTATCAGGATTTTTATGCACCATTATGAATCTTTGAGCAGTTGTGGTGGATGTGATAATCTTGTAACCATTGATTCAAGCACAGCATACCACTACATACTTTTAGCTGCTGATGGCAAAGTGTTGCCCAATATACACATAGCTAACTCTAACCACAACACTGCTATTATCTAGATCCCTAGTCACTAAATTTTGAATAAGAATTATTCACTTGTGCATTTTCTAAAGTAAGATGAGGTCCCATTTCATAATGCATATATGCATCAAACAGTGGCTGTGTACTGTGGCTATCTGCCTCATACTGTGAACATTGTCACTAGCATTAGGTAAAATGATATCTGAACCTTGTACATGGTCTTTGTCAGTGTCTTCTGTGTCACTATTACTGATCAGTAATTGTAGTTATTTATTTCATCATGTAATGCTATGGGCACAAGTTGCATGGCAGTGCTGTGAGCTGTTGTTGCATGCACTATTCAAGTTTGCTGTGTTAATATTGAGGCCTCCACACCCAGGAGGGGTGCCTATGAGTTTTTTCCAAGATGGTATCTGTTTACTGGAGATTTGTGGAAGCAGATGTGAGCCCCATGTACTTGCGGAAGTTTTAGATCTTACATGATACTTTAATACACCCCTGATTGTGACACACAGTTGAGGGGTAAAGTTAAGCTATGTCAGTACAGTGCTATAAAAAGCAGTGTATATTATTCAGGTGTGAAGCAATTGGTTATATTGAACTAGAATTTTAAAATTCATATTTGTTACAGGTACCGTTAGTTGTGTCAGAGACTCTAGGCATTGGCTCTATGGCTCCAGGTGCTCTGCTTCTTGAAGCAGCCAAAGGTTATCAGGCAAGTTTAATATGATGCTGGCATTGCTGTAAGATAATGCATTCAAAAGCTGTTAAAATAAGTAGAATAGGAGGCCAGGCACTTTCAGGGTTTTCTGAAATCCCATAATTGTTATATTTGTCTTAATCGGATTAGGAAAGAAGTACACGAGCCAATGACTGTTTGGGCATGATTGAGGACTCAATGGAAGAAGCAGTCAACCAGTGCCTACAGTCTGCACAGCATGAATACTGTTCACAAGCCCAGAAGATGCTGCTCAGGGTGAGACTTCTAAATTTTATATTTTGTTTTTACATAGCCTTCTTTTTTTCTTCTTTTTTAACTGTTGCAAGAATATTGTAAAGAATGAGAATCTTGTGCAAAAATGTGAAGTAAAATAGTCATTAACCCACATGTTCTAGCAACATAAGAACAGGTAACTTCAGAATATCTGTTTACATCCAACCACATCCACTCGTGTGTGTGTCTGACCTATACTTAAAACAATTCAGTGAGGGGCCTTGTACAGGAGATTGTGTGTTGGGAATGGGGGAAGGGTTGTGTATTGTTGGGTGTGTGTGTGTGTCATTACCTAAGTGTAGTTACAGGATGAGAGCTACAGTAGTTAAAAATGAGTGTCCAATCTTCCCAGCACTCTAGTCTTATAATGCTTTAAAACTACTGACAGTTCATGTCTTATAATGCTTTGAAACAACTGACAGTTTTGGCCTCCTCCACTTTCTCACTTGTTCCAACTGTCTTCCACTCTGTTTGCTAACGAAACTTTAAACTTTTGTATTTTTTACCATTGTTTCATTAGCATGAATCTAAGACCATGTGTGTGTGTATACTTGCCTATTTGTGCCTGCAGGACTGAGCATTGACTCTTGGATCCTGCTTTTCTGGCTACTGGTTGTTTAAAGCAATGACACCTTTCCTATTTTCCTGTCATATCTATTTTTAAAATGATAGTTTGCTTCCACAATGTGCTCCTTTAGTTCATTCTATTTTGCCACTACTCTCACACTAAAAGAAAACATTTGAACATCTCTGACTCATCTGAGTTTCCAGCTTCTTCCCACGTCCCCTTGTTCTGGTGGTATTCAATGTGAACATTTTGTCTATTTTCAATTTGTCAATCCTCCTGAGTATTTTATGTTTTTATCGTTTCTATCAAGGGGGCCTGATATCTGAGTGGACAGAGTCTTGGATTCGTAATCCTGAGGTTCCGGGTTCGATTCCTGGTGGAGGTGGAAACAAATGGGCAGTTTCTTTCACCCTGATGCCTCTGTTTGCCTAGCAGTACATAGGTACCTGGGAGTTAGACAGGTGCTACTGGCTGCTTCCTGGGGGTGTGTAACAAAAGGTGGCCTGGTTGAGGACCAGGCTACGGGGATGCTAAGCCTCAAAATCATCTCAAGATAACGTCAAGATTCACCATGTCTCCCAGCTGCCTTCTGTTTTTCTAGCGTCGTCAAAATTAGTTCTTTCAATCGCTCTTCATACCCCATCCCTCACAACTCTGGGCATGCCTCATTGCAAGTTTTTTAACCTTTTTCAGTTTCCTTGTGTGTTTCAAGTGGGGCTACAAGATGGGGCAGCATCTTTCTCTTCCTATGTGCACAAGCACTCGTGTGTACTCACCTAGTTGTGCTTGCAGAGGTTGAGCTTTGGCTCTTCAGTCCTGCCTCTCAACCATCAATCTACTGGTGAACAGATTTGTGAGCTTCTCAAGCTCTATCATATCTACATTTGAAACTGTGTATGGAGTCTGTCTCTACCACATCACTTCCTAGTGCATTCCATTTACTAACTACTGACACTGAAAAAGTTCCTTCTAATGTGTCTGTGACTCATTTGGGTACTCGGCTTCCACCTGTT
This sequence comes from Procambarus virginalis, assembly GCA_020271785.1. Lineage (NCBI taxonomy): Eukaryota > Metazoa > Arthropoda > Malacostraca > Decapoda > Cambaridae > Procambarus > Procambarus virginalis. The sequence goes on along the minus strand of WNGS01165523.1, from coordinate 14,668,479 downwards.
CCCCCTTGTGTGTGTACCACCCGTGTTAAATAGTCCATCCTTGTCTACCCTGTCAATTCCCCTGAGAATTTTGTATGTGGTGATCATATCACCCCGAGCTCTTCTGTCTTCCAGCGACGTGAGGTGCATTTCACGCAGCCTTTCCTTGTAACTTGTGCCTCTTAGTTCTGGGACTAGCCTAATGGCATACCTCTGAACTTTTTCCAGTTTCACCTTGTGCTTGAAAAGGTATGGGCTCCATGCTGAGGCCGCATACTCCAGGATTGGTCTTACATATGTGGTATACAATGTTCTGAAAGATTCCTTACAAAGGTTTCTTTGTAAGGAACGAAACTTTAGGAGATTTTAATGAATATTTTAAAAGTATATAATTAACATCGTACAGAAGATGGTTTCCTAATGGATTTTAAAACCTACCTAACCTTAACCTAATTTAAACCAATGTCACCTAACCCAACGAAGTCTAATACAGCCTAATCTAAATTATACATCATAATCTAACAATATATATGGTTTTAACAAACATTAAACGAGCTTTGTCAAGTCATCTTGTGTACAATTACTTGTGTACAATTACATTGCACCTCACTTGATGCTCTATTTTACTCTCATCAGTTTTTCCTTCTCAGAATTTCCCTAAACATAAGTCTTGCAGATTGTGGATGAACAGTAATTTTTTTTTCCAGGCTGCACTCTTTGGGAAAAGCTTCATCCCTGAGATGAACCCAGAACCCTGCAAGAAAACCATATTTACTCTAAGAGTTCTTAATGCTGTGCGGGATTACAGAGTAGGTAAGTTTTCGTAAATATCACACACTTTTAACTCAAACAGCATAGAAGAGTGAGACTTATCTTCATAATGGAAGGTGAATTGTAGGGGGTCTCATTTTTACAAAAATGAAATGGTGTGATGTTCTACTGAAATTTAGACTGAAAAGTAAGTATGTAGTTGGCTTCCAGCAAGGACCAAGCATCATGTGTATGGATATCTGAAGGTAGGGTACAGAGGCATATATCCACTTCAGTCTGTCTGGCTAATGATGTTGCACAGGATTTTCCTGCCTTTGTATTATGTTTTACAAGTTTCTAGTTGGCAATCGGAATTTACTTTGGCCTTGAGGAACTTCCTATTTTCCTGTGGAGGTTTTCCTTTGGATTAAATTATTTGGAGGTCTTTGGACTTCGTTTTCAAGCTTATTACCAATGCTTCCAACATTGAGGCTTAGTCTCCTGGAACCAAGGTTGATCATGGTTATCAATCTACAATATTGATGTTTCAGTAGCAGTTTGTGTCATGTTCCAGTGCATCCATCTCCTGAATCTTGAGGTTATCTTGAGATGATTTCGGGGCTTTAGTGTCCCCGCGGCCTGGTCCTCGACCAGGCCTTCACCCCCAGGAAGCAGCCCGTGACAGCTGACTAACTCCCAGGTACCTATTTACTGCTAGGTAACAGAGGCATCAGGGTGAAAGAAGCTCTGCCCATTGTTTCTTGCCGGTGCCTGGGATCGAACCCGGGACCACCGGATCACGCGACCAGTGTTCTGCCCGCTCAGCCGCCGGCTCCACTGTTGGCCTGTTCTCGCCTGTTCTCTTCAAATTCAGGTATCCCTTCACATTTTGAGTATAATCTGGCCTGGGATTCTAGAACATTGGTTGTTCTAGGCAATTTTGGTTTCTGGTAAATAATCTTAAATTAAAAATACAGACTTCATTAAATCTGACCTGGTTTAGTTTACTTTAGCATTCTAGGACATCTATCTACAGTATTCCAAACAGAGCATTAGATTGGCTGGCTTCCCTCCTCACTTGTTAAATGTCTGAAAACCTACTCATTAAACTCAAGGCTTGGCTGCTGTGTGTATCTCATAGATTAGGTTTAACCCAAGGATCTGAACTGGTATCTTGGCTCTTTTGATCATCATCATCATCTTAGAAAGCACCATATTCAGGCCACTTTGGTAAGTGGCCTGAATATGGTGCTTTCAGATCTCTGGAGCAGATCTCCTATTTCTGTCATTTCCCTTTTTTTATGATGGGGGAGGTTTATCATGGTTTGGTGGTAGTCCTTCCCACAGTGATGTTAGATGTTGGTCTTAGCTTATCTTCTGTAGGGTATCCAATGTGTTATCAGATGACTGTTATCAAATTGCTACAGAATTTGAAAGAGTGGAAAAGGCAGCTTTTCTATGGATTCACAAAATTCAATATTCCCCATTTGGATCTGTTTGTTGGTGTGCATAATAGCCAACTTGTGTATGTGACATTTGTGTTGTATGTGCTATGTCTTGACTACAGCCATTTCAGTAGGGTCCAGGTAGTACAGTCGGGTTCATTCTAGACGCACAATTGAGAATTCAGAGTTCGAATTCTGGGCGGAACAGAAATGGTTGGGCATGTTTTCTTTCACCTAATGCTTCTGTTCACCTAGCAGTAAGTAGGTACTCAGGAGTTAAGTCAGCTTGTTGTCGGGTTGCATCCTGGACGGTGTCAGTAATTCGGCCTTGGGGGGGGGAGGGGGAACCTCGATAAAGACACGAAGCAGTCAATGACATCATCAAGAGAAGTTTGGCTACAGCTGGGTGTCCAGCACAAAGGGAACCCCAGTTGTGCAGACCTGACAACAGCCAAAAACACCCAGATGGAGTCACCCTGCAGCCGTGGAGGGAAGGTAAGCAGGTCGTGTGGGACTACACGTGTGCATCTACATTGGCCGATATCTATCTACCTTACAGCACAGCAGAGGGAGGCGGGGCGGCCACCTTCAGGGAGACCCAGAAAATCCACAAGTACAGAGACCTAGAACGTTGTTACAGGTTCGTGCCGATAGGCTCTGAGACTGGGCGCCTGGGGTAAATGTGCACTTAAGTTCCTGAAGGAGGTGGGCGAGGAACTCATTTGGAAGACTAGAGACCCAAGAGCGGCCAGTTTCCTGTTCCAGCGCCTGAGTGTCGCTGTTCAGAGGGGAAATGCGTGCTGTATCTTGGGTACGCACCCGACCCCTGAAGAGCTGGACAAGGTCTTCGAACACTGATTGGTATATTGTTATATTGTTATATAAGTGTGTGTTTTCTGTAAACTGTAGCATTGCAATAAAATCAAATAAAAAAAAATATTAAAAAAATAACAATAGGGGTGGTAGGAGAGGAAAAGATTAAAGTATTCAGTGAGAATCCACAAGGTCTTCTCTGAACACTATTTATTTTTTTCTTCGAGGATGTGGGTCCCTTCAATCAAACCAGTGGTGGTACCCCTATATAATATATATATATATATATATATATATATATATATATATATATATATATATATATAGTCGTACCTAGTAGCCAGAACACACTTCTCAGCCTACTATGCAAGGCCCGATTTGCCTAATAAGCCAAGTTTTCATGAATTAATTGTTTTTCGACTACCTAACCTAACCTAACTTTTTCAGCTACGATATATATATATATATATATATATATATATATATATATATATATATATATATATATATATATATATATATATATATAATATATATATAGGTGAAAACATAGGGGATACATAGGGGATACATAGGGGATAAATGGGGTGAAACATAGAGGTAACCGCAGAAGGCCTATTGGCCCATACGAGGCAGCTGGCATCTACATACAAAGATTAATCCAGTGTAATTGGCCTGTTATGTTGAACATTGTCTTCTGTGTTGGCATCGTTATGTTCTGGTCTTGTCCTTACTCTCATTGTGGGAAGAGTAAATAGTTCCGTGATTTGGGTGTTCATGGTAGGTTGTTCTGTTCTTATGTGAATTGCTTCAAGAATTTGTAATCTTCTTGCATCTTGGGTTCTGTCTATTATGCATGTATTCTTGTTCAACATTTCTCTTGTTAGGGTGATGTCATGGGCTTGTCTCATGTGATTCCTAGGGGCACCGGATTGAAGATGGCATGTCAAACGCCTCGTCAGCTTGGTCGACGTCATACCTATGTACTTAGATTGAAGGTTACATCCTTCGTGGGGGCAAGTGTACATGTATACAACGCTTGACTGCTGTAGAGGGTTCTCTGTCGGCTTTATATATATATATACACATCAGCCCGGTATAGCTTCAGAGAGCGGACGGGCTCTCCACAGGAAAGTAATTATTATATATCACGCCATGGGTCCCAAGAAAGTCAAGGGTAAGGTTCTACCTAAGAAAACAAATGTGAGGATGACGATAGAGGAAAAACAAGAGATCATTCATAAACATGAAAATGGTGTGAGTGTTGTTGTACTAGCTGGGCTGGATGGTGCTGATGGGGAAGAGTTGGTGGAGGAACACAGTGAAGAACTGACCACCAGCGAACTCCTAGCCCATCACAAGGAACAGCAACAAGAGACGGCTGTGGAAATTTCTTCAGGGGAAGAAGAGGCAATAGAGGATGTCCCTTTCTCAATAATTAAGAAAATGTGTGCAGAATGGGAAGAATTGCACAGTTTGCTGAAAAGTGTCATCCAGATAAAGCTGTAGCAGGCTGTTGCATTAACCATTTTAATGACAGTGTGATGTCTCGCTACAGACAAGTGTTAAAATGCTTGGAAAAACAAGTGTCTATAGATAGATTCTTAATAAGACAAGCAAGCAGAGACCCACAACAGAGGTCCTAGTGGTATGCCTGCAAAACGTAGGAGAGAGAGTACCCCAAAGAAGTCATCACTGCGTGATGTTATAATGGAAGTCAACGCCCCTTCCAAACACTAACACCTCTTCTCCCCCTTCCTCTTATACACTAATAAGTCATCAATGAAGGTAAGATATAACTTATACTGTAGTACAAAATATTTGTAGTATTATGTATGAAATATATTTTGAAGTTAAAATTTTTGAGAGTGTGGAACAGATTAATTAAATTTACATTATTTCTTAAGGGAAAATTCATTTCAGTTTACGAATTTGTGGTTTACGAACCGTCTCTGGGAACAGATTAAATTCGTAAATGGAGGTACTGTAGCACTTTAGTAGGAAAATTGTATTTCCCACTTTTTAATTATAAAAAGATAAAGCCTCTCTCAAAACTTATTTGATTCTTTGTCTGTTAAATGGTGTAGTGACTTACTAGTGCCATTGTAAGTCACATTTGTACTAAGTAATGATTCAAAACCTGAGGACAGGATGACAGATATAGCAAATCTTGTCTATTTTTGAAGAACCTAAAATATTAATTGCCAAGTGCAGGCAAATAAAACTGTCAGTTTTATTTGCCTGCACTTTGCCTGAGTTTATTTTAACAAAATAAAACATGACAGAGTAAAACTCTGTCAAGTTTTAAAAATAAAATGTTAACTTGTTGAATGATGATCAAACCACAATTCTGAAGATGGAGGAGCGACGATGTTTTGGTCCGTCCTCGACCATTATCAAGTCATCACATCATCACACTTGATATGATGTGTTTTATAAAGCATTATTAAGTCATCGCACGACTTGATAATGGTCCAGGATGAATCGAAACATCGTTGCTTCTCCATTTTCAGAGTTGTGGTTTGGTCATCATCTCTTCAGCCACGTTATTGTGACTCATCGTCTGCTTAACTTGAAGTTACTACTATTGTACTGTACAGTATATTTATTACTGTACTTCACCAAATTATTAAGGCCTCATAAAGGATATACAGTACTCTATAGTATTTTAAAGAGTAAAGTCATTAGAACAATCTGCTTCCAATTTTACTATTTCACATTATTCTTGTCATGTTATAATTTTTCCCTGGTAGGACTGCCACTAACTTGGAATCAGCTTGAGCACCTCACACTCCCGGTGCTCTTGGATCGCTTGGTGTATCGGCGATTTTTCCCATTGGCCCTACAGATTGCCAGCTTTTTAAAACTGCCCGAGTCTGATGGAACTTCACGCATACTGGCACATTGGGCTTGTTATAAGGTGAGATAAAAGGTGACACTGCAGCTTTGTTTTATATATTTACATTTGTCATGGAAAGGAAACATTTTCATAACTATTCAAGAAATTCAATTTGTCAGTACAGTACTGTAATTCACTGACTATTGAAAGGTGGTACAGTAGTGGGCTCTTATTTAAAGCAAGGGTTTATATCTCACTTTTTTTATCCAGCCTTTTCATTGGATAATCATCTTGCAAAACTTTGGAAGTTTTGCCTGGCAAATAAGTCAACCTTTTGTAGCTGTGATGAGCACATGGGTAGTCAGGTGCTATAATCTATACTTACTCCTTGATAGAAGTAGTTTATCGTTCTGATTCTGGAGTGTTCCAAACTTCAGAAGCATGTACAGTACTAGTAAGTGACCATCCACATAAGTGGCACNTTCTATTACCTTGTTTTTGTTTTCTTCAGTGCTGTACCTCCCACACGCTTGCCTATCCCTTATTTCTCTAATTTGTGAATTCTGTATGCATTTTTTACATTTTAACAGCCTTAATTTTAATATGCACTATCTCAAATTGTACTCTACCTCTTCATTAAACCAAACGAACTACTACTACCATCATTTTGTTTATTGCTTATCACATACCTCTGCTGGTTTCACCAGCAGTATTTATTTTTGAGATCTATCAAATTTTTAGTTTTCACTCCCAGCTTCATCTCACTATGATATTCCTCAAAGTTATATAAATATATATGTAAATATATGTAAAGACAGAGTCTTCAGTAGCAGACAAAAACCAATGTATACTGCTGTTATGTATGTCATCTACATACATAACATAGATGACATATTCATCACAGTAAAAGACTCAGACAACTAATTGATCTAAAAAGTCATCTAAAGAGAGTCAGTACTCCGATTTACACATGAAAATAGTGAAAATAACAGTCTGCCATTCTTGGATGTACTAATAACAAAAACAGGAACCTCTTTAAGCACCAGCGTATATACTAAGCCTACCAACATAGGCTTATGCCTGAACGGTAAAAGTGAGTGCCCCCAAAGATACAAAGCCAGTGTTCTCAATGCTTATATTTGTCGAGTGCTTACCCACTGCTCCGAATGGAGCAACGTGAGTAGAGAGTTTGAAAGAATAACACAGGTATTGGTGAACAATGGATATAGCACATGGAAATAAACGCTGCTATAAGAAGACACTTGGACCGATGGTATAATCCTGAACCTAGAACAGAAACCACAATATCTCCAATAAAATTATATTACAAATCAACCATGCACAGTGAACATAAAAGAGAAGAAAGAATAATGAAAGAATAATCCGTAAAGGAGTAAAAAACATTACTCCTAACCAAAACATAGACCTGATCAAACTCTACAAAACCAAGAAGACTACCGACCTCCTTATCAAAAACAGCCCGAAGCCGATGGAGAACCCTTTACAGCAGTCAAATGTTGTATACATGTACACTTGCCCCCATGAAGGATGTAACCTTCAATCTAAGTACATAGGTATGATGTCGACCAAGCTGACGAGGTGTTTGACCTGTCATCTTCAATCCGGTGCCCTCAGAAATCACATGAGACAAGCCCATGACATCACCCTAACAAGAGAAATGTTGAATAAAAATACTTGTATAATAGACAAAACCCAAGATGTAAGAAGATTACAAATTCTTGAAGAAATCCACATAAAAGTAGAATAACCTACCATAAATACTCAAATTACGGAACTATTCACTCTACCCACCATGAGTTGTTTTTCTTGTTTTTCTTCACTGTTGAGGGTAATTGAAATATCAATTCTCCAAAATTCATTTGTATTTTGGTCTGATGCCTAGAAGCATTTCGTAAGGGCTTCTTACATTCTCAGACTTGTTTTCACTTAACACTACACTTATGATACACTTGATACGCTGTGTATAATATATTTAACTTACATCTTGCTTTTTATATTCATGTTGGGTGAGGTGACACAAAAGTTTTGGGTGAGGTGGGTACATAAGAATGAAAGTAACTGCAAATGGCCTATTGGCCCATATGAGGTCTTGAAGTGGGTAGAATGTAGCTATGCGTTAATTGGCTGTTGATTGCTGGTGATGACTTTTTGATGTGTAGTGCCTCGCTGATGCCGAGCCTCCCGCTATCGCTGTGTCTATTGATGATTTCTGTGCAGCCTTTGACAAATGTGACCATGGTGTTATTGCACATAAAATTTGTTCAAAAGGAATTACCGGAAAAATAGGCAGATGGATCTACAATTTCCTGACTAACAGAACCCAATGTGTAATAGTCAACAAAATAAAATCCGGACCATCAACTGTAAAGAGCTCAGTCCCCCAAGGTACTGTGCTTGCTCAAGTACTTTTTCTTATCCTCATATCAGACATAGACAAGGACACAACCTATAGAACTGTATCATCCTTTGCAGATGACACTAGGATTTTTATGAGTAGACAACATAGAGGACACGGCAAACCTCCAATCAGATGTAAATCAGGTCTTTCTATGGGCCACAGAAAATAACATGGTGTTTAACGAAGATAAGTTTCAGCTCATGCGCTATGGAAAAAATGAAAATATAAAAACGGAAACCACATACAAAACTGTCAAATCATAACATAGAGCGGAAAGGCAGTGTAAAGGATTTGGATGTACTGATGTCGGAAGACCTTACATTTAAAGAACACAATAAAGTAGCCATCACAACTGCAAGAAAAATGACAGGTTGGATAACAAGAACCTTTCACACTGGAGATGCTGTACCGATGATGATACTTTTCAAGACGCTAGTGCTTTCAAGACGCTAGTGCTCTCTAGACTGGAATACTGCTGCACAATGACAGCCCCTTTCAAAGCTGAAGAAATTGCTGACCTGGAGAGCATGCAGAGATCTTTTACTACTAGAATCCACTCGGTAAAACATCTAAACTATTTGGACCGACTAAAGAGCCTAAACCTGTACAGTATTCTCTTGAGCGCAGGTGGGAGAGATACATAATAATTTGCACATGGAAAATAGTAGAGGGGCTGGTCCCAAACCTGCACACGAGACCAGAAGGCATGGCAGGATGTGCAGAATACTCCCGTTGAAGAGCAGAGGTGGAACATGTACTCTGAGAGAGAACTCTATCAACATCAGAGGCCCGAGACTGTTCAACACGCTTCCACTACACATAAGGGGCATAACTGGCCGACCCCTCACAGTGTTCAAAAGAGAACTTGACAAACGTCTCCAAAGGATACTTGATCAACCAGGCTGTGACTCATATGTCAGGCTGCGAGCAGCCGTGTCCAACAGCCTAGTTGACCAGTCCAGCAACGAGGAGACCTGGTCGCCGACCGGGCCGCGGGGTCGCTGAGCCCCAGAATCGCCTCAAGGTAACCTCAAGGTAGGTAAGGCAAGGTGTTGTTTGTTAAGATTTCTCTGGTGATGGTCTGGTTGTGAGAAGAGATATGATGTTCCTTAATGTAGCCCTGTTGTTTATGCATTGTTATTTGCCTGGAAAGTGACATTGTTGTCTTGCCTACATACTGAGTTCTTTGGGGCTTACGGTCCCCAAGTGGGCATTTGAAGGCATTGACGATGTTGGTTTCTTTCAAGGCATTCTGTTTGGTGTCTGGGGAGTTTTTCATGAGTAGGTTGGCCGTTTGTAATGTGTGTGTGTTTGTACAAAATGAAATCTTCAGAGAACCAGACACAATAAGAATTCAAGAGAACAACATAGAGCGAATAGAGGTGTCTAGAGATGAAGTGGAAAGTATGCTAAAGGAGCTCAGTAAGAACAAAGCAGTTGGCCCAGATGGAGTTTCACTATGGGTTCTGAGAGAATGTGCATCTGAGCTCAGCATTCCAATTCACCTGTTATTTCAGGCATCCCTGTGTACAGGAGTCGTAACAGACGTGTGGAAACAGGCTAACATAGTTCCAATCTACAAAAGTGGCAGCAGGGAAGACCCCCTCAATTATAGGCCTGTATCATTGACAAGTGTAATAGTGAAAGTATTGGAAAACTAATAAAAACTAAATGGGTAGAACACCTGGAGATAAATGATATTATCAGACAGTATGGTTTTCGATCTGGAAGATCCTGTGTATTGAATTTACTCAGTTTCTGTGATCGAGCCACAGAGATTTTACAGGAAAGAGATGGTTGGGTTGACTGCATCTATCTGAACCTAAAAAAGGCTTTCGACAGAGTTCCACATAAGAGGTTGTTCTGGAAACTGGAAAATATTGGAGGGGTTACAGGTAAACTTCTAACATGGATGAAAATTTTCTGACTAATAGAAAGATGAGGGCAGTAATCAGAGGCAATGTATCGGACTGGAGAAACGTCACAAGTGGAGTACCACAGGGTTCAGTTCTTGCACCGGTGATGTTTGTCTACATAAATGATCTGCCAGATGGAATACAAAATTATATGAACATGTTTGCTGATGATGCTAAGATAATAGGAAGGATAAGAAACTTAGATGATTGTCATGCCCTTCAAGAAGACCTAGACAGAATAAGTATATGGAGCACCACTTGGCAAATGGAATTTAATGTGAATAAATGCCATGTTATGGAATGTGGAATAGGAGAACATAGACCCCACTCAACCTATAAATTATGTGAGAAATCTTTAAAGAATTCTGATAAAGAAAGAGATCTAGGGGTGGTTCTAGATAGAAAACTATCACCTGAGGACCACATAAAGAACATTGTGCGAGGAGCTTTTGCCACACTTTCTAACTTAAGAATTGCTTTTAAATACATGGATGGTGATATACTGAAGAAATTGTTCACGACATTTGTTAGGCCAAAGCTAGAACATGCAGTGGTTGTGTGGTACCCATATCTTTAGAAGCACATCAACAAACTGGAAAAGGTGCAAAGACATGCTACTAAGTGGCTCCTGGAACTGAAGGGCAAGAGTTACGAGGAGAGGTTAGAGGCACTAAATATGCCAAAACTAGAAGACAAGAAAAAGAGGTGATATGATCACTACTTACAAAATAGTAACAGGTATTGATAAAATCGATAGGGAAGATTTCCTGAGACCTGGAACTTCAAGAACAAGAGGTCATAGATTTAAGCTAGCTAAACAAAGATGGCGAAGAAATTTAAGAAAATTCACTTTCGCAAACAGAGTGGTAGACGGTTGGAACAAGTAAGGTGAGGTGGTGGTGGAAGCCAAGACCGTCAGTAGTTTCAAAGCGTTATATGACAGAGTGCTGGGAAGACGGGACACCACGAGCGTAGCTCTCATCCTGTAGCTTCTCTTAGGTAATTTCACACACACACTTTTTTTAATTATTGGGGGAGGGATTTCTGATCAGTATTTCATCTGGGAATTATGTACTGTGAGGCTGGGTTTTCATCTAGTAAATCGAGGCTCTTGGGCCACCAGCTGTGGGAGCGGGGCTTCTCCTCTTGGAGTAATCTTTCTAACATTGGGTCCTCTAACATTTCAGTGGTGTTCCACACCTTGATGGTTTGGTGCTGTAGTCTGATGCAGTATCCACTCGATTTAACGACCTCTTTTATACCGATCGGCCGGTAATAACGACCGGTTTGGGAGACTGATATCTCCAGCCTCATATACCGGTCTAGCGGTCGATATAACCGTAGGTCAGTATTGGCTTTGTTTTGGTATCGGCAGCCCCTCACATGGCAACAGGCCACCAACCTCCATGGCATTGAGGGAGGGATGGGAGGCAGTAATTGATGGGGGAGAGGCAGGGGGAGTGATGATGGTGGTGGTGAGGGAGTGTGGTGGTGATGGTGAGGGAGTGTGATGGTGGTGGTGGTGAGGGAGTGTGGTGGTGGTTGTGGTGAGGGAGAGTGATGGTGGTGGAGGGGGAGTGATGGTGGTGGTGGTGAGGGGGGAGTGATGGTGGTGGTGGTGAGCGAGAGTGATGGTGGTTGTGGTGGGGGGAGTGATGGTGGTGGTGGTGAGGGAGGTGATGGTGGTTTGGTGGTGTGGGAGGAGAGTGGTGGTGGTGGGGGGGAGTGATGGTGGTAGTGGTGAGGGGGAGTGGTGGTGGTGAGCGGGAGTGGTGGTGGTGGTGGTGAGGGGGGAGTGATGGTGGTGGTGGTGAGGGAGAGTGTTGGTGGTGGTGGTGAGGGAGGAGTGATGGTGGTGGTGGTGAGGGAGAGTGATGGTGGTGTGGTGAGGGAGAGTGATGGTGGCGGTGGTGAGGGAGAGTGATGGTGGTGAGGGAGAGTGATGGTGGTGGTTGGTGAGGGAGAGTGATGGTGGCAGTGGTGAGGGAGAGTGATGTTGGTGGGTGGTGAGGGAGAGTGATGGTGGTGGTGGTGAGGGAGAGTGATGGTGGTGGTGAGGGGGAGAGTGATGGTGGTGGTGGTGAGGGAGAGTGATGGTGGTGGTGGTGAGGGAGAGTGATGGTGGCGGTGGTGAGGGAGAGTGATGGTGGGGGGGCGGTGGTGAGGAGAGTGATGGGGGCGGTGGTGAGGGAGTGTGATGGTGGAGGTGGTGAGGGAGAGGAGGTGGGTGGGAGTGTGGTGGTGGTTTGGGAGGGAGTGTGGTGGTGGTTGTGGTGAGGGAGAGTGATGGTGGTGTGAGCGGGAGTGATGGTGGTGGTGGTGAGGGGGAGTGATGGTGGTGGTGGTGGGGAAGGAGATGGTGGTTGTGGTGGTGAGGGGGAGTGATGGTGGTGGTGGTGAGGGAGAGTGATGGTGGTGAGGGGGAGTGATGGTGTAGTGGTGAGGGGAGTGATGGTGATGAGCGGGAGTGATGGTGGTGTGTGAGGAGAGTGGTGGTGGTGAGGGGGAGTGATGGTGGTAGTGGTGAGGGGGAGTGATGGTGGTAGTGGTGAGGGGGAGTGATGGTGGTGGTGGTGAGGGAGAGTGATGGTGGTGGGGTGGTGAGGGAGAGTGATGGTGGTGGTGGTGGTGAGGGAGAGTGATGGTGGTGGTGGTGGTGAGGGAGAGTGATGGTGGTGGTGGTGAGGGAGAGTGATGGTGGTGGTGGTGAGGGAGGAGAGAGTGATGGTGGTGGTGGTGAGGGAGAGTGATGGTGGTGGTGGTGAGGGAGAGTGATGGTGGCAGTGGTGAGGGAGAGTGATGGTGGTGGTGGTGAGGGAGAGTGATGGGGTGGGTGGTGAGGGAGAGTGATGGTGGCGGTGGTGAGGGAGAGTGATGGTGGTGGTGGTGAGGGAGAGTGATGTGGCGGTGGTGAGGAGAGAGTGGATGGTGGTGAGGGAGAGTGATGGTGGGGGTGGTGAGGGAGAGTGATGGTGGCAGTGGTGAGGGAGAGTGATGGTGGTGGTGGTGAGGGGCGTGTGGTGGTGATTGTGGTGAGGGAGAGTGGTGGTGGTGAGGGGGAGTGATGGTGGTAGTGGTGAGGGGG
>WNGS01165523.1:14627616-14654682 GCA_020271785.1 Procambarus virginalis | reverse complement strand
ATACTTATATATAGCATCTGTATATAGTGAATTAAAGCAAAAACAGTATTGTGGGAGGAGAATGTGGGTGAGTCAGGTGACTTGAGGGAGGGCGTGAGTGGCTGGCTGGTACACGACGGTCACTCCTCGTTACTTTTTGACTCATAATAGCAATTGTGGTTCGTTATGGTGAACAAAACATGCAGATACTTATTATATATAACCTGTGTATATAGTGTAATAACCGACAAAGTATTTGTTCACTGTTTGATGAACATAATTGAATCAACAATATGTACACCATATTTTTGTGTACAGCGATGATTCACTCATTTTATTATATAAATGTCACACTACACACTATTGAATATTACAGCAAAAAAACTACAAAAAATCAATCAGAGACATTGAAGTAATTAGGTAATTATCTCTTGTGGCAACTGACGATGACAGCTGGCAAGCAACAGACCGCCTGGGACGCACGCTGAGTCAGCGGATGTTTTTTTTGCCAGACTTCCCCGTCCTATAGCGGGCAATATATGCCACTTACGATTTTTTTTATTATTTTTCCTATGATCAGTGAACACAAATCAACAGGTGAGGAAGAAAAAAAACGATTTTTTTTTTTTGTATGCACCTGTGGGTGTCAAATGGTATATAGCCATGCGTCATTGAAGGGTTAAATTTAATTACAGAAAATTCACAGCTTACAAATGGGAGGCATTTATAAAAGTCATTCATATTCAACCATTTATAACTTGGAATAAGATTCCCATAGGTGCAATGCTATAAATGGGGGATGTGTTCCTAATCCCTAATTAATCAACATGCATAACAATTATTTGAAGAGAATTATGTAAATTTTTTATTTTTTAATTGAAGTTGCCAATGAAAGAGGGTGGCAGGTGCTGAGGCATGGGTGGCGGAGACTGGCAAAGATTCTTCAGTGTCATCGTTACTTTAGAGTAGAAAAATTTATATTGTTCTTTATAGTGGGACTTCAAACTCACTCTTAGAAAATTAAAGGAAGACACCATCATACCCATCCTTTTTCTGATCACCCTATAGCATGAGTGAAGTTTACTGAGCAAAATCTAAAGTTCCACTGTCACACGATGGGTATCTACGATTAGAACCAGAGTGTAAAGAGATTTAACTATTATTGCCATTTTGTCCTATGCCCCAGCTTCTGAAGATGTGCAATCTGTATCGATAAATCTGTATTCTTGAAGTGTTCGATATCTCTAACTTAGCTTCTAGAGCTAAGTTAGAGATAATTGAACAGGGCTTGCCTCTTGGCACTGAGTAGATCACCAACACCTCTTCATAAATATCTTATTATAGTATTTTCCTGTGATTGACATCTGAAATATTCCAGAGAATTCATAGTTGGTCTACACTTGGCATGAAAATATTGCTGACTGGAGTTGTCATGTTCACAGAAAATGGTACCATCCGTTTTCTATGTGCGGCGGCTGGACGCCACTAGAGAAGGTAAACAGCACACAGGACGCCTGCCAAGCTTGGGAGCTACTCTATCATGTAATCGTTTATTATTATTAAAGTCAGTAACCAGGAATGACTTTACATCAACCTTACTACCAAGACTATCTCAGCTATACACAGACACCACACTGGCGACGAGGATGAACTGGGAACGCAGGTATTTTGTTCAACAAAACACAAGGAAGGAGCATGCTGTCTCGCCCAGAGGAGGAAGGAGAAGCTGTCTGTGAGCACCATACCCGATGCTGTATGCAACCCCATGCTGTGTGCTGACTGTTGCTGTGTGCTGATCGTTGCTGTGTGCTGGCCGTTGCTGTGTGCTGGCCGTTGCTGTGTGCTGGCCAATGCTGTGTGCTACCCAAGCTGTGCTGAGTGTTGCTGTGAGAGAGGAATCTGCCGACGCTGTGTACGAAACGACGCTTTGATGCAGTGTACAAAACCCGATGTTTTGGTTACGAAACGACGCTCGTGCTACAAAATTCTTCACGCTGTGAACCAACTGCTGCCTACTGCTGCCAATTGCTGTACCAACTGCTAACAACTGCTGTGTTGCTGTGAGTAGGAACAACACATGTACACAAGGGCTAGGTAAGAAGTCAGTTGCTGCTGTGTTGTGCACTGTTGTGAACTTTTGCATTAAAATGCTTGTGTGCTTTGCAAAATTAAAGTAATTACAGTGAATTCTTAAATAACATATACAGTGCAGTAAGTGTTATATATTCTGAGGAACATTTTAAGTGATAAGTTTAAATTTATTCAGTAAAAATGGCAAATATACCTCAGTTTCCTGCATTTGATCCTGACTGTGACCAGACAAACCTGTCACAGAGGTGGGTCAAATGGCTTAAAAGGTTTGAAAATTTGTTGATAGTTTCTGACATCAAAAGTGCTGAAAGAAAGCGTGCCTTTCTGCTTCACTATGCAGGTGATAGAGTTTGTGACATCTTTGATACACTGAAAGATACTGGTGGTGCCAAAGATTATGACACTGCCAAGGCCAAATTAACTGAGCATTTCAAACCAAGGCAAAATACTGCTATGGAAATTATGCATTTCAGGAGAGCAAAACAACTCTCTAATGAAACTGTTGATCAATACCATACACGTCTGCAGGGTTTAGCAGCCCACTGTGAGTTTGCTGATGTTGACAAAGAAATCAAACAGCAAATAATTGAAACATGCACATCTACACGTCTTCGTCGAAGAGCTCTAGAACTTGTTGATGATGAAAGTTCTCTTAACAAGATACTGGATATGGCTCGTCGAATGGAAGATGCTGCACGTGATGCTCGTGCCATGGAGTGCAGTGCCAACAACGGTTCTGCCACTGTTACTAACAGTCATGAAGTATGTAAGGTTCAGGGAGTACACCATGATCATAGAAGATATCATGCCAAACCTAACATTAAATTGAGCCGAGAACCACATCACAACTGGAGTCATGGAACAAGACTCAAGCAGTCACAACGACTCACATCAGAGGTTGTCAATAATAAATGTTACAATTGTGGAGGAGACTACCCACACCAAGATAATGTTTGTCCTGCACAAGGTAAGAAGTGCTATGAGTGTAGAAAACTAAATCATTTTGGTGCTATGTGTCGTTCCGCACTAAAGAAACCACAATCAATAAATAAAAGCAATGTACGAGGATCAAGTCATAGGAGTCGAGGTGGCAAACACAATATTGCACCTCAAATCAAGAATGTTAATAATATACAAGACAACATTTCATTACAACCAGTCTCAGATGACAGTGAATGTGATTATATTTATGGAGTACAATCAATCACAAAATGGAATGATCTTCCAAACAACCCAGAGACTATAGTATACATTGCTGGCATTTGTCTCAAAATTCTCATTGACACTGGATCAAACATTGACACCATTGCTGAGTGCCACTATGAAAAATTTAAAAAACAGTTCCCAAAGCTTGAAAACTATAATGGCAAAGCCACTGCCTATGCTTCAAAGGTAGCCTTACCAGTGATTGGAACTTTCACTGCAGAGATTAAGTCAAAGAATGCAATGCTCATTACTACATTCCATGTTGTTAGGAATGCAAAGGAGTCTTTACTCAGTTACAAGACTTCAACCAAATTGGGGCTACTTCAGCTTTCTAATGCTGTAGCAGTGGAATCTGCAAACAATGTTGATGCTATTGTTGCTGAATTTTCTGATCGGTTTAAATCCATAGGTTGTTATACTGATAGCAAGGTACATCTGCATATCAACCCAGATGTAATTCCAGTTGCCCAACCACATCGCCGACAACCATTCCATACTCGCAAGAAAGTCGATGCCGAACTGGATAGGCTGATAGAACTAGATATCATTGAACCGGTAACAGGCCCAACACCATGGGTAAGCCCAATTGTCACTCCACCAAAGCCGAAGAATCCAGATGAGATACGCATTTGTGTAGACATGCGTGTTCCCAACAAGGCAATAATGCGTGAACGCCATCCTACACCCACTGTAGATGATATGATTTACCGCTTGAATGGTGCAACTGTATTCAGCAAGTTAGATTTAAACAAGGGCTATCATCAGCTTGAACTTGATGATGAGAGTCGATTCATCACAACGTTTACGACACATCGAGGTCTGTATAGGTACAAGCGCCTGAGTTTTGGTATTAACAGTGCTGCTGAAGTATTCCAGCACATCATCAGCCAGGTATTGCAAGATATACCTAATGCTGACAACATGTCTGATGACATCATTGTTTATGGCCGTACCCAAGCTGAACACGACAAAGCTCTTCGTGCAACATTGCAACGCTTACGAGAAAAGAATTTGACGCTAAGCCGAGCAAAGTGTGAGTTCAATCAACATAAAATTGAATTCTTTGGACATGTACTTAGTGACAAAGGTCTATCTCCAGATCCTAAGAAAGTTGCAGATATCAAGAATGCTGCACCTCCTTCAACATCCACTGAAGTACATAGTTTTCTGGGAATGGCAAACTACTGTTCTCGCTTCATTCCAGATTTTGCTACCATTACGAAGCCTCTACGTGAGCTCCTGAAGAAAAATGCATCATGGTACTGGAGCGATGTCGAGCAAAATGCATTTGATGCTGTGAAAGATGCACTAGTAGAAAATGCGACTGCTGCATACTTTGATCCATCAATGGACACTGAGTTAACGGTGGATGCTAGTCCTGTTGGTTTAGGTGCTGTGTTAGCCCAACACAAACCTGGTCAACCAGATTCAAGAGTAGTAATTGCCTACGCCAGCCGTTCTCTCACAGATGTTGAGCAACGATACAGTCAGACAGAGAAGGAAGCTCTTGCTCTTGTATGGGGCTGTGAACACTTCAATGTGTATCTGCTTGGTGCACCCTTTACCACGATAGTCACTGACCACAAACCGTTGGAGACCATCTTCAATAATCCAAAGTCCAAACCACCAGCTCGCATTGAGAGATGGGCTCTTCGTCTGCAACCATACAACTTTACGGTGAAATACAAGCCAGGTGCAGGCAATCCCGCTGATTACATCAGTCGACATCCTGCCAACAGTTTCACCATCACCAAGCATCAGCAAGTTGCCGAGGAATATGTACACTCTGTAACCTGTGATGCAGTCCCTAAGGCTCTCACTCTTGATGAAATCCGTACTGCAACCCTAGAGGACCCAACTCTGCAAGCAACAGTGGATGCATTGACTAAGAAAAAGTTTCCACGCATCCCACCCTCAGGAGTTGACCAAGATGCATTCAAAGCACTTGAACGCATCCAGACAGAATTAAGTGTTACGCAACAACGCGACACCGTGCTGCGAGGTACTCGTATCGTCATTCCAGCTGTTCTCCAGCAACGTGCTCTGAAGCTTGCACATCAAGGACACCAAGGTCTTGTAAGGACCAAACAGCTGCTACGAGAAAAGGTGTGGTTTCCTGGCATTGATCGTCAAGCTAAGGACATGCATGATGCCTGTGTCCCTTGCCAAGCTGCAGTGGATACTTCAAGACCAACACCTCTACAACCTTCACCACTACCTGCTGCACCATGGATGGAAGTATCGATGGACTTCTGTGGACCGCTACCAACTGGAGAGTACTTGATGGTAGTCATTGATGATCACTCACGTTATCCAGAAGTAGAAATCATCACTTCCACATCTGCAAAGGCTGTCATCCCGAAGCTCGACAAGATCTTTTCAAACTTTGGCATTCCTGAAGTTGTCAAGACGGACAATGGACCGCCATTTAATGGACAAGACTTTGTCAACTTTGCTGAGCATATTGGATTCAAACACCGCCGTGTGATGCCACTACATCCACAAGCAAATGGAGAAGTCGAGAGATTCATGCAACCTCTCATGAAAGCGGTACGCTATGCTCATGCCGAAGGACGATCCTGGAAACAAGCTATGTATGCTTTTCTCAGGAACTACCGTGCAACACCGCATGGAACACTGGGCAAGTCGCCTGGCGAACTTTTATTTGGACGTCCTATGAGAATCGCACTACCTGTCATGCCAGCCAAGGTAACGGATAAACGTCTCGCTCAGAAGGATGCACTAGCCAAGGGCAAAATGAAAATTGCTCATGATCAACGTGCAAAGGAACAATTCATAAAGGTTGGAGATACTGTTCTCGTTAAAAAGAAAAAAGAGGGAAAGCTAGATATGCCGTATGATACAAAACCATATAAAGTGATTAGTGTGAAAGGAACTATGGTAACAGCGAGTAATAGAGATCATAGTATAACACGTAATATGGCTTATTTCAAAGTGATTCCAAATAGTGTAAAAAATGATGAAGTGCAAAGTCGTGCAAAAGAAAAAGAAAAAATGAGTTATAACTCGATAAACAATTCATCGAGGGATATTCTTGTACTTAAGGACTCTCGTCCAAAACGACATGTTAAACGCCCTACACGATATGATGATTAATTGTGTTCCTATGTAATGCAAAGTATTTACTTGTTATGCTAAACTAAATTTAATATTGTTTGAATAATGCAGATCTCATTCAATATTTTGTAACTTTGTATTACAGTTTCTTTCATGTTTGTTTAACATTGCATATGTATTTTTAACATTGAAATCCTTTGTGGTAAAGATTGTTTAAATTCTTTGTGTGTTTAATTAATGTTAAATGTATGCAATATCTCTTGATATGTTAATAACTTACTTTGTGTCAATAACTTTGCTTTGTGCTACAAGCATGGTAGACATCCTGTATTCATTCTTTTTAAAGAAAAGGAGGGATGTCATGTTCACAGAAAATGGTACCATCCGTTTTCTATGTGCGGCGGCTGGACGCCACGGGAGAAGGTAAACAGCACACAGGACGCCTGCCAAGCTTGGGAGCTACTCTATCATGTAATCGTTTATTATTATTAAAGTCAGTAACCAGGAATGACTTTACATCAACCTTACTACCAAGACTATCTCAGCTATACACAGACACCACATGGAGCAGTGTGGGTCAGCCACATGGCTCCCCCTCTGCTATGCAAACATGTTTTGTAGCACACCACACAAACACACATCTGTGTGGATTTAAAAGTAGACAGTGTATCACGTGAACAGTGAAACTGGGTTGTATAGCAGATACAGATGCAAAAATGGGGGCTTGTGCAGCTGTTCATTAGATATAATGTTCATAAACTGGAAACCCCTGTATCCATTTGATATTTAACTGTGTTATTTTTTTTTGTATGTTGATTTCTGAATTATGTATTATGAATATATTTTGTCTGCATTAAAATTATTACAGTACTTGTATATGTTGTATTTGTGAATGGTATAATGAAAGGATGAGTATTATTGTTAATGTTTATATTATATGAAAGTTATAATTTTCATTTACTGTACTTGCCCTTTTTAAAGGTTTGATATAGGGTTTCCCCACCCTATAAACGTGGGAAACGGGGTAATAGTTACGTATGTACAGTATCTCTTTAAGATTTGATCCATCCTGTATGCTGCTTTTCCTACCATACAAATACATGTCAAGTACACAGAATAATTTGAGTTGCTTATGTTGACTTAAAAAAATTTCCCACACTATGATTCAGTAAAGCTTTCACTGCAGTAACCTCTCTTAGCAAGACTTTGGTTGCTTCCTGGGACCCTAGCCATGGGCCCACCCACGTCATTGCTAATATGCTAGGCTATGAGCAACTTTGTGCCTTAGTGTTTCTTGACCATAATCATTATTTTAATAATAGTATCTTAAAAGCATTTAGCATGTTATACCCATGGAACTAACACAGGGCAATGATGTTTACAGGAAGTAAAGGACACACGTATCCAGAGTGCTCAAGTCTTCACTAGTCACAGGGAGACTGGTGTAGCCATTTTGAGTAAATCGAACCGCATTTTCATGGTTAATAATATATATGAACCTAAAACCAGAAAATATCCAGATATCCCTGGTAAGTAGGATGGCATTGCCATTTTTCTTATACTGTGAGATATTCATGATTTCTCATTCATGATTAGGTTAATTCTCTTATATGTCCATTAGAGTTATAATGCTATTCTATGTTGAAGTGCTTGAAATCTATACTAAATGCAGGTACAGTACTTGTCATCAGGATATCAATCATTTTTATTTTTTATAATACGTAACCGAGATTAACATTTTCATCTCGGTACTATGTAATTTCTTAAGCTTTAAAAATAATTTGCAAAATTGATTGATACATTTTCCTTCCTACCATTAAATATTGGTTAACTTTTTTGTTGCTATTTAGCTATGACCACTTGCTTTTTCACTTGTACAGTTGATACTCGATATTCTCCTAAACACATTATTTTCCCCACGGTTTATTTTACCTAAGCCCTTTTGTTACTGAACTCTGAACCATTTCTTACAAATCCCACAAGCTTTTTAACAGTTAATTATTCTTCAGATTCTCTAGTATTGTACAGTAATTCTTAAGACTTGCAAATAACTTAATTTTGCATTTGCATTGCTTTAGCCAGGTTGTTATATTCTCCTTCCAGTCCTATTGTGACTTATGCTCTGCATCCAGATCATAAGCCAGCATTTATCATAATCTGTTCTATTACCTTGTTTTTGTTTTCTTCAGTGCTGTACCTCCCACACGCTTGCCTATCACTTATTTCTCTAATTTGTGAATTCTGTATGCATTTTTTACATTTTAACAGCCTTAATTTTTAATATGCACTATCTCAAATTGTACTCTACCTCTTCATTAAACCAAACGAAACTACTACTACCATCATTTTGTTTATTTGCTTATCACATACCTCTGCTGGTTTCACCATGCAGTATTTATTTTGAGATCTTATCAAATATTTTAGTTTTCACTCCCAGCTTCATCTCACTATGTATATTCCTCAAAGTTATATAAATATATATGTAAATATATGTAAAGACAGAGTCTTCAGTAGCAGACAAAAACCAATTGTATACTGCTGTTATGTATGTCATCTACATACATAACATAGATGACATATTCATCACAGTAAAAGACTCAGACAAACTAATTGATCTAAAAAGTCATCTAAAGAGAGTCAGTACTCCGATTTACACATGAAAATAGTGAAAATAACAGTCTGCCATTCTTGGATGTACTAATAACAAAAACAGGAACCTCTTTAAGCACCAGCGTATATACTAAGCCTACCAACATAGGCTTATGCCTGAACGGTAAAAGTGAGTGCCCCCAAAGATACAAAGCCAGTGTTCTCAATGCTTATATTTGTCGAGTGCTTACCCACTGCTCCGAATGGAGCAACGTGAGTAGAGAGTTTGAAAGAATAACACAGGTATTGGTGAACAATGGATATAGCAACATGGAAATAAACGCTGCTATAAGAAGACACTTGGACCGATGGTATAATCCTGAACCTAGAACAGAAACCACAATATCTCCAATAAAATTATATTACAAATCAACCATGCACAGTGAACATAAAAGAGAAGAAAGAATAATGAAAGAAATAATCCGTAAAGGAGTAAAAAACATTACTCCTAACCAAAACATAGACCTGATCAAACTCTACAAAACCAAGAAGACTACCGACCTCCTTATCAAAAACAGCCCGAAGCCGATGGAGAACCCTTTACAGCAGTCAAATGTTGTATACATGTACACTTGCCCCCATGAAGGATGTAACCTTCAATCTAAGTACATAGGTATGATGTCGACCAAGCTGACGAGGTGTTTGACCTGTCATCTTCAATCCGGTGCCCTCAGAAATCACATGAGACAAGCCCATGACATCACCCTAACAAGAGAAATGTTGAATAAAAATACTTGTATAATAGACAAAACCCAAGATGTAAGAAGATTACAAATTCTTGAAGAAATCCACATAAAAGTAGAATAACCTACCATAAATACTCAAATTACGGAACTATTCACTCTACCCACCATGAGTTGTTTTTCTTGTTTTTCTTCACTGTTGAGGGTAATTGAAATATCAATTCTCCAAAATTCATTTGTATTTTTGGTCTGATGCCTAGAAGCATTTCGTAAGGGCTTCTTACATTCTCAGACTTGTTTTCACTTAACACTACACTTATGATACACTTGATACGCTGTGTATAATATATTTAACTTACATCTTGCTTTTTATATTCATGTTGGGTGAGGTGACACAAAAGTTTTGGGTGAGGTGGGTACATAAGAATGAAAGTAACTGCAAATGGCCTATTGGCCCATATGAGGTCTTGTAGTGGGTAGAATGTAGCTATGCGTTAATTGGCTGTTGATTGCTGGTGATGACTTTTTGATGTGTAGTGCCTCGCTGATGCCGAGCCTCCCGCTATCGCTGTGTCTATTGATGATTTCTGTGCAGCCTTTGACAAATGTGACCATGGTGTTATTGCACATAAAATTCGTTCAAAAGGAATTACCGGAAAAATAGGCAGATGGATCTACAATTTCCTGACTAACAGAACCCAATGTGTAATAGTCAACAAAATAAAATCCGGACCATCAACTGTAAAGAGCTCAGTCCCCCAAGGTACTGTGCTTGCTCAAGTACTTTTTCTTATCCTCATATCAGACATAGACAAGGACACAACCTATAGAACTGTATCATCCTTTGCAGATGACACTAGGATTTTTATGAGTAGACAACATAGAGGACACGGCAAACCTCCAATCAGATGTAAATCAGGTCTTTCTATGGGCCACAGAAAATAACATGGTGTTTAACGAAGATAAGTTTCAGCTCATGCGCTATGGAAAAAATGAAAATATAAAAACGGAAACCACATACAAAACTGTCAAATCATAACATAGAGCGGAAAGGCAGTGTAAAGGATTTGGATGTACTGATGTCGGAAGACCTTACATTTAAAGAACACAATAAAGTAGCCATCACAACTGCAAGAAAAATGACAGGTTGGATAACAAGAACCTTTCACACTGGAGATGCTGTACCGATGATGATACTTTTCAAGACGCTAGTGCTTTCAAGACGCTAGTGCTCTCTAGACTGGAATACTGCTGCACAATGACAGCCCCTTTCAAAGCTGAAGAAATTGCTGACCTGGAGAGCATGCAGAGATCTTTTACTACTAG
This sequence comes from Procambarus virginalis, assembly GCA_020271785.1. Taxonomy (NCBI): domain Eukaryota; kingdom Metazoa; phylum Arthropoda; class Malacostraca; order Decapoda; family Cambaridae; genus Procambarus; species Procambarus virginalis. The sequence goes on along the minus strand of WNGS01165523.1, from coordinate 14,643,670 downwards.
AATCCACTCGGTAAAACATCTAAACTATTTGGACCGACTAAAGAGCCTAAACCTGTACAGTATTCTCTTGAGCGCAGGTGGGAGAGATACATAATAATTTGCACATGGAAAATAGTAGAGGGGCTGGTCCCAAACCTGCACACGAGACCAGAAGGCATGGCAGGATGTGCAGAATACTCCCGTTGAAGAGCAGAGGTGGAACATGTACTCTGAGAGAGAACTCTATCAACATCAGAGGCCCGAGACTGTTCAACACGCTTCCACTACACATAAGGGGCATAACTGGCCGACCCCTCACAGTGTTCAAAAGAGAACTTGACAAACGTCTCCAAAGGATACTTGATCAACCAGGCTGTGACTCATATGTCAGGCTGCGAGCAGCCGTGTCCAACAGCCTAGTTGACCAGTCCAGCAACGAGGAGACCTGGTCGCCGACCGGGCCGCGGGGTCGCTGAGCCCCAGAATCGCCTCAAGGTAACCTCAAGGTAGGTAAGGCAAGGTGTTGTTTGTTAAGATTTCTCTGGTGATGGTCTGGTTGTGAGAAGAGATATGATGTTCCTTAATGTAGCCCTGTTGTTTATGCATTGTTATTTGCCTGGAAAGTGACATTGTTGTCTTGCCTACATACTGAGTTCTTTGGGGCTTACGGTCCCCAAGTGGGCATTTGAAGGCATTGACGATGTTGGTTTCTTCAAGGCATTCTGTTTGGTGTCTGGGGAGTTTTTCATGAGTAGGTTGGCCGTTTGTAATGTGTGTGTGTTTGTACAAAATGAAATCTTCAGAGAACCAGACACAATAAGAATTCAAGAGAACAACATAGAGCGAATAGAGGTGTCTAGAGATGAAGTGGAAAGTATGCTAAAGGAGCTCAGTAAGAACAAAGCAGTTGGGCCAGATGGAGTTTCACTATGGGTTCTGAGAGAATGTGCATCTGAGCTCAGCATTCCAATTCACCTGTTATTTCAGGCATCCCTGTGTACAGGAGTCGTAACAGACGTGTGGAAACAGGCTAACATAGTTCCAATCTACAAAAGTGGCAGCAGGGAAGACCCCCTCAATTATAGGCCTGTATCATTGACAAGTGTAATAGTGAAAGTATTGGAAAACTAATAAAAACTAAATGGGTAGAACACCTGGAGACAAATGATATATTATCAGACAGTATGGTTTTCGATCTGGAAGATCCTGTGTATTGAATTTACTCAGTTTCTGTGATCGAGCCACAGAGATTTTACAGGAAAGAGATGGTTGGGTTGACTGCATCTATCTGAACCTAAAAAAGGCTTTCGACAGAGTTCCACATAAGAGGTTGTTCTGGAAACTGGAAAATATTGGAGGGGTTACAGGTAAACTTCTAACAAGGATGAAAATTTTCTGACTAATAGAAAGATGAGGGCAGTAATCAGAGGCAATGTATCGGACTGGAGAAACGTCACAAGTGGAGTACCACAGGGTTCACTTCTTGCACCGGTGATGTTTATTGTCTACATAAATGATCTGCCAGATGGAATACAAAATTATATGAACATGTTTGCTGATGATGCTAAGATAATAGGAAGGATAAGAAACTTAGATGATTGTCATGCCCTTCAAGAAGACCTAGACAGAATAAGTATATGGAGCACCACTTGGCAAATGGAATTTAATGTGAATAAATACCATGTTATGGAATGTGGAATAGGAGAACATAGACCCCACACAACCTATAAATTATGTGAGAAATCTTTAAAGAATTCTGATAAAGAAAGAGATCTAGGGGTGGTTCTAGATAGAAAACTATCACATGAGGACCACATAAAGAACGTTGTGCGAGGAGCTTTTGCCACACTTTCTAACTTAAGAATTGCTTTTAAATACATGGATGGTGATATACTGAAGAAATTGTTCACGACATTTGTTAGGCCAAAGCTAGAACATGCAGTGGTTGTGTGGTACCCATATCTTTAGAAGCACATCAACAAACTGGAAAAGGTGCAAAGACATGCTACTAAGTGGCTCCTGGAACTGAAAGGCAAGAGTTACGAGGAGAGGTTAGAGGCACTAAATATGCCAAAACTAGAAGACAAGAAAAAGAGGTGATATGATCACTACTTACAAAATAGTAACAGGTATTGATAAAATCGATAGGGAAGATTTCCTGAGACCTGGAACTTCAAGAACAAGAGGTCATAGATTTAAGCTAGCTAAACAAAGATGGCGAAGAAATTTAAGAAAATTCACTTTCGCAAACAGAGTGGTAGACGGTTGGAACATGTAAGGTGAGAAGGTGGTGGAGGCCAAGACCGTCAGTAGTTTCAAAGCGTTATATGACAGAGTGCTGGGAAGACGGGACACCACGAGACATCATCCTGTAGCTTCTCTTAGGTAATTTCACACACACTTTTTTTTAATTATTGGGGGAGGGATTTCTGATCAGTATTTCATCTGGGAATTATGTACTGTGAGGCTGGGTTTTCATCTAGTAAATCGAGGCTCTTGGGCCACCAGCTGTGGGAGCGGGGCTTCTCCTCTTGGAGTAATCTTTCTAACATTGGGTCCTCTAACATTTCAGTGGTGTTCCACACCTTGATGGTTTGGTGCTGTAGTCTGATGCAGTATCCACTCGATTTAACGACCTCTTTTATACCGATCGGCCGGTAATAACGACCGGTTTGGGAGACTGATATCTCCAGCCTCATATACCGGTCTAGCGGTCGATATAACCGTAGGTCAGTATTGGCTTTGTTTTGGTATCGGCAGCCCCTCACATGGCAACAGGCCACCAACCTCCATGGCATTGAGGGAGGGATAGGAGGCAGTAATTGATGGGGGAGAGGCAGGGGGAGTGATGATGGTGATGGTGAGGGAGTGTGATGGTGGTGGTGGTGGTGAGGGAGTGTGATGGTGGTGGTGGTGAGGGAGTGTGATGGTGGTGGTGGTGAGGGAGTGTGATGGTGGCAGTGGTGGCGGTGAGGGAGAGTGATGGTGGCGGTGGTGAGGGAGAGTGATGGTATAATGTGTGATGATATTTGACCGAGACGGTGAAATAGTCTCGGCTAACATCGTCTTTTGTATGGTTACAGATGGTCGAGTGGTTAACCCTTGTGTTACTCAGGGCTAATTAGCATTTGTTACCCACAGATGCATACCAAAAAAAAAAATTTTTTCTTCTAAACCTGTTAATTTGTGTTACCTGATCATGGGAAAAATAAAAAAATCGTAAGTGGTATTTATTGCCCGCTATAGGGTGGGGAATTCTGGCAAAAAACAGGCGCTGACTCAGCGTGCGTTCGAGATGGTCTGTTGCCCCTAGCTGTCATGCAGGAGTGGCCACAAAGAGATAATTACCTAATTATTTCAATGTCTCTGATTGATTTTTTGTAGTTTTTTGCTGTAATATTATTCAATAGTGTGTAGTGTGGTATATTTATATAATAAAATGAGTGAATCATCGCTGTACTCAAAGTTATGGTGTGCATATTGTTGATTCAATTATGTTCATCAGTGAACAAATACTTTGTCGGTTATTACACTATAAACACAGGTTATATATAAGTTTCTGCATATTTTGTTCACCATAACGAACCACTAAGTTGGTATTATGAGTCAAAAAGCAACGAGGATTGACTGCCACACACCAGCCAGCCACTCACTCCCTCAACACCTCACTCGCCCACATTCTCCTCCCACCATACTGTTTTTGCTTTTATTCACTATATACAGACATTATATATAAGTATCTACATTCGTGTTCACCATAACGAACCACTAAGTTGGTATGCTGTGGCAGTGGCAGCCCACCACTGGCTGCCACTTCCTCTCTCCCTCAACTCACCTGACTCACCCACATTCTGCTCCCACAATACTGTTTTTGCTTTTATTCACTATATACAGACGTTATGTACTGTATAAGTATCTACATGTTTTGTTCACCACAACTGTACAACTAAGTTGATATAGTTAGTTCAGGCACTAAGAGACGTCGCTACACACAGTCAGCTGGTGGCTGCCTCCCTCACACATTCAAGGTCAGATGCACTAAAATTTCACCCTTCAACAATACTGTTTGTGGTGCTATTACTCTATATACAGATGTTATATATAAGTATCTACAGTACATGTTTTGTTCACCATAACTGTTCAACTAAGCCAGTATAATGCCCAAAGAGCATAGTGGCCACCCCTACCAACATGACAAATCATGCAGATGTTGCCGCCCCCCCCCCCCCCCATCACCAAAACGGCTTCTTCCCCACACTCCTTTTGCTGTTATTACACTGTATATACACGTTATATATAAGTATCTACATTCATGTTCACCATAACGAACCACTAAGTTGGTATGCTGAGTGGCAGTGGCAGCCAGTGGCAGTCCACCACTGGCTGCCACTGAGGTCCTCACACCCGGGAATGTGGCCCACGATTTTATTTTTAAATGGCATCTGTTTACAAGAGCCCTGATGAAGGCCAGGTGAACCCTGTGTATCCGCTGGCTGTTTAAATCTTGTGTTGTACTCCAACACGTCATATGACGTGATGCGCAATTCATAGCAAGTTACTCAAGTAACCCAGTTTAAGGGTTAATGATAATAGAAGCTTTTAACTTTGTTTAACTTTCTTGACTTTACATTAAATTGCCACATACAAAAAATGCCGCCAACATTTCATTACATGGCCAGACATACGTACTGAGAAAATAATAAAACGTGTAAACAAATAACCTATTCCTATGATGTACTCTTCCATGAAGAGTTTAAAATCTTCACTGTTATATTTTATCTTCTTTTACATAACAATTTAGGTGGTGTAGTAGAGTGCTGGTGTATAGTGAGAGAGGAACGCCATACCAATGTATTGGTTAGCCAAGGTCGTGACCTCCTTCTGCTGAATCATATAGAGCTGCGCCCTCAGGCCTTGGTAAGTAAATTTTTTTTTTCATGATTAGGAAGATGCCTAGTATTTTTTGTGTGAATCCTCATTTATATATACTTTTGCAAGTCTTGTAACATTTGTACATAAAATCTGTTGGAGGCTAATTTAAACACCAGTTAGTAAAACTGAGGCATGGAGCTCTAATTGTTATAAGATGACCTTTCCAAAAGTCAGTATGTTTAACCTTTGTACACATAATGGTACTACCAGTTTATTAATATATTTATTTAAAATAGAAGCTAATTTTTTTTACACTTCTTCATGCCTGAGGTGCCATAATTGTAAATACCAGTACTCCACTCATAGCATAGGACATGTGGATGCCTCCTGGGGCAATATCACACACCCACCTCCACTACTCTCACAACGACCATCAGAAGGTACATTCCACTACTCTGAGTAATCTCCACCAATCTATAATTCAAAATACTGCCTATTATTGCATTGCAAACTGTACCTAACAACCAATAGCTAGTTGCCTGCCTGACTACCACCACCACCCAACACCAAGTAGTAGCACAAGCTGGGTAAACTGTCAACTGGCTCTCTCTCTCCTCACTGTCTCTGTTTTATCCCAGAGACCACCACATTGCTTTGAGAAAAGGACCTCTTGTTTAAGTTATGTGACAGCTAATTCATCTTGAATGTTTGGTCTCTTGTCAGGTGCTTTATTGAACATTTCCTGTTTAATTACTCAAGTGTAGTTACAGGATGAGAGCTTTGGATGTGGTGTCATGGTGAGGTGTTTATGAGGCTTTGCACCTACTCACGGTTTTGGCACCTGTTGCTTAACTTATTCCAACCCTCTACCTCTCTGTAAAAGTGTGGTAAATGGAGAGACATCTTCCTATCATTCCTCCCATATGATCTAATTTCCAGAACAACCTCTTATGTGGGACTGTAAAAACCCTTTTCTGGGGGAGCCCCTTCGGCTCCCAAGAGCTTATCCAGACTGATATGCTAATGTCAGACTTTGGCATCAGTCATGTGTATGGAGTTCTGTGGGCCTACCGGGGACCACAAGCCAGAACCTGGCCCCTGCAGAGAGGCATGGGGAGCAATGGCCTATAGAAACCCCTGTGTGGTTGGAAGCATTCTATGTCTGCCATCGATCGGGTCAGGCACCCAGAAAAGTAAACGTCCCAAAACAAATCGCTATTCTGATGAAAATTGCTACCAAAAGCCAAACAAGTGGATAGAACTCCCCAAAAAGAAACGAGCAAACAAGCATGGTGTCACACGTTGCCGCCGCGCTGTCTGCGCAGCTCCCCTTTCCCCAGGAGGGGGAAGGGGGAGCCCCAGACCCCCGCCCGGCTATCCACCCTTCAGTTCTGAGGCTGATGATATAGGCAACGGTCGTGTGCTCTGGCTCCAATGGTTGTTTCAGCACTGTACCTAGAGTGTGGTGACTCTTCTAGGTGGTGCGTGAGCCGGGAGTGATTCTCCAATACTCGGGCTGCATGTGCCGTGTTTCCTTCCCTAGGTACCCCCGTAAGTACTGCCTTGGGGCTTGGGGTTACCTTCCCCAAGTTCCTTGGATTCTGCCTCTACTAGGCCATTTACTGCTTGGTTTTCGGCCACCCTTTGTGTGCTGGGGTGTTCTGTTTCCTTTGTTCGCCTTAGAGTGGGGGCAGTTTTGCGCTGGCTGTGGCGCAGGGTACTGCGCATTTGTTTTCACCAATCATAGTGGCCGGCTCTGTTCCGCCTGGGTACGCTGTCCTCTTGCGGGGTTTTCCTTTTCTTTTTGTTTATCTGCCTGGTGGGGGTCTGCCTTGATTCTTCCCCCCCCCCTCTCCGTACATGTTTTTGGGAGTCAGCCCCTCCCAGGGATCGTTTCCTTGTCCCTTGGAACTGTCGAGCCCGTCCTGTCGGTGGGTACGTTTCTCCACCCTTTTTCTTGAGACAGGCCTTCACTGTCATGTTCCCCTCTTCTCGGGGTTCTGCATGACTTTTGGTCTTGAGTGCAACTTTGGCTTCTGTTCCTTTGTGCTTCACGCTTTGTTCCTTATGTTCTAGAAGGATCGGGAAGGTTTTGCTTCTTCCCGTATTATTGGAACGTCTGTCGTCTTCCGGTCCTTTGTGGGGCTTGTTGGTCCTTCTCCGAGCATCTCGGTTTTCGGTCCTGTTTCATTCTTTCGTGTTTGTTTCTTCTCTCCGTGCACTGTCCTGCACTGCACAGGGTTGCCAGATTGGGCTTCTTGTAGCCCAAATGGGAAGCTGTACTATGTTTATTTTCGCTCCTTACTGCTCTTTTTGACTACGGTTAGTGGCTGCTCTGTGTACTTTCCTATGGGATTTGGTCGTTAACAACACTATTTTGTCTAGTTTTCTAGTAACATTATCATTTCTTTCTTCAGCTCGCAACTTCTAGCAACCCTAATTTGGCTTACCTGCTGTGCATGCGCCGTGGTTGTTTGTTTTGATATGGGTGGTGTGCACGTGTGTTGGAGTTGTGCGTTCTTTTTCTCTTGGGTGCTTTGCCTCTCTCTCCTCTCAATTATCCAGTCCATGCCCAGTAGCACCTGGGGGTGTTCTGGATTGCTGCTATGGGGAGGACGCTGGGTTTTTCCTGCGTATGGGTGTGGGGCTTCTCCTTCGCCTCTACCCTACTCTTCTCCTGCATTTGCGGCTCTGCCTTCCACTGACGGTGCTTCCAAAATCTTCTCGGCTACGCTGTGTCATGACACGTTCATGCCTACGTTCTGCATGTGAGTTTATGTGGTCTGGCATCTCTCTCCGCCAGGCGCTGGTTTGTGGTTTTTGGATACAAATATGAGAAAATCAGAACACATGTGCCTGCAGCAGGCCTCTTGGGCCATACAAGGCAGCTCCTGTTTATACCCATCCAGTCCCACTCTTATGCATGTCCAACCCATGCTTGAGTCCAGCTAGGGACCCCACCTCCACCAGGTTACAGGGTACAATGGTAAGGGTATATGTTATGGGGTAAGTGTTACTGTTAGGATGTTCTGAGGTGCCATTTTGCTGCAGTTTTCATACCGTGGATGCGTGTTGGGGATTGGTTGTGGCGTTTTGTTTGGCCCTTCTGTGTTTCTTCATGGGGCCTTCCTTGTTCGTCTGGGTTCATGGTTGCAAGGGGAGTCACGGCCCCATTTTTCATGGTCTTATCTGGGTCACTCATTCTTTTCCCGTCTTGCAGTGCTTGGCTTCGCCCTTCCATGTACATTGGATTATCTGTACAATACTTACCTATTACTGTGTTCATGTGGCAACACACATGTCCAGCGGCTGTGTGTGTTGTTAGTCGTGTCCCTTTCATTCCCGTTTGCTACTTGCTTTCTTCGTTCCTCATCTTCGTTCTACGCTCTTGTCCCTGGCCGCTGGTGCTGGGGCTTTTCTTCTCGTCTTTTTCTTGTGTTTTTCGTTTTCTCATTTTATCCTACACATGGTTGTGTTTTGTTTGTGCTTTTTGGCTCTCCTATTGCCAGGTTTGGGTTCCATCTCCTCCTTTGCCGGCTTGGGTTTCCAGCTCTGCTGGCTCCGTGGTCGCTCCCGAGATCTTCCCGCGGCTCCACCACTTCCTAGGCTCGATAGGCCCATGGCGGGGCTTGTTCGGTTCTGCCTCGAGTCTCTCACTTTCTGTTGGTGGTCAGGTGGCTTTGTTGATGGGTGTCCCACCTGCGTGCTGCTTCTTGGCGGCAGTGTGAGGTTTTTTGGCGGTCCTTCCTTTTCCTTCTGTCCCTTTTTAGGTAGCTGCGTTTGTTGGCGTGGTCTTGTCCTTCTCTTGTGGAGGTTTGGGGCCGTCATCTTGCCCCATACTGTTGCCTTGTATCATGCGGTGGTGGCGGAACCACTTCAGCTTGCTTTCGGTATTGAAGTTATGTCTGTGCTGTTTCATAAGCTGTCTCGTGCGTCGTTTGACCTCCGTCCTGCTCATGTGCCGCCTGAGCTGTCCTGTTCATTGGACAGAGTGCTCTCTTTTTCTTTCTTCTCTATGGTTTGTTGTGGCCCCTTCCGTTCAGGATTGTTTTTGAGGACTCTGAGGCTCTCTTTCTGTTGGCATTGGCCTCTAGGGGTCAGGTCGGTAAGCTTCATGTTCTCCTCCGGCGCAGGGGTTTTCTGCTCCTTCGGTCGTGGCGATAGGTTTGTTCGTCTGCAGCCATCTCCTCCTTTTCTGGCAAAGAATGAGACTTTTCCGGAGGGGTCCTTCGGTTGTTGATGCTTGGCTGGTCGGGCCGGGGGTGCATCATGTTTTGTGTCCGGTTGCGGTCCTCTACCGTTATTGGCACGCCACAGCCTCTGTATCCGGGGGCACGCTTTGGGTTTATCTGGTTTCTCTTCTTCCCTGTTCGCGGGTTTGGGTCTCCCAGGTCTTCCGCAGGGTTGTTAAGGCTAGCCAGCCTGCGGTCTATCTCCGTGCCCATGAAGTTTCCTAGTTCACTGCTCTTGCTGCCGGTTTTGGAAACATGTCCTGGGCTGACATTTGGGCGCGGGGATTTTGGCGGTCGAACAGAGTCCTGGCTGAGCGTTATCTCGTGAACGTTCCTGGGCCTAATCGGGCCTGTGTTGCTTTGGGTCGGCGGTTGCAGCCAGTTGTCTCGGCTTTGAGTTGAGGAGTGAGCGGCGACCGCCTCCAGGTTAAGTCGTTTTACTTTTCCTCCGTGTATATTAGCTCCGGGAGCTGAAGGTCCTCCCCCCAGAAAACCAGCGTTGAATGTAATGAAACGTCATTTTCTGGGTGAGACCTGGAGGCTCCCTGGCATCCCTCCCTCCGGTCGGTGTGTTTTTTGCGTGTTTTAACATCCAGCCTCAGAACTGAAGGGTGGATAGCCAGGCAGGGGTCTGGGGCTCCCCCTTCCCCCTCCCTGGGAGGGGGGAGTTGCGCAGACAGCGGCGCGGCGACGTGTGACGTCATGTTCATTTGCTCATTTCTTTTTTGGGGATGTTCTATCCACTTGTTCGACTTATGGTATCAATTTTCACCAGAATAGGGTTTGTTTTGGGACGTTTACTTTTCTGGGTGCCTGACTCAGTCGATGGCAGACATAGAATGCTTCCAACCACACGGGGGGTTCATTGCTTCCCATGCCTCTCTGAGTGGGCCAGGTTCTGGCTCGAGGTCCCCGGTAGGCCCATAGAACTCCATACACATGACTGATGCCAAAGTCTGACAATAGCATATCAGCCTGGATAAGCTCCGGGAGCTTCCGGGTCACACCTAGAAAATGGCATTTCATTACAGTCAACGCTGGTTTTTTATGTCCAGATAATTGCATTCAACCCAATCATCCCTTTCATGCAAAATCTCTCATATAATTAAGTAAATTTGTTTCACAGAATCTTCCTATTTGAAGGCCATACTGTCTGTTAGCATATCATTTCTCTCCAGGTGTTCTACCCATTTGGTTTTAATAATTTTTTAAAGTGTTTTAGCTACCACGCTTGTCAACAATACAGGACTACAAGTCTTCTCTACCAACATTTTTGTAGGTTGGCACTGTTTTTCATTTTCCATAGCTGCTAATATTCCTGCACACAGATGTCTGAAAAATCATTTTTAGTGGAATGCTCAGCTCAGATGTGCTTTCTCTCAGAACCCAAGGTGAAACGCCATCATGGCCAACTGTTTTGTTTACACGTAGCTCCTTGAGTTTTTTTTTTTCTCACTTCATCTTGAGATACCTCGTTGTACTCTATGGTGTTTTCTGAATTTGGCATTGCATAAGGTTCTTTGAAATACTCATTTTTCACAAACTCACTTTGAAACTGTTCATTTAGTTAATTAGTGTTTCACACATTTCATTTTCATTTTCTCTGACAATGGTCCCCCATTTTGAACCTCTGGATTTTATCCTTTATTTGCAGTTTTGTTTTTACTGAATTTATAGAATAGGCCTGGTTCTTTTTACTTTTGTCTACCTTTTCAAAATTTCTTTCTGCCCCACTTCTCACTGTTGAGTAGTTGTTTCTTGCTTGTTTGTACTGCTGATATGTTTGAGCGTTTGGCCTCTTCCTATAATGATTCCATATTTCGTCATTTTGTTATCTCGTTCTCTCACAATTTGTTGAACCAATTCTATTTTCTAGTTCTACATCTTGGTATAAATCTTGTTGTACATTCATCATATATATCCCGCAATTTGGCATACATCTTGTTTCCTAGTCCAACAACAATTCTTCCCAATCAGATTCATTAAAGAACTTAAGTTCCCCATAGTGTCCTCTCTTGAAATAAAGTTTTCCATTATTTCCCTTTCTCCAATCTCTTATAGAATATAACTTACTGCACCTCCTATTTTCTCAATTTTTTTTTCCTCTTCTGCTGCTCTGCCCACCCTAGGTGGTATCTCCTTTTTCAAATAGCCAAACATTATTATAGTCATTTATCTACAATGTTCTGTGCTGATTTACTGCTGGTAAGCAGTTCTTTCCTAATTGCCTGTCTGATGTCAGTTCTTGACTGTACATTTCTGTTTTTGACTCCCAAACATGCATGTTTCTTTCATTTCCTCTTTACACTTTTCCAAGTCTTCGATAACCACTATTTGAGTTGCCCACAAATTTTATCTTATAAAATCCTTGCCTAATTCTGTATAGTTTCTCTTGGTTCTTGTTTACTTTCTTCAAATTTGTTCTCCATTTTCCATGTCTCATTCTTTTTCACTAGTTTCTTTATTTGTCCTTCTTCTCTCCTTACTTTATCTGTAAAGCTGGCAACTTCCTGTTCTTTCTGCAAAATGCTTCCTAGTAAAAGGTTAATTTGACTTCTAAGGTCTTCATTTTCTTTCTCTAATATTGAAAGTTTTCCTTTGACTATTTAGCAGATCCTCAACCTTCACTAACCTGCCCATAAAACTTTCATTCCCTATTTCTTCCTCAGTGAAGGCCTTGAAATTTTTCTCCTGACAGTTCAGTACCCTCACAGTGGCCAGTTTGTTTCCAATTCTCATCTGCTTCTGTGTGATAGACCTTGCTTATATATTTTCTCAAATTTGTGTATTTTTTCAATGATTTTCACTCTGCAACTTCTATAATTGATCTTGGTATGATTATGATAACTGGGGACACACTTGTGAACCTCTCCTTCACACTACCACCTAGCTAATGATCAGTCAATTCTTCAGCTCACTGCGACCTGTGTGAGTGCTTAACATCATGCTATTGGACTAGTGTATCTTCTTGATTTTCAGGCATTGATCATCTTGCAGGTTCACATTATCAGTTTCAAGTGTTCCCGCTGTAAGAGGCAAGTGTGACCCCCATTAAATATTGAGGTCAACTGATTCATACCTAAACTATCATGCTTAGATAATACTCAAAAGTTGTAAATTAGTTACACTTCATAAAAATAATTTATTACATAGTTATGGTGTTGTATCGTACAGTACCCGGAATGGAATGAGGCTGGTGGCTGCATTGTGGAAATGGCCGTGTCTACAAATTCTCGTCACATTGCCCTGCTGTCTGACTGTGGCAAGTTGTGGATTGGTTCTTCAGATATCCGGATTAAATATTGTGAATATGATGCCAAGAGTCAAGTTAAGCCTAAACAACTTGCATGGTGAGAATTGCTTATTTTTGTATTTTTTACAACTATTTTAGTGAAGCTTCTGATTCTTCTGTTCTGTCTTTCTCAAGTTTGTCCAATAATGTATAAGATTATTTGAATGCAGCTTGCAACATCCTAGATTGTTTAAGACATTACTCTGTATTTTCCATTCTTCTCAGTCCTAGGGGAGAATATATAACACTACATCTGAATGCAGGTGATGAGTCACAATAACGGGGCTAAAGTATGATGACCAGACCACACACTAGAAGGTGAAGGGACGACGACGTTTCAGTCCGTCCTGGACCATTCTCAAGTCAAATGACCATTCTGGACCATTCTCATCGACTTGAGAATGGTCCAGGACGGATCAAAACGTCATCATCCCTTCACCTTCTAGTGTGTGGTCTGGTCAACACTGCATCTGAACAAATGCAGCAACCTAACTGTTTATTCACTTGAAACTAGCATTTACGAGTGGCTTAAAATATGAGCATACTTTTATGTATGTACTGTACCTATATTTTCAAAATATGCTTTTGTGTTGTGCAGAACAAAGTGTGAAAGATAAACATAATTTGCTTGAAAATGACGCAAATTTATTAAGGGAATATGTTCTCTTAATTTATTGATGGTACTAGATACTGAAGACAAATTTAAATTATGGGTTATTTTAAGACTTCCTTCTTTTGGTGTGCTTGTACAGCCACACCAGAGGGGGTTGCTTCCTTCATTCCTGTCCCCAACAGTTGGAATTGTAAATAAGTTAGCAACTAACAGTCTGATCACCTCAAAACCAACAACAGTTAAGCAAGAGGTTTTAGTTGAATACATATAGGGTTTAAAGCAAGAGGGTTTAACCCTCTTGCTCTCACAAAATAATTGCCAAAAAATGCAGCACATGTATACATACATTATCATTACCTAGTTTCTCACTTTCATTAGGTGGAAAGGCATCAGCGTGGAAAATAGCAAGCGAGTATCTAGCATAATAAGGGTATAGATATTATATAGTAAAATATGAAAATATCTCGCGTTTATCCATTATACACAATGCAATTTAAAGCATTGCAGACAAGCAAGTTCTACCGTATGTTGGTAGTCATCAACAGCAGTACCCCACCACTTTATAAAACTAGACATACAGTGGTCCTCATGAATTGTCATATACATAAAGGTATGGTGCATTTATTCCCTTCATATAAGCCATTTGCTCTCATTATTCCCTACTGTATTCTGTTGACCACACTTGGTTACTGCTGCCTCATACTTAGTATCCACCACGTGACAGGGGAATAGACAACTTTGAAAAGGACAACTTTTTCATATTGAGAAAAAATACATCAAGAGGATGTAAGTAGAAGCTGGAAGAGCAAATGAGCTAAAGAGAAATGCAAAAAAAAGTTATTCACATTAACCACTTAACTGTGCCAACCGAGTATTCTCGGTCGGCGGGAAACTGTGCCAAGCGAGAAAACTCTTTTTTTATTTTTCGGTACCCATTCTAAATGTATACGAGGTTGGTTGTGTACGAAATGGACTCTTAGGACCTCCAGTGAGAAGCAGCCATCTTGGAAAACATTCCCAGAATGCCCTAGGGCTGCTGGCTGGGTTAGTTCTGAGTGAGCAACCATGGGTGGCGCATGCGCCTCTGGCTCCCAAACACCTGTCCGACATGGTGTTGAAAGATAATTCTCTGTCGGTGAAATTCAAACCTTATTGTTTGAAAAACATAAGGTCATAATATTGGTGAAGCTAGGTGCAATAAGGACCTAACACAGGTCAGATGCAAGTTATACAGGACTTTCGAGGACGATACAGCGAGCGTATCCAGTTGTAGCTCTGAACGTCACCCTTGCAATCCTATGCTATCTCCAATTTATTTAGATGATACATAGATGAATCATTTTCTGCGTTCAGTGATGATGCATCTGATAGAAGTAGCATAGATGAACAGTGTTAGCGGCATCCATGGTGGTGTTTTCCATAGATATTTTCAAGAACACCTGAATCTCTTCCTGACTGACACACTTTTTGAGGCTAGCTGAATCTTTCTGAATGATGGACACTCTTTGAGGCAATCTGAATCTCATCCTGTGTGGGACCATACAAAGCGATCTTTTCAAGACTACCTTACAAATTGATGTTTTACTATAATCTTTTCAAGACTACCTTATGCTTTACAAGCTTGGCTACATACAACCTACAAGTACTAAAGCCAAGGGTGTATGTGAGTGCGTTATTTGCAAGCACACAGAATGAAGAAACAAGAAGCGAAAATTTATCTGTACTTGGTGCAACGAGAGCGAAGTCGCGCTGTGCACGATGGACTACTTCGTTGATTATTACTCACTTCCGAAGTACTGAGTGTGTAATACAGTGTGTTGCTGTGTAAATAGTGTGTGAAACTTGTACATATTGTAATTTTGGTGAATTTTTAACCCTTAAACTGTGCATGGCATATATATACGCCATGAGTAACATGTCCCATGGTGCGCATGGCGTATATATACGCCATAGGGTGCCAGGCACGATTCAAATGGCCCGCGGCTACACGGGGTCACATTAGCTTCCTCAGGGCTCTTGTAAACAGACGCCATTTTTTTTTTAAATCGTGGGCAGTATTCTCAGGTGTGAGAGCCACAGTACTGTTGGAGCAACCAAGGCTGGCGCACGCAGCATGAGCGAACAGCATTGCTGTTCAGCTTGTGACCACAGCATCGCCGAAAAATGTCAAAATAAATATATAACTGCTATTATTTAGTGATGACAATATTACAGATGACTCCTGACTATGATATAAATAACCAGGTTGTGATAATAGCAGGATTGTTGTAATAATTAGCGCTGTGAGAGGAGTGATGCTGAGGGACGGAGGGAGATTGCATCGTTTACTGACTGTGTGGTCACCTGTTATTGTCTGCATTCACCATACCAGCTCAGTAGTTCTCTATGGTGAACACAAATGTAGATACTTATATATAATGTGTGTATTAGTGTAATAACAGCAAAAGGATTATGCTGGGAGGACCCACTTGGGTGACGGAGGTGACGTCGTCTGCATGATTTGTCTGGCTGTGTAGAGGGTGGCCACTATGCTCTTTGGGCACTCTACAAGCTTAGGTGTACAGTTACGGTGCATACAACATGTAGATACTTATATATAATAATTGTATATAGTGTAATAACACTGCAAACAGTATTGTTGGGGAAAAAGCTTAGTGCGTGTGACCTTGAATGAGTGAGTGAGCCGCCAGCTGACTGTGTGTGTAGCGACGACTCATAGTGCCTGAACTAACTATATCAGCTTAGTTGTACAGTTGTGGTGAACAAAACATATACATACTTATATATAACGTCTATATATATAGTGTAATAGCACTGCAAACAGTATTGTTGGGGGAGAAATTTTAGTGCATGTGAACTTGAATGAGTGCGGGAGCCAGCCGCCAGCTGACTGTGTGTAGCGACGTCTCTTAGTGCCTGAACGAATTATATCAGCTTAGTTGTACAGTTGTGGTGAACAAAACATATACATATTTATATATAATGTCTGTATATACACCTAGTGTAATAACACTGCAAACAGTATTGTTGGGGGAAAAAGTTTAGTGCTTGTGACCTTGAATGAGT
>WNGS01165523.1:14600403-14627606 GCA_020271785.1 Procambarus virginalis | reverse complement strand
TCACTTCCTTGCCTAGCAACAAGTCTGTCCATTATACTCCCTAAAAAATTTTCTAAGGTTGCCATAATGTCCTCTCCTAAAGTCAGGTTTTTCAATTGCATCGACCATCATATTTTCTTCCAGATTATAACGCATTGCATACTTTATCCCCAAAAAGACATGGTCACTTTTACCCAAGGGAGGAAGGTACTGAATGTCAAATATTTCTTCCTCCTTCCTGGTAAATATCAAATCTAGCATGGAGGGAACGTCACCTTCCTCATCCTCGTAGCTCACTGTATTTCAGTGAGTATGCATTCATATACAGTAACAATTAAAAAAGCATAACAGAAGGAAATTTAAGAGTTGTAGAGGATGGTGTTCATTATGGAATATTAATTTCCCATGAACATTACAGTGACGAGTTTATTTAAGCTCATTACTTTTAACTTTAGTGATATACGATTCTTAAGGAACATATTCCTCATGCAGGTGTGGCACAGGTGCTGTGGTGTTGCTATGGGACATGACACTTGAAGTAGTGAGCGTAAATGGTGATGCTACAAGTTACTACCTAGATTCTACTTCACATCTTGTACAAGAGGCAGATGGAATGAGGGTATTAGGTAGCATTAGCCATGACATGCTACAGAAAGTAAGTTAACATATGAACATAGTCTTTAAATCCATTACTGACTTGACTACATAAGAATTCATCTTCATAGATAATGGAAATTTTGTATGCACATCATTGTTCACATTTATATATAGTAACCTATTACAGCCCGTGGTGTTATATATATATCCACTAACAGAGTTAAGGAGTGTTAACGCACTTACCCGAATATTCATCTCCAACTTGTGGGAGGGCTCTCCCAGGGTAACTTACTTGCAAAGATACCTCCAACTTGACCCTCCCAAGGCCCAGTGATGAATCATGATAATAACTACTGTCATCCAGAGGAATGACAGGGGTGACGACTTCGACCTCTTCCAGCAGATCGGACCCGAGCGTCACGTGGATGGTTCAATCTTCTCCTCGAGTCTTTGCATATGGTCTTTTTGACTCGTGTTTATCATCTTTATAGTGATCAGGTGACTTCCTTGTTAGTGTCCTACCTGTGGGTTTCATCTCGGCGGCAGTATGAAGTTCCTGGCGGTCCTTCCAGTTCTTTTTACGTCTTTGTTGTTGTACTTTGCTTTCTGTTAGGGTCGTGTTGTCCTTTCTCTCTTGGTTGTTTCAGGACCGTCATCTTATGCCTAACACTGTTGCCTCGTATCGTGCGATGCCGGCGGAGCCACTTCAGCTTGCTTTCAGTACAGTATTGATGTTACTTCTGCGCCGTTTTGCAAGCTGTCTCATGCATTGTTTCACTTCCGGCCTGCTCATGCGCCGCCAGAGCTGTCCTGGTCGTTGGACAGAGTGCTCTCTTTTCTTTCTTCTCCTCTGTTTGTTGGGCTCCTTCAGTTCAGGATTGTTTCTCCAAGGCTCTTTTTCTGTTGGCATTGGCCTCTGGGGGTCAGGTTGGGGAGCTTCATGCTCTCCTCCGGCGCAGGGGGTGTCTGCTCTTTCGGTCTTCATGGTGGTTTTGTTCGTCTCCAGCCGTCTTCTTCTTTTCTGGCGAAGAATGAGACTGCTGCTTTCCGGTGGGGTCCCTGGGTTGTTGATGCTTGGTTGGTTCAGTCGGGGGTGCATCATGTTTTGTGTCCGGTTGCAGCCCATCGCCGTTATTTGCGCTCCACGGCTTCCGTGTCCAGTTACACGCTTTGGGTTGGTCCAGTTCGCGGGTGCGGGTCTCCCAGGTCGTCCGCAGAGTTATTAAGGCTAGCCAGCCTGCGGTCTATCCCCGTGGCCATGACGTTCGTAAGTTCGCTACTCTTGCTGCCGTCTTTGGCAACATGTCCTGAACTGACATTCGGTCATCGGGTTTTTGGCGATCGAACAGGGTCCTGGCTGCTCGTTACCTCGTGTACATACCAGGGCCCAATCGGGCCTGTGTCGCCTTGGCGGTTGCAGCCAGTTGTCTCGACTTCAAGTTGAGGAGTGAGCAGCGACTGCCTCCTGGGTAAGTCCCTATTGATTCCTCTGTGCGTAGTTAGTTCCGGGAAGCCGACCGGGCTCTCCCCAGAAAACCAGCGTTGAATGTAGTGAAACGCCATTTTCTGGATGTGACCCAGAGGCTCTCCGGCATCCCTCCCTCCCGGTTGGCAGTTTTTTGTGTTTTGACATGCAGCCTCAGAACTGATGGGTGGATAGCCGGCGTGGGGGGTCTGGGGCTTCCCCTTCCTCCTCCTGGGGAGGGGGAAGATGTGCAGACAGCGACGATGTGTGACGTCATGCTCGTTTGCTCGTTTCTTTTAGGGAAGTTCTATCCACTTGTTCGGCTTTTGTAGAAATATTTTCACCAGAATAGGGGTTTGTTTTGGGATGCTTACCTTTCTGGGTGCCTGACCCGGTCGATGGCAGACATAGAATGCTTCCAACCACACGGGGGTTTCTATAGGCCATTGCTCCCCATGCCTCTCTGAGGGGGCTAAGTTGTGGCTCGTGGTCCCTGGTAGGCCCACAGAACTCCATACACAAAACTGATTCCAAAGTCTGACATTAGCATATCAGCCTAGTAAGCTCCGGGAAGCCTCCGGGTCACACCCAAAAAATGGCGTTTCATTACATTCAACGCTATTTTTTTGCTGTTATTAAACTGTATACGCACATTATATATAACTATCAGGATTTTTATGCACCATTATAAATCTTTGAGCAGTTGTGGTGGATGTGATAATCTTGTAACCATTGATTCAAGCACAGCATAGCACTACATACTTTTAGCTGCTGATGGCAAAGTGTTGCCCAATATACTATACACATAGCTAACTCTAACCATAACACTGCTATTATCAGAATCCTAGTAACTAAATTTTGAATAAGAATTATTCACTTGTTCATTTTCTAAAGTAAGATGAGGTCCCATTTCATAATGCATATATGCATCAAACAGTGGCTGTGTACTGTGGCTATCTGCCTCATACTGTGAACATTGTCACTAGCATTAGGTAAAATGATATCTGAACCTTGTACATGGTCTTTGTCAGTGTCTTCTGTGTCACTATTACTGATCAGTAATTGTAGTTATTTATTTCATCATGTAATGCTATGGGCACAAGTTGCATGGCAGTGCTGTGAGCTGTTGTTGCATGTACTATTCAAGTTTGCTGTGTTAATATTGAGGCCTCCACACCCAGGAGGGGTGCCTATGAGTTTTTTCCAAGATGGTATCTGTTTACTGGAGATTTGTGGAAGCAGATGTGAGCCCCATGTACTTGCGGAAGTTTTAGATCTTACATGATACTTTAATACACCCCTGATTGTGACACACAGTTGAGGGGTAAAGTTAAGCTATGTCAGTACAGTGCTATAAAAAGCAGTGTATATTATTCAGGTGTGAAGCAATTGGTTATATTGAACTAGAATTTTAAAATTCATATTTGTTACAGGTACCGTTAGTTGTGTCAGAGACTCTAGGCATTGGCTCTATGGCTCCAGGTGCTCTGCTTCTTGAAGCAGCCAAAGGTTATCAGGCAAGTTTAATATGATGCTGGCATTGCTGTAAGATAATGCATTCAAAAGCTGTTAAAATAAGTAGAATAGGAGGCCAGGCACTTTCAGGGTTTTCTGAAATCCCATAATTGTTATATTTGTCTTAATCGGATTAGGAAAGAAGTACACGAGCCAATGACTGTTTGGGCATGATTGAGGACTCAATGGAAGAAGCAGTCAACCAGTGCCTACAGTCTGCACAGCATGAATACTGTTCACAAGCCCAGAAGATGCTGCTCAGGGTGAGACTTCTAAATTTTATATTTTGTTTTTACATAGCCCTCTTTTTTTCTTCTTTTTTAACTGTTGCAAGAATATTGTAAAGAATGAGAATCTTGTGCAAAAATGTGAAGTAAAATAGTCATTAACCCACATGTTCTAGCAACATAAGAACAGGTAACTTCAGAATGTCTGTTTACATCCAACCACATCCACTCGTGTGTGTGTCTGACCTATACTTAAAACAATTCAGTGAGGGGCCTTGTACAGGAGATTGTGTGTTGGGAATGGGGGAAGGGTTGTGTATTGTTGGGTGTGTGTGTGTGTCATTACCTAAGTGTAGTTACAGGATGAGAGCTACAGTAGTTAAAAATGAGTGTCCAATCTTCCCAGCACTCTAGTCTTATAATGCTTTAAAACTACTGACAGTTCATGTCTTATAATGCTTTGAAACAACTGACAGTTTTGGCCTCCTCCACTTTCTCACTTGTTCCAACTGTCTTCCACTCTGTTTGCTAACGAAACTTTAAACTTTTGTATTTTTTACCATTGTTTCATTAGCATGAATCTAAGACCATGTGTGTGTGTGTATACTTGCCTATTTGTGCCTGCAGGACTGAGCATTGACTCTTGGATCCTGCTTTTCTGGCTACTGGTTGTTTAAAGCAATGACACCTTTCCTATTTTCCTGTCATATCTATTTTTAAAATGATAGTTTGCTTCCACAATGTGCTCCTTTAGTTCATTCTATTTTGCCACTACTCTCACACTAAAAGAAAACATTTGAACATCTCTGACTCATCTGAGTTTCCAGCTTCTTCCCACGTCCCCTTGTTCTGGTGGTATTCAATGTGAACATTTTGTCTATTTTCAATTTGTCAATCCTCCTGAGTATTTTATGTTTTTATCGTTTCTATCAAGGGGGCCTGATATCTGAGTGGACAGAGTCTTGGATTCGTAATCCTGAGGTTCCGGGTTCGATTCCTGGTGGAGGTGGAAACAAATGGGCAGTTTCTTTCACCCTGATGCCTCTGTTTGCCTAGCAGTACATAGGTACCTGGGAGTTAGACAGGTGCTACTGGCTGCTTCCTGGGGGTGTGTAACAAAAGGTGGCCTGGTTGAGGACCAGGCTACGGGGATGCTAAGCCTCAAAATCATCTCAAGATAACGTCAAGATTCACCATGTCTCCCAGCTGCCTTCTGTTTTTCTAGCGTCGTCAAAATTAGTTCTTTCAATCGCTCTTCATACCCCATCCCTCACAACTCTGGGCATGCCTCATTGCAAGTTTTTTAACCTTTTTCAGTTTCCTTGTGTGTTTCAAGTGGGGCTACAAGATGGGGCAGCATCTTTCTCTTCCTATGTGCACAAGCACTCGTGTGTACTCACCTAGTTGTGCTTGCAGAGGTTGAGCTTTGGCTCTTCAGTCCTGCCTCTCAACCATCAATCTACTGGTGAACAGATTTGTGAGCTTCTCAAGCTCTATCATATCTACATTTGAAACTGTGTATGGAGTCTGTCTCTACCACATCACTTCCTAGTGCATTCCATTTACTAACTACTGACACTGAAAAAGTTCCTTCTAATGTGTCTGTGACTCATTTGGGTACTCGGCTTCCACCTGTTCCCCCTTGTGTGTGTACCACCCGTGTTAAATAGTCCATTCTTGTCTACCCTGTCAATTCCCCTGAGAATTTTGTATGTGGTGATCATATCACCCCGAGCTCTTCTGTCTTCCAGCGACGTGAGGTGCATTTCACGCAGCCTTTCCTTGTAACTTGTGCCTCTTAGTTCTGGGACTAGCCTAATGGCATACCTCTGAACTTTTTCCAGTTTCACCTTGTGCTTGAAAAGGTATGGGCTCCATGCTGAGGCCGCATACTCCAGGATTGGTCTTACATATGTGGTATACAATGTTCTGAAAGATTCCTTACAAAGGTTTCTTTGTAAGGAACGAAACTTTAGGAGATTTTAATGAATATTTTAAAAGTATATAATTAACATCGTACAGAAGATGGTTTCCTAATGGATTTTAAAACCTACCTAACCTTAACCTAATTTAAACCAATGTCACCTAACCCAACGAAGTCTAATACAGCCTAATCTAAATTATACATCATAATCTAACAATATATATGGTTTTAACAAACATTAAACGAGCTTTGTCAAGTCATCTTGTGTACAATTACTTGTGTACAATTACATTGCACCTCACTTGATGCTCTATTTTACTCTCATCAGTTTTTCCTTCTCAGAATTTCCCTAAACATAAGTCTTGCAGATTGTGGATGAACAGTAATTTTTTTTTCCAGGCTGCACTCTTTGGGAAAAGCTTCATCCCTGAGATGAACCCAGAACCCTGCAAGAAAACCATATTTACTCTAAGAGTTCTTAATGCTGTGCGGGATTACAGAGTAGGTAAGTTTTCGTAAATATCACACACTTTTAACTCAAACAGCATAGAAGAGTGAGACTTATCTTCATAATGGAAGGTGAATTGTAGGGGGTCTCATTTTTACAAAAATGAAATGGTGCGATGTTCTACTGAAATTTAAGACTGAAAAGTAAGTATGTAGTTGGCTTCCAGCAAGGACCAAGCATCATGTGTATGGATATCTGAAGGTAGGGTACAGAGGCATATATCCACTTCAGTCTGTCTGGCTAATGATGTTGCACAGGATTTTCCTGCCTTTGTATTATGTTTTACAAGTTTCTAGTTGGCAATCGGAATTTACTTTGGCCTTGAGGAACTTCCTATTTTCCTGTGGAGGTTTTCCTTTGGATTAAATTATTTGGAGGTCTTTGGACTTCGTTTTCAAGCTTATTACCAATGCTTCCAACATTGAGGCTTAGTCTCCTGGAACCAAGGTTGATCATGGTTATCAATCTACAATATTGATGTTTCAGTAGCAGTTTGTGTCATGTTCCAGTGCATCCATCTCCTGAATCTTGAGGTTATCTTGAGATGATTTCGGGGCTTTAGTGTCCCCGCGGCCTGGTCCTCGACCAGGCCTTCACCCCCAGGAAGCAGCCCGTGACAGCTGACTAACTCCCAGGTACCTATTTACTGCTAGGTAACAGAGGCATCAGGGTGAAAGAAGCTCTGCCCATTGTTTCTTGCCGGTGCCTGGGACCGAACCCGGGACCACCGGATCACGCGACCAGTGTTCTGCCCGCTCAGCCGCCGGCTCCGCTGTTGGCCTGTTCTCGCCTGTTCTCTTCAAATTCAGGTATCCCTTCACATTTTGAGTATAATCTGGCCTGGGATTCTAGAACATTGGTTGTTCTAGGCAATTTTGGTTTCTGGTAAATAATCTTAAATTAAAAATACAGACTTCATTAAATCTGACCTGGTTTAGTTTACTTTAGCATTCTAGGACATCTATCTACAGTATTCCAAACAGAGCATTAGATTGGCTGGCTTCCCTCCTCACTTGTTAAATGTCTGAAAACCTACTCATTAAACTCAAGGCTTGGCTGCTGTGTGTATCTCATAGATTAGGTTTAACCCAAGGATCTGAACTGGTATCTTGGCTCTTTTGATCATCATCATCATCTTAGAAAGCACCATATTCAGGCCACTTTGGTAAGTGGCCTGAATATGGTGCTTTCAGATCTCTGGAGCAGATCTCCTATTTCTGTCATTTCCCTTTTTTTATGATGGGGGAGGTTTATCATGGTTTGGTGGTAGTCCTTCCCACAGTGATGTTAGATGTTGGTCTTAGCTTATCTTCTGTAGGGTATCCAATGTGTTATCAGATGACTGTTATCAAATTGCTACAGAATTTGAAAGAGTGGAAAAGGCAGCTTTTCTATGGATTCACAAAATTCAATATTCCCCATTTGGATCTGTTTGTTGGTGTGCATAATAGCCAACTTGTGTATGTGACATTTGTGTTGTATGTGCTATGTCTTGACTACAGCCATTTCAGTAGGGTCCAGGTAGTACAGTCGGGTTCATTCTAGACGCACAATTGAGAATTCAGAGTTCGAATTCTGGGCGGAACAGAAATGGTTGGGCATGTTTTCTTTCACCTAATGCTTCTGTTCACCTAGCAGTAAGTAGGTACTCAGGAGTTAGTCAGCTTGTTGTCGGGTTGCATCCTGGACGGTGTCAGTAATTCGGCCTTGGGGGGGGAGGGGGAACCTCGATAAAGACACGAAGCAGTCAATGACATCATCAAGAGAAGTTTGGCTACAGCTGGGTGTCCAGCACAAAGGGAACCCCAGTTGTGCAGACCTGACAACAGCCAAAAACACCCAGATGGAGTCACCCTGCAGCCGTGGAGGGAAGGTAAGCAGGTCGTGTGGGACTACACGTGTGCATCTACATTGGCCGATATCTATCTACCTTACAGCACAGCAGAGGGAGGCGGGGCGGCCACCTTCAGGGAGACCCAGAAAATCCACAAGTACAGAGACCTAGAACGTTGTTACAGGTTCGTGCCGATAGGCTCTGAGACTGGGCGCCTGGGGTAAATGTGCACTTAAGTTCCTGAAGGAGGTGGGCGAGGAACTCATTTGGAAGACTAGAGACCCAAGAGCGGCCAGTTTCCTGTTCCAGCGCCTGAGTGTCGCTGTTCAGAGGGGAAATGCGTGCTGTATCTTGGGTACGCACCCGACCCCTGAAGAGCTGGATGAGGTCTTCGAACACTGATTGGTATATTGTTATATTGTTATATAAGTGTGTGTTTTCTGTAAACTGTAGCATTGCAATAAAATCAAATAAAAAAAAAATATTAAAAAAATAACAATAGGGGTGGTAGGAGAGGAAAAGATTAAAGTATTCAGTGAGAATCCACAAGGTCTTCTCTGAACACTATTTATTTTTTTCTTCGAGGATGTGGGTCCCTTTAATCAAACCAGTGGTGGTACCCCTATATAATATATATATATATATATATATATATATATATATATATATATATTATATATATATATATATATATATATATATATAATATATATATATATATTGGTGTATACTGGCAGCAGGTTTTCTTTTACACATGTCTCATTGAATATGACCGCATATTCTGTATTTACTATCTTCTGATTTAGGGCTTCTATCCCTCTAACTATTTTCTTAGCATCAGGGCTTAGCTGAAACAGGAGTTCTCCAAAACTCATTTCGTAATTTCTGGGTGAAGAAAAGATGTGGATTACTATAGAATGTATTACACTTATTTAAACAATTTGCACGACGTTTCGAACCTCCATGGTTCATTTTCAAGTGAGGAAATGTTACAATGTGGTTTGATTATATACCCGCACTGGGTCAGGTGATAAAACAATAAAGGTGAAAACATAGGGGATACATAGGGGATACATAGGGGATAAATGGGGTGAAACATAGAGGTAACCGCAGAAGGCCTATTGGCCCATACGAGGCAGCTGGCATCTACATACAAAGATTAATCCAGTGTAATTGGCCTGTTATGTTGAACATTGTCTTCTGTGTTGGCATCGTTATGTTCTGGTCTTGTCCTTACTCTCATTGTGGGAAGAGTAAATAGTTCCGTGATTTGGGTGTTCATGGTAGGTTGTTCTGTTCTTATGTGAATTGCTTCAAGAATTTGTAATCTTCTTGCATCTTGGGTTCTGTCTATTATGCATGTATTCTTGTTCAACATTTCTCTTGTTAGGGTGATGTCATGGGCTTGTCTCATGTGATTCCTAGGGGCACCGGATTGAAGATGGCATGTCAAACGCCTCGTCAGCTTGGTCGACGTCATACCTATGTACTTAGATTGAAGGTTACATCCTTCGTGGGGGCAAGTGTACATGTATACAACGCTTGACTGCTGTAGAGGGTTCTCTGTCGGCTTCGGGCTGTTTTTGATAAGGAGTTCGGAAGTCTTCTTGGTTTTATAGAATATTGTCAGGTTTATGTTTTGGTTAGGAGTAGTGCTTTTTACTCCTTTACGGATTATTTCTTTCATTATTCTTTCTTCTTTTGTATGTTCACTGTGCATGGTTGATTTGTAATATAATTTTATTGGAGGTATTGTGGTTTCTGTTCTAGGTTCTGGATTATACCAACGGTCCAAGTGTCTTCTTATAGCAGCGTTTATTTCCGCGTTGCTATATCCATTGTTCACCAATACCTGAGTTACTCTTTCAAACTCTCTACTCACGTTGCTCCATTCAGAGCAGTGGGTAAGCGCTCGACGAATATAAGCATTGAGAACACTGGCTTTGTATCTTTGGGGGCACTCACTTCTACCGTTCAGGCATAATCCTATGTTGGTGGGTTTGCATCAACCATGCACAGTGAACATACAAAAGAAGAAAGAATAATGAAAGAAATAATCCGTAAAGGAGTAAAAAGCACTACTCCTAACCAAAACATAAACCTGACAATATTCTATAAAACCAAGAAGACTTCCGAACTCCTTATCAAAAACAGCCCGAAGCCGACAGAGAACCCTCTACAGCAGTCAAGCGTTGTATACATGTACACTTGCCCCCACGAAGGATGTAACCTTCAATCTAAGTACATAGGTATGACGTCGACCAAGCTGACGAGGCGTTTGACATGCCATCTTCAATCCGGTGCCCCTAGGAATCACATGAGACAAGCCCATGACATCACCCTAACAAGAGAAATGTTGAACAAGAATACATGCATAATAGACAGAACCCAAGATGCAAGAAGATTACAAATTCTTGAAGCAATTCACATAAGAACAGAACAACCTACCATGAACACCCAAATCACGGAACTATTTACTCTTCCCACAATGAGAGTAAGGACAAGACCAGAACATAACGATGCCAACACAGAAGACAATGTTCAACATAACAGGCCAATTACACTGGATTAATCTTTGTATGTAGATGCCAGCTGCCTCGTATGGGCCAATAGGCCTTCTGCGGTTACCTCTATGTTTCACCCCATTTATCCCCTATGTATCCCCTATGTATCCCCTATGTTTTCACCTTTATTGTTTTATCACCTGACCCAGTGCGGGTATATAATCAAACCACATTGTAACATTTCCTCACTTGAAAATGAACCATGGAGGTTCGAAACGTCGTGCAAATTGTTTAAATAAGTGTAATACATTCTATAGTAATCCACATCTTTTCTTCACCCAGAAATTACGAAAATGAGTTTTGGAGAACTCCTGTTTCAGCTAAGCCCTGATGCTAAGAAAATAGTTAGAGGGATAGAAGCCCTAAATCAGAAGATAGTAAATACAGAATATGCGGTCATATATATATATATATATATATATATATATAATATATATATATATATATATATATATATATATATATATATATATATATATCTATCTGCATTTGGGTGAGGTGACATGTTACAATGGTTTGGGGCCATATATAACCATATATATGGTTATATATATGGCCCCAAACCATATATATATATATATATATATATATATATATATATATATATATATATATATATATATATATATATATATATATATATCTGCAACTGAAAACTCACACCCCAGAAGTGACTCGAACCCATACTCCCAGGAGCAACGCAACTGGTATGTACAGGGAGTATCATACCTTGTGGATTCTCACTGAATACTTTAATCTTTTCCTCTCCTACCACCCCTATTGTTATTTTTTTAATATTTTTTTTTTATTTGATTTTATTGCAATGCTACAGTTTACAGAAAACACACACTTATATAACAATATAACAATATACCAATCAGTGTTCGAAGACCTCATCCAGCTCTTCAGGGGTCGGGTGCGTACCCAAGATACTCCTGGGAGTATGGGTTCGAGTCACTTCTGGGGTGTGAGTTTTCAGTTGTATCTAGTCCTGGGGACCATTCAGGCTTGTTTGCATATATATATATATATATATATATATATATATATATATATATATATATATATATATATATATATATATATATATATATATATATATATAGTCGTACCTAGTAGCCAGAACACACTTCTCAGCCTACTATGCAAGGCCCGATTTGCCTAATAAGCCAAGTTTTCATGAATTAATTGTTTTTCGACTACCTAACCTAACCTAACTTTTTCAGCTACGATATATATATATATATATATATATATATATATATATATATATATATATATATATATATATATATATATATATAATACATCAGCCCGGTATAGCTTCAGAGAGCGGACGGGCTCTCCACAGGAAAGTAATTATTATATATCACGCCATGGGTCCCAAGAAAGTCAAGGGTAAGGTTCTACCTAAGAAAACAAATGTGAGGATGACGATAGAGGAAAAACAAGAGATCATTCATAAACATGAAAATGGTGTGAGTGTTGTTGTACTAGCTGGGCTGGATGGTGCTGATGGGGAAGAGTTGG
The DNA here is from genome assembly GCA_020271785.1 of Procambarus virginalis. Taxonomy (NCBI): domain Eukaryota; kingdom Metazoa; phylum Arthropoda; class Malacostraca; order Decapoda; family Cambaridae; genus Procambarus; species Procambarus virginalis. The sequence goes on along the minus strand of WNGS01165523.1, from coordinate 14,615,463 downwards.
TGGAGGAACACAGTGAAGAACTGACCACCAGCGAACTCCTAGCCCATCACAAGGAACAGCAACAAGAGACGGCTGTGGAAATTTCTTCAGGGGAAGAAGAGGCAATAGAGGATGTCCCTTTCTCAATAATTAAGAAAATGTGTGCAGAATGGGAAGAATTGCACAGTTTGCTGAAAAGTGTCATCCAGATAAAGCTGTAGCAGGCTGTTGCATTAACCATTTTAATGACAGTGTGATGTCTCGCTACAGACAAGTGTTAAAATGCTTGGAAAAACAAGTGTCTATAGATAGATTCTTAATAAGACAAGCAAGCAGAGACCCACAACAGAGGTCCTAGTGGTATGCCTGCAAAACGTAGGAGAGAGAGTACCCCAAAGAAGTCATCACTGCCTGATGTTATAATGGAAGTCAACGCCCCTTCCAAACACTAACACCTCTTCTCCCCCTTCCTCTTATACACTAATAAGTCATCAATGAAGGTAAGATATAACTTATACTGTAGTACAAAATATTTGTAGTATTATGTAGGAAATATATTTTGAAGTTAAAATTTTTGGGAGTGTGGAACAGATTAATTAAATTTACATTATTTCTTAAGGGAAAATTCATTTCAGTTTACGAATTTGTGGTTTACGAACCGTCTCTGGGAACAGATTAAATTCGTAAATGGAGGTACTGTAGCACTTTAGTAGGAAAATTGTATTTCCCACTTTTTAATTATAAAAAGATAAAGCCTCTCTCAAAACTTATTTGATTCTTTGTCTGTTAAATGGTGTAGTGACTTACTAGTGCCATTGTAAGTCACATTTGTACTAAGTAATGATTCAAAACCTGAGGACAGGATGACAGATATAGCAAATCTTGTCTATTTTTGAAGAACCTAAAATATTATTTGCCAAGTGCAGGCAAATAAAACTGTCAGTTTTATTTGCCTGCACTTTGCCTGAGTTTATTTTAACAAAATAAAACATGACAGAGTAAAACTCTGTCAAGTTTTAAAAATAAAATGTTAACTTGTTGAATGATGATCAAACCACAATTCTGAAGATGGAGGAGCGACGATGTTTTGGTCCGTCCTCGACCATTATCAAGTCATCACATCATCACACTTGATATGATGTGTTTTATAAAGCATTATTAAGTCATCGCACGACTTGATAATGGTCCAGGATGAATCGAAACATCGTTGCTTCTCCATCTTCAGAGTTGTGGTTTGGTCATCATCTCTTCAGCCACGTTATTGTGACTCATCGTCTGCTTAACTTGAAGTTACTACTATTGTACTGTACAGTATATTTATTACTGTACTTCACCAAATTATTAAGGCCTCATAAAGGATATACAGTACTCTATAGTATTTTTAAAGAGTAAAGTCATTAGAACAATCTGCTTCCAATTTTACTATTTCACATTATTCTTGTCATGTTATAATTTTTCCCTGGTAGGACTGCCACTAACTTGGAATCAGCTTGAGCACCTCACACTCCCGGTGCTCTTGGATCGCTTGGTGTATCGGCGATTTTTCCCATTGGCCCTACAGATTGCCAGCTTTTTAAAACTGCCCGAGTCTGATGGAACTTCACGCATACTGGCACATTGGGCTTGTTATAAGGTGAGATAAAAGGTGACACTGCAGCTTTGTTTTATATATTTACATTTGTCATGGAAAGGAAACATTTTCATAACTATTCAAGAAATTCAAATTTGTCAGTACAGTACTGTAATTCACTGACTATTGAAAGGTGGTACAGTAGTGGGCTCTTATTTAAAGCAAGGGTTTATATCTCACTTTTTTTATCCAGCCTTTTCATTGGATAATCATATTGCAAAACTTTGGAAGTTTTGCCTGGCAAATAAGTCAACCTTTTGTAGCTGTGATGAGCACATGGGTAGTCAGGTGCTATAATCTATACTTACTCCTTGATAGAAGTAGTTTATCGTTCTGATTCTGGAGTGTTCCTAAACTTCAGAAGCATGTACAGTACTAGTAAGTGACCATCCACATAAGTGGCACCTTGGTGAATGAGAGTTAGTAAGAAACCATGAATAATAATTCCCAGTGTGAGTGCAAGCATCCATGAGAACAGCCTGTGCCAGTAGAGACCAGCATGAAATAAAAAAGAATTCCTGGTGACCATGCCCAGTGCAAGAGTAGTTGTGGTACAGTAGTGTCAGAGCATGTTTGCTTAGTCTGTATTTGTACCTAGCAGTATTGCCAATGAGCAATATCTGGCTCTTGGATCTGACGTCTTTGCTATTGGTGCCTGGTACTTTTCAAATTTTCAGTCATCTACTTCTGTATCATATTTGCTCTTAAAACTGTAATGGAGGTAGCATCTTATCTCTTGAAACATCTGCATTTCTAATTTCTGCTATGTCTTCTTTTTCTGTTTTCCCTCATTTGGAAAAAAGTTTTTCTCACTGTTTATTTCCACTCAGTATATTATTGCCATATATCTCCCATCATTATTGTAAGGTTGTTAGGTCTAATTCTTTTGTCCTATTTTTTATAGATTTGCTTTGTTTTTATAGGTGTTTTGTTTTAGGAATCAGTCTTGTTTCAAAGCTCTGGTTGTTTTCAATAATTGTTCTTTGTAACATGGTGGTTCTCCATATAATAGGAGTTGTGTCATGTAGACTATATACAGTGCCTTAAAGAAATCTTTGTTTAGGCTTTTGAATGCTATCCTCATGTTTGCCCGTTCCACATAACCTGCTGATATCCTATTTACATTTACCCCAACTCCCCTCTCTAGTTAATTAATGAGTTATATTCACACCAAGACTTCCCTCCCTACCCCCCACCAAATTTCTGCAGCTGCCTACTGCATTGACCATCTGTTTTCCTTTTTATTACTGTTTAGTCCCTGGGATGGAACTTTAGCAGCTATTACGTTCTTTCTCCTGAAGCTTGTTTAATCTTAAGTAGCCTACAATTGACTCTGAAACCCTCAGACGTTTGAGAGCAGGGGGGGGGAGGGGAGTAGGATGAACCACAGCAGGGGAAGGACTAGGGGGTGCAGATGAAACCAAAGTCAAGGCGGCTAACACCCACAAGTCTGGATCCCTACAACCAAAGCGGGGCAGCCGCTGGGCATCCAGAAAGGCAACCAACCTTGCGCATTGCAGCAACCTAAACCATGCATGCAATGCCGAAACTGCTTGCACCCAAATATCATCAATCTCGTAGGACTGGGTGAATTGGAGTACAAACAAGGAACACCACTCGCAGGACTCCGGGTCAAAGGTGTCATTGACCCAACAAGCAGCATGGCGGAGACAAAGACAGTGAGTGCCACCCTGAGTCAAGGGGACAGAGCAACCTTCAAACTTGCACAAGGCGAGGTGGAATGCTGAGGTCTCTTCCATCAGACCACTGAGCCCCCAAGGGGGTTTCCAGGACCCTTAAGCTGGTTATCTTGAGATGATTTCGGGGGCTTAGTGTCCCCGCAGCCCAGTCCTCGACCAGGCCTCCACCCCCAGGAAACAGCCCATGACAGCTGACTAACTCCCAGGTACCTATTTACTGCTAGGTAACAAGGGCATCAGGGTGAAAGAAACTCTGCCCATTGTTTCTTACCGGCACTCAGGATCGAACCCGGGACCACAGGATCACGCGTCCAGTGTTCTGTCCGCTCAGCCACCGGCTGACTGCTAAGGGAAGCCCAGGCAAGGTACTGCTAACCGAGTATCCCAGAGCTACCAAGTAAACAAACTATAAGCTGAACCCCTGCGACGTGTGCAAGCATGGGGACCTAGTGGAGGGCCACCAAAATCCTACAAGTGGTCCTACCATCACACCAGGCAGACCCCCGCCAGGCAAAACAAAACAAAAATAAAAGAAAAACCCGCCAAAGCACAACATCTCCAGGTGAACAGAACCGGTCGCTATGCGTATATCAGACAGCTGCACAGTACCTCGCACCCCTGCCAGAAACGAAACTACCTCCTACCCAAGGGAAAACAGGAGCAAGAACCACCCCAGCTGAACCCCAAGGGCGGGCACTCGCCAAGCAGCATCAACAACCACCCGGAGGTAGTTCCCGAATGGCTCAGGGAAGATAACCCTGAAGTCACAAGGGCAGTATTTACAGGGCACCTAGGGAAGGTGGCCCTAGGTGCATGCAGCCCCAGTATTCTTGTGTTACTCCTGGCTCGCACGATACCAAAACTGAACATCACCACCGCACTGCAGCACTGCTCAAAGAATGGAGCCAGAGTCGATCAACCGTTCGCCCTCACAACAGCCTGTGAACTGAGAAGAGTTGCCGGCATGCAGGTCTGAGATCCCATCCCCACCGTCCCCCTCTCGGGAAGAGGGGGCTGTGCAAACAGATGCGTAGCGTTTGTGGTGATGGCATACTTGTTTCTTTGTTTTGATTGGGGAGTTCTGTTGCTAATTCGGCTTTCGGTTTGCAATTTAATTGATCTGCAGTAGTTTGCTTTGGAATTCCTATCTTTCTGGGTGCCTGACCTGCTAGATGGCAGACAAAGACTGTTTCCAATTACATGGGGGTGTCTAGGCCATTGCTCCTCGTGCCTCTCTTGAGGGGGCCAGGTTCTGGCTCTGGTCCCCGGTAGGCCTAGAACTCCTTCGATTGACTGTTGCCATGGTCTAATATATACACATCGGCTTGGTATAGCTCCGGGGAGCCAAAGGGGCTCTCCACAGAAATTAAATTTTAACAAATACTTTAATTTTGAACTCTCATCACCACACAAGTATAATCAAATATAATCTAATTTATAATCTTTCCAGTGTTCTGACATCAATTTCCAATCTATGTTGTTCATTTTGATATTAAATTGTTCGTAATCTAAAGGCTCACATTTTGAAACCAGTCCCATAATAATCGAACAATAAATAGAATTTTAACAAATATTTTAATTTTTGACGCTCATCACCACAAAAGTATTCAAAATCTTTCCAGTGTTCTGACCTCAGTTGTTGTGCTACATCATTTATTATGGTATCAAATTGTGCGCAATCTATAGGCGCTCATCTTAAAACCAGTTCCAGAATGATTGGATAAAATTCAAATTTTAATAAATATTTAAATTTGCGACGCAACCTGCGTCCCTGGGGTATGTCCATGCAAAAAATTTTGGACGCAGACTGTGTCGCTGGCGGGCAAAAGTGTTAATTACGAGTGGGATGGCCTCAAGGAGCCAGTCACTGAAATACAGTATGTATGAAGTACTGTGGTCTGAACCCTTAGTCTGCAATTCTGTTTCCTCGTGTGTGGAATAAAAAAAAAAATTATTTGATAATTGCGAGCGAGATGAAATTATTGTAATTTAAGATTTATAAGCAGAAGTAGATTTTCATAAATGTGAATTGGGAAAACAAAAATTTACATGATCAATTGGTTAAGGGTTTGGGTAGTGAGTTTTTCTCGCCAAAGTCAGTGGAATCCTACAGTTATTGTCAGCACGCAAACTGTAGTCACCCATATGAACGCATGGAAAATTTTATTTTCTGTAAGTTCAGCAAGGCAGTTCCTAATCCCATAACTAGCTTTGGAAGACATATCAGGGTGTAGGAATGGAAATCCGTCGAAGAACCCTACACCATTATTTGTAACAGCCTGTACTAGCTGTGTGGCTATTTCTCACTACACCTGGCTTACTTGACTATCCACTAATAAATTAACAGATGAGCATTTGGGGTTTGCTCTAATCCTGTGCAGAATCACTGCTTGGTGGTTACCGGGTCGCAGGGACGTTAAGCCCCGAAATCATCTCAAGACAACCTCGATATACCACCCATATAATTTTGCAACAGTGATAACATTAAGCTTAGGCCCATTGCCTTCACCACATTCTGGTCTACTGGATGTTAACTATGAGGCCACAATATCACTTACTCTCTCCCTTAGTATTTTGTTTTTCTTGTTTTCATGCTGTCTGAATACTTGTTGGAATTTTCTGTTTAATTCTTTGCAGACTTCTCTGTTGCTCGTTTAGTTTCTCCTTTAGTTTAATCACCTGGACATTAACCATGAGCCCTCTGATATTTTTGTAAAAAAATCTGGGTTGATCATTTATTTTTCCCAATGTTTATAATTTAATTGTATATTAGTTATTATATATACCTTTGCTTGCCTAATTGTGTTTGTAGGTGGGCAATCTCTTTTGCTTTGTGTGTGTTCTCATTTTTAGATCCAATATTGATAAGATAATCTTGAAAATATATAATTTGCAAAATATTTTTATGGTTGGCCAAATTTTTTAGAGGAATTAATTTTAAGCCATAAAGAGGAGTTAATTTCTTTGTGAAGAAAAAATTGACAAAGTGACTTTTAAAAGAAATCACTCAATTGGTTGGTTGTGCAAACTTCAATTACATTGTATGCTTGCAGGTTTTGCAGCCGTCACAGAAGAGTGATGAACAGATTGCTAAAGAAATCAATAGCAAATTAGGTTACACACCTGGCATATCTTACACTGATATTGCTAACCGAGCTGACCAAGCTGGGAGGAAGCAACTAGCCATTAAAGTGAGTATGGTAATTCATAAGCTACACCCATTGTAGGATACCTTCTTTGGACACACACACATCATTGCTCCCTCTAATTTTGTATATTTTTAATTTGACTTTTTCCTCATAGGAAGTAGTGAAGAAGCCCCTTCTTCCATCCATGTATATCCTCTGCTAATGTGGTGGAGTTAAATGCAGAGTGCTGGTGATGAACACTTCATTATTTTGTCCATATTATATCTTGAGAAACATGTACCAACATTCTACTTGATTACTGAAGAGAGAGACTGTGAATACTCACTCATTTCCCTTGTATCTTGTTATTGGTATGGCACTTACATCCATCAAACTGTGTATTCTAAAGGATGCCAAGAAGATGAAAATTCACCGAGTGCAAGGTAAGGGGTAAAGGATCTCGGATCCCTGCTACTGGATGATTCCCTTTCACTGCTGTGCCACTTGTGAGCAAACATAATTGTGTTGCCACAAAGCTAAATTGTTCATTGATGTATATAAATTTCTCAGGTTTGCCGGTTTCAGATTCTAACTTGGAGGCAAAATGTATGACTTCATTAGCAGTAGTCTCATGGAAGAAACTCAATCACAATAATTATGTTCACTTATCAAGAGACAACTAGCATGACCTTTCCTGTAAATGGGGGTAACCTTGAAATGTTTTGGAAGGTAATGAAGTAGGGTGAGGTTATCAGGGCCCCCTCACCCTAGTTTCGAGCCAGTTTCAGAGCCGATGAAGCCTTCGGAACTGCCTTTGTCTGGTCGGCGCAGTGATTGCTCTGTGCGGAGGTTGGGTTCACGTAAGGGGCGTCAGCCCTTTCGCAGTTTGTCCCCTTGACGGTGCGATGGGGGGAGGTGCACTCTGTTCGCTCACGCTTGGTCCCACAATTTGTGGGGCTTTCGGGTCGTTTTGGTGTTGGGTGGCCCCTAATTCTTCGGGTGGTTCGGGGTTGGTGGGGATGGGTGACCGACTCCTCTGGGGAGCCGGTCGGCCGAGCGGACAGCACATTGGACTTGTGATCCTGTGGTCCCGGGTTCGATCCCAGGCGCCGGCGAGAAACAATGGGCAGAGTTTCTTTCACCCTATGCTCCTGTTACCTAGCAGTAAAAAAGGTACCTGGGTGTTAGTCAGCTGTCACGGCTGCTTCCTGGGGGTGGAGGCCTGGTCGAGGACCGGGCCGCGGGGACATAAAGCCCCGAAATCATCTCAAGATCATCTCTCAAGATATGGCCTCTTCTGCATTCTGTCGGATCATCTCGGAGCGGGTTCGCTTGGGCATGGTCGGAACTACCTCGTCCCTCCGGTGGGTTCTCGCCTGTTTCTGGTTCCGAAGTGGGACTGTGCGGACCTCGGGTTCATTCTGGACTTGTCCCATCTGAACCCATGGGTTTCTTGCCCCTCCTTCAGATGACTTCTCTGTCCCGGGTCAGTCTCCCTTTGGAGCCAAGTGTTTGGATGTTGTCCCTGGACCTTCGAGATGCTTATTGTCCCGATTCCTCTGGGGTTCAGGGATTGGCTTGGTTTTGTTGTGGGGCATCAGAGTTACCACTTTCGTTGCCTTCCATTCGGCTTGCCTCTGGCACCTCACATTTTCACACGCCCTAACCATGTCGTGGTGGCCCATCTGCGTCTTTTAGGCATTCGGGTTCTGGCCTACCTCGACGACTGGCTGGTGTGGGGTCGCAGTTGGTCCGCGTGTCTGCTCACCAGGGATTTGGTTCTTTCCCAGCTCGCTGGGTTCGGGTTCCTGGTGGCCTGGAGGAAGTCCCATCTGGTTTCCTCTCAGGTTTGGTCTTGGCTGGAACTCTCGGACTGATTCCTTGTCTCTTCCTCCATAGGCTCTGCTTTGGCTGCGGTCCCTCCTTTGCCTGTTTCTGGGGGCTCCCGGGTCACAAGGCAGTTGCTCGAGGGTTTGTACCAGAGCCTGACCTTGGCCATGATAGTCTACCCACTGGGTCGGGTTTGGTTTCGTCAGCTGTTCTGGTTCCTACGGGTACATCCCTTTTGCCCCTCTTGCGATCGCCGGGTTCGGTCTCTGGGGGGCCTTGTGTTGGTTGCTGTATTGCCGGTTTCCTCTTCAGGTTTTTCGAAGTTGTGCCTTGGTGCCTACCCGAGCCCTCGCTCGATATGTTCAGGGATGCGTCGTCTCTTGGCTGTGGCTTTGTGATCAACACTCACCAGGCCGGCCAGGGACAGTGGGGGTTCGTCCTTCCATCGAGCCCACAGCACAGCACGGGTGTTCGTGGCGGTGTGGAAGTGGCTTCAGAGGGTTCAGGACGCTCGCAGATCGATGATCAGGGTCCATTCGGATTGCTCCCGGTGGTTCATTGCCTGAACCGTAGGGGGTTCGATGTGGTCCCTGGCTGTTTGGGGCTGGTCGCTTCAGGCGAGTTGTCTGCGGAGTTCTTGGTGTTTGAATCTCTTGGGTGTTCACGTTCGGGGGATGTCCAACATCCTGGCAGACGGCCTGTCCCAGTTCATTCCCGTCCACGGAATGGAAGGTTGACGCTGACTCATTCCATTGGCTCTGCCGGATGTATGGGCTCCCGAATGTGGACCTCTTCATGTCTTCGGAGTTGCGGCGTCTCCCTGTCTCTGAAGGCTGTTGGGGTCGATGCTTTCAGGCAGGACTTTTCAACGTGGGGTTACCTGTACCTCCCCCCCCCCTCCCCCCCCGGTTCCGCTGTTGCTCCAGGTCTTAGCTTGCTTAGAGATGTTCCAAGGGAGAGTAGTCCTCCTGGCTCCTTGGTGGCCGGCCCAGCCTTGATTTCAGGCATTGCTTGCTCGATGTCAGAACCCAGGGTCTTCCTGCAGCGGCTCCTCTTTCAGCAGATTAGGACAGTCCATTACATAGTTGGTTCGCTCTTCTCCCTCCAGTCTTCGTATCTGGTCTTTGTGACGCTGGTTTATCACCACCTGTATGGTGAGCCAGGTGGCTTCGGTGATGGTGTCCCACCTGTGTGCTTCATCTCGGCGGCAGTATGAAGTTTCCTGGTGGTCCTTCTGTTATTTTTTATCCCTTCGCAGGTTTACTTCTGTCTCTGATTAGGTTATCTTGCCCTTCTGTTTGTGGTTGTTCCAGGACCGTCATCTTATGTTGCATACTGTATTGTTGCTTTGTATCGTGCAGCACTAGCGGAGCCGCTGCAGCTTGCGTTCAGCATTGATGTTATGTCTGCACCATTCCACAAGCTGTCTCGTTCGTTGTTTCACCTTCGGTCTGCTTAATCGCCGCCTAAGCCATCCTGGTTGTTGAACTGGGTGCTCTCCTTCTCTTCTCAGTTTGTTGTGGCCCCTTTGGTTCAGGATTGCTTGGCTAAGGCTCTTTTTGTTGTTGGCATTGGCCTCCGGGGGTCAGGTTGGGGAGCTTCATGCTCTTCTCCGGCTCAGAGGTTTCTGTTTTTTTGGTTCTGGTGGCAAGTTTGTTTCTTTGCAGCCGTCTTCTTTTCTGGCACTGAATGAGACCTGCTGCTTTTCGGAGGGGTGTTATGTCAACCACACACGTGTTGTCTGGTTGCGATTCTCTGCCGTTATCTGCACACCATGGCCTCGGTGGCCTGAGATGCATTTTGTGTTGACCTGGTTTCCCTTCTTCCCTGTTCCAGGGTTAGGGTCTCCTTGGTCATCCGAAGGGTTTTCCAGTTCTGCCTCCTGGGTACATCCCTCTGGTTTTGTTTTTGGGTTAGTAGCTCTGGTGAGCCAATGGGGTTCCCCCCAGAAAATCAGCGTTGAATGTAATGAAATGTCATTTTCTGGGCGAGACCCGGAGGCTCCTTGGTAACCTCCCTCACTCCGGTTGGTGGTTTTCCTCGGTTTTTTACATCCAGCCTCAAAACTGGGGTGTGGATAGCCGGCGTGGGGGTCTGGAGCACTCCCTTCCCTCTCCTGGGAAAGGGGAAGTGCGCAGTCGGCAGGGTGGTGACATCATACTCGTTTGCTTGTTTTTATTTGTAGAGTTCTGTCCACTAGTTCAGCTTTCGGTAGCAATATTTTAACCAGAATAGAGGTTTGTTTTGGGGCGCTTACCTTTCTGGGTGCCTGACCCGGTCGATGGCAGACATAGAATGATTCCAATCACACAGGGGGTTTCTGTAGGCCATTGCTCCTCGTGTCTCTGAGGGGGGGGGGGTCAGGTTCTGACTCATGGTCCCTGGTAGGCCTAGAACTCCATGCACATTGACTGATGCCAGGGGTCTCATACATTCATATCATCCCGGATAGATCTGGGTCTTGCACAGAAAATGGTGCTTCATTACATTCAATGCTGGGTTTTTTCTTGGTAAAATAAAAGATAAAAGAATTATACTCAAAGCGAGGAGATTCTGTTCACATGGGATTTGAAGTACTGTACAGTAATTATTTTTTTTCTCTTGATTTGGTGGCAGATTATTTTGGGACACCTTGGATGGTGGTGTAACACAGTCATCAGTTGACTAAGTATTAAATTCTCACTAGCTTCATTTATTTTTTCAGTTAATTGAATATGAATGTCGGCCAAAGGAACAAGTGCTGGTGTTGATGCGACTAGGTGAAGATCAAACAGCACTGAGAAGAGCATTACAGAGTGGAGACACGGATCTTATCTATACAGTTCTCCATCATTTGCGACAAAAGCTCTCTTCAGGAGATTTCTTGGTACAGCCTGCATTTATTTTTTCACTTTATATATACTGCAATTTAATTTATATTTATCACAATAAAACCTAATGTATTAGCCATAAGTGAAACATCTTTCAGTGGAAAGTGACATGAGGGAAAGAAGCTGAAAAGTTTTGAAAAGGTTCTAAAAGAGAATAAAATCAAAGTACAAGTTGGGATAGCCCTATAGTTAGCAGTTGTGTGGAACAGTGACAGGACAGATGTGTAAATGTTCAAATTTAAACTGTGGCCCCCAGCCATAACCTAAGTTGGTACCGAACATCTTAGGTACTGTACTACAATACTAAAGTCACTTGGAACACTGTCGCCACTTTGTTCACCACCAGAGTTTAATAACAGTAACAGATTCAAGGAAACTGTGAAGGAAATGTATGAAACTGTTAAATGTTTCAAAATATATTTATACAAAGCAAAGTCTTCATGGCACCAGAAGTATCATGGAGTTTGGAGCCTAACATATTGCAGTATTGTAGCTAGATGTGTCTAGGGACAATGAACAAAAATTCCTTGTTAATCTAGATTAGAAAGCGGTAGGTGTAGATGGGTTCATCTTTGGTCCTAAGAAAATATGCTCATGGACTGAGCAACTAACTACAGACTTCCAAATCATCTTTGCAAATAAAGAACCTTGCAGATAATGTAAAAACAATGACAAGACCCAATAATCAAATTGACTAGTATTATTGTCTAACATGTCATTACAATTACAAGAAAAATAATACAAACTAAATAGGTGATGGCATATCTCGGGAGAGCATAATAATAGGCAGGCTGTTTGATTTTCAGAGTGGAATGTTGGGTAGAATTGATCTCACAAGAAATGTAAGAGGTTAAAAACTTTAGCAAGGAAAGAGCTGAATGATGTCAGTATTTCAAAAAGATGTCTGCAAAATACATACCTGGAGAGGCTTTCGGGAGTTGGTGTTCTCACCAAGCTCGGCAATGTATACGTACAGTGTGTCCTCACTTGAACCAACTATATGGGGCAAAGTCGATTCGTTCCAGGGCAGAATTCCTGGTGAGGATGCACTGTACTGTGTTCTACTAAATTGCTCTTTGACCTAAAAATGGAGAACTTTGAGGAGAAGCTGAAGGCATTAAATAGACCAAACAATAAACAGTAGAAAGGTATGGTCAAAACACACCAAATTTTGATGGGAATTAACAAAATATATATATAGATTAAAATTAAGAAAACAAAGGTTATTAAAAGTAAGCAAAAATCTTTTCTGTCAACAGTATAGATAGATGAATAAGTTACATTTGAGGGGTAGTTATGCTGCAGCCATTGTAAGCCTGAAAAGATTGTAGGACAAAGATTATAGGGAAGATGGGATTTCACATGTGTAGCTATGATCTTGTAACTAAATTATGTAATTACATAATGTACAATATACACATAATTTTAAGACCACCAGTTACCTCATACATATTTGTTTCAGATGCTCATCCGGAACTTTCCTGTTGCACAATCACTTCATATCCGCAGCTGTCGAGAACTCGACATGGAACAACTGAGAGATATCTGGTTCAAGAGGATGATTTTTATGGGCAAGGCCTCCTTAGAATCAAAGAGGCTTACCAATCTTCAGTGAGTAATAATAATATTCTAAGAATCACTATCATTTAGTCTGTCAGTAGGCATGGTAGGTCCGGGGAATTCTCTTCTAGTTAATCCTACATTAGTACACTGAAGTGTTTAAGCACCCCAAACAAACCATCCAGCAATTGAAAAATGTCATTCTTTTCACCAACATGCATCTCGATGACAAATTAATGAGAATAACAAGATAGTGGAATATGAATATAATGTGTTACATAAATGACTATAAAGGCACACAAGGAAAATCACAATAACATAATATATCTATGAGAAAATCAATGGAGCAGGATGTGGATTGAACCAGTGTCTTGGGTATTCCCAAGACACTGATGAATCCCCGGATCCACTAGGAGTCTGGAGGCACCAAAATGGTAGCCAATTCAAGCATTACATATAACTCATACACACTGGTGTAGGTAATGATTTTCTCACATATATCAAATTATTGTGATTTCCTTGTGTCTCTGAAGGAAGCATTTTGTGGGAAAAATCCATTACCTATCTTGGTCATCTTGAGATGATTTCGGGGCTTAGTGTTCCTGCGGCCCGGTCCTCGACCAAGCCTCCTTTTTGCTACACCCCCCCCCCCCCAGGAAGCAGCCCGTAGCAGCTGTCTAACTCCCAGATACCTATTTACTGCTAGGTAACAGGAGCATCAGGGTGAAAGAAACTCTGCTCATTTGTTTCCGCCTCCACCGGGGATCGAACCCGGAACCTCAGGACTACGAATCTGAAGCGCTGTCCACTCAGCTGTCAGGCACCTACATGCAGTGTAGCAGCTGTATGCAGCTTACATGTAAAATTTGTATTGGCTACCAGCTCGGTGCTTCTAGACTACTAATGGATCCAAACAGATCCCAGGTTATGTAATTAGCATATTCTGGTCCATGTAAGATGTATGCAAGAACTCCCAGAACCCCCCAATCACAGAGATGGAGAGCTCCGAAGAAAAGACCAGTGATTATGCTTTTCTTAATTTGGTCACTGTGGAATGAAAAATAAAGTACAGTACAGTAATTACCTAAGTGTAGTTACAGGATGAGAGCTACGCTCGTGGTGTCCCGTCTTCCCAGCACTCTTTGTCGTATAACGCTTTGAAACTACTGACGGTCTTGGCCTCCACCACCTTCTCCCCAACTTGTTCCAACCGTCTACCACTCTGTTTGCGAAAGTGAATTTTCTTATATTTCTTCGGCATCTATGTTTAGCCAGTTTATATCTATGACCTCCTGTTCTTGAAGTTCCAGGTCTCAGGAAATCTTTCCTGTCGATTTTATCAATTCTTGTTACTATTTTGTATGTAGTGATCATATCACCTCTTTTTCTTCTGTCTTCTAGTTTTGGCATATTTAATGCTTCTAACCTTTCCTCGTAGCTCTTACCCTTCAGTTCTGGGAGCCACTTGGTAGCATGTCTTTGCACCTTTTCCAGTTTGTTGATGTGCTTCTTAAGATATGGGCACCAAACAACAGCTACATATTCTAGCTTTGGCCTAACAAAAGTCATGAACAATTTCTTTAGTATATCCCCATCCATGTATTTAAAAGCAATTCTGAAGTTAGAAAGCATAGCATAGGCTCCTTGCACAATATTCTTTATGTGGTCTTCAGGTGATAGTTTTCTATCTAGAACCACCCCTAGATCTCTTTCTTTATCAGAGTTCTTTAAAGATTTCTCACATAATATATAGGTTGTGTGGGGTCTATGTTCTCCTATTCCACATTCCATAACATGACATTTATTAACATTAAATTCCATTTGCCAAGTGGTGCTCCATATACTTATTTTATCCAGGTCTTTTTGAAGGGCATGACAATCATCTAAATTTCTTATCCTTCCTATTATCTTAGCATCATCAGCAAACATGTTCATATAATTCTGTGTACCAACTGGTAGATCATTTATGTAGACAATAAACATCACTGGTGCAAGAACTGAACCCTGTGGTACTCCACTTGTGACATTTCTCCAGTCCGATACATTGCCTCTGATCACAGCCCTCATTTTTCTATCAGTCAGAAAGTTTTTCATCCATGTTAGAAGGGTACCTGTCACTCCACCAATATTTTCCAGTTTCCAGAACAACCTCTTATGTGGAACTCTGTCGAAAGCCTTTTTTAGGTCCAGATAGATGCAGTCAGCCCAACCATCTCTTTCCTAACAGTATAAGGGTATCAGTGTGGGTGTTTTTACGATAAACAGTGGTACTGAAACCCTCACTGTTTTTCATGACCATAATGTCTAGAAAGGGAATTTTATCTACTTTTTTTTTTCCAAAGTTAATTTGATAGTGGTTTCTT
>WNGS01165523.1:14586352-14599403 GCA_020271785.1 Procambarus virginalis | reverse complement strand
GATCACCTCTTTTGTCCAAAAGCACATTGATGGAATTCTCGTTATCAGCATCAACCACTACGAAAATATCAACATATCTCTCTCTTCCAAAAAAAGGATTTTTAGACCAATTAAGTTAATGTTGGGTAAGAGACATCACATCAAATTCCATGTACAGGTTGACATTTACAGGAGTCTTTTTAGTAGTGAAACTAACCATATTACCAACTGTTTCATCAAATTTGCTATCCCTGTTGGTACATTGACAGTTGTAAGAAAAAACTAAAAGAATTTTCTATAATGGTAACAATACAAATAAATGGAATAAAAAAATATTGTAAAGCTGCTTCATATACCATTTTCAGAAAAGATACTGAAAGACCTTACCAACACTAATTACAAATTTGTATGTGATTTCCAAAATACGATTAGGAGAAAGTTTTGCTACAACACACTCATTAGTAACAGTAATAATGTCAATAATGATGGGAGTTATGGTTTTGCTAATAACATTAATGTTGGTGTTAACAGTAACAACAGGATTGGTGGTGTTAGCGTAGCTTATGGATGTAGAACTAGCAATGGTAACGTTATTAATGGTAATAACAATAAGAACAATGTAAGTAATGGTGTTTGTGATAAGTGTAATTTGTAATGATTGTAATTTATCATTTGTGGGTGAAACTTTTTGTGTTTTTTTGGAGAGAGTTGAACACAAAAAAGCAGCTATTAAATTTGATAAAAATAATACCATTGCTAACCATTGTTGAGATTTTAATCATAGGGTGGATTTTAATAGTAGAATTGTATACGACTGCTCAAATATCCGAGAGATGCCTAATAGAAAGAGTAATGATAGATTCTATAGACAGGAAAGGGCAACAAATCTTAGTAAAGTACAGTGCTTCCTCAGACTAACGAACCCCGCTCTATCGAATTCCCGGAAGAGCCGAACAAATTGAATTCAGTACCAAATGTTCAGTGGAACATACAAATGTTCGATTAAGCGAGGAATGTTCGTCTAAGCGGTCACCGAGGCCGAGCGTCGGAGCTGGCTGTCATCAACTATGATTCGCCAGAGTGTAAACAGTTATATAGTGTTATATTATCCTTACCCATTGTTTCTAGGGAGAAATGGTGATAAAATGGTGTCGGGGGGGCATTGGTGAGAGAGTTGTTGTGAGGAGGCAAGTGGTGTCAGTGGTTAGGGTTTTTTGTTAGGGGGCAGGTGGTGTAAGTTACGTATTCTCATGGAAGGCAGGTTGTCAGCCAGGCAGCTGACAACCAGCTGAAATGGTGTCAGGTGGGCATTAGTGAGAGAGTTGTTGTGAGGTGGCAAGTGGTGTCAGTGGTTAGGGTTTTTTGTTAAGGGCAGGTGGTGTAAGTTACGTATTCTCAAGGAAGGCAGGTTGTCAGCCAGGCAGCTGACATGGTGATAAAATGGTGTCAGAGGGGTATTGGTGAGAGAGTTGTTGTCAGGAGGCAAGTGGTGTCAGTAGAGGCAACACGTGACAGGCGCTTCTATGCTCCCCCTCCTTCCTGCACCTGACCACCACAGACCAGCCACTGCCCCCTCTCTGGTCATCAGATGCCACGAGTCAATTTAATGATAATTATCGCTTTATCTACACTGAAATAGCCTTTTATTAGAAAAATGTCATATTGGAGCAATAATAATGGTGAAAATTGTGATATATACAGTAAATATTTTAAACAGTTTGAACACACTCTTTGTCTATAACGCTTTGAAACTACTGACGGGTCTTGGCCTCCACCACCTTCTCCCCCCACTTGTTCCAACCGTCTACCACTCTGTTTGCGAAAGTGAATTTTTCTATATTTCTTCGGGATCTGTGTTAGCCAGATTTATCTCTATGACCTCTGTTCTTGAAGTTCCAGTCTCAGAAATCTTTCCTGTCGATTTTATCAATTCTGTTACTATTTTGTATGTAGTGATCATATCACCCTCTTTTTCTTCTGTCTTCTAGTTTTGGCATATTTAATGCTTCTAACCTTTCCTCGTAGCTCTTACCCTTCAGTCCTGGGAGCCACTTAGTAGCATGTCTTTTGCACCTTTTCCAGTTTGTTGATGTGCTTTCTAAGATATGGGCACCAAACAACAGCTCATATTCTAGCTTTGGCCTAACAAAAGTCATGCACAATTTCTTCTAGTATATCCCCATCCATGTACTAAGTGTAGTTACAGGATGAGAGCTACGCTCGTGGTGTCACGTCTTCCCAGTATGTGTGTTTTTTTGTGTGTGTGTACACTCACCTATTTGTGCTTGCAGGATCAAGCATTGACTCTTGGATCCTGCCTTTCTAGCCATCGGTTGTTTACAGCAATGACTCCTGTCCCGTTTCCCTATCATGTCTAGTTTTAAAATTATGAATAAAGTTTGCTTCCACAACCTGCTCCTTAAGTGCATTCTATTTTTCCACTACTCTCATGCTAAAAGAATACTTCCTAACATCTCTGTGACTCATCTGAGTTTCCGGCTTCCATCCATGTCCCCTCGTTCTGTTACTATTACGTGTGAACATTTCATCTATTTCCACTTTGTCAATTCCCCTGAGTATTTTATACGTTCCTATCATATCCTCCCTCTCCCTTCTTTTTTCTATTGGTTCAGTTCCTTCAGGCGCTCTTCATCTTTCATCCCTCGTAACTCTGGGACAAGCCTTGTCGCAAACTTGTGAACCTTTTCCAGTTTCCTTATGTGTTTCTTCAGGTGGGGACTCCATGATGGCACGGCATACTCTAAGACTGGTCTCGCGTAGGCAGTGTAAAGCACCCTAAAGTCCTCCTCAATTAGCTTTCTGAATGTTGTTCTAACTTTTGCCAGTATAGAGTACAATGCTGTCGTTATCCAATTTATATGTGCCTCAGGAGTTAGATTAGGTGTTACATCCACTCCCAGGTCTCTTTCTTGAATTGTCACAGGTAGGCAGTTTCCCTTCATTGCGTACTGTCCCTTTGGTCTCCTATCACCTGATCCCATATCCATAACTTTACACTTACTCGTGTTAAACTCCAGTAGCCAATTCTCTGACCATCTCTGCAACCTGTCCAGGTCCTCCTGGAGGATCCTACACTCCTCATCTGTCACAACTCTTCTCATTAGTTTTGTGTCATCCGCAAACATTGACACGTAGGATTCCACTCCTGTAAACATATCATTTACATAAATTAGAAATAGAATTGGTCCCAGCACTGATCCTTGAGGTACTTCACTCGTTACTGTTTGCCAGTCCGACTTCTCGCCCCTTACCATTACTCTCTGGCTCCTTCCTGTTAGGTAGTTCCTTACCCATGCTAGGGCCTTTCCACTTACTCCTGCCTGCCTCTCAAGTTTGAATAGCAGTCTCATGTGCCGTACTGTATCAAAGGCCTTTTGGCAGTCTAGAAATATATAGTCTGCCTAACCTTCTCTGTCCTGCCTTATCCTTGTTATTTTATCATAGAATTCCAAAAGGTTTGCTAGGCATGATTTCCCTGTCCAGAACTCATGTTGGTGTTTGTTTACAAACCTAATGCTCTCCAAGTGTGCAACAAGTTTTAGCATAATTATTCTTTCAAGTATTTTGCAGGGGGATGCTTGTCAGTGATACGGGTCTGTAGTTAAGTGCTTCCTCCCTATCTCCTTTCTTGAAAATCGGTACGACATTTACCTTCTTCCAGCAATTGGGCAATTCTACCGACATAAGCGACTCATTAAAGATCATTGTCAGTGGCATGCTGAGGGCCTGCAAGCCTCTTTTAGTATCCACGGTGATACTTTTTCTGGTCCAACTGCTTTCGTGGCATCCAGTGTTGCCAACTGTTTCATTACCTCCTCTGCTGTCACCTCTATATATGATAGTCTTCCATCTAGGGTTATCTTTTCTAACAATTGGAGCTGCTTAGGCTTGGTCGTGAACACTCCATGGAAACTTGCATTCAGTACCTCGCAGATTTCCCTGTCACATTCTGTATATGCCTCTTCTGTTTTCCTTAGTCTTGTCACTTGGTCATTTACTGACATCTTCCTTCTTATATGGCTGTGTAGTAATTTTGGTTGCTTTTTCACTTTCTCACAATTTCTTTCCGATACTCGTCTTATGTTAATGTAATCATTCCTAGCTCTGTTACATCTAATCCTGTTGTCCTCTGTCCTTTGTCTTCTGTACTTCCTCCACTCCCTCCTGCTTCTCATTTTTGCTTCCTGACACTGTCTATTAAACCATGGGTTATTATATTCCCTCCTGCTTTTTTCCTTTACTGTTGAAATAAATCTCTCTTCAGCCTCCTGGCATTTCCATATGACTAGGTTCATCATATCTTGCACTGTTTTTCCTCTAATTATTTCCTCCCACTGCACTTCTCCCAGGTAGTCCCTTATCCTTCTGTAGTCCCTTATCCTTCTGTAGTCCCTTATCCTTCTGTAGTCCCTTATCGTTCTGTAGTCCCCTTTCCTGTAATCAACTCTCCTTTCCCAGACCTCTTGTCCTTTGGTCAAAATTTTGAGTTCCATCATGTAGTCAAAGAGCCAACGGTCACTGGCTCCTAGTGGTATTTCATGTTCCAAATTCTTGATGTCTTCTACATTCTGGGTTAAGATCAGGTCTAATAGGCTCGGTGTATCCCCTCCTCTTTCCCTTGTCTTCGTTCGCATGTTGTGTCAGGAAATTCCTGTCTATAACCTCTACTAACTTCGCTCCCCACGTTTCCTCCCCGCAATGGGGATTCCTTGTTTCCCAATTTATCTCTGTGATTTAGGTCCCCCATGACTAGCAGTTTGTGTGTGTGTAATTACCTAAGTGTAATTACCTAAGTGTAGTTACAGGATGAGAGCTACGCTCGTGGTGTCCCGCCTTCCCAGCACTCTTTGTCATATAACGCTTTGAAACTACTGACGATCTTGGCCTCCACCACCTTCTCCCCTAACTTGTTCCAACCGTCTACCACTCTGTTTGCGAAAGTGAATTTTCTTATATTTCTTCGGCATCTGTGTTTAGCTACGTGTGTGTTACGTCACACACTACGTAGTTTAGTGTGTGTGTGTGTGTGTGTGTGTGTGAAATAGTTTAAAGCCATTTATTTGATATTCAGCTAATAGTTCCCTGCTTCCTATATCCATGTCGGCAATAATATCTATTGTTTCTATGCAGACAAGAACATTTAAATAGTTTTTGTTTCTTAGACTACTAAGTTTGGGCCTGACAGCTGAGTGGACAGTGCTTCGGATTCGTAGTCCTGAGGTTCCAGGTTCGATCCCCAGTGGAGGCGGAAGTAAATGGGCAGAGTTTCTTTCACCCTGATGCCCCTGTTACCTAGCAGTAAATAAGTACCTGGGCGTTAGACAGCTGCTACGGGCTGCTTCCTGGGGTGTGTAACAAAAAGGGAGGCCTGGTCAAGGATAGGGCCGCGGAGATACTAAGCCTCGAAATCATCTCAAGATAGCCTCAAGATAACCTACTTTTTGTGTAGGTTATCTTGAGGCTAATACACCCTAAGGCTATTGCTATTTTGAGACTCTTTTTTTCCATCCCCATTCCTTTTTCCCCCGATACATTTTCCTTGCCAACACATACATTGCTGCTTTCCCAGAAATGTATTCCCATACCACTATCTAAGTTAATGTTATTATTAACAATATTAGAATTTTGTGTAATTGATCCAAGAGTAGGTTAGGTGTTTAACACTTTGACGCACCGGGCGCGGGACCTCCCCACTACCCCTGGATGCACTGAGCGTTCCGCGGGAGCGCAAGGGAGAGCGCGGTAAATTCTGAAAAGTGTATAATCTTTTCCACTTTGTCAGCTTAATTCTCGTCCTAAGATATTTAATTTTGTATCAATGTGTTCGCAATAGAATTGTCTACAGGACTAAATGCATATAAACTCCAAAAGCCCGGCATACCATCCGCAACTAACAGAGAAAGTGAGAGAAAGTTACCCGGGAGCGCGCAAGAGTGATAAAATGTTTACACTCTTTTCAGTTTTGTCAACTCAATTCTCATCCTAGGTCTTTCATTTTGGTATCAATGTGTTCGCAATAGAATTCCCAACAGGCCTATATGCATATAATATCAAAAACAGCAGCGATCTCCACCCGCCGACATGATGAAAACAGGTCGCGGTTACAAGAAAGAGAGCGCTGCGCCATCCCAAGGCGCTTCTCATTCTGAAAAGTATATATTCTTTTGAACTTTGTCATCTCAATTCTCATCCTAGGTTTTTCAATTTGGTATCAATGTGTTCGCAAAAGAATTCTCTACAGGACTAAATGCATATAAACTCCAAAAGCCCGGCTTACCATCCGCAACTAACAGAGAAAGTGAGAGAAAGTTACCCGGGAGCGCGCAAGAGTGATAAAATGTTTACACTCTTCACTTTGGACATCTCAATTCTCGTCTTAAGTCTTTCATTTTGGTATCATTGTGTTCACAATAGAATTCCCTACATGAGCATGCAAATATAACGTCCAAAAGCCCTGCATACCATCCACAACAAGCACGGAAAGTGAGAGAGTTACCCGCCTTGAGCGCTAATAAAGAGCAATAAAATGGGTATTCTGTTTTCAACTTTGTTACCTCAATTCTGGTCCTAGGACTTGCATTTGGGTATCAATATATTCGCAATGAAATTCCCTACAAGAGTATATGCATATAATGTCCAAAGCCACAGCAAGACCGTCCCGAAAACGCCACTAAAGTTGCCGCACGGAGGACTCAATGCTGAGTCCTCGCCAGACTTGCCCCTGTTTTGCAGAGGACTCAATGCTGAGTTATCGCCCCGCGAAAGTGTTAAGAGTCTGTTAACAATTATTTTTATTTTCAGTATGCTGTATAGTTAAAGCTTCTAAAGATGACTACAAGTCATTGTAACCTGCACCCATCAGCATAAAACTACTTGGGTTGCTTTAAAAAGTTACCTTGCTTATTAGAAAGGTGGTTTATCTTGAAATTGTGGAAGATGATAAAATGGTTAAATGGCAAGAATGTGTGTAGCAAATTACTGTATATCGGAAATAGTTTGAGAATATTCATTTATTCCCCATATTCCCAAGAATTCCACGTTTACCAGAATCCCACATACCACTAATTATATACCATTATTATATAAAGCAAGCATCCCTGTCAATAATATTTACCACTAATGACTTCTACAACAAATTCCCATGGATTCCATGAAATTTAATGACATCTAACACACATCAGGCAAGTTATCCCATCAACCAATTTATAAGCAACTTGGGCCTAAAAACAGTCAGGTGAATGGAAATACAAGGCCACCAACATCACAGCATTGCCAGTCACACACAGGGTTCTATCCCAAGTTCTATCCCAGGAGGCAGACAAGAGGAGCTCCAGCTTATTTCAACAATCCTAAGTGTTGTAGTACAGGATGATGATAGTGAGTGGTGTCCCAGACAACATAAAGGTATAGTGCTTTTGAAAAATAGGTGAGATAACAGGAATGTGCCAAGGGAAGTGAAAAAATTGGATGAGAAAAAGTTGCCCTAGTGTTTACAGTGCAGAGAACAGCATTCAAGATGGCCGCCGGTGGCAAGAGGAAATACACAACAGAGCTTGATTTTGATGGTTTCAGTGAAGAAAGCATTGAGATAACCAGTCTATACAACAAGTTGGCAAAATTAGATACTATAGTGACCTCTCATATAGAATTAATTAGTAAATTGAAAGAAAGTAATGACCATTTAAATAGCAAAGTTGTATGTCTTGAGGGTGTAGTGAAAGACCTGTGCAAGGATAAGATTAAATTGGAAACAAATTGCAAAGCCATGGAAGAAGAAAATAGTCTCTTAAAAATAGCTTTGGAAGAAGTTAAAGTAAATTTAAACACAAATGACTACAATAGGTTAGGCAAGGAAATTCAACAGGAGAAACAGCTTTTGTCAGCACAGATGGAGGAAGTTGCACAGGGAATAGAACAGTGCAAGAAAGATATGCAACTCACTTATGCGCAAGTGGCCAAGGACAAGGAAAAAATAGAAGAAGCAGTAAAAGAAGTCAAACACTGCAGCAACCAAGATAAAACAAACATTAGGCTAGAAGTGAGAAAAGAATTGGCATCTAACCCAAAGTTGGTGCAAAACACAGTTGATCGGAGTAAGTCCCTGATCATTTTTGGATGCAAAGAAAAGGAGATAACATCTAGGTCAGAAAGAGCTGTAGAAGAAGCAAAAGTAGTAGATAAAATTGTTGGCCTCGTGGAAGGTCTTACAACCAAAGAGAATGTGTGCGACTACAGGAGAATAGGCAGATATGTAAAAGGGAAAGATCGACCTTTGAGGATCACCCTAAACGGTGCCAAACAGATGGAAGAAGTACTAAGGAATGCCAGAAAATTACAAAGCGTTGAGGATGGGAAAGGGTGGTCGTTAAGACGAGATCTTTCAAAAGAAGATAGAGAGAAGCTGAAACTGAACCTCGCCGAGGCAAAACGTTTAAATGAGAGCAGGAATGAAGAAGAAATCAATTCTTTTTTCTACAAAGTGATAGGGGTAGGCAGACCAGTAAAGTGGTACATAAAAGCAAACCAACAAAATCATTAGAGAAAGGGGGAGTGAAAAATAAGAAGATGGGGAACAAGTTCCTGAAGATTGCATACACCAACATAGATGGAGTAAGGTCAAAGATACTGGAGTTAAGTGATATAATACAGCTGCAGACACCAGACATTGTTGCACTCACGGAGACAAAACTTGAAGATGTTATTTTAAATGAGGTCATATTCCCAAGGGGCTACTCAATTTGGAGACGGGACAGAAAAATTAGGAAAGGCGGTGGCGTTGCTGTGCTGGTGAAAGAACACCTAAAGGTGAACGAAATAATGACTACCAATCCACAAGAAGTTGACATAATAGCACTAGAGATCTGCCATGAGGATGATAAACTAGTGATCATAAATGCATATAGTCCACCGCTAAGCAGCACATGGTCAAAGGAGGAGCTAGATAGTAAACGAGAAGGTCTTATAACGATAATGAGAGAGATCATAGCGAGAGCGGATAACGATAGTTCACGACTGTTGATAGTCGGCGACTTCAACTTGAAATCCATAGACTGGGAAGCATATGAAGCTAAAACAGAAGATTTCTGGACCTGTAAATTTGTAGACCTCATCCTGGAAACATTCTTGTATCAACATGTTAAACAAGCTACGAGGATGAGGGAAGGTGACGTTCCCTCCATGCTAGATTTGATATTTACCAGGAAGGAGGAAGAAATATTTGACATTCAGTACCTTCCTCCCTTGGGTAAAAGTGACCATGTCTTTTTGGGATAAAGTATGCAATGCGTTATAATCTGGAAGAAAATATGATGGTCGATGCAATTGAAAAACCTGACTTTAGGAGAGGACATTATGGCAACCTTAGAAAATTTTTTAGGGAGTATAATTGGACAGACTTGTTGCTAGGCAAGGAAGTGAATGAGATGTATGTCAAGTTTTGTGAAATATATGATAAAGGCACAAAAAAATTTATACCAAAACAGAGAAGCAGAACTAGGAAACAGGATTGGTTCGACAGAAAGTGCGAGAGGGCCAGAGACCAAAAGACACAAAAATGGAATCAATACAGGAAGAGGCCAAACCCCCAATCATACCAGCGATACAAAGATGCGAGAAACAACTACACGGCAGTGAGGAGAGAGGCAGAAAGAAATTTTGAAAAAGGGATTGCAGACAAATGTAAAACAGAACCAGGTCTATTCTATAAATTCATAAACAACAAATTGCAGGTAAAGGATAATATTCAGAGGTTGAAAATGGGAAATAGATTCACGGAAAATGAAAAGGAAATGTGTGAAACATTAAACGAAAAGTTCCAAAGTGTGTTTGTACAAAATGAAATCTTCAGGGAACCAGATACAATAAGAATTCCAGAGAACAACATAGAGCACATAGAGGTGTCTAGAGACGAAGTGGAAAAAATGCTCAAAGAGCTAAATAAGAACAAAGCAGTTGGTCCAGATGGAGTTTCACCATGGGTTCTGAGAGAATGTGCACCTGAGCTCAGCATCCCTCTTCAACTGATCTTTCAGGCATCCCTGTTTACAGGAGTTGTAGCTGATGTGTGGAAAAAGGCTAACATAGTTCCAATTTACAAGAGTGGAAGCAGGGAAGACCCCCTTAATTATAGACCGGTATCATTGACAAGTGTAATAGTCAAAATATTGGAAAAAATAATTAAAACTAAATGGGTAGCACACCTGGAGAGAAATGATATAATATCAGACAGACAGTATGGTTTTCGATCTGGTAGATCCTGTGTATCGAATTTACTCAGTTTTTATGATCGAGCAACAGAGATATTACAGGAAAGAGATGGTTGGGCTGACTGCATCTATCTGGACCTAAAAAAGGCTTTCGACAGAGTTCCACATAAGAGGTTGTTCTGGAAACTGGAAAATATTGGAGGAGTGACAGGTACGCTTCTAACATGGATGAAAAACTTTCT
Source organism: Procambarus virginalis (assembly GCA_020271785.1). Lineage (NCBI taxonomy): Eukaryota > Metazoa > Arthropoda > Malacostraca > Decapoda > Cambaridae > Procambarus > Procambarus virginalis. The sequence continues at coordinate 14,588,956 of WNGS01165523.1, read as the reverse complement.
GACTGATAGAAAAATGAGGGCTGTGATCAGAGGCAATGTATCGGACTGGAGAAATGTCACAAGTGGAGTACCACAGGGTTCAGTTCTTGCACCAGTGATGTTTATTGTCTACATAAATGATCTACCAGTTGGTATACAGAATTATATGAACATGTTTGCTGATGATGCTAAGATAATAGGAAGGATAAGAAATTTAGATGATTGTCATGCCCTTCAAGAAGACCTGGATAAAATAAGTATATGGAGCACCACTTGGCAAATGGAATTTAATGTTAATAAATGTCATGTTATGGAATGTGGAATAGGAGAACATAGACCCCACACAACCTATATATTATGTGAGAAATCTTTAAAGAACTCTGATAAAGAAAGAGATCTAGGGGTGGTTCTAGATAGAAAACTATCACCTGAAGACCACATAAAGAATATTGTGCAAGGAGCCTATGCTATGCTTTCTAACTTCAGAATTGCTTTTAAATACATGGATGGGGATATACTAAAGAAATTGTTCATGACTTTTGTTAGGCCAAAGCTAGAATATGCAGCTGTTGTTTGGTGCCCATATCTTAAGAAGCACATCAACAAACTGGAAAAGGTGCAAAGACATGCTACTAAGTGGCTCCCAGAACTGAAGGGTAAGAGCTACGAGGAAAGGTTAGAAGCATTAAATATGCCAAAACTAGAAGACAGAAGAAAAAGAGGTGATATGATCACTACATACAAAATAGTAACAGGAATTGATAAAATCGACAGGAAAGATTTCCTGAGACCTGGAGCTTCAAGAACAAGAGGTCATAGATATAAACTGGCTAAACACAGATGCCGAAGAAATATAAGAAAATTCACTTTCGCAAACAGAGTGGTAGACGGTTGGAACAAGTTGGGGGAGAAGGTGGTGGAGGCCAAGACCGTCAGTAGTTTCAAAGCGTTATATGACAAAGAGTGCTGGGAAGACGGGACACCACGAGCGTAGCTCTCATCCTGTAACTACACTTAGGTAATTACACTTAGGTAATTACAAGGTAGCAGGCAGCAGCAACAACACGGCAGATTTGCCACAAATCACCATGTTTCCAGACATCACCATCTCCACTATCGACAGCATCTTACAAGTTAACTAGTCATGACATCATCATACGATTCAAACATCAACTGCTGTAATTAATCCATATCAAATATTCATCTAAAATGCCATACTGTGTTTGTGTCACTATAGTAACAGGCATTACAAGTAGTATTAGAGTAAAAGGCTCATGTTTTTTTTTATGATTTTTATTTAAATTAACACTTTGGCGTGCCCCCCTCGCCACCCTTCAACTGTGCGATTTGGGTCCCAGGGTTTCACGGGAGCGCGCGTTAATTCCGAAAAGTGTATACTCTCTTCAACTTTGTCACCTTAATTCTAGTCCTACAAGATTAAATTTGGTATCATTGTGTTCGCAATAGAATTCTCTACAGCACTAAATGCATATAAACTCCAAAAGCCAGGCTAATTACCCACCGAAAACAGAGAAAGTGCGAACGAGTTACCCAGGAGCGCGCAAAAGCGATAAAATGTGTTCACTATTTTCACTGGTCACCTCAATTTTCGTCCGAGGTCTTTCATTTTGATATCAATGGGTTCGCAATAGAATTCTCTATAGGAGCATTAGCATATAAAATAAAAAACCTGGTCACGCTCCAACAGCCGACGAGTTGAAGACGGGCCACGTTAGCCGCGAGTGAGCGCCCAGACGCCTTCCAGCTAAACTCCCAATTCCTGCCCACAAATGTTTAGTACTATTGTGTGTTGAACATGACATAGGCGTGTAGGGAAGACATAGGCGTGCATTTTAAAACCAGTCCCCAAAAAATCGGATAAGAACCTGATTTTTGGTGATTATTTAAAGTGGATGACGCAATGCTGCGTCATGCCCGGCAGCACCGCCAGTAAACGGATGACGCAGTGCTGCGTCATGCCCGAGCCAAAGTGTTAATCTTGAAGTAGAATCGGTTTTCTTTTGCTATTAATTTTAGTGGGCAGTGTTGATGAACAAATAATTAATGGCTTGTAAATTTTATTTCAGCGGGCAGATTCTCGTCAAGCATCACTATTAGGGGCAGCAGAGCTCTTTAGGAAGGCTAAAAGTGAATTTGCATGTCAAATGACAGAGGAACAAATAAAGTTATTCAAATGGCAGGTAAGCTCATTCCTACATAAATTATAATTTTTTTTATCAAGAAGTAACAATCTATGTATTAGTATGGAAAATATCCATGTAAGTTATACATCTAACTTTGTGTTGTCCTGGTGGTGTGTTCACTATCAGTCATATAATCATGAAAATTCATTACAGAATAAGATGTTTGTGCTGTAACTTGGTCACTTCCTAAGTAAAACCAGGTGCCAGGTAAACTCTACCAGGTGCATTATGCAGTTAAATTTTGTCTAGTGCTACTGCTTCATACCCAACACAGTGGAGAATACTTCAAAATGCTCCTACGAGGCATCACATAGAGGAAGAGAGTCGACTAGAAAATTCTCAATCTATTCCCGAATGATCATCAAAAGATATATTCCTCTATACAGTAAAATGCAACCTTAATTCTGTGAACAATGAGACC
>WNGS01165523.1:14557340-14581483 GCA_020271785.1 Procambarus virginalis | reverse complement strand
CCAGCATTGGCTGTTTCTTGTTCACAGTAAATTTAAGTCGGTTGAGTTTTGTTGGGTTCCCAGCCATATTGGTGTGTCTTTAAATGAGCGTGCGGATGTTGCCGCCAGGGAAGCTGTCCGCTCTTGTCCCATCTCTCGTAAAGGTATTCCTTATTCTGACTTTTACCTGGTTATCCATTCCTCCATCCTTACCCGTTGGCAAGCTTGTTGGTCTTCTGTTACTGGTAACAAACTACGTTCTCTTAAAGGTTGTGTGTCCTTGTGGCCGCCATCCTACCACCGTAACCGGCGTGGGAAACGGCTCTGGCGGGGTTGTGTATTGGCCATGCTCGCTTAACTCACGGTCACTTGATGGAGCACCGCCGCCCTCCTTATTGCCCTAATTGCATTGTTCCTCTTACGGTCGTGCATATCCTTGTTGAATGTCCTGACTTCCGGGACGAGTGTGTGTCTTGTTTTCCGACCGTCCCCCTCGGTCGCTTGTCTCTCGATAGTATTCTTGGTGACTCGGATACTTTTGATATTGTTCGCCTTATGCGTTTCTGTTCTCGTATTGGCGTCCTTGGTGATATTTAGCGCTCTCTGATTATCTCGCACATTTGATGGTGCTACATAACCTTCCCGGTTTGGTGCCTTCTTTTTGATAATTACTTACTTCAAAGTTATATATAATGAACACCATCTTTGACACAGATACAACTTGTTAGAGCAAAAAACTAAATAAATAAAGTGAGATACATTGAAAATAAATTGACAAAGTTATTCCTGTGAGGCAACTTGCCTCATTTTTTACCAAAATAACATAACTTCTCCAGGCCACTACAGCTAAACTACAAGAGGTAGACACTTTATACTTGGATTTTTGTGCTTCCTAGGTACTAATTAACAATATCAAAAGACAAAATATTGTGTTTGAAACAATTTATTTTCGGTGTACCGCGGGAATATTATTATAGAAGGTGCACAGTGCTGGAGTTAATCCGACTTTCCCATTGTCACAGATAGGTAAGCAGTAGCTATGTCATATTCCCTTAGTTACAGGTACCCACTACCAGGTGGTAACACCACTTCGAGTTCCAGCTCCCAGTGTCAACAGAGCTCAGTCTGGTGCCAGTAACCACCCATCAACACATCTGGAAATGGGGTATGGGAGAGGGAGCAGAGTTGCTTCATAACATTCAACACTTTCTCAGGGGGAGCCCAGTCGGTTTCCTGAAGCTATCCAGGCTGATATGTATGTATTGGCTATTCTGACATCAGTCAAAGTGCATGGAGTTCTGCCTACCGGGGACCACGAGCCATAACCTGACCCCCTCAGAGAGATGCGAGGAGCAATGGCCTATAGAGACCCTCGTGTGGTTGGAAGCATTCTATGTCTCCCATTGATCGGGTATCATCCAGAAAGGTAGGTGTCCCAAAACAAACCCCTATTCTGGTGAAAAAATTGCTACCGAAAGCCAAACGAGTGGACAGAACTCCTCAAATGAAAACTAGCAACTAGCATGACGTCATTATGTTGCCACGTTGCTATCTGTGCAACCCCCCTCCCCTCCCCAGTAGGGGGAGCCCCAGACTCTCGTGCCGGCAATTCAACCACCAGTTCTTGGATGATGTGAATACTGGCTGGTCGGGTGCCTCTGGCTCCAGCTTTGTTTTCAGTTACTGTGCCTTGTGGAGTGGTCTGTCTCTACAGGGGGATGTAATATTCTACGGTACTCGGGCTGCATGTGCCTAGGGTTATCTTCCCTAGGTGCCTGGTAAGTAATGCCCTTGGGGCTTGGGGCCACCTTCCACAAGTCACTCTAGGGTTTACCTCCGCTGTGCTTTTTACTGCTTGGTAATTGGCCTCCCTTGGAGTCTGCTCGGATCTTGTTGCCCTTGTTTGCCTCTGGGTAGGAGGTAGTTTTCATCACTGGTTGGGGCGCAGGATACTGCACAGCTAGTTATCACCTATTACAGCGGCCGGCTCTGTTCCGCCTGGGTACGTTGACCTCTTGTGGGGGTTTTCTTTTCCCTGCCAGGTGGGGGGGGGGCAGGTCTGGCTTTGGTTGCCCCCTGTTTACTTGGGTCCCCCTTATTCTATATTGTGTTTTAGTGGTACCCCCTTGCTTGGCCCCCCATGAGTGGACACATCCCGGGGGTTCAGCTTTAGAAGTTTGCTTGGTAGTTTTGGGCGCCGAAAATAATATGGTGTTTAATGAAGATAAGTTCCAGCTCATGCGCTACGGAAAAAATGAAAATATAAAAACGGAAACCATGTACAAAACTCGGTTAAATCATAACATAGAACGAAAAGGCAATGTAAAGGATTTGGGTGTACTCATGTCGGAAGACCTAACCTTTAAAGAACACAATAAAGTAGCAGTCTCAACTGCAAGAAAAATGACAGATTGGATAAGAACCGCAGATTTTGCATCCAGAGTGGAAAAGTATTTTGCAGCCCCAAACTGATCTATTATTTCTTGTATCCGTGGCAAAGGATACACATCACCTTTAGTAATTTCGTTGATCTTCCGGTAGTCAACACAAAACCTATAACTACCATCCAGTTTACGTACCAACACCACTGGCGACAACCATGGTGATGTACTAGGTTCTATCACATTCTGCCTCAACATCTTCTGACACTCATCTCTAATTACTTCCTTCGCCTGTTCCGGAAGCCTCCATTGACAGGTATAAATAGGAGGATGATCACCTGTAAGAATAACATGCTCGATCCTATCCAGAAGCCCGATTTGATCATCTTCTGTTGCAAACAGTCTAGGGAATTTACGTAAAATCCCTCTCAAAAGTTTCCTATCTGACTGTTGCACATGTTGCAAATCCAAAGCCGAGATTAACTTATCAACTTCCTGAGTATTACTACTTTTCCCTGTCTCGGTCTTGTTTCCCCTGTGTACTACTATCTGTAACATTCAGCGCACTACATTGTGCTGTGGTGGCTGGCATCTCCTCCTGGCTTTGATACTGAAAAATTCCCGTATTTTCCACAATCGTAGCCTGAGACACCCTATCACCTGCCCTGAAATGATAGGTTTTGTGCGAGAGATTGACAACTGGAATAAGGGCACCTTTATCAAGCACTGTGATCAAATGATGAGGGATCAACAACCTGTCACATCTCCCAGCCACCTGAAGGGTGGTACCTGGTGCAATGTGATGTCCCACTGATACTTTAATGAATTCAACTGAATGGGGTGGGCAACATTGTTTCACCAAGGCATGTAACCCACATGATTTCTTATGTGTCTGGAAGAGACTTAAACAACAACTTAGGGTAATGAATGTTGTACTTCTGTTTCTTGCTAATGGAAGCAATTACTGGAGGATGATCTACCATTTTAATGGGATAAACTACCTGGCCCAACTTTAATCTGCACTTCCTTGCTCCTTCTTGAGCAGACAATGAAAAGTTAACTCATCCCAGAAAATCCATTCCCAATAAAATCTGACCAGGAATGCAAGATTCTCGACAATTGTGCAATTGTGTGAGTAAGCTTCTCCCTTACCCACTTCAAAATTAAGAGTAGCCTGGCCCAAGATATTAATATGTTGACCATTAACTGCTGTTAAATGCTTCCCGCAACGCTTAAGGCTTGTCTCTTTAAGTGTGCTGAAGGCTGACTTTTTAATGAGCGTTGCTTGACTTCCGGTGTCCACAAAAACTGTCAATCTCACACCTTCACACGTAGGTCTGCCAGCAACGCACTGACCTGTTCTGGGTCATCCTTGACCCGTGTGCTCGTGCACACATACCTGTAATGGCCTCAGCCATGACACCTCCAACAACTTTCATCACCAATTTTACACGTCCCAGAAGCCCGCTGGCTACATTCCCCAGCAACTTCTGTAGAGGCAACACTAGGAATGGGGGTAGGGGGGGAAGAGGGGTGGAGGGGAGGTGAGGAGCAAGGTGTAGGATTAATGGAGGGGGTAGGGTGGATAACCGGAGGGGTTGGTTGGATGTGTTGGGGGGGGGGGATAAGAGGGAGGGTGAGGACAGGCCGGGGGTAGGTTGTGGAAGGGGGTTGTAAACAGGGGGTTGTAAGGGTGGGAGTTGAGAGGGAAATGTAGTTTTCCACAATTCCAGTAACGCATCAACAAGGGTTTGGGTGGTATGTGGCTGGGGTTGGTATGGGTCTGCCAGGGATTGGGGTGGACATGGGTTGGCCTGGAGGTAAGGTTGGGGAACGGGGTTGTAGGTAGGTAGGGTTGGGGGTTGTAGGCAGGAAGGGAGCCTGGGTAAGGAGGGTATGAGGTTGAGGGTTGTAGGCAGGGAGGGGTTCTTGGGTAAGGATGGGGTATTGGGGAGGGTGCGTCTGCATACATTGTCCATTCATTGATAAAAACCATTTTCACCCCTAAACGTAACTTCAAGACCCGTCGTCGGATCAGGGTGAAATTTTAACACACGATTTGGTTTCATAAATGACCTCCAGTAAAAACACAAAACGTCTCCTAACCTCAATCCTTGGAAAAATTGTTCCGTATGTCCAAACTGGAAGTACCATTTATCGCCACCCTTCCTAATCGATTTCTCGAGCCCCAGTGAGGACCATCGCCTGTTGACAAGGCGATGACAGACGACGGCGGCAGAATCTCACTGACTACACTCCACCAATGAATGAATTTCTTAAGTCATATTATCCTCTTTTCTCATTCGTAAAATTAATACACACGCAGATAGAATACACGACGGCATCGACAACCATTTATTACTTGTGAAACAAAACACTGTATACAATGTTGCATAAAAAATACATGCGCAATTATAAACTACATAAAAATGTTACGTTAATTGTTAATTGATCGAAACTACTAGAATGAACTTGATAAAATGTAGTTAATTTCCACTATATTTATTTGACACTCGAAGATGGCTGGTAACGCAATTATAAAAAATTAAAGTAAGAATGTCTTGTCTCTAAATGCAAGACCAATATAAATCTTGGAAAAATATTGACAATTACCGCATTCTTGAACAAAATATACTGAAATTATACAGTGAATATTATCGTGAAAGGAACTACACTGAATTTATTGTAAATAATTTAGTTTAAACTGTTTTATTTATCAAAATAATCTAAGTCTTGTTGACCAGCGCACAATTAGTACAACACTTTACGTTAACTGAATTTCTTAACTATTTCGTTTGTAATTCTTAAACACACTAGGACTGAAGACGTTACTAGTACTTTAATACTGGCGCGATGTTTAAGACTTCAACAATTATTTAATTCTTAACGCCCGACGCTAACAACGGTGCTCAGAAATAATTATAAGTATTTATTAATTAAAAAAAAATTAATGATAAATTACTTATTTACATTACTTACTGAACTCGATGTTTACATAGTACAGTATACACTTATTCATCGCCGGTCGCATTGTAGAATGATGAGAAATTAACACTGATAGCCGCGACGCTACAGAGTCACGCTGAATCTTAATTAAAAATTAGTAAATATTTTCCTAAATTATAAATTAAATACTGGCGCGTAGTTGACTTGTTACTTTAACCGAATATAACACTCACTAGACGCTTGGGCACTTGGGAGAGCGCAAACAATTACAGACCGCTGTCTCACTGAGCGCTAGTAAAACCGCTAGAAAACTCAGTCCAACGCTAATTCGCTTAAATGACCAAAAATTGACTTTTGGTCTCTCAAAGTTCTAACTCGGATTACTTTAATCACACACTTGAATTAACATTGACGACCCGATGAACGTATGGCTAGACACAAAACTAGAATTTATTCCCGAAACTGAGATTTTCCAAGCGACTTTGAAAAATGTCATCACAAAAATTTTCCACGATTTTCACCAAGTCTTTCATGAATTCACTTTAATGCACTGCACTTCACTTCACTTGAAAACAGTAAAACCACCCACCAGTAATTCTCTCAGGAATTAATACTGCTCAAACAAAACAAGGGGAACACTTAACTAAAGAGAGGATACTGAACTTGAAAGGGAACTTAATATGCAGGGAATTTAATTTAGTACTTAAGGAAAACTCGATTTAACCTATAACCGTCCGTTCCGGCCCGCCCTGTCGCTTTTCCAAGCCTAGGTAGCCGCATCCACCTAGATCCCAACAGTATCAAATAATCCCGTCCTTTGCGGTCAATTGTTAGACTAGATAGCGGAACAACCGACGGATCTAACTGTCTGACACCACCGTAATTCCGTTGCTAGAGAATCTACTAGGCCATCCCTCGGTGAACTCTTGGTACCTTCATGGCTTTACCGTAAAAATCTAGCGATTGGGTCGCCTAACACGCCCTCGGGGATAATAATTAGCGTCCTAATACTTCCCCGCCTTGACAATTCGAAACCTAGAATTGTTGCTGCGAAAACCACCACGCAGCACCCTTGTCCGTAGTTGCAGAGGGTCGAGTAAATAATACCCTTTCCAACTACCCAAGGCGGCCTCCACCCTTAACTGCCTGCTTAGCGCATACACTTAACTGCATATAATTAAACTTACCAGCCCTTCGCGACACTAGAATCGCCTACTCTATGCGAATCGCACAACATAGGATTACCGTCGACCTCTAGCTCGTTGCACCCGGCTGAACTCTCACCACACAGCATAACCGAATGGACAGACGCGTGAGGCTTCAATAGTCGTCAAGAAATTATTGAAAACACTGCTGCTACCATTGTAATAACCCAGAACCCTTGTAATCATTCTGAACGCATTCCTTGCTGTTATACCACTTTCTCCTTCTCTTCGCTCTCTCATCCAATACCCCAGTGTAACGCTGTTACAGTCCAGTATGACCCCTCACTGGACTGCCACAAATATAAACTGAATATTAAATGAGGAGAACACAACAAGAATAAGGGTTATTAATTATAACTAATAATTAAAAATCATTAAAACACTACTACCACCACCTTCCCAACATAAATGAATGTGTCTAAAATTATTGTCCCCCCCCCCCCCCCCAGGAAGGAAGGGACTCAATAATCATGGAACTCAAAGGACCAGTAAATGAATCTTAATGGCTTAATACTGTAATCTTACTGAACTGAATGGGAGATTCTAGAGCGGCTTTACTATTTCATACGATGGAGAACACGGGGGAATTTCTAGTACAGCAGATAAAAATCACAAGAATGAATAACAGTCATTAATCAAAGGGAACAGATAACTAAACACAAATACATTAAAATACTTTATTATTGGAACCCATATATTTAAATCAAAATTGAAACATAGCCTACTCTAAAAACCCTACAAGGCAAAATGGAATGTAATACCAAAATACATGAAATAAAGTGCACAATACCTCGAAACCACACTGAGGCTGAGATGTTAATGGCTTGCCCCCCCACAGGTCAAAGGGACCTGACCCCACCAAGCTCCAGAACACACTAACTAATCTTTATTAAAACACTTACCACTGGGACAGGCTCCACCCCTTAGTTCCTAGGCCCAAATTAACTCCGCCTATCCCAAGCCTATGGCCAATGGATTTAAACATAACTAGGTGATCTAGCATACGAGCCAATGGCATGGACAGGCACTACCCTGAGGGACTCTGCCTCTCTACTCAACCAATGAACACAGAGTGTAACTCTTAGGCCAGCCAAAACTCTTGACTTGGCTCCACCCCCTAGGCTCCTTGGACATAGGCCTGTTCTGAAAGTTCTGTTTTACTCCCGTAGGATCATGAACCGTTCCCACGCTACATCAGGAAACCCAAACGGTCGTATGGCTCCGAGCTCCCTCACTCAAAAACAGAACCAGGTCTATTCTATAAATTCATAAACAACAAATTGCAGGTAAAGGATAATATTCAGAGGTTGAAAATGGGAAATAGATTTACGGAAAATGAAAAGGAAATGTGTGAAACATTAAACGAAAAGTTCCAAAGTGTGTTTGTACAAAATAAAATCTTCAGGGAACCAGATGCAATAAGAATTCCAGAGAACAACATAGAGCACATAGAGGTGTCTAGAGACAAAGTGGAAAAAATGCTCAAGGAGCTAAATAAGAACAAAGCAGTTGGTCCAGATGGAGTTTCACCATGGGTTCTGAGAGAATGTGCACCTGAGCTCAGCATTCCTCTTCAACTGATTTTTCAGGCATCCCTGTTTACAGGAGTTGTAGCTGATGTGTGGAAAAAGGCTAACATAGTTCCAATTTACAAAGGTGGAAGCAGGGAAGACCCCCTTAATTATAGACCGGTATCATTAACAAGTGTAATAGTCAAAATATTGGAAAAAATAATTAAAACTAAATGGCTAGAACACCTGGAGAGAAATGATATAATATCAGACAGACAGTATGGTTTTCGATCTGGAAGATCCTGTGTATCGAATTTACTCAGTTTCTACGATCGAGCAACAGAGATATTACAGGAAAGAGATGGTTGGGTTGACTGCATCTATCTGGACCTAAAAAAGGCTTTCGACAGAGTTCCACATAAGAGGTTGTTCTGGAAACTGGAAAATATTGGAGGGGTGACAGGTAAGCTTCTAACATGTATGAAAAATTTTCTGACTGATAGAAAAATGAGGGCAGTGATCAGAGGCAATGTATCGGACTGGAGAAATGTCACAAGTGGAGTACCACAGGGTTCAGTTCTTGCACCACTGATGTTTATTGTCTACATAAATGATCTACCAGTTGGTATACAGAATTATATGAACATGTTTGCTGATGATGCTAAGATAATAGGAAGGATAAGAAACTTAGATGATTGTCATGCCCTTCAAGAAGACCTGGACAAAATAAGTACATGGAGCGCCACTTGGCAAATGGAATTTAATGTTAATAAATGCCATGTTATGGAATGTGGAATAGTTGTTGTTGTTGTTAAAGATTTGCTACCTAGAACAAAAGGTTCCAAGTAGCACGGGCTGTGGTGAGCCCGTAGTGTAAGTGTGGAATAGGAGAACATAGACCCCACACAACCTATATATTATATTAGAAATCTTTAAAGAATTCTGATAAAGAAAGAGATCTAGAGGTGGTTCTAGATGAAAGCTATCACCTGTGGACCACATAAAGAATATTGTGTGAGGAGCCTATGCCACACTTTCTAACTTCAGAATTGCTTTTAAATACATGGATGGCGATATACTAAAGAAATTGTTCACGACTTTTGTTAGGCCAAAGCTAGAATATGCAGCGGTTGTGTGGTGCCCATATCTTAAGAAGCACATCAGCAAACTGGAAAAGGTGCAAAGACATGCTACTAAGTGGCTCCCAGAACTGAAGGGCAAGAGCTACGAGGAGAGGTTAGAGGCATTAAATATGCCAAAACTAGAAGACAGAAGAAAAAGAGGTGACATGATCACTACATACAAAATAGTAACAGGAATTGATAAAATCGATAGGGAAGATTTCCTGAGACCTGGAACTTTAGGAACAAGAGGTCATAGATATAAACTAGCTAAACACAGATGCCGAAGAAATATAAGAAAATTCACTTTCGCAAACAGAGTGGTAGACGGTTGGAACAAGTTAAGGGAGAAGGTGGCGGAGGCCAAGACCGTCAGTAGTTTCAAAGCATTATATGACAGAGTGCTGGGAAGACGGGACACCACGAGCGTAGCTGTCTTCCTGTAGCTACACTTAGGTAATTACTCGAAACTTGAGAATTACGATAATTCGTCACTGTTCTTAAAACTGTCAAATGGTTAGTGGCAAAGGCAGGAGGAGAGGGGAAATGGATTGGAAAAAGGGGATTGGAAATGACTGGGAGACAAATGATTTGGAAAGATTGGAGACATAGGGATTGGGGAACAAGTGACTTGACCACCTGCCTTAGGGGTTATTTGACTGATAAGAAGGGGAACTGCCCACAGGGAGGGGGAGAATGACCAGAGGTCGGACTGAGGACTGACACATACCATTACAATAGGGATTTGTTTTGGGGCACTTACCTTTCTGGGTGCCTGTCTCAGTCGATGGCAGATATAGAATGCTCCAAAATCACATGTGCATTTCTATAGGCCATTGCTCCTCATGGCTCTCTGAGGGGGGCCAGGTTCTGGCTCGTGGTCCTCGGTAGGCATGGAAGTCCACCCACATTGACTGATGCCAAAGTTAGGGATATCCATGTCAGCCTGGATAGCTCCAGGGAGCCTCCGGGGCTCACCCAGAAAATGGCATTTCATTATATTCAACACTTTTTTTTTTTTTTTTTTACTTGGAGATTTGGAGATGGGCTGGTTAATTTCCATAAATCTATGTAGGCAGAATGATAGTTTACAGTATTTTTATATGCAGTACAGAACAAATACTGTACAAAATGAACTATGCTACTGCTGCATAAACCATTTATAACTAGCTTCATATAACTTCTTAGAGCATTTTTCACTTTGAACCATTGCCACCACTTCTCACACATGGTACTTCCAAGGCATACTCACTTTTCTCAATATATTTTCCTTTTCTGTTAAAATTCATTTTTTTTCCATACCTGGGTCAGGATTCATCAAGCATTTAAATGTTTTCAAGTATAGTGGCTTTGTGTGTTTTAAACAGTTTACAAGCTTAGAAACTTCCCAACTTACTTATTATTGTTATAGAGTACAGGTTTCATAAGTGGATGCATTACTGCTTGATGAATCCTGATTTTGGTTAAAAGTGACTCGTGGTGGTAGACATCTTTTCAACTCTCAAATAGCAAAATAACCAATGAAAAATGGATAAAAATAAGAGTACCCAAAGATTTTGCTACATGATCAGAGAAAATGGATGTGGTCATGACATATTCGGTTGTAATAGGGCTTTGACCACCACATGAAAAAGTAATATAAATAAGCTTTATTGCATAAGTTTTATTATTATCTAAGTAAAGAAATACTATGGAAAAATCAAATATAAATTTATTTTCTGGGTGACCCCTCTGAAGCAATCACTGAGCAACTCATCCTCCTGTTTAAACAGTACCTATTGTGACGATCGTCAGTAGTCAGAATTCGTACGTTCTTAGCTTTTAGATAGTATACTGACTAGTAAGGAATTCTTTCAAAATAAATGTAACTAAAACACAAACCTAAATATTCCTAAGCCCAGTATAGCACACACATGTACTATATTAGGCCTCAGATATCATGTATTATACCTAGGGAGGTTAGTATAGGTTAGTTTAGTTTGTCAAAGCTACACAAGTAAAAAAAAATTTTCGGTTTGTCCAACTCAATAGTTCAGATTTCTGCTTTCTAATTTCGTTGTATGTTGGTATATATACTATGGTCCTTGGCGTTACTATAAATACTACCAAAACAGAAGGATGGGCTGCACTGAGACAGCTACCCAATATTTAGCCACATCTATTATAGGCGTTCTGTTGGCCTACCGCAGACTTAGCCCCCTTGAAGAGGCACAGGGAATAGGGGATTGTTGCTATCACCCTCACCTGGGAAAGCATCCAGAAAGTAGATGAGAAAACATATAATTGCATGGTTCAAGAATACGAAGCACCAAAACAGCCAACAGACACTGCAAACAAAAAAATACTGTATCTCAAAATACAATAGTTCATTTGAAACTGGGTTTGAAATAACTCCTTGCATGCATGTGCATAGCTATCAGTTGGCACTAACCTGGCCAAGTTGGCATCCCACACCTAGTCCTGTTGCTTATGTGATTATGTGAGGTGTTCTACATCTCGCCTTCCCTAGCCACATGGCTGTCCAAGTTCTACTTCTTCTCCATGTTAAGTAATTACCTAAGTGTAGTTACATTATGAGAGCTATGCTCGTGGTGTCCCATCTTCCTAGTACTTTTCATCATATAACACTTTGAAACTACTGACGGTTTTAGCCTCCACCACCACCTCACAGTTTGTTCCTACCATCTACCACTCTGCAAAAGAAAATTTTCTAATATTTTTTCGGCACCTCTGTTTTCTTAGCTTGAATCTGTGTCCTCTTGTTCGTGAAGTTGCTGGTTTCAGGAATTCCTCTGTCAATTTGGTCTATTCCTGTTAGTATTTTGTAAGTGGGGATCATATCGCCTCTTTCTTCTATTTCCTAGTTTCGGCATGTTTAATGCCTTTAGTCTCTCCTTGTAACACTTGTTTTTCAGTTCTGGAAGCCATTTTGTAGCATGCAGTTGCACCTTTTCAATTTTATTTATGTGCTTCTTGAGAATTAGGCACCATACAACTGCTCCATATTCCAATTTTGGTCTCACAAAAGTCATGAATAGTTTCTTGAGTATTTCACCATCCACATACTGTACAGTAACTAAAAGCAAGTCTGAAGTTGGAAAGCGATGCATACGCTTCTCTCACAATGCACTTTGTGTTCCTCTGGCAACGGCTTACTGTCCAAAACCACTCCTAAGTCTCATTCTTTAGAGTTCTGTAATTCTTTTCCACATAATTTGTCAGTTGTGTGTGGTTTATTTTCTTTGATTCCACATTCCATAACATGGCATTTATTCACATTGAATTCTATTTACCACTTGACACTCCAAGCACTTTTTTTATCTAGATCAATTTAAAGGGCATTACAATCGTCTGCATCTCCTATCTTCCCCAGTATCTTAGCATCATCCGCAAACATGTTCATATAATTCTGCGTTCCTTCTGGTAGATCGTTTATGTAGACGATGAACATTATTGGTGCAAGAACTGAACCCTGTGGTACTCCGCTAGTAACACTCCTCCAGTCAGATACATTGTCTCTGATTACTGCCCTCATCTGTCTGTCAGAATATTTTTCATTCATGTCAGAAGTCTCCCTGTCACCCCTCTAGCATGTTCCAGTTTCCAGAACAGCCTCTTGTGTGGGACTATCAAAAGCCTTTTTAAGGTCCAGATGCAGTCAACCCAACCACCTCTTTCCTGTAGTATCTCTGTGGCTCTGTCACAAAAGCTAAGTAGATTTGTTACACAGGATCTTTCTGTTCGAAAAACCATACTGTATGTCCATTATGTCATTACTCTCAAGGTGTTCAACTCATTTGGCTTTAAATATTTTTTCTTGTGTTTTGATTACTGTTAATGACATGGGTCTATAATTTAGAGGTTCCTCTTGACTACCATTTTTAAAAATTGGTACTATGTTTGCCTGAACAAATTCACAAGGGCCGTGACGAGGATTCGAACCTGCATCCGGGAGCATCCCAGACACTGCCTTAATCGACTGAGCTATGACAGGGTTAAAAGGGTTGAAACCGAAGTTCTACTGAACTTACTGGATCCTCAGCTCGGTCGATTAAGGCAGTGTCTGGGATGCTCCCGGACGCAGGTTTGAATCCTCGTCATGGCCCTTGTGGACTTGTTCATTTGATGCATCACGTTAGTGTGATCTCTGTGTATGTTTGCCTTTTTCCATATATCTGCTAAGATTCCTGTGCCTAAGAATGTCTGTAATATTAATTGGAGTGGAATGCTTAGCTCAGTTGCACATTCTCGCAGCACCCAAGGTGAAACTCCATCTTGTCCAACCGCTTTATTTCTTCCTAGCCCCATGTGTAAAATTTCCACTTCGTCTTGAGATACCTCTACGTATTCTATGGCGTGTTCTGGAATTGGTATTTGGTCCGGCTCTAAAATCCTCATTTTGTACACACGCTTTGGAACTGTTCATTTAGCATTTCACACATTACTTTTTCTTTCTCAGTAGTGCTGTTCCCTGTTCTCAATCTCTGGATTTTATCTTTTACAAGCAGCTTGTTTTTAATGAATTAATAGAAAAGGCCTAGATCTGTTTTACATTTGTCCTCTATATCTTTCTCAAAGTTCCTTTCTGCCTCTCTTTTCACTGCTGTGTAATTGTTTGTATTGCTGACATGTTTGCAGGTTAAGCCTCTTTCAGTATTGAACCCATTTTCTTGTCTCTCTTCTCTCTGGCCCTCTCACAATTTCTGTTGAAGCAATCCTGTTTCCTGGTCCTGCATCTGTTTTGGTATGAATGTTTGTGTACCTTCAACGTTTATCTCGTAAAAATTTGGTATACATCTCATTTACTTCCTTACCTAGCAACAACTCTGTCCAATTAAACTCATTACAGATCTTTCTAAGTTTCCCATAGCGTCCTCTCTTGAATTTGAGTTTATTAACTGTTTCAATGTCCCCCATTCTCTTCTAGACTATATTGCAAAGCATATTTTATTTCCAACAGGACCTGATCACTCTTTCCTAAAGGAGGAAGGTGCTGAATGTTAAATATCTCCTCCTCTTTCCTGGTGAATATTAGATCCAGTATTGACAGAACATCCCCTTCTCTTTCTTGTTGCCTGCTTGAAGTAATTACCTAAGTGTAATTACCTATGTGTAGTTACCCAAGAGTAGTTACAGGATGAGAGCTACGCTCGTGGTGTCCCGTCTCCCTAGCACTCTTTGTCATATAACACTTTGAAATTACTGATGGTTTTGGCCTCCACCACCACCTCACCTAACTTGTTCCAACCGTCTACCACTCTGTTTACAAAAATGAATTTTCTTGTATTTCTCCGGCAGCTTCGTTTCGTTAGTTTAAATCTATGACATCTTGTTCTTGAAGTTCTGGGTCTCGGGAATTCTTCCCTATCAATTTTGTTGATTCCTGTTACTATTTTGAACGTAGTGATCATATCGCCTCTTTTTCTTCTATCTTCTAGTTTTTGCATATTTAATGCCTCTAACCTCTCCTCGTAGCTCTTGTCCTTCAGTTCTGGGAGCCACTTAGTGGCATGTTGTTGCCCCTTTTCTAGTTTGTTGATGTGCTGCTTAAGATATGGGCACCATACATCTGCTGCATATTCCAGCTTTGGTCTAACAAAAGTCGTGAACAATTTCTTTAGTATTTCTCCATCCATGTATTTAAAAGCAATAATGAAGTTAGAAAGTGTAGCATATGCTCCTCGCACAATGTTCTGGTCCTCAGGTGACAGTTTTCTATCTAGAACCACCCCTAGATCCCTTTCTTTGTCAGAATTCTTTAAAGATTTCTCACATAATTTATAGGTTGTGTGGGGTCTATGTTCTCCAATTCCACATTCCATAACATGGCATTTATTCACATTAAATTCCATTTGCTAAGTGTTGCTCCATATACTTATTGATGTGTTGACACATCAATGTCTCCAGAATGAAGTTTACAAATCTCCTTGTCCAAATGTCCTCCTTTCTTGCTTTGTTGGCCTCCCAGTCTATTGTTTTCAAGTTGAAGTCCCCCAGTACCTTTAATTATGACTTATCCCTAATTTCAATCTCTCATGACCATTATGAGGCCTTCTTGTTTATCTTCCAGTTCCTCCTTTGTCCATGTGTTGCTTGCTGGTGGGCTGTAGGTTATCAGTTTATCATCCTGATTCCAGACCTGCAATGCCATTATGTCAACATGTCGAGGGTTTTCGATTATTAACTCTTACCTTCGGGTGTTCTTTCACCAGCACAGCCACTCCACCCCCCTTCCTAGTTTTCCTGTCACATATCCAAACTGAGTAAGCTCTTGGTAATACAACCTCACTTAAAGTATTTTCTTTGAGTTTGTGAAGAAACTTTTTTAAAACTACACTGTGCAAATCGCCTTTAGGCACTCTGAGAGTTGTGCTAATTTTTTTTTAATTAGGCTATATTTTAATGTTTTCATTACTCTGTTTTGAAATGGAAATAGTTGAGTTTGGAAACATTTTGACATTAACTTTACCTGAACATTTTATTTATTTTATTTATACATATACAAGAAGGTACATTGTGAATGTGGGGATACATAACTTGGTAATTACAATCTTGTAAAGCCACTAGCACGCATTTATAAAAACAACAAAAATATATCCTTGACAATTGCACTAAAAAGTTTTTGCTGAGAACAGGTGTGCAGTGCAGTGGTTAAAACTTAAAAAAAAAAAAAAAAACTTTGTAGTTTCTTTGTTAGTGTGACAGTATCTGGGACCTTAAGTTGAATTATATCTCTTGGCTACAGTATTTTGTATCTCAATCTATTTTGGTAAATACAATTTTCAGGAACATGTTCCCTTTCCCTTTATCCTTTACTTCCCCTTCCTCTAATGTTTGTTGCTTTGTTTTTCATGTACCATTTCACTAACTTTCCAGTCCCCTAACACTTTGTAGAAAAAAAAATTCTTTATCATTTCTATTCCTATTTAGACGATTCGCTTCATCGAGGTTTGTTCTCAGCTTTTCTGTCTTCCTTTGAGAGGTCTTGTCCTATTGACCAACGTTTGCCATTCTACGAACTGTCCTGTGGGAGCCTTTTGCTAGCATACAGTTCCTAGTTTTTTGGCATTTGCTTCAAGAGTGTGTTTTCAGGCCACTTTTAAATAATCTTGACTTGTTTTTGTGCATTGAGCTGCCTGTAATCAGGGCTTCCTGTCCTAGGTGCTCATTTGCACTACCTCTTCACTGACAAGTTCCTTCTTTAACATGTTTGGTAGTTTGCCTCCTGAGAGGCCAGTCCAACTACTTTGGCTGACGGTAGATCAATGGTCTTGCTTTGTGCAGGTCAGTGTTTAATCCTCGACTGTCCAAGTAGTTGGGCACCATTCCTACTTCCCCCAACCCATCCCAAATCCTTATCCTGATACTATCCCAGCACTATATAGTTGTAATGATGTGGTGCTTTCTCCTGATAGTTCCCTTTCCTTCCTAAGAGACCAGGCTACTGGAGTGTAGAATCTCGCCCAGGATGCTGCACGAGTCATCAACCCCTCTGCGAGACCTTGCAGTTGGGGCGTTGTATTTTGTTGTGGGATGCATTAGGATGCGTGCATTTATATGGCATGCTATGGATGCCCGTTATATACTGTACTGTTCTTTTGGCAAACATCCCTAGTGTGATCACACTGCCAGCCTACAGTTGCATTTAGAGTCAGCTGTCGATTTGTCTGTATCTGCGGAAACAGAGTACCAACTTTCTTCCATGTCATAAGAAGGCAAAAAATTTTGTTGATCATCCCTTTTCTCCATCACCGAGGAGGCGATGAGCCACAGGAACTCGTCTTCGTTTATGATGGTTCCGAATAAAATAAGTTCAGAAGTGATACTGAGCAACAATGAGACTCACGCATCCCTAAGACATTACCAAGGCCTTCAGGCTCTGGTAACCCCTGTGAACTATGGCGTGGCATATCATGGACCAACCCATTTGTTGGGTTGAATAGCTTCATGCTCTCCTCTTGAGATGTGGTTTCTGCTTTTTTTTTTTTTTCCTGGTGGGCAGTTTTTTCACCTGCATCCATCTGCTTTTCTGCCAAAGAATGAGACTGCTGGCTTCCAAAAGGGTTCTTGGTAATTAATGCTTGGTTTGTTCAGCTGAGGGTTCATCATCTGTTGTGTCCAGTAGTGGCAGTTAGTTGCTACTTGCCCGTTACCAGTTCTGCTTTGGTGGTTGTGCTGTTTCTTGATTCAGTTTTTGTCATTCACCATTCCAAAGCATCTTTGTCCCAGGTCATCCACAGTGTCACTAAAGCGAAGGCACCCTGCAGTTTACTCTTGGGGCCCATGATGTTCATAGGTTCATGGTGTTGGCTGCCATTTTTCTTAATTGACATGGACTGATATTCAGTCTCGGGGGCTTTAGAGATCTAACAAGGTTTTGGCAGTTAGGAATCTGGTCAATGTTCCTGGTCCCATTTGGGCTTGTGTTGCCCTGGGCTGGGTTTCCCAGACTGGTGTTTCTTTTTTTGGCATATTACTGTTTACAAAGAATTTATACATTAGCCAACTCTTTCCAGTCGATCACAATCCTTTTGAACAAGATCTCGCTTTACTCAAAAACCTCTTGCTGGATACCAGCAAATAATATCCTGCTACTCCTATCAAGTAGCTTGCTTGGTGCTAGCTGGCAGAATTGTTCATATACAGTGGTACCTCGGTTTAAGAGTTTAATTGGTTCCTGGAGACGCCTCGTATTCCGAAAACTCGTATTCTGAAGCGAATTTCCCCATAAGAAATAATGGGAAATGAATTAATCCGTTCCTGACTACCCCAGAAACCCCATATCAAACTAAATTTTTATACCTAATTCATCTAAATAAACCTACAAAACTATGTTCAAGTTATTACTTACATTGCTGATGAATGCTGTAGGCGTATGGAAGATGGTGAGGAGGGGGGAGGAGGAGAGGAGTTACTGTTTGGAAGGGGAGTCCCCTTCCATTATCACATCAGGCAATGAGGACCTTTCAGGTGTGCACTCCCTGGGACGTTTTATCTGAGTGCCACTAGGTCCTGGCTGAGGCTCTCCTCTATTGTCATCCTCACATGGGCTTTCTGGCCTTTATCCTTACCACTGGCTTTCTTGGGACTCATGGTGAGATATATAATAACAAATTGTATAGTCAAATCACCAAAAATCCAACAATACACTGAAAATCCACGAGAAGAATTGATGAGAGGTAGTCACTGAGCGCGAGACAATGGTAAACTGAGGGGCGGACGGGCGGAGGGGCGACGATCGCCCAGCCACCACGCGCTAGGTCAGCCTGTACGCGTATCAACAAACTCGTGTCCCGAGGTAACCCTCGCCTTCCGAGACACATTTTCCGAGGAAATCCTGCTCGTATTCCGAAAAACTCGTATACAGGGACACTCGTATTCCGAGGTACCACTGTATATATATAGTCAGTTGTAGAGAAACCTGCACTGCTTGCATTCAGCCATAAATTTTTGTCCTTTTAAATTAAATTTATATATTGTATTTGCAGTTTTCATACAATTTCTTGTATGAAAAGCAGTGTGCTTTTTATATCTATTAATATAATTCTTAACGGAGATTATTTAATGGGGGGGAAAAAAGGCTTTGTAAAATCATTTCCCAGGTTTATTTCAGTCACCATCAAATAGGATCACATAGCTGTGTGTGGAGGAATTTTTAAGAGGTTTGTGAATATTGTAAGATGTCCCTGTATATGAACATATTTTTATGTAAAAATTATCCGAAGTTGAATGCTGTAAATTTTTTTTTTAATTTTTTGCCTGGCTAAAATCTAATGGTTTAAAAACACACAACCAATATCCTAAATTCACCAGGTGAATGCAAGGGTAGATATAGGATTTTGAATTACTTTTGTTTACCACAGTAATTATCATCTCATAAGGAAACACAAAATTTTTGGGCATATGGCAAGGGTCAAACTGTCAAACTGTTTATGGGTTAAACATCTACATGTAACAAACCTTGAGATTCATCAGTGATGATAATTGGTAATTCAATCAGTTTATTAATATTTAATTTTTGTGAAAGTAAAAACAAGTTTTCATGCATTGTTTTAGAGCAAGTGTATTTAATATAGACAATAAAAGCTTAAATATTTTTGCCCATAGATGAGGCTTGAGGAGAGCCACCATAAACCTTACGCAAACAAGTCCCTCCATGACACCGTGCACCAGCTGGTATTGGATGGACACATAAAAGAGGCAGAAAAATTGAGAGCAGAGTTTAAAATCCCTGAAAGAAGGTTCGTTTAGAAAAGTTATATTTTTATTCATTATTATTTATATTAAAAAAATTAGAACAGTTTGCTTAGGGACAGTGCTGTACAGTAATATTTAAATACATTGTGGGAAAATGACAATTAACTGGGCAGGCTAAACTTTCATTTTCCAGTAAGCACCTGCAGTGAGTTAATAAAATTTGAATATAATCATAAGTTGCATAAAGTTCCTACAAAATGTATGGACATTCTAAAGTATGCTAAGAAATACTTAAGACAGATGAACTAAGATATTTATGAGTAGCAAATTTCATATCTTTAGCTAATACAGTATTGATATAGCAAGGCATGAGAAGACTAAACCACACACCAGACGATGAGGAGACGACGATGTTGTGAGATTTTTCTCTACGCCTACCTCCCTTAGGAGGTGGACTACAAGTTTAAAGGCTGCTCTTGGCAGTTAAGCATGAGTCCAGTAGAAAAAGGAGAAGCAGGAGCAAACCGCCAGGCTTCCACCAGCAGGGGTGAAAACCTGTCCACAATAGGCCGCTGGTTCCTCCTAGTTAAACATGACGTTAAAACCAATAAAGGGTAACCGACGGGTTCTCACAATCAAATTTTTTATTTGTTGTGTAGCGCTATGAATTGGAATTCGAATTCCCAAGAGCACAGCCGTCATATCAAAGATCAAAACAACAATATTATTATATCAGATCATGGGTGTGGCACAGGATAGTTGAAGGTTGACATCAAAGACCGTTTTCTGTACAATAAACAATTTATTAATAACAAGAGACTAGACTACTACATTAAAACAAAAGAATGTCAATGACGTTACTCGAAGTCCTTCCTGTGACACTATCAATGACAGCTAGACACCAGCCCCTCGGACTGCATAATGAACTAACTCGAACATAAGCGTGCCCACAGAGGAATCAACAAGCAAGCAAGAACTAACAGATCTATAATCACAATTACAACAAATGACACAGTGAGTTCTGATACACGTCTCCAGTAACCTCCTAACTGTTCTACGCCTCAGTGCAGTCTACACCTGCAATAGCGGTTGCAATGCAATCAAATCAGTAGCCTTTCAATGACATCAATAACTAATGGGTTCACTGGCAACTCCAGCACCCTTCCTCAAATTAATATTTACGTTAATGTCCATCCAGTGGCACCATAACCAACAGCTAAATAGCAACCCTTGCTGTGTGGCTGCATACTGAACTAACCTGAACACAGGTGTGCCCACTGATGACGCAATATTGCAAATTCAAAGAAAAATATCACAGACTAAGTTACACCACAGCGAGTGATTTAATTACGTTAATGTCAATCCAGTGGCATTTGCAATACAGCTATTCAACAGCCCCTCGAGAAATGACAGCAGGCTCCATCCTGCTGACACTTCGGGCTGACAACATGAACTACTGACCAAAGTTGTCCACTGATGAAACAAGCAAGCAATCAATAGTGACACAAGCAAGCAATCAATAGTGACACGACTTCCTAGTGGCAGCTACTCTAATCACAAGCTTAAGGTCCTCCCGCCCAACAGGAGCGACCCCCGTAATCAGGTGGGTAGTCTAACAGTGACTCCCCCTATCACAACTAAAGTGAACAAAGTCAGGCAAGGTGGGATTCTGGGACACAGCTCCACTCATCCCTAAGTTACTTTACCCTCGTCATTAGACGATAACCAAAAGAAATTGCCTTAATCAATTACAACATTGATTATGTGAATAATGATGGAAATTGACTGATCACAGCAGTCAGCAACAAGTACTACTTTAATCACATAACAAGTGTCTCACGCTAGACAACAACATGATAGTACTCTACGTTAACACAAGTCCTCTTGTCACAATAACTCAAACTCTTAATTACATCACACTTGACTCCTTGCAAGTATTCAGTGAGTAATTCTTAATTAAGGTCAAACGGACCACTAATTACATCCCAATTGAGTTACGTTAACTAAGCCTACCCCAAGTGGGTGGCTTCTCAACAGTCTGTGTATCATTAATTACTTTACTTACTACTAATGAGTGCTAATTACCCTAATTAACCTCGAGCAATTAATTAACTGTCACCAGGACCGACCGATAATTCATACATAAATACGTCTCACTCCGCACTGCCTAAGCAGGTCTCATCAAACACTGTGAATTCACGGAAGAGGAGTTAATTACTAATTAACAATGAGTGCAACTTAATCCACTGTCACCAGACAGAATATGATTAATATAACGTATTATGCTAACCCCATGACCTCGCTTTACCGAGTCATCTGAGTCCTCAAGACTCCAGACGTTAATTACTCACTCACTAATTATCATGAGCCACTAATTGCCCTAACCCCGAAAGGCAGTTAGTCTCGAGCAACTGACGTTAACACTATCACTGACAGACTCTGACAGATCCTCTCCCACTACGTGAATTCATGATGAGAATGCTAATTACATAATTAGCTAGAGTGGTCAATTAATTGTCACACGGACAATTAATTGCACCGGACACGTATTCCCACAAGCTCAAGTTCAACACTGTTCTCCCATAACAGCACTCACTCATTCAACAACTTCAAGTGTGCACCCCTTATCCAGTTAATTACCCCTAATTAACTCACTGAATCCTCAAGTTCTCAACACAACTTAAAGAAACAAAGTAACCCTAAGGTTACATAGGTCACACATATAATGGCATGCAAAACATAAAATAGCACTGCCCACATACGGTTGCGACTACTGCAACTCGTTAATTACTATGCCCACACAGTGATAACACACGGTTTTGCAACACTCAAGGTATACCAATCTTACTGTCCCTCTAATCTTGCAAACGTTGCAAAAGATCGCCCGATCCCGGTTGCTTCAGCAAGACAATTTACGTTAATATAAGCACCGTCGCTCTACGCGGACAGCTGGCACTAATTCTCCCATAATTAGGCAAATTAACTAATTGCTCGCTCTCATTAAGTGACTGAGAATTTCCCTGAATACTCAAAGGGTCCCCTTAAATCCTCAACACATTCCTAGGACAGTAATAACGTATACCTGATACACTGCACAACCTGCACATAATGATACCGTCAGCATGCCCCCCATGCTAATGACATCATTAGGCAATCAGTCAGCGATCACATCTACTGACTCACCACACAACATAATACATGCAACATGCAAATGAAACATATGGAAATGGCCTCCATAAACAATGTAAATTAATCACCAGGTAAATATACAGACCTCAGGATATCCACTAATAACCCTGCCCCACGGGCCTGCTTAATTAACTCTAACCTGGCCTAATTACATAATGAGGTACCATGGCACTAACCAAGGCTGGACGATTATACAGAATCGACAGACTGGATCATTTATATGATGATTTTCTACACTGACTGGTCCCAAACTCTAGTCAGTCTACACACAACAATATATCTACAGATATATAATTATATCACTACATGATTTACTGTGACAATTTCCCTCTCCAGGTACTGCCCCACAGTCACCTGGGCGTGCCACAGACGGGTGTCTCAGCTGCTTCCCTAGCCTGGCCGGGCTAGGGGCCCACACAACTTTTCTTTATTCTCTTTTAACTGAGACCCTGTTATACACTGTTAAAGTACTCACGTTCCGTCCACACATTTTCTCATTTCCAGGTCCTTACACACCTGGCTGTCAACACTTAGCTTGCTCCTCGTGCGTCGACAAGATGTGGCCTTAGGCTGTCCTGGGAATGTGGCCAAGGGGGTGGCCAAAGGTGGTGGCCAACATGTGGCCACTGCGTGGCCTTCAGGAGGGTGGCCACGGGTGGCGCGTGACGTCACAGCACCCCACCCCACCCGGGCTGCTCGCGCGGGGTAAGGTGGGTGGGTGACTGGGCGGCCGGTGGGTGCCCGCGGGCGCGGGTGGCCGGGGGGCGTGGCGGGTGGCCGCGTGGCATACACACATGTGGATGGGGAATCACCACTACCCCCCAACACACTAGAGCATGACTCGCTCTTACACTGGGGTGACAGGAGTGACACTGGCCGGCGTCACCTCCCCATGGACGACGTCGGGCGGAATTCAAAGTCCAAGTCCCAGTTTCTCGCAAATTTGGGCTTCGACACACCCAGGGTGGCTGGAGTGCCATGCAATATGAGTAAACTGAACGACAGGAGCGATAACGGTGGTGGGGGTGGCAGGCCCGCCACCCCCACCACCTAGACACTCTTCACACCCTGGCTGCCCAATTCAAACTACTCTTTGGCGGGCTAGAGAGACTCACATCCCCATATTTCTCCCCTACCTTGTCTTGACCAATCAGCAGGAAGCCGGCACTGTTCCTCATGCCGCTTCCAATCACAGCTCTTCGCGCCAAAACTCGGCATAGGAGCAGGGGTGCCTAGACCAATCACACAGTGCCCCTCGCCTGTGGCGTGGCGTGACGTCACAAGGAGGGTGAGGCCTAACACAACGTCTCAACGTCTCCCTTGGTGGGGGGGAAGGCAACGTTCCCCCACTGTCCCCCCTCCCCCACTAACGGTTTTGTGTTATACTACCTCTCAAATCTCCTGTTTCACAGAACAGGAAAATTTTGCTGTAATTCTCTCTACAGAGCAATCACAGACCTCTAATTAGTTTTAACTGACAGCATTTAACATAAGCTTTCATATGACACCCAACAAGTATATGAAATTTGAAAGCTTCAGTTTCTAGAGTCCCTAGAGCGACTAGCCTATTCTAGAAACTAGGAAAACTAGCTGAGGAGATTCTACATCTCCTCA
>WNGS01165523.1:14542286-14557240 GCA_020271785.1 Procambarus virginalis | reverse complement strand
TTTGTAATTACCTAAGTGTAATTACCTAGTGTAGTTACAGGATGAGAGCTACGCTCGTGGTGTCCCGTCTTCCCAGCACTCTTTGTCATATAACGCTTTGAAACTACTGACGGTCTTGGCCTCCACCACCTTCTCCCCCAACTTGTTCAACCGTCTACCACTCTGTTTGCGAAAGTGAATTTTCTTATATTCTTCGGCATCTGTGTTTAGCTAGTTTATATCTATGACCTCTTGTTCTTAAAGTTCCAGGTCTCAGGAAATCTTTCATCGATTTTATCAATTCCTGTTACTATTTTGTATGTAGTGATCATATCACCTCTTTTCTTCTGTCTTCTAGTTTTGGCATATTTAATGCTTCTAACCTTTCCTCGTAGCTCTTGCCCTTCAGTTCTGGGAGCCACTTAGTAGCATGTCTTTGCACCTTTTCCAGTTTGTTGATGTGCTTCTTAAGATATGGGCACCAAACAACGCTGCATATTCTAGCTTTGGCCTAACAAAAGTCATGAACAATTTCTTTAGTATATCCCATCCATGTATTTAAAAGCAATTCTGAAGTTAGAAAGCATAGCATAGGCTCCTTGCACAATATTCTTTATGTGGTCCTCAGGTGATAGTTTTCTATCTAGAAACACCCCTAGATCTCTTTCTTTATCAGATTCTTTAAAGATTTCTCACATAATATATAGGTTGTGTGGGGTCTATGTTCTCCTATTCCACATTCCATAACATGGCATTTATTAACATTAAATTCCATTTGCCAAGTGTTGCTCCATATACTTATTTATCCAGTCTTCTTGAAGGGCATGACAATCATCTAAATTTCTTATCCTTCCTATTATCTTAGCATCATCAGCAAACATGTTCATATAATTCTGTATACCAACTGGTAGATCATTTATGTAGACAATAAACATCACTGGTGCAAGAACTGAACCCTGTGGTACTCCACTTGTGACATTTCTCCAGTCCGATACATTGCCTCTGATCACAGCCCTCATTTTTCTATCAGTCAGAAAGTTTTTCATCCATGTTAGAAGCGTACCTGTCACTCCTCCAATATTTTCCGTTTCCAGAACAACCTCTGGAAAACTGGAAAATTGGAGGAGTGACAGGTACGCTTCTCATTGATATATCATGCCACTGTGATTTCATTGCGGTGTAATATAATTGTAAAACACAAATGCTCACATGTGCATCTCTCCCTGCCCCATCCTACCCTGCCCTGCCCACCTGTCTGCCAAAAGTTCACTGAACATTGTTATACTAAACCTTGATTTGTGCATACCATCCTCAGATGTTTTAGGTTCTTTGCAACATTTGAAACTCCTGCTGGTATAGTTGTTCTTAATCAGTATTTGAAGCTTCCAGTAAACATATGCTAGTCTGAAAGTGACATGATTTTTTTAACAATATAGGAAGACAAAATTCCTGTCTTAAATACAATTTTTTTGTGTGCATGCTGATAATGGCTGATATAACCTTTGTGCAGTCTAAGGTTTAATTAGCCCCTTTTTATATAAAATATTCTAAAATTGTACTTTTTTTTTTTTAAAGATACTGGTGGCTGCGGGTTATTGCTCATGCTGAAGCTGGTCATTGGGAAGAGTTGGCAAACTTTTCAAAGAATAAGAAAAATCCTATTGGTTTTGAGGTATGTTTGAAGTGAGAAATGTTTACATATTGTTTTATCATTGGCATACTGTGTTTTTACATAAGTAGAGGAGTGGGAATAGTGAGGTAAGTAATCTAGAAGATCTCTTTAATCATTAATATATTCATTTGATGCTGATGCAAAATTATGGAAGACTGGGAATGATGGGGGGTAACTGTGATACCTAGCAAAGTGAGCTTGTAGCACACCGAAGGTGGTCTGAAAAATTGCTTCTAGACTTGAACCCAGACAAATGCAAAGTTTTGAGGATAGTTACTAGAATAAAAAGACCTACACAATAGTCCAGAATGAAGGCAACACTTCCCTGCATCAATTATAAGACTTCAGATTAGATATCAGCCCAAATCTAATGTCAGAGATGTGCAAATGCCAAACTGACCAAATGTCTGAAAACTTTGAGGAACTTGGACACAGACGTTCCATGTACTATATACAACCTATGCAAAACCCACTCTTAAGCTTACTGCTTTGGCATGGAACTGCCAACTGAAAAGAAAACAAAATTAAGAAAGTTTCTCAGATATTCAACAAGGCTTGCTCCCAAGCTGAGGCAACAGAGCTATAAGGCTATACTGAAGGGAACTGGACCTTGGCATACTAAAGAAGAAAAGGAACTGAGGGGACATGATAATGATATTCAAGATTGTAAAGGGGCTTGACAAGGTAGACAAAGCAGCATTGTTCAGAGTGATGGATAGCAGAATGAGGTAGTATAAATAGAAACAAGTCAGATGCCTGGAAGAATTTATCTTACTCTAGAGTTGTAAATAAATGGAGTAGGTTAGATGAAGTGGTTGAAACTAACTCAGTACCATATCCACCACCCATCCATAATTATTTGCATTGTATTTCTTATTGCACAACCATGCACTTGTTGGCCAGCACAACACCCATGACCACCGCAACAAACACACCCACCACCTTGTTGTCTTTGCATCTGTATCCTTTTACTCTGCAGTCATTACAACTTCTGTAATTGTATAGCCACCCTGTTTGCATAGGCAAAATTATAGTAACACTTAATTATTAATTATTATATTATTAATTATATTATTATTATTATTATAATAATATAACAATAATAGTTGTAATTACTATTACTCTTCCTTCTGCTCGGTCTTGAGGGAAGCCAGCCTCGGGTGAAAGAGGGCTGTGGCGATCTCTGTAACCCATAGGTGTAAAGCTCGGAAGTCTACCTCCTGGGGCTTGCGCGGTCCAAGCTCTGCTTCAGGAGGCTGGAGTCATTCTTGGCCTTGCTGGGGTGGTTCTTCTCCAGCCCCAACCAGCGGTCTTCTCCAGCAGTCTCCGGGTTTGGAGTCCCTCTGCCTTCTTTTACCAACTTCAAGGTTAACTCCAGAACTGGAGCCCCTAAGGCAGTTTGTTGTTGCCTTCAACCTCGTCCTTGCAGTTCCTGTGACGGCGCTGGAACCAATTGTATTGGCGCTTGCTTTCCATTGGAGACTTTCGGCGCCGTGGAGAGAGAGGACCTGCTGCTTGGGTGACAGCTTCTCCTCCATATTAACTTACCCTGGCTTTGCGCCCTGGAGAGGCCAACCCAGACCAACAACCACAGTGCAACTCCATAGTCTCCTATGACTGATGGATGCTTACTACTAATAATGACTTCGTTCAATTTTTTAAATTAGATTTTATTCCTGAAGAGCTACCCAGTTTGGAGACAACAGAAAAATTAGAAAAGGTGGAGGAGTTGCCATGCAGGTAAAAAGAACACCTGTTAATGATTCTGAGGATCAATATCCCCATGGCCCAGTCTTTGGCCAGGCCTCTTGTTTGGTGGTCTGGTCAACCAGACTGTTCGCTGCAGTTGCTTGCAGCCTGACATAAGAGTCGCAGCCTGGTTGATAAGGTATCCCCCTTAAAGATGTTTATCAAGTTCTGTTTTGAATACTGTGAGAGATCGGCCGGTTATGCTCCATATGAGAAGAGCGTGTGTTTAAAAGTCTTGAGCCTTTGATGTTGATAGTTCTCACTCATTGTGCCTATTGCACCTTTGCTTTCCAGTGAGGTTATTTTGCACATCCTGCCAATACTTTCTGATCTCATGTAGTGTTATTTCTGTGTGAAGATTTGAAATCAGTCCTTCTAGTTTTTTCAAAGTGTAAATTATGCATTTCTCCCACCTGTGCTCTCAGGAATTCAGATGTAAAAATTTCAGCAATCTCAAAAGTTTGTTTTATTGAGTAGATTCTAACAGTAAAAAATCTTTGCATACTCTACAGGTTAGCCATTTATCCAGCTTTGAATGGGGCTGTTAGTGTGTGCAACAATATTTCACTCTAAAAAGTATCATCATTGGTGTGGCAGCTCTTGTTAGAAAATTTTTTGTTATCCAACTTGTCATTTTTCTTGCAGATGGGACAGCTTTGTTATGTTCTTTAAAAGTAAGGTCTTCTGACATTATTACTATACTTCTAAGAGTTTTATATTGCTTTTACTTTCAAAAGTGTAGTTTGACTGCATTTTATATACGGGTTGTTTCAATATTTTCATTTCTTTCATAGCGTATTAACCCTTAAACTGCGCATACGCCATGAGGAACATATCCCATGGTGCGCATGGCGTATATATACACCATAGGGTGCCAGGCACGATTCAAGTGGCCCGCGGTTACACAGGGTTCACAGCAGCTTCCTCAGGGCTCTTGTAAACAGACGCCATGTTTAAAAAAAATTGTGGGCAATATTCTCCGGTGTGAGAGCCACAGTACTGTGGGAGCAACCAAGGCTGGCGCACGCAGCATGAGCTAACAGCATTGCTGTTCAGCTTGTGACCACAGCATCGCCTAAAAATGTCAAAATAAATATGTAACTGCTATTATTTATCGATGACAGTATTACAGATGACCCCTGACTGTGATAAAAATGACCAAGATTATGATAATAGCAGGATTGTTGTGATAATTAGTGCTGTGTGGGAGGAGGGAGATTACTGACTGTGTTACCACCTATTATTGTCTGCAGTCACCATACCAGCTCAGTGGTTCTCTATGGTGAACACAAATGTAGATACTTGCATATAATGTGTGTATTAGTGTAATAACAGCAAAAGGATTATGTTGGGAGGAGCCATTTGGATGACAGAGGTGGCATCGTTTGCATGACTTGTCTAGCTAGGTAGAGGGTGGCCACTATGCTCTTTGGGCACCCTACAAGCTTAGGTGTACAGTTATGGTGCATACAACATGTAGATACTTAATATATATACTGTGTGTATGTAGTGTAATAACACTACAAACAGTATTGTTGGGGGAAGAAATTTGAGTGTGCCTGACCTTGAATGAGTGAGGGAGGCAGCCACCAGCTCACTGTGTGTGCAGCGATGTCTCTTAGTGCCTGAACTAACTATATCAGCTTAGTTGTACAGTTGTGGTGAACAAAACATGTAGATACTAATATATAATTTGTGTATATAGTGTAATAACTGCAAAAACTATTTGTTTATTGCTTTATGAATGTAATAATTGAATCACTAATATGAACACCATACTTTTGAGTATAGCGATGATTCACACATTTTATTATATAAATCTATCACACTATACACTATTGAATAATATTACTGCAAAAAACTAAGAAAAAATCAGAGACCTTGAAATAATTATTTGATAATACAGTGGAACCTCGATTAACGAGTGGCTCTATTAACGAGTTTTTCCAGTAACGAGCAAGCCACTCGCAGCAAATTTGTGTCTATTGATGAGCTCGCCTTTATTAACGAGCGAAACCACATGGTGCTTCCTAGCGTCTCGCGGGTTCTCGCAAATTCTCGGACGCCTCCGACGCCAGTGTTGTTGTTGTATCTCACACGACAAGCATCCCTCTGGATTTATTTGCTCTTTTCTTTGGGTTTTTAGTTGTTTTGTGACTACAATTTGTAATACACAATGTCTTCAAAGAAGCTGCTTGCTAAAGATAGTGTTGTCAAGAGGAAGAAAGATACAATTACTGTGGATATGAAGAAGGAAATTATAGCAAAGCATGAGTGTGGTGTCTGTGTGACTGATCTCACAAGGGAGTATGGCAGGTCCTCATCAACAATTTACACCATTAGTAAGGGAATGAGGAGGTAAGGGAGGATGCTGCCTCTTCCACTGACATCACCCTGGTCAAGCAGTGACAACCCGGTGTGTGAACATGTTTAATGACAATTTGCTGTCTCGTTTTAGGGACATCCTAAAACAAAGACAAAAGCAATTGTCAATAGAAAAGTTCTTTCCAAAAGTAGAGAAAAGAAGAGCCAGTGATAGTGAACCACAACCTGGTCCCAGTGGGGTGAAAATCCCAAGGAGAGAGCCCGCCTGACTCGGAGGTGGATTCTCCTTCCACACCATAACCCCTCTCCTCCATCCCACCTCCCCATCGTCTCCCTCAAGCCAGCAACGACTCTTCATAAGGTAAAGTAAACATTAAAACAGTACAACAAAACATATATAATTACATGTGCAGTATTATATTTACATTAAAAAATGTCATACAAGTATGGATGTTTTTGGGAGTGGAACGGATTAAATTTATTTCCTTTATTTTAAATGGGGAAATTTGTTTCCAAAGACGAGTTTTCCAGGTAACGAGCTCGGTGCCAGAACGGATTAAACTCGTTAATAGAGGTTCCACTGTATCTTTGTGGCAACTCCTACCTGTCAGCTCGGGTAACGCTGACCGCCTCTGACAACCGCTCTGCCAACGCCCACATTTTGCCAGACTTCCTCGGCCTATTGTGCCCAAAATATGTCACCTACGATTTTTTTCCTCCGTGCTCAGGGAACACAAATTAACATTTTTAGAAGACGAAATAATTTTTTAGAATTTTTTTTGTCTTGCGCACAGGGGGTGTAAATCTCCTCAGGAGGATTCTCAGGAGAAAGGAAGCTTTGAGACGATCCCAATAATTTGTTTGGAATTTCTTTGAGACGATCCCAATAATTCTCCTCAGGAGAAAGGGAGGGAGCAAAGCATTGGCAAAGAATTATAGACCAGTTGCACTAACATCGCACATAATAAAAGTATTTGAGAGAGTGATTAGGAGTCAGGTCACCAATTTCATGGAGACCAATGACCTTCACAACCCAGGCCAACATGGATTTCGAGCGGGAAGATCGTGCCTCTCACAGCTACTTGAGCACTACGATAAAGTCACTGAGGCATTAGAAGAAAAACAGAATGCTGATGTGATATACACGGACTTCGCAAAGGCATTCGATAAATGTGACCATGGCGTGATAGCACACAAAATGAAGTCAATGGGAATAACCGGTAAAGTAGGACGCTGGATACTCAGTTTTCTGTCAAACAGGACTCAGCGAGTAACGGTCAACCATATAAAATCTAGTCCAAGTGCAGTTAAAAGCTCTGTACCTCAGGGTACAGTCCTTGCACCGCTGCTTTTCCTTATTCTCATATCAGATATAGACAAAAATACAAGTCACAGCTTCGTATCATCCTTTGCAGACGACACAAAAATCAGTAAGAAAATTACCTCGGCTGAAGACATTGAAAAACTTCAAGCTGATATTAATAAAGTTTTCGACTGGGCATCAGAAAATAATATGATGTTTAACAGTGACAAATTCCAGGTACTCAGGTACGGTAAAAATGAGGACCTTAAACATAATACAGGGTACAAAACACAATCAAATGTGCCCATAGTAGGAAAACAACATGTAAAGGATTTGGGAATAATGATGTCTGACGACCTAACGTTTAGGGAGCATAACCAAGCAAATATTGCGACAGCCAGAAAAATGATAGGATGGATTACGAGAACTTTCAAATCCAGGGATCCCATCACAATGCTTGTACTCTTCAAGTCACTTGTGCTGTCCCGTCTTGAGTACTGTTCAGTACTCACTTCCCCCTTTAGAGCAGGAGAGATTGCTGAAATAGAGGGAATACAGAGAACATATACGGCACGCATAGACGCGATAAAACACCTAAATTATTGGGATCGTCTCAAAGCTCTCCAAATGTACTCACTAGAAAGAAGACGAGAGAGATATCAAATAATATACACCTGGAAGATACTGGAGGGCCAGGTCCCAAATCTACACAGTAAAATAACAACGTACTGGAGTGAACGATATGGAAGAAAATGCAGAATAGAACCAGTGAAGAGCAGGGGTGCCATAGGCACAATCAGAGAACACTGTATAAACATCAGAGGTCCGCGGTTGTTCAACGTCCTCCCAGCGAGCATAAGAAATATTGCCGGAACAACCGTGGACATCTTCAAGAGGAAACTAGATTTATTCCTCCAAGGAGTTCCGGACCAGCCGGGCTGTGGTGGGTATGTGGGCCTGCGGGCCGCTCCAAGCAACAGCCTAGTGGACCAAACTCTCACAAGTCAAGCCTGGCCTCGGGCCGGGCTTGGGGAGTAGAAGAACTCCCAGAACCCCATCAACCAGGTATCAACCAGGTAACCCCTTAACAGCTTAAGGGTTAAGTAAAACTTTTTCTCATTAAACGTAGCATTATCCTCTGTGGCCCATTGAAAGATTTGATTAACATCAGATTGGGGGCTTGCTGTGTCCTCTATTGTCTACTCTCGTGAAAATCCTTGAAATCTGCAAAGGATGATTCAGTGCTATAGTTTGTATCGTTATCTACAGTATCGTATATTAGGGTGAGAAATTAATTTGGAAGTTAAAGATCCATCTCCTTATTTTGCCAGTACAGTAATTCTTTTTGTGTGCAATAGTACCATGGTCACATTTGTCGAAAGCTTTTGTGACATCTGTGTATGTTATATCAGCATTTTACTCGTGTTCCTGAAGGTAAGAGAATTAATAAATGACAATCCATGTGAATTTGGCATATTGACACTGGAGATTTGGAATCGGGATAATAAACTGATAATCATAAATGCCTACAGTTCACCAGCAACACATGGACAAAGAAATAGCTAGACGAATAATTGAAAGGTCCTCATAATGATCAAGAGACATTATAGTTATAGCAAATAGATAGATTTTTTTTTTTTTTTTTTTGCAGGGATATCCCTGCGTGGGCCATGATTGTTGGTACAGGTATACCTGTATATCAGTTATACCTGTATACAGGTATACAGTTGTTGGTATACCTGATCAACCAGGCTGTGAGCAGCCGCGTCAAACAGCCTGGTTGATCAGTCCAGCAACCAGGAGGCCTGGCCGACGACCGGGCCGTGGGGACTCTAAGCCCCGGAAGCACCTCAAGGTAACCTCAAGATAACCTCAAGGTAACATTACTTGGTATCTTCAATTTTAAATCAATAGACTTGGAGGCATATGAAGTCAGAACGGGGACATTTGGACTGGCAGATTCGTAAACCTTATCATGGAGACATGTTCCAACACATTAAGCAGGCCACAAGAATGAGGGAAGGGAATGTTCCATCAATGCTGGGTTTGATATTCACCAGGGGAAACAAGGAGATATTTGACATTCAGTAGAGTACTTTCCTCACTTGGGTAAGAGACCATGTCTTCTTGAAAATAAAATATGCAATGCATTGTAATCTAGAAGAGAATAAGAACAAAACTACTGAAAAATTAGATTTCAGGAGAGGACAACATGGGGGAACTTAGTGAGTTCTTCAATGAATTTGATTGGAAAGCTTTATTGTCAGGCAAAGAAATAAATGAGATGTATGCCAAATTTTGTGAGATAAATGAGGAAGGTAAAAGAAAATTTATACTAAGACAGAGGTGCACAAGCAGAAAGCAGGGTTGGTTCAATATAAATTGTGAGAGCCATAGAACAATAGACTAAACAAAAATGGAATCAGTGAAGGAAGAGGCATAACCCTTAAACATACCAGTAATACAAACAAGAAACACATTATTGAAAGAAGAGGCAAAAAAGAAACTTTGAGAAAGCGATTGCAGAGTAGTGTAAAACGGAATTAGGCCTGTTCTATAAATTCATTAAAAGCAAATTACATGTAAAGGATAAATTCCAGAAGTTGAAAATGGGGGAACAGATTCACGGAGAAGTTTAGTCTGAAACACTAAACGAACAGTTCCAAAGTGTGTTGATGCAAAATGAAGTCATCAGAGAACAGACACAATACAAATTTCAGAGAATACCGTAGAGTACAATACACAAGTGTATTGAAACAACGTGGTGACAAATGCTCAAAGAGCTACGAAGAAACAGTGAGAGAATGTGCACTTGAGTTGTGCATCCCACTTCAGTAACCTTTGCCTTGGCAGGTAAGTGGAAAAAGGCAAATATAATTCCAATCGACAAAAATGAAAGCAGGGAAGACCCTCTTAATTGTGGACCTGTAATGTTGACAAGGATAGTAGTCAAAACACTAAAAAAAATAATTAAAACCAAATAGATAGAACATCTTTAGAGGAATTATATAACAGACAAAATATTGTAGGTTAAAGTTTGAACAGGAAGATCTTCTGTAACAGATCTTAATTTCTATTATAGAGCCACAGAGATTTTACAGGAGAGAAATGATTGGGTTGACTGCATTTATCTGGACCTAAAAAAAAAATTTTTTTTGATTGAGTCCCACATAAGAGGTTGTTCTGGAAACTGCAACATACTAGAACAGTGACAGGGAGACTTCTGACATGGATAAAAATATTTGACAAAATGAGGGCAGTAATCAGAGGCAGTGTATCAGACTGGAGAAATGTTACTAGTGGAGTACCACAGAGTTCAGTTCTGTTTATTGAAGAGTAATGTTCATTGTCTATATATACAATCTACCAGAAGGAATATAAAATTTTATGAACATGTTTGCTGACGATACCTAGCTACTAGGGAAGATAAGAAATGTAGGCAATTGTCATGCCTTTCAAGAAGACCTGGGCAAAGTACATGTATGGGGCAACACTTTGCAAATGGAATTCAATGTGAATAAATGCCATGTTATGGAATGTGAAATAGGAGATAATAGGCCGAATACAACCTACAAATTATGAAATTATGTGAAAAGCATTAAAAGTAAGAAGGGTAGTGGTAGAGGCCAAAACCATCAGTAGCTTCAAAGTGTTATATGACAGTACTAGGAGGAGAGGACACCATGAGCGTAGCTCTCATCCTATAACTTCACTTGGGTATTGTATAGAAATGTATGTAAATCTGTTAACTCAAGAGTTGTACTGGTCTATCAAGAAACCATAGTTAAGCAAACATTATATTCTTTTCCAGCAAGATTTGTTCTACTAGCCATTTCTTTTATGCTCATAAAGTATTTCATTCCAATGTCTTCATTCAAGTAGGATTACAGGGTGCCTTTCTTTTATGTCCATTTGTATTGCTTGTTCATTTAAACTAATATTAATATTTCACTATTTTTTCATTTAGTTTGTGCTATCTTATTATTTTGTCCTTTGTATTAGACAAAAATCTCAAAAGCACCCAATAACACTTCTTAAAACATAAACTGGCACTCTCAGTAATACACTTTTGTTGATGTCTTTGAAACATTGCCATGATTGAACATTTTAATATTTTTTTTACAGCCATTTGTTGATGCCTGTCTGAAAAATACAAACAAAATCGAGGCCCAAAAATATGCCATGAAGGTCAAAGATGAAAACAAGGTCACATATCTTACAAGATGTGGGTAGGTATTTAAAACATACTTGAATATTAATTTGCATTGGTGAGAATGGCAAGTGTCTCACTACTACTTATGCCTGCTAGATAAACAGGCAGGCAGGCAGGCAAGCATACAGTCAGGTTGGCAGGGATTGCCAGTACATGCAGAGGGCTAGACAATGTCATATGGGTATTGTATCTCTGCCTGCTTACCTACCTGCCTGCCTGCCTGCCTATACGAGCGACTCCACATCTGACTGCCTTCCATCCATCAGTCAATCATGTATAGAGATAATGCCAAATGCTTGAGGTTGATCTTTGCACTTTGGTCACTACGTATCTCTTGCATTTGAATTGAATACATCAAGACTATAGACCTTACATATCCCATACTTCATGCAGGGGCTAAGACTGTTAGGCACATGCCTTGTCCTGTTTATAGGATTCCCTCTTGATACCTGTCCACAGTGTTTTTCCTAGTGTTTATTCCTTGCCCCTGTGGAGGGTCTACGTGTGAAATTTTGAGACTCCTGAACCGGAACTTTTTCCCCCTCTTAAGAAAAAGACTTTTCCTTTAACATTTTTTTCTGCCATTCAAACTCTTCTAATCTATTCATAGATGGGTCAGTCTGCTGGCAGTATTGGCTACTGTTGTGCTTTCCTGATGAAACCAACATGTCTTGGCAGTGTCTGGCAGTGCTTTGATTTTGTGTGCTCTTCATTAACACTTTTATTCATCAATATTCCTTTGTTACTGTGATTGATGCTTGCAGTGCCCTCGTGGATCTGGAGTTTAACCTTTTGCATCTTAGGGTGATCGAAACCCAATTCTGACTGTTTCTTAATTTTAACAGAATTAAGGCAGTCTTATTTTGTTGGATATCCAACCATATTGGTGTTGTTTTGAATGAACTTGTGAATGCAGTTTCTAAGGAATTGATATCACATACATTGATATGTATGTGATGCCCTCATACACCAGGTGGGGTACACTGCTCCTGGGGGATGTCTGGATGGGGGGGTTCTGGGAGGGGGTTCTACTCCCCAAGCCCAGCCCAGGGCCAGGCCTGACTTGAGGGCTTGGTCCAACAAGCTGTTGTTTTGAGTGGCCCCCAGGGGCCACACATCCACTGCAGCCTGGTTGGTCTGGCACTTCTTGTAGATCCAGCTTTTTCTTGAAGATCTAGTCAATCATACCGCAAACCTCAACTTTGGCAGAATCAATGGTCTGTTACATACTACAAATAACAAACTGACTACTTTTAAATGTGACCTCTTCCCATGGCTTTCCTCCTTCCACCATAAATGGTAGTAGGAAAACAGTTCTGACTAGGCTGTGTATCAGGCACATGCACTTTACTCATGGACACCTAATGGAACAGTCTTGCTTCTTATTTTCTGAACTGCATTGTCTTGCTTATAGTTAGTGTCCTTGGATAGGATTCAAGCATTTATGCAACCATTTACAAAGCTTGTACATCTTTCCTTAATTATTGTGGCTTTGTTTACTTCTTTTATACAGTTTACTAGCTTCAAAACTTCACAACACAAGGTTATTAATTTTATAAACAACCTCGTAGCATTTCTTAGCTCAAACTATTTAATAAATGTAAACTAATCCACCATATTTGGAGAAAGCTGTAGAAGTTGCACAAATAGTTGACGAATCCTGGTAGAATTTCAGAATGATCATAAGTTATGCTTTCCAAATGTTTCTCAGTCACTTATCCCTCAATAGAATACTCTAATTGGTGGATCTGATACCCTGATGTTGCTCATATTGTCTTTTTACTCTCATATTGGCTTCCTTAGTGATGTTTAGTACCTTTTGAATATGCTGAAACGGACTGTGATAAATACCTTTTTCAAGAATTACTTACAATACAGAGTTTTGTTAAATACAGTATACTGTATTTAAACATTTTGTGGTTGTGCCTTCATAGAGCATTCCAGCCCTGCTGTACTTTTAAATTAACTTTCATTATTTTCATTTGTATTTGTTATTCAAATATACATTAAAATTTACATAAATGATCATCCTTCTAATTTTGTCTTTCCTGCTTTTTATTAATGGAGAATACAAAATTTCACATAGATTAATATTGAAGTCATATTAATGGAAAATGCAATTTCCCTGCAATAAAACTATATTTTCATCAGTATCTGGGATTGGTAACAGTAAAATCATTTCTTTCCTTACCAGACTCTTGGAAGAGGCCGTAAAAGTGGCTCAGGAGCAGCGTAGTGTGACGGGTCTAACTGAAGTGTTGGCTGCCTGTGGATCCCAACACCAAGGTTTGCAGTCTCGCATTCAGGTGCTGCTTAGTGAGCCATCAATAAGAAATTAAATCATAAATATGTATAAACGATGCCAAAGAAAGTACACTTGTAAGTATTAATATTTGTGTATATAGTTGATGGCTTGTTGCCCCTTTGAATTACTTTTCTTTGGGTACTTGACATCATCTTCCCCAGTGATTCCTACTGCCCACAAATTATTAAAAAGAGAGAAATTGAGATCATACTTGAACTATTTGTTACAAATTTCTGTGCTGGTTTGGCATGAACTTACCACTGAATAAAAGGAATGTTAAAAAACACAAATTTTGTGAAAAGAGCTGAATCATTAAAGAAAGATTATTCTTAAGATCACATTCATGGAAGGGAAATTTCCCTGACAAATGAAAAATGATAGTCAAGTAATGAATGTGAATTTATTGTTAATTTTGCACAAGCCATTATTATAAGTGGCATATAACTTAAAGCAATCTTGGGTCTTCTAATCACCCATAAAAATGATAAATTGTATTATATTTTGTCTATATTGATTCCATAAGTCTTCTGTCAGGTATTGTGCTGTTCTTTATAAATATATCCAAAGATTTAAATGTATATTTTATTGCATAATTTAATGAAAAAACTGTGTTTAACAATTCTTCTGAATATATAATTTAAATGTACGAAGGCTTGGTTGTCATGATGTAAAGAACATGTAACCAGATAGTGTAGTGTAGATGAACATAGACATTTTTAAGTCTTGTAAGGCCCTATGAATAAGTGTGCATTGAACCACCATATAATGAACTACTTACAAAAATTTAATCCAGTTAAATAATAAATTAATCAGATATAATTTCACATATATATTTTGACAAGATCACAACCTCATTGAAGTACAAATTAGTATTAACTCATGCCATGACCAAAGAAATGCCCATCACAAGGAATATATAACTCATTGGCTGCTGAAGTAAAAAATAAATATAAACTTTTATAATTCACTAATGCAGTATTTGTATAACAATTCTAAATAAAAAGCCTATCCCTCATTCCTAAAAATATTTTAAACTTTGCTAGTATTTAGTGTGCATCAGCTGGTTGTGGAAGGTTTCCCTTCCCATGCGTGTTGACGAGTCGTTTTGGGTTCGTAATGTTTGTATGAAAATTACTGTGAAAATCATACAATTTTTAACCATGTTCACGTTTATTAATTTGTTGTTTTAATGCAAATTTATATAACCTATATAAATTGTTTTATATAATACAGTATACTTTATTTCACAGCAATTGTATTGGAAAGTATAAATGATAACAGAGTATTTGGTTCATTTTCAGCTAATCAAAATTTAAATTAATAATAAAAGATATTTACAGTAAACCCTTGTGTGTCTCGCAAGCAAAGTTAATTAACCATTGTAGTGGTGACTTGTAAATAAAGTAAC
>WNGS01165523.1:14491865-14508320 GCA_020271785.1 Procambarus virginalis | reverse complement strand
ATCAATTCTCCCAAATTCATTTTTATTTCTAGTCTGACGCGACACTTGAGCGCGTTTCGTAAAACTTATTACATTTTCAAAGACTTATTTTATCTACACACAACTTATGCTTTATGAAACAACATTGGCTCTTATACCTGCATTTGGGTGAGGTGATGTAATACATAGTTGGGTGAAACACAGAACATGGAAAACGGGGTATAGATTTGTAGAAGTAGAAGTTGGGTACCAATAGAACTGCAGAAGGCCTATTGGCCCATATTTCTTGATGTTTCTATATTGGAGCGGAGTCTTGAAGTGGGTACAATATAGTTGTGCGTTAATTGGCTGTTGATTGCTGGTGTTGACTTCTTGATGTGTAGTGCCTCGCAGATGTCAAGCCACCTGCTGTCGCTGTATCTATCAATGATTTCTGTGTTGTTTGTTAAGATTTCTCTGGTGATGGTTTGGTTGTGGGAAGAGAATATGTTCCTTAATGGAGCCCTGTTGCTTATGCATCGTTAAACGCCTGGAAAGAGATGTTGTTGTCTTGCCTATATACTGAGTTTTTTGAGGCTTACAGTCCCCAAGAGGGCATTTGAAGGCATAGATACGTTTATCTCTTTTAGAGCGTTCTGCCCCGTGTCTGGAGAGTTTCTCATGAGAACGGCCAGCCTTCCACCAGTAAAAAGAAACATAAGGAAATAGAGAAAATTCGTGTTAGAATTATTAATCTTACTTTTTCGATCATATTTAATAATATATATGTCTACAGGAAAGACTGCTACCAAATATACCAATATATATATACTGTATATAATATATATAATATGCTACCAAAATATACCAATATTATATATACTGTATATAATATATATAATATATATATATATATATATATATTATATAATATATATATATATATATATATATATATATATATATATATATATAATATATATATAACTAACGGATTAAGGCGTCCTGTACATACCAGTTGCGTTGCTCCTGGCAGTATGGGTTTGAGTCACTTCTGGGGTGTGAGTTTTCAGTTGCATATAGTCCTGGGGACCATTCTGGCTTGTTCGCGCATGTATTATAAATAAATGCATGTATATAAACAAGCATGTTATTTTTGTTTATTTAAATATAGTAAGAGGTTTGGTAAAAAATTTAACACATTCTACACAAAATAGTGTTTACTGCCAGTTCTGCAAAGGCAGCACATTTCTGGAATTTGGTATTATGCCACATTTTCCAGTTTCCATTATTTTAAATGTTTAATAACGAGTCTTGCTTGTGTATTCAAGATTACAGAAATACACTTTTCTATTATGAATTTAATATAAATTAATATTCCACTTCATTATAAAAGTGTTTCCATAAAATTACTTTAAGAGCTAGGTAATCCCAATTCTGGTAACCTGAATGAATTCATGTTCATTGTTTTTGAGTAGATTGGTGAGAGTAACTTGATACAAAAATAGAGAATTTGTTCATTTTTTTTGGACATTCCTGGTAAGAAATTTGGCAAAGTTGAATGTTCGGTTAACTTGAATGGGGGCGAGTCCCATATAATTTGGATTACTGAGCTTAGACAGTATTGATATAGTGCAGTTAATTCGTAATCAAAATTAGCATATATGTTGGAATAATGGGTGTATAGTGTTCTTTCTTTATTTTATTTGTATTTACCTAAATTACTTTAAGTAATTCTAATTAAATCCTGGAATTATGTTATCTAGAAGAGGTGAAATATTTAAGTAATGATTCAGAAGTGAGCTGGAGATCAAAGCTGAAGGCAGGAGGGTAGTTGGCTATTAACATTTATTGTGGTACCATCATAGGATAAGGGACTTGTTCTGTTTTCCATTAAAGCTAAGTTTTAATATGGCTGAACTTTGTTCATCTTGCAGCTTACACGGTAAAATTTCACAATTTTATTTGATTTTAATATAAATTTATCCCACTTCTGTATTTTCCTCAGTGAGTATTGTACACTTTAAGTAGTTCATAATTTTAAATCTCGTTCATGCATAGCAGCTGGTATCTTGTGTTATTTGATGTCCAAATATTTATACAGAGTTTTGTCTCTTTGTTGAACTGTAAATCTCCATACCTGTTCTGTCAATGAGAGCTCCTGGAGGGCCTAAGGTATCTCTGTTTCTGTTGAATGTTTAATGAATCTGACTTATTGGCCAAAATAAAATATTTTGGCCAATAAATTCGTATTTTAATGAGATGAGTATTATTTCCTCAGGCAGGAGGCATTTAA
Source organism: Procambarus virginalis (assembly GCA_020271785.1). Lineage (NCBI taxonomy): Eukaryota > Metazoa > Arthropoda > Malacostraca > Decapoda > Cambaridae > Procambarus > Procambarus virginalis. The sequence goes on along the minus strand of WNGS01165523.1, from coordinate 14,506,066 downwards.
TATTTTTACATCACATTAGTTCCCTGATTTAACATTCAGAAAATACAGCACATTGAATACTTTATGGCCTACCCTAAAGTGAATGCAGGAAAAGATGTACCTGATATAATTTGTTGCAACCAAAGCTTAAAAATTAATTGTAGCATAATTTTTTTTATGGCGAGTGCAAATGCTTGCAATGGTAACGTCGTGTAAGATAAAAAAAATTACAAGCATTTTACAAATTGCTGTAAAAGTGATACAGGCAACAGTTTGCTTTCCGGAAGAGCCGGGACTGAGACCGGCCAAACACTGCCGTGTCCAAGAAAGTATATTGTGATGATAAAAATCTGAAAAATTGAAACAATTATATGTATTTTTTTATTCTCGCCAATATGAGACGTTTTGATATTCTTAAGCAGTTGAAGACTGTTGTTGATGACGTATAGATTTGTGGTTGATTTTGATGGTGTTCAGTTGCCAGAAGCAGAGATAGAAGCTGATTGGAAGCATTTGTAAAGTCTCGAATTGGAAATTGCTCTATGCCTTGTGTTCCAGTGTTAAAAAAAAATCATATATTGTACATATTGTTGATATTCATTTTCTCTTAAGTGCCAAAATATAAATAAATTTCCCCCCATGATTTATTTTTCCTATAGCTCATCCATTCCATTATTATCCAGTTTCTGATTGTTTTGTCATTAAATCTATAATTTCTGCATCAGTCAGGTTCTGAAAAGTAAAGACTTCATCACAGACTATCCACTCATCTATTTCAGCTTCAAATGTTCATGTTATCAGTTTGGCACTTAGTTGAGTTGGGACTGTAGCCCTCAGATTTAAGCAGTGATTTCCTCTTTTAATTTCCTTTTCTTGCTAATTCATTTGGCTCCAAATCCTTCAAAATCCATTTCATTATTTTTTGGAAACAGACTAGTGTTAGGCCAAATTCTTTCAAACCTTTTCTCAGTGTTGGTTTTACTTGGTCCCATGATCCAACAAGAGTCCATATAGCTGACTTGATTATGTACATTTTTTTTTAAGTTAAACTATACAGAATGTGGCTGATTACTGAGATGTCTGGCAAAGTTTCTTCTGTAGTGACTTCTTCAAACTTTCCTCGTTTGTATGTCAATTAATGTTCCTCTTATACCTTCTCAGGCTCGTGGGGTGGGCGACCAAGCCCCCCGGAGTCAGCCTGCATTGGAAGACCGGGCTCTGTAGCCCCCGTTGCATTGAGCCCCGACCTTGCTCCTCCTTTGACCCTCCTGACTACTCCCCTCGGCTCCCCTCCCTCTGTAGCTGGGTCAAGCCCCAAGCCCTCAGTGGTGACCACCTCGTCCCCTGGCACGGCTCAGTCTCTAGTTGTGACTACTGCGCCTTTTAACCCCTCTCTCTGGGGGTTCTCAACGCCGTCCTCGCCACAGCCGCACTAATTACCTAAGTGTAGTTACTTGCTCGATTCCTTCCCGTACTGACGCATATCAAGCCTTGTTTGGTCCCGCTTCGTGGGCCAAATACTTTGATCTCCTCCCTCTTGATTCTAAGCCTCCTGACGATTTCTCCCTCCATAATCACCTTGTTGATTCAGTAGATGCCTCTGTTACCTTCAACCCCACCCATCTCGGTACATGTGTGTCGTTGCTGCTGCTCCTCAGGATGCAGCCTCCCACTTGGCCGCCTTATCCTGCCTTGGCGAGACCCCTGTTCGGGTCTCCAAGAACGCTCAGTTGAATGCCAGTGTTGGCACTATTCTCCTCCCACCCTATGTTGCAACCGGTGTTCGGAATCTACAGGACTGCCACGAAGATATTCGGCATATCCTCGAAGCCCAGGGCCATTCTGTCCTTCAGGTAGACTCGTTTACTCATCCCCCTCGTGGTCGTCGCCGTCAACCCCTTCGGGTATTGAAGATTACCTTTGATTGTAGGACCCTTCCGCCCTCTGTCATTCTTGCTGGTGCCAGGTGCTCTGTCCAGGAGTACATTCCCTCTCCTCAGCTCTGTAATAAGTGCTGGAGGTTTGTGCATGGAGCCCTCCGCTGCTCTGGTACTCTCTCCCTGTCCTGTGTGTGAGGACAAAGGTCACTCTAAGTCGGAGTGCACTTCTCCCCAGGCTCGCCGCCTTGGTTGCGGTGAGGCCCACCCTACCTTCTCCCGCGTGTGTATACAGTACAAGCTTGAGGCAGCCGTCCTCAACTTGAAGCACCGGGAGCGTTTGTCTTTTCCTGAGGCGAGGCGCCAAGTTCGCCGTCTCCCACCTTATGCTAACGTCTCTTATGCTCATGTCTTGCGCTCTTCCTCTCCTCGTCCTTCCCGCCTTCCTCAGTCTCACAACCGTTTCCAGGCCTTAGACCCAGGCATGCCCACTGCCTCCTCTTCTGTTCCTTTGAGTTCTGTCCCGAAGGGTCCCCCCTCATGGCTCTCTGTCTGGGGGTTCCCCTTCTTTCTACCCAGTCTTCATGTCTCCTGTGTCTTCTTCCTTGTCTCCCTCCGATCCTCCTTCCTGTCCTTCTCCTCCGTCTCATAGTTCTCCACACCGCCTGTCAGTGCGGGCTGATGTCCATCGCTCTCCCAACAGCCATCGTGTTTGCTCTTGTTCTGCTTCTCCTGTTGAGACGCTTGAATCTGTTGCCCAGTACATTGTTGCTGGGATGCCTGTCTCTTTGAGTCAAAAGCGAAAGCCTGACTCCTCTCCTTCCTCCTCCCTGGCGGGTAAGAAGGCTTCGCTTTCTTCCTCGCCCCCTACCTCTGACTCTCGCTCCATCCCCTCCCGTTTCGGTGGTTCCGCCCCCTGTTCCTGCTATGTAGGTTTCTTTGGCCTCCGCTTCCCCCCTTGGTTGCTGCCCTTGCTGAGGTGCACTTCCTGGTTTCTGCCCCTCCTGCTGCTGTCCTTGACCCTCAGTTGTCCCCCCCCCCCTCCTCTTCCTCCTGTCCCTGCACGTCTGCCTCTGGTCTGTCCTCCCGCTTCCTTCCCTCCATCTTTACTCAGTTTACCCATGCTTACCCATGTCCCCTAACCCTGACTTCGTTGTCCCTGACCCTGATCCTGCGCTTCTTTAATGTGCTGTGTTCCCTTTTCACCTTTGTTTCTTCATTGTTCTCTGTTGCTGTCCTTTCTCTTCTTGTCGATGTCTATTCTTCAGTGGAACATTCGTGGTTATTATGCCAATTTCCTTGAAGTCCATCTTCTGATTTTGAGGTTTTTGCCCCTTTGTGTCTGTCTCCAGGAGTCGATATTTGGTGCTCGACCTGGACGCTTCCGTGGCTATTCCTTTCTCTACCCCCCCCTTCCCCAGCTGTTGCTGTGGCTCCTAACTCTTCTGCTCTCTTGATTCGTTCTGATGTTCCCTTTGTCCCCTTACTTTTTCCATCGCCTCTCCATTGTTCTGCTGCCCGTATCTTTGTGAGAAAATGGTACACAGTTTGTTCCATTTATCTCCCCCGAGTGTCCCGCTTTCTCTTCCCGATTTTAAACACCTACTGGACTCCTTGAAGGAGCCTGTGCTCCTGCTAGGTGATTTCAATTGTTGGCCATACCCTTGGGATGATGTTCTGACAAACACCCGAGGTTGCTTTCTTGAATCGTTCATCCTCTCTTCTTCCCTGTCACTTCTGAATTCTGGTGAGCCCACTCATTTGGACTCTCGGAATCGCACCCTTTCCTGTCTTGATCTTTCTCTCAGCTCGTCGTCTCTTTACTTGGATTTCATGTGGTGAGTTCTTGATGATCTCCATGGCAGTGACCATTTCCCCATCCTTGTTACCTTTTCCTCTTTTCACCTTCCCCTCTCCTTCCCTAGGTGGCAGTTTGCTAAGGCAGACTGGAACCTATTTACCCTCAGTGCTGCTCTCTCTGACCTCTCCCTCGCTCTCTCCTCCTTTTTCATGACACCATCTTCGGCGCTGTTCTCCGCTCTATTTCTCACTCTTCCTCTCGGGGACCACGGAAGTGCATTCGCTAGTGGAATGCAGATTGTGCTCGGGCTGTCCGTTGTAAGCGTGCAGCCTGGAAGAGACACCGTCGCCAGCAGACGGCCGATTCTTTTCTTTTGTCTCGGAAGGCGAGTGCGGTGGCCCATAGGGCCATCCGTACGGCTAAACATGAATGAGGGATGTCTTATGTCTCCACGATTACGTCCGAAACTCCTCTGCCGCAGATCTGGAAGCGTATCCGCAAGATAGCGGGTAAGTTCGTTCCTGATGTCTCGCCAGTCCTTCACCTCCGTGGTACTCTTGTGGCGGACCCGTTGCAGGTCGCTACCGAACTGGGTTCCCACTTTTCTTATGTTAGCTCTGGTTCTCACCTTCCTCAATCTTTCCTTCTTCGTAATTCTGTCCTTGAATCTTGTCCTTTAGATTTCTTCACTCATCTCCGACTTCCCTATAACTATCCCTTCTCTCTCCCTCAACTTCGGTCTGCCCTGGCTCTCTGTGGTTCTATAGCGGCGGGCTTCGATGGCATTCATTATGAGATGCATCTCCATCTCCCTCCGTGCACGTCTCGGTATTTACTGAATCTGTATAATCGGATCTGGGAGTCGTCGTCAGTCCCTGATGACTAGCTTGATGCCGTTGTCCTCCCTGTTCGAAAACCAGGGTCTCTGGGGACTTTCCCTAAGGACTTTTGCCCTATTGCCCTCACGAGTTGTGTCTGCACTCTTTGTGCAGACACAACTTTGTCCCCCGCTGTCGCTTGTCCCTCGATAGAATTCTTGGTGAATCAGATACTTTTGATATCGTTCGCCTTGTGCGTTTCTGTTCTCGTACTGGCATCCTTGGTGATATTTAGCGCCCTCTATTTATTCCTCACATTTGATGGTGCTACGTAGCCATAACGGTTTGGTGCCTTCTTTTGATGATTACTTACTTGGTGTTTTTTGCGAGGCCAACATATCTGGCACAATATTCTTATTAAACTAACCTGCAAATATTACTCTAAACATCCATATATTTTGTTGGTCCATATAAACAATTGGAAGGCATGTAGTTTCTTTTAAAATCTTCAGATTTTTGCTACTGCCAAACACAAGCAGTCTGCATGTGTGTCAACTGCATCTCACAGCACAACATAGTTACCCCTCTGTTTATTCCGCCTGTAACCATCAGGAGGATTAATTTCATCTCTAAAACCAGGGTGTCTGTAACATATGCCAGTGCAAGCATGTCTCATCACCTTTCTAAATTTGAATGGGGTGATGACTTATCTGCACAATCTCTCCCAATATAATATACAAAGATAATCCTCTCCACCACCAGCATTGGCTGACTGCCTTTTCCTGTGTATCTTAATAATGTATACATGGAAGGTGTGGGAATTCCCAAGCCATCAATCACTATACAAATACGGTCATTAACTTCTGAAATTTTTTGGATTTTTCCATGAACTGCAAGCCTGCCACTGGCTTTTGTCTCATGCTTCTGCATATACCACTTTCAGACTACATTAGCTGTGCTCTGCATCTTAGCTTTACTGTCTTTCTATTATGTATTGTTTTTATCACTTTTACTTCAAGAAAATAATCAAAGATAGTAGCTTTTGTCTTTATAATGTCTGAAAACATCATCTAGCTCACTTGGTATGCGACACAAATTTGTTTTGGAATGCCGATCTCAGCCTTCCTTATAAGCTCATGCTCTCTTCTTCAAAGTTATTGCATAAAACTTTCTTGGGTTTTTTGCTTGTTGAGCCTATCATTTGCACATCTTCTGCATTTGTAACTAACAAGGGGGCAAGGATGTTGGTGAATTTTACCAATATATACAGTATCTAGAAATATCACAGGGATAAATGTTCAAGTGTCCGGTAACTGTGCCTCTTCACTCCCACTTGACCCACCACCCTCCACTGTATCTCCTTCCCTGCTCACGTATAGTCTACTGGCAATATTTTTCAGATAGGCTGTGATGGCTTTCTTCCACTTGCTCTAACAATTTATCCTAAAATTTATTTGGATCTCTTACTCTCTCAATATTATCACCAACTTTATTTTAGCCACCCCAAAAACAAGAGGCTGGCCTGTCTGAACGAGTTGATTCCGGAAAGCAAGTTTTCGTCTGTACGGTATACTGTATATGCTTTGGAACAATTGCGTTCAGCTAGATTGCGTGCAAAAAATTGGATCGACAGGATTTGTTTTTAATATCATTCTTGCTCAGGTAATGGTTGGATATTAGAAGTAAGCCTTGTGTTTTTTCTTGGTTTAGATTACATTTCTTGGGCTGTACTGTATATATTTATCTTCTATATCTTTCCAGTATGAGTCATGATGATTAGTGACAATATTTTGTAAAAGGTGTGAAATACTTATCAGATAGTAGACATTAGTAGTGATATTATTGGGAATTGTTTAATACTGTGCAGTATTGTACTTAAAAATTGTCTTATTCAAAAGTCATAGTTTGCAACTACAGTAGTATGATTGATGGAATGAAGGTAAAGACCTGTGGATTTATGAGTAAAGCAGTAATTATAGCATTACCCTTTGAATGGAAGAGAATGTTGTAACAAAGCATTCTTTACAAGTTTGATGGTGCTTGGACAAGTCTAATGCACCAGTAACTAGCTAAGCAAAGTGCATTACATATTTGACAATAAAATGTTTTTTCAAGATTTTGATTGTAATCCATATGCTGACCAGACCACACACTAGAAGTTGAAGGGACGACGACGTTTCGGTCCGTCCTGGACCATTCTCAAGTCCATATGCATTTTGTTTTAGTTCATACTTAAAATACTAAACGTATAAATAGGTTTGGTAAGCAGAAATATTTGGTAATGCTTTGTGGAAAGTGTTAGTAATTTTTGTTTTACTTAGCTTAATATAATTTCTTGAATAAATTGTCTGATTTAACTCTTGTAACTTGTGTTCACCTCATTTAATTGAAGGGGTCCTAAGTCAGTTTACTCATATTTTAAAATAATGTCATTTTTTATAGCTATATTAAAGGGCTTTATCCACATTTGAGCTTTATTTGAAAGTACAGTAATTGGTATTATAATTACATTTTTTGGTTGCAAAAAAATCTTGCAATAATGGGGAGTTGCTAACTAATATTTTTTGTTACAGTACTATGAAAGTGTAAAAAATAAACTTATTAACTAAATATGATTGGAAAATTGGAAAAAACTCACTTGAAAATTTTACAAAGTTGTGTAATTAAAACAGATATTTCCAATTTGTAATGCTGCATTTTTGGAAGGAAAATTCAAATCTCAAACATCACATTTTAGGGTTTTTTTCCATTCAGTTTGTAAGTTTCCATTAGATTTTGATGAAATTTTCACAATATACAACTGAGCAGTTATGTTCTACAGTTTATACAACTGACTTAACGTTTCTCAGCAGGCTTTACACTTGTGTTTTGGATGTTTTTATTTTTGTTAAGATAGAATTTTTAGGTAAAAAATCACAACACCAAATTCATGATTTTTTGTTAAGAAACACAAATTAGAAATTCTGATGGTTCCCAATGACACCATCAGAATGTCACTAAAGTAATATTTATAAATCTGAAATGGATTTAAAAAAAAATTCTAAATGTATTGTTTATTATTTATTTGAATTTGTTTTTGTTTAAACCTAGTTTGCTATATAGTCTTCCTGGCTTCGTGCCTTCTTTTGATAATTACTTACTAAAAATTATGTTTTATGGATAAATTTAAATGTATTTAAAGTTGACTTGGACCCCTTAAGTATTTTTGTTTAACTTGACACAATTGTTTAATGTAATGTTATTGTATAGTAATCTATTTTTTTTATTTTCCATTGAGAAAAATATGTTGACTACTAGTATAGACCTCCAATATTTGGGGAATTAAGCAGCAGTAAAATCTATGATGAAATAATCTGTAAGTTGAGGACTTGTTATATAGTATGATTTTAATTTATGTATAACATATGATTTTTCACATACAGGTTCACCTGTTGTTGACATTTTGGGTTGTGTAAAGGCATCCTAGGAGTTGTAACATTTTAATTTAGTACTTGGATCTAAAGTGGGATTTATTTATATTATTTACATATACAATATTTAGAGCTGGATGACTGGTGATTTTCATCTGTATTTGTGAACTCAGGGAGAGAATTTAATGATGAATGTATTTTAATGTTATTTTTCAAAATGTCATTGGTTAAAGAACTGACAGCAATAGCTGGCCTGCCTTGTGCCTTGTTTAATTCTCCAGTCAGAAGCTAGGCGTTTGGGAAGTGAGGTTTAGCCTTAGCTGTCAATCATAAGATTGATGATTTGCTTGATCACCGAACAAAATATGTAACGTTGTAGAATTCCAGAAATTTCTTATTGCATATTGTTATTTCACTTTAAAAACATAATTCTTGCATTGTTACTAGAGCATTAATTTCAAAATTCCTCTTTCAAATATGACTATGGATTTTTTGAAACACTATTACATTTCTTGTATATTAAAGCAAGCTATGTCTAAACCTCCTACCATTCAGGGGCATCCTATATGCTCAGATAAAGTTGTTCTCTATTCAGCTTTTATACAATAGTAATATATATTTACTTTTACTAAAGTGAATAATAACTGAAAATTTCCCTAGGTCCAAATCTTGCCTAGGTCCAAGAAGGAATTTTAATTTTGCTTGTTTTAAGTGGAGAATGAAACTAAATACTGTAATTGAGCTTGAATTAGACTGCTATATATTAAATAATGGATTCTAGAAAGGAAAACATACATTTATCTAATATATTCACTGCATATTCTTGTTTCTAATTTAGTGTAAATATAAGCCTGCTTGATCTAGCAATTGAAAATAAACATAAGAATCTAGTTACGTACAGTACTGTACTACAAAGGGGCTGCTACATTGGCATAGATTAGTCTTCCATGTCAAGTGCACATGGTGTATGAGAGCCACGAGATGCTCGTCATTCAGAGGAATTAACTATTTGAAGTCATCTATGGCAAGAGGATGCTCATGAAAGAGTCACTTTCTTGAGCTTAACTTGAGAAATGCAGTTTAACAGTTCAGCCAAAAAAATTTAATTGTTGACCATTTTAGGTATTAAAAATTTTCTCAGGGTCTAAATTCACTTTCCTAAAATTTTATAAACCTAATCAGATATGTCCTCATAGAAAAGTCTCCTTTGGCTATTTAAGATTAAACATTTTACTCGTTTAAATTTTTTAACCACCGTGCTGCGCATGAGAGTTGTGCTATTTTTTTTAATTAGGCTATATTTTAATGTTTTTTAATGTTTTCGTCACTCCTTGTATTTTGAAATTAAAATGGTTGAGTTTGGAAACATTTTGACATTAACATTACCTGAACATTTATAAAAACAACAAATGTCCTTAACAATTGCACTACAAAGTTTTTGCCGAAACCGGTGCGCAGTGTGGTGGTTAAGCAAGTGTTGAAAAAGTTCGTTAAAAATGGTTTTGATATTACAATTTAATGTATAATTGGATGTGTTTTAATGTAGTTTTTCAGCAATTGATCTTAAAAAAATTATCTTGTTGATAAAAGTAATGATCACCATTTTCAATTGAGTTAAGGTTTTATTGCTGGTAAAAGTCGGTAGAAAATGTACGAATCTGGCAAGAATAACTCCAGTGTATTAGCCTCTTGATTGGTATCTTGTGCCTGCTTGCTGAGGGTCAGTACTGTACTTCCATTTTATTTAACAATTGTATTTTGAGCAGGAATCAAGTGCCAAAGATTATCTAACTTTAACTCATTCACACAGTAATGAGGGCGTGTATTTTTTTGTTAACTTTGTCTTTTGTCCCTTAATATAATTTATAGTTATGTAGCTGAGGAAAATTACATACAGTACTATCTTGGGGTTTATGATCTGTTGGATATTTTAAAAATTTATTAAATATGCAAGTTAACCAATTTTGTATGTTTCTAAAATAATACAGAACTGCGAGAAACTTGTTAAGTTTATTAAAACTAAGACTGGTATACTATACATGTAGAGTGCTGTATGTATATGCAGTATATTTAATATACAGTATAAAAAAAACCATCTTATGGTGAAAAGTAAATTCTGATCCATGTACTCCAGCTGCTGTAGAGAAGTGTACCACACACCACAAATGATCTACTGTAAACATTATACACTAATTGTTACATTTGAGTACAGATGGCTTTTATGATTTTATATTTCCATTATTTGTTTAGTGTACCAGTTTAATTTTAAATATAAATTTCTTCATTGTTATGTGGCATTATCTTCATTCTCAAAGTCTAGTCAAGTTTTATGTTCATTAGTGGCTTTAATTCTATAATATTGTTTAAAAATATTCTTATTGCCTCCAAGATACAGTACTTTGAAATAAAAGAACTTTTGTTCCATTGTTTCATTAGCCATAAACTGACATACTATAGTACAGTTACGGCATAGATTTTTGAAGAACTGTTATTGTCTTCCGTTCTATATTCTAAGTTGAGGGAAAGTGAATATGAAAAGTTATGTTTTCATTTAACCATTTCCTAACTGAACATTACACTAAGTAAAAACTGAGGAGAGGAAAATAAATTTAGAAATAATGAGGGAATTGAGACTGGTGCCTTAACCTGGCTACTTACTCTGTGGATTGTGCCCCGACGCAGTGAAGGGCTCTTGGGCGCCACCCACAGGTAGGAGGGGGTTTAGTTCCTGCTCCCCATCTCCTGCCTGCTGTAGCATGCACAAGCAAGATCCATTCCCATATGTTGGCTCAAATATGCCCTTATGTTCATCTGAGAGTTGAGCCTACCCAGTGGTTGCAACCCCTCAGGGGCAACACACTTCTCTTGTGAGGGGGATGGAGGTAAGAAAAGAGGTTCAGTGCAGCCCACCTGAACCAATCAGCTCATCTGGTTAGCTCCGCCTAGTTATACATTGGGTCAAGTGGACACTGTAGGGTTGATCCCCCTATTAGTCCCTGGGATGCCATTTGGCCTTGCAGTAATGACCCGCATATTGTTCTGGTTACCCCCCGTGTTTGCTTGCCCTTGTGCTTCTCGTGTGGGCTCTGTGATGGTGCTGGACAGCAAAGTCTGTTACTTTTTTTTGTCATCTTGCCATGTTTCTCCGCAAACTCGTGGGGTGGGTGACCAGGGCTCGAGTTAAATGCTGGAAGAATGGGATACATAGTTTAACGGGGAAGGGGGGGGGGTAGTAGGAAAATCAAGTAAAAAACAAAGAAAAGGAAGGGAGGGGAGGGAAGAGAAGAGAGGGGACAAACATGGATAGGGTTGATGGGGAACTCGTCCGTTTGGCAACAGAAAACGAGAGGCGCACGGGAAGAGTGGAGGTAGGAGGAATGAAGGAGGCGGGGGAAGGGAGGAGTAGGAATGAGTAGAGAGAGTAGACTGATTGTTATTCTTTGATGTTATGCTATACTGATGCTATTGATGTTAATTTTACTTTACATAAGCTGCCACCACCTGTCTCCTTTGCAAACTAAATCTTAATTCCACTTAAACAATGCGACAGGAACACTGCTTAATTTCTCACTTGTTCATCTAGCTATTTCTTTCCTTAACTCTTACTTGAGGGGACATTGATTCAAAAGAGAGGACTGAACAAAAGTCAAGCTTGTTATTCTACACATAGACATTTATTGAATCAAATTATTTCAAATTATAGCAATTGAATACTAGTTCTGCACTTTTTAACATTTTGCCATCCTATTATTTAACACAATATTGACCAAATTGAAAGGGGGGGATCACCCGCACCATACATGGCTAAATGGTTCAGACTCCACTAGCTCGTCACCACTAAGACACTCATCTGGTTTAAGACAACGCATAACTGAACTCTCACCTTTTCAACTCAGATGGATGCACCCTGAGGGTGCCTGGCTGTCACCAGTCAGGGTGGGAAGGCTAGCTGGTCACCTTCTCTCTGTGCAAGGCGATCGCTAACTGAATTTACCAGCCACCCCCCAACGTGGGGAAGCTGGGTATTCCTCATGCCCTAATAAGGACTGGGACAGGCCAAGCTAGCCCTTACAGGACCCATGTTGGGGCCCGACAGTACAAGACCCTCCTTGTTAAGTACTACCATGTCAGCGGATTGAAGCTAGTCAACACCTCCCTCGTACCATCTCATTCCTCACCAACACACACGCACGCACACACATGTGTTATGTGTGTGAGTAACACACGAAGATGTTATTTTAAATGAGGTCATATTCCCAAGGGGCTACTCAATTTGGAGACGGGACAGAAAAATTAGGAAAGGCGGTGGCGTTGCTGTGCTGGTGAAAGAACACCTAAAGGTGAACGAAATGACTGCCAATCCACAAGAAGCTGACATATTAGCACTAGAAATCTGCCATGAGGATGATAAACTAATGATCATAAATGCATATAGTCCACCACTAAGCAGTACATGGTCAAAGGAGGAGCTAGATAGTAAACGAGAAGGTCTTATAACAATAATGAGAGAGATCATAGCGAGAGCGGATAACGATAGTTCACGACTGTTGATAGTTGGCGACTTCAACTTGAAATCCATAGACTGGGAAGCATATGAAGCTAAAACAGAAGATTTCTGGACCTGTAAATTTGTAGACCTCATCCTGGAAACATTCTTGTATCAACATGTTAAACAAGCTACGAGGATGAGGGAAGGGGACGTTCCCTCCATGCTAGATTTGATATTTACCAGGAAGGAGGAAGAAATATTTGACATTCAGTACCTTCCTCCCTTGGGTAAAAGTGACCATGTCTTTTTGGGAATAAAGTATGCAATGCGTTATAATCTGGAAGAGAACATGACAGTCGATGTAATTGAAAAACCTGACTTTACGAGAAGACATTATGGCAACCTTAGAAAATTTTTTAGTGAGTATAATTGGACAGACTTGTTGCTAGGCAAGGAAGTGAATGAGATGTATGTCAAGTTTTGTGAAATATATGATAAGGGCACAAAAATATTTACACCAAAACAGAGAAGCAGAACTAGGAAACAGGATTGGTTCAACAGAAAGTGCGAGAGGGCCAGAGACTAAAAGACACAAAATTGGAATCAATACAGGAAGAGGCCAAACCCCCAAACATACCAGCGATACAAAGATGCGAGAAACAACTACACGGCAGTGAGGAGAGAGGCAGAAAGAAATTTTGAAAAAGGGATTGCAGACAAATGTAAAACAGAACCAGGTCTATTCTATAAATCATAAACAACAAATTGCAGGTAAAGGATAATATTCAGAGGTTGAAAATGGGAAATAGATTCACGGAAATGAAAAGGAAATGTGTGAAACATTAAACGAAAAGTTCCAAAGTGTGTTTGTACAAAATGAAATCTTCAGGGAACCAGATACAATAAGAATTCCAGAGAACAACATAGAGCACATAGAGGTGTCTAGAAACGAAGTGGAAAAAATGCTCAAGGAGCTAAATAAGAACAAAGCAGTTGGTCCAGATGGAGTTTCACCATGGGTCTGAGAGAATGTGCACCTGAGCTCAGCATTCCTCTTCAACTGATTTTTCAGGCATCCCTGTTTACAGGAGTTGTAGCTGATGTGTGGAAAAGGCTAACATAGTTCCATCTACAAAAGTGGAAGCAGGAAGACCCCCTTAATTATAGACGGTATCATTGACAAGTGTAATAGTCAAAATATTGAAAAAATAATTAAAACTAAATGGGTAGAACACCTGGAGAGAAATGATATAATATCAGACAGACAGTATGGTTTTCGATCTGGAAGATCCTGTGTATCGAATTTACTCAGTTTTATGATCGAGCACAGAGATATACAGGAAAGAGATGGGGGTTGACTGCATCTATCTGGACCTAAAAAAGGCTTTCGACAGAGTTCCACATAAGAGGTGTTCTGGAAACTGGAAAATATTGGAGGGGTGACAGGTACGCTTCTAACATGGATGAAAAATTTTCTGACTGATAGAAAAATGAGGGCAGTGATCAGAGGCAATGTATCGGACTGGAGAAATGTCACAGTGGAGTACCACAGGGTTCAGTTCTTGCACCAGTGATGTTATTGTCTACATAAATGATCTACCAGTGGTATACAGAATTATATGAACATGTTTGCTGATGATGCTAAGATAATAGGAAGGATAAGAAACTTAGATGATTGTCATGCCCTTCAAGAAGACCTGGACATAAGTACATATGGCGCACCACTTGGCAAATGGAATTTAAGTTAATAAATGCCATGTTATGGAATGTGGAATAGAGAACATAGACCCCCACAACCTATATTTATGTGAGAAATCTTTAAAGAAT
>WNGS01165523.1:14443536-14490865 GCA_020271785.1 Procambarus virginalis | reverse complement strand
CCACCTGCTTACCCTGACAACACCTGCCTCCCCTGACAACACCTTCCACCACTGACACCTCCTGCCTCCCTTAACACCTTTGACCACTGACAACACCTGCCTCCCCTGACACCACCTGACACCATCTTTCATCACTGACACCACCTGCCTTCCCTGACAACACCTGCCTCCCCTTACACCACCTGACACCATCTTTCATCACTGACACCACCTGCCTTCCCTGACACCACCTGCCTCCCCTGACACCACCTGCCTCCCCTGACACCACCTGCCTCCCCTGACACCACCTGCCTCCCTGACAACACCATCCACCACTGACACCACCTGCCTCCCTGACAACATCTTTCATCACGGACACCATCTGCCTCTCCTGTCAACAGCGTCCATCACTGACACCACCAGTCTTTTCTGACAACCCCCAATGAGAATAACTTCCATCACCTGCCTCCTGACACTAAACTCCCAACTACTGACACCACTTGCCCCCAGTGACTTGACTCCAACCCTCACCAATGATGCAACCTGCCTCCCCTGACATCATTCTTCAACCATTTTTCACTGGAAACAATGGGTAAGCAAAATATAATACTGTACAACTGTTTACACTTTAGTGAATCATAGATGATGACAGTGGCCGTCATTAACTATGACAGCTCGGTCTCGATGATCGCTTGGATGAACAATCTTCACTTAATTGAACATTTGTGTTCCACTGAACATTTAGTGCGGAATTCAATTTGTTCAGATCATCTGGGAATTCGATGGAGTGGGGTTCTTTAAAGTGAGGATGCACTGTGTATGTATATAATGTATGTATGTATGTTGTACCTGGTAGCCAGAATGCAGTACTTGGCCTACTATGCAAGGCCCAATTTGCCTAATAAGCCAAATTTCCTGAATTTGTACTTTTTTCCATTATGAAAGGATAAAACTATCCATTTCATTATGTACGAGTTCATTTTTTGTAATTTGAATTGAAACAAAGATATATGACCGAACCAAACCAACCCTACCTAACTTAACCTAACCTATTTTAACCTAACATAACTAAGTCAATAATTTATGTTCTTAATATAATATGATAATAATACAGTAATACAAATAAACCAATTGGAAATTTTTCTTTGGCCTATTATCACTTGGCCTATTAGGCAAATCGAGCCTTGCATAGTGGCCGAGAAGTGCATTCTGGCTACTAGGTACGACATTATATATATATGTACGACAGGTATATTATATATATATATATTATATTATATATATATATATTATATATATATATATATATATAATATATATATATATATATATATATATATATATTATATATGTCGTACCTAGTAGCCAGAACTCACTTTTTGGCCTACTATGCAAGGCCAGATTTGCCTAATAAGCCAAGTTTCCTGAATTAATATATTTTCTCTATTTTTTTTCTTATGAAATGATAAAGCTATCCATTTCCTTATGTATGAGGTCAATTTATTTTATTGGAGTTAAAATTAACGTAGATATATGACCGAACCTAACCAACCCTACCTAACCTAACCTAACCTATCTTTATAGGTTAGGTTAGGTTAGGTAGCCGAAAAAATTAGGTTAGGTTTGGTTAGGTAGGTTAGGTAGTCGAAAACAATTAATTCATGAAAACTTGGCCTATTAGGCAAATCGGGCCTTGCATAGTAGGCTGAGAAGTGCGTTCTGGCTACTAGGTACGACATATATATATATATATATATATATATATATATATATATATATATATATATATATATATATATTATATATATATATATATATTATATATATATATATTATATATATATATATATATATATATATATATTATATTATTATATATATATATAATATATATATAGATATATTATATTATATATTATATTATCTATATTATATATATATATTATATTTATATATATATATAATATATATATATTATTATATATAATATATATATATATTATATATATATATATATAATATAATATATAATTTATATATATATATTATAATATATATATATATATATATATATAATTATATATATAATAATATATCTATTATATATTATATATATATAATATATTAGTATATATAATATATATATATATATATATATATATATATATATATAATATATAATATATATATTATATATATATAAATATATATATATATATATATATATATATTATATATATATATATATATATTTATATATATTATATATATATATATATATATAATATATATATATATATATATATATATATATATATATTATATATATAATATATATATATATATATATATAATATATATATATATATATATATATATATATATAATATATATATATATATATATATATATATATATATATATTATATATATATATATACTGTATATATATATATAATATATATATATAATATATATATATATATATTATATATTATATATATATATATATATATATATATGCCTGTCGTACATATATATATAATGTCGTACCTAGTAGCCAGAACGCACTTCTCGGCCTACTATGCAGGCCCAATTTGCCTAATAGGCCGAGTAATTTTCCTATTTTCAAAACATTGATTCCAATTAGTTTATTGAAATATTATTATATATTACTATAATATATTAGGAACATAAATTATTGCCTTAGTTATGTCAGTTTAGGTTAGGTTAAGATAGGTTAGTTAGGTAGGGTTGGTTAGGTTCGGTCATATATCTACGTTAGTCCTAACTCAAATTAAAAGAACTTAACTCATACATAATGAAATGGATAGCTTTACCATTTAGTGTGAAACAAAAATAAAAAATATATATTCAGGAACTTGGCTTATTAGGCAAATTGGGTTTTGCATAGTAGGCTGAGAAGTGTATTCTGGCTACTAGGTACAACATATATACAGGTATATGCAAACAAGCCTGAATGGCTTGAAGTGATAGCCGGGCTATATGATAGCCCGGCTATCACTTCCTTATGTCCGGTCGTGATGGTCAAGTGGTTTAAGGCGTCCCTGTACATACCAGTTGCGTTGCTCCTGGCAGTATGGGTTCGAGTCACTTCTGGGGTGTGAGTTTCAGTTGTATCTAGTCCTGGGGACCATTCAGGCTTGTTTGCATTTGTGTTCCTCACGTGTNGAGGATGGCAAACTTTGGTCAATAAGAAAAGTCCTCGCAAAGGAAGATAGAGAAAAGCTGAAAACAAACCTTGATGAAGCAAAAACGTGTAAGTTGAAATAGAAATGAAGATTTATTAATTTTTTTTTTTAATACAAAATGTTAGAGACTGGAAAGCTAGTGAAATGGTACTTAGAACAAAGCAATAAAATCATTAGAGGAAGGGGGAGTAAAGGACAAAGGGAAAGGGAACAGTTTCCTGAAAATTGTATATATCAACATAGATGGAGCAAGATAAAAATACTGGAGCTAAAAGATAGAATTCAGCTTAAGGGCCCTAATGTTGTCCCATTAACAGAGACGAAACTTGAAGAAAATATATTAAATGAGGTCGTATTCCCAAGGGGCTACTTGGTTTGCAGACATGACAGGAAAACTAGAAAAGGGAAAGGAGTGGCTGTGCTGGTGAAAGAACACCTGAAGGTAAGAGTGTTAATAATCAAAACCCCTCGAAGTTGACATAATGTCATTGCAGGTCTGGAATTGGAATGATAAACTGATAATTGTAAATGCCTACAGCCCACTAGCATGCAACACACAAAGGAAAAACTAGATGACAAACGATAGGGCCTCATAATGGTCATGAGAGAGATTGTAGTAAGGGCAGATAGAGATAGAGTAAGTCATTATTGTTGGTACTGGGGGACTTTAACTTGAAAGCAATAGACTGGGAGGCCTACGAAGCAAGAATGGAGGACGTTTGGAAAGGCAAATTTGTAAACCTCATTCTGGTGACATTCTGTACCAACCTGTCAAGCAGGCCACAAGATGAGGGAAGGGGATGTTCCATCAGTAATGAATCTAATATTCACCAGGAAAGAGGAGGCGATATTTGACATCCAATACCTTCCTCCTTTGGGAAAGAGTGATCATTTCCTGTTGGAAATTAAATATGCCTTGCAATATAATCTAGAAGAGAATGGGGGACATTGAAACAGTTGATAAACTTGATTTCAAGAGAGGACACTATGGGGAACTTAGAAAATTCTTTAATGAATTTAATTGGACAGACTTGTTACTTTGGCAAGGAACTAAATGAGATGAATGCCAAACTTTGTGAAATATATGATGAAGGCACATAAAACCTCATACCAGAACTGAGATGTAGAACCAGAAAATAGGATTGGTTCAACAGAAATTGTGAGAGGGTCAGAGAGGAAAAGACAAGAAAATGGGTTCAGTATAGAAAGAGGCCTGATCCTCAAACATACCAGCACTACAAGCAAGCAAGAAACAAATACACAGCAGTGAGGAGAGAGGCAGAAAGGAACTTTGAGAACGGTATAGTAGACAAATGTAAAACGGATCCTGGCATTTTCTATAAATTCATTAAAGCATGCTGCATGTAAAGGATAAAATCCAGAGATTGAGAATGGGAAACAGGATTACTGAGAATGAAAAAGAAATGTGAAGCATACTAAATGAACAGTTCCAAAAGTGTGTTTGTACAAAATTAAGATTTCAGAGAGCTGGACCCAGTGCTAATTCCAGAGCACACCATAGAATATATATAGAGGTATCTCAAGACAGCGAAAAAATTACTCAAGGGTCTAGGAAGAAATAAAGCAGTTGGACACAATGTAGCTTCACCTTGGGTGCCACAAGAATGTGCAACCGAGCTGAGCATTCCACTCTAATTAATATTCCATACATCCTTGTGCAAAGAAATCTTATCAGATATATGAAAAAGGCAAACAAAGTTCCAACCTATAAAATGGTAGCCGAGAAGACTCCTCTAAATTATAGACCCGTATCATTAATGAGTGATAGTCAAAACACTAGATAAAATAGTTAAACCAAATGAATTGAACACCTGGAGAGTAATGACATAATAACAAACAGACAGTATGGTTTTTGAACAGGAAAACTGAATTGTTTTTTGACAGTATGATTTTTGAACAGATCCTGTGTAACAAATGTACATAGTTTTTATAATAGTGCCACAAAGATTCTACAGGAAAGAGGTGGTTAGGTTGACTGTCTCTCTGGACCTAAAAAAAAATATTTTGACAGAGTCCCACACATGAGGCTGTTCTGGAAACCGAAACATGCTAGAGTGGGTGACAGGGAGACTTCTGACGTGGAGGAAAAATGTTCTGACAGATGAGGTTGGTAATAAGAGAGACTGTATCTGGCTGGGGGGAGTCAGTAAATTTTTTAAATGACTCTCAAGCAAATGCTTTAGATTACTAAGCCATGACATGGTCAAAATCAATGCAAATTGAGATTCCGCTGAATCCTCTAGGGGTCCTGAGACTTCAAACTTTAGCCCAATCAGGGTTTTACATATTACCCCCATGCACTCCGGCTGCCCTCATGCACTCATGGTCCAGTTGTTCTACCTCCATTGATTCCGAGGTTCTTCCCTAGATGATTCAATGGAATCCCAGGTTTCATTACTTTTGACCATGTCATGGCTTAGTGGTCTAGGGCATTTGCTTGGGAGTACCAAGTTATCTATCTTGAGGTCATCTTGAGATGATTTCGGGGCTTTTTAGTGTCCCTGCAGCCCGGTCCTCGACCAGGCCTCCACTCCCAGGAAGCAGCCCGTGACAGCTGACTAACACCCAGGTACCTATTTTACTGCTAGGTAACAGGGGCATAGGGTGTAAGAAACTCTGCCCATTGTTTCTCGCCGGCACCTGGGATCGAACCCAGAACCACAGGATCACAAGTCCAGCGTGCTGTCCGCTCGGCAGACCGGCTCCCTTTGGAGCCGGTCAAGTGAGTGGGTTCAAATCCTCCTCATGGCTCCTATTGATTTTCTCATCAATACATCACGTTAATGTGATTTCATTGTGCATTTGACGAGAAGTGCTAGAGGTAGAACTACTGAACCATAAGCCAGAGTGCATGGGGGCAATGCATGAAACCATGATTGGGCTTCATTTGAAAGCCTCGGGACCCCTAGAGGATTCAGTGGAATCCTCCGTTGCATTGCTTTGCACCATGTCGTGGTGTAGGGTATATTTTGCTTTGGAGTATAAAATGAGCGAGTTCAAATCCTCCTCGTGGCTCCTACTGATTTTCACATTGATATATCATGTTAATGTGATTTCATTGTGCATAGTGAACAGGTTGCTATTTTGTTGGTCTCTCCTGTGTCTATTCGGGGCAATGGTATGCAGTGCTTTGTTGCTCATTTCACCTCTTTCTATTCCTTTGTTGTCTGTGGTCTCTGTTCCTGTAGGTTTGTCCTTTTTTTTTTTTTTTTTTTAGATTGGCATCTCATTCCTAATACTTTCACCTCTTATTGTTCAGCATTGGCAGAGCCACTATTGCTTGTATTCAATGTTGATTTAACTTCCGTGTCATTTCACAAGTCATCTCAGGTTTTCTCTCATCACAAGCTCATGCTCCTCCTGACCCATCTTGGGTGCTTGACAAGGTGTTGGTGTTGCTTCCCTCTTAATTCATAGTTGCCCCCTTTCAGTCCAGGATATTTTTATTAAGACTATATTTTTGTTAGCACTCGCCTTTGGCTGCAGGGTTGAGGATCTTCATGATCTCCTCCAGAGGTTTATTCATTAGCAGCCCTTCTTTTGTGGCAAAGAATGAGTCGATTGGCTTCCAGAGGGGAGTGGAAGGTTCCCAGGGATAAGTTGTTGTGTCCGTAGTGGCTCTTTACTGCTATTTGCTTGCTACTTGCTCTACCTTGGTAGACATTTTGTTGGTTGATCCTATTTCTTTGGTCTCCTGTTCCAAAGCTTGTATTTCTCAGGTTGTCTGCAGTCATTAAGCTTGACAGCCTGCAGTTTACCCTCTGGCCCATGTTGTTTGCTGATTCTCAGTTTTGGCTGCTGTTCTCACTTAGCATAGGCTGCTTTTTGGGTTTGGGGGTGCCTTAGGGTCCTGGTGACTCATATGATTGCTATTCTTCTCCTCCATGGTATGTCCCATGTCTTCTTTGTTTGCGGATACTGTAGTTAGGTTCATGGAGCCACCAAGGGGCTCTCCCAGAAAGCCAATGTTAAATGTAATGAAGTGTCTTTCTTGTTTGAACCCTGGTGGTTCTCTGACTCCCTTATCAGCTCTGAAATGACTGGTGGCCAGCTGCTACTATGGAGTTTTGTGTTACCAAGTGGTGACTATTTGCACTAATGGGGGGGTCAACTAGTTTAGAGTGAACCAATTATTTTCAATGAATAATTTGTGGAGTCATTTAGCTTTTTTCAATGCTTTGTTTTCTATGCACCTTGTCTGTATTGTTTCTCTGACTTTCTGGTTGCTTTTCCTCGTGTGGATGATCATAAGAATCCCCAGCTCCTTGCACCTCTGTGAGGGGTGCCAGGTTCTGGCTCTAGTCTTCAGTAGGCCAAACAGGACTAGTGTGACTGGTGTGACCAAGTAGTAGGGAGCTATCAGCTTTAGGAAGCCACTGGGACTCAATCAGAAAGAGGCATTTCATTGCATTCAATACTGATTTTTTAAAGTGATTTTGTCATAAAAATATATGCAAAAGCTTGTTCTTTTGTTTTTGATATAAAAATTGTAATAATGCTTCATGTGCAATATGGAAAAGTGGCAAGAGTTTTATGACACAATGTTGGTTGCTGTGGCTGGGGTCTGATACAAGTCTGTCTTTTTAAGTAGCAAAATATTGTTTGTTTTGGACAAAAGCTTCCATTACTCTACATTGTCTTGAGGTTGCATATGATTAAGTATCTAGAACTTGGTGACCTGTCATTAGTTTAGGCCAATATTTGATTTGTGTATATTCAACATTTGCAACATTTTGGGAACAAGTAATAATGCTTGATGCAGTTTAACACTTTGGCGTGCCCCGCCCGCCACCCCTCAACTGTGCGATTTGGGTCCCAGGGTTTCACGGGAGCGCGCGTTAATTCTGAAAAGTGTATACTCTCTTCAACTTTGTCACCTTAATTCTCGTCCTACAAGATTAAATTTGGTATCATTGTGTTCGCAATAGAATTCTCTACAGCACTAAATGCATATAAACTCCAAAAGCCCGGCTACTTACCCGCAGCAAACAGAGAAAGTGCGAACGAGTTACCTAGGAGCGCGCATAAGCGATAAAATGTGCTCACTCTTTCCACTCTGGTCACCTCAATTTTCGTCCTAGGTCTTTCATTTTGATATCAATGGGTTTGCAATAAAATTCTCTGCAGGAACATTAGCATATAAAATAAAAAACTGGTCACGCTCCAACCGCCGACGAGTTGAAGACGGGCCATGCGTTAGCCGCGAGTGAGCGCCCAGACGTCTTCCAGTTAACTTCCAATTCCTGCCCACAAATGTTTAGTACTATTGTGTGTTGAACATGACATAGGCGTGTAGGGAAGACATAGGCGTGTAGGGAAGACATAGGCGCGCATTTTAAAACCAGTCCCCAAAAAACCGGATAAAAACCTGATTTTTGGCGATTATTTTAGTGGATGACGCAATGCTGCGTCATGCCCGGCAGTACCGCCAGTAAACGGATGACGCAATGCTGCATCATGCCCGGGCGAAAGTGTTAAAGGACTTCTATTCAGAGTTGAAAACCTTACCAAATGCTGGAAAATAGATAACTTTATCTGCATACCCTTAATAGTACAGTGATTTTATGGAACATATTAGTGTACAATATTGATACAAGATACATAGAATGTGTCATTTTTGGGAAAACTTAATCATAATGCATAAAATGAGGAAAAATATTATTTTGCTAATTTTTTTTTTATGAAATCGTAAATCTGTAATCAAAAGTATGGAAAATACACAAAAAATCATATATCTACCTTGTGGTTACCTTGTGGTGATTCTGAGGATCAATGACCCCGCAGCCCAGTCTCTGATCAGGTCTCCATTTTCATATTCAATGGCACCTCAACTTACAACTGCCCTTACTTACGAATTTTTCTAGTTACGATGTAAATTTCGTCGGGAAGTGCGACTCAACTTACGACCTTTGCTTCGACTAGCGACTTTGTTGATACGCGTATTGGTCGACTGATCGCGTGGTTCCTGGTGGCATGGCTGACCCAGCCTCAGTTTACCAGAGCCGTCCGCTTAGTGACGATCATGCTTGTAAAGAATTTCATTATTTTTTTGCTTTTTTTGTATTTTGAACATAAAAGTAATTATTATATATCATGCCTTAGAAAGTCCCAAGAAAGTCAGCGGTAAGGTTCAACCTAAGAAAACATGTGAGAATGACCATAGAAGAAAAACAAGAGATCATTCGTAAGCACGAAAATGGTATGAGGGTTGTTGATGTAGAGTAGAGGATGTCTGTTCCTCATTTATTAACCCTCAAACCGCGCATATTATATATAAATGATATCAGTGACAAAACCGAAACCGCACACATCATTTATATATGATTTCGTGTCTAGCGCTATAATTTAAATGCCCCGCCTGGGATAGGGGCAGCTATAGTACAGCCATGACCGATAGTTGCCAGATGCCACCTAGAAAAAAAATCCAGGCCAACATTCTTGGGTGTTAGAGCGTCAGTATTGAGTAAGCCACCAAGGCTGGCGCACGCAGCACGAGCTCACAGCACCGCTGTTCAGCTTGTGACCACAGCATCGTCTACAAATGCCAAAATATAAGTGATACTGCTATTATTTAACAGTGATAGTATTACTGAAGCCCCCTGACTGTGATAAAACTGACCAGGATTCTGATAACAGCATGATTGTGGTGATATTTAACGCTGTGCTCAATGGAGGGAGGAGTAATACTGTGGGAGGGAGGGTTGTGGCGTCGTCTTCTAACTGTGTGTGGCCACCATTTATTGACTGCACTCACCATACCAGCTTAGTGGTTCGCTATGGTGAACACAAATGTAGATACTGTACTTATATATAACGTGTGTATAGTGTGAGATAACAGCGAGAGGAGTAGGTTGGGAGCCGCCATTTTGGTGAGGGAGGAGAGTCGTCTGCACGACTTGGCATGTTGTTTACTGATGGCTACTATGGTCTTTGGGCACCATACCAGCTTATTTGTACAGGTATGGTGAATAAAACAGGTAGATACTTATATGTAATGTGTGTATATAGTGTAATAACACCACAACCAATATTGTTGGAGGAGAAATATTAGTGCGTCTGGCCTTGAGGGCGGCCGCCGATCAGCTGACTGTGTGAGTAGCTACGTCTTTGTGCCTTTACTCACCATACAAGCTTAGATGTACAGTTATGGTGAACAAAACATGTAAATACATATATATAACGTCTGTGTATAGTGAATAAATGCAAAAACAGTATTGTGGGAGGTGAATGAGGGTGAGTGAGGTGGTGTTGAGTGAGGGAGTGGCAGTGAATGGCTCGCTGGTGTTTGGCGGTCACTCCTCGTTGCTTTTTGACTCACAAGACCAACTTAGTAGTTCGTTATGGTGAACAAAACATGCAGATACTTATATATAACCTGTGTATATAGTGTAAGAACAGCAAAACTATTTGTTTATTGTTTTATGAACATAATAATTAAATCACTTATATGCACACCATAATTTTGAGTACAGCGATGGTTCACACATTTTATAATATAAATATACCACAATTCACTGTATGGAATAATATTACTGCAAAAAAACTAAGAAAAAATCAGAGACATTGAAATAATTAGGTAATAATATATTTGTGGCAACTGCCGTCTGACAGCTCGGACGGAGTAGACCTCGTCTGGCGAAGGCTCTGCCAACGCCCCTTTTTTGCCACACTTCCCTACCCTATTGCGGCTAAAATATGCCACCTACGATTTTTTTGTTATTTTTTGCCACACTTCCCTACCCTATTGCGGCTAAAATATGCCACCTACGATTTTTTTGTTATTTTTTCCGTGATCGGGGAACAAAAATGAGCACTTCTATAAGACGAAAGAATTTTTTGGATTTTTTTTTTTGTTGCGCCTGTGGGTGTGAATTCCATTTGGGCCCCTAGCGGTTTGAGGGTTAAGAAAATGTGTGCAGTATGGGAAAAATTGCAAAGTTTTGCTGAAAAAATGCACCTAAATCAAGCTGTAGCAAGCCATTGTGTTAACCTTTTTAATGACAATGTGATGTCTCACTTCAGACAAATGATACAACGTAAGAAAAAACAAGTGTTTCTAGACAAGTTTTTAGTGAGAAAAATGAGCACTGAGCCACAAGCAGTCCTAGTGGTATTCAGGCAACACGTAGGAGAGAGAGAGAGTACCCCAGAAAAGTCATCACTGCTTGATGTTATAATGGAAGGTGACTCTCCTTCCAAACATTAACACCTTTCCTCCTCCCCTCCTCCTCACCGTCTTCTATACGTCAACAAGAGTCCTCATTCAAGGTAAGATATACATACAGTACTGTATTGTAGTTAGTACAAAATGAGTGTTATTTGGTATAAAGTGTATATTTAAGTTAATATTTTTGGGGGTGTGGAACGGATTAATTTAATTTACATTATTTCTTATGGGAAATTCATTTCGACTTACGAGACTTACGACCCGTCTCTGGGAAAGGATTAAATTCGTAAGTTGAGGCCCCACTGTACTGTATCTTACAGTAATTTTTAGTGTCTGGAAAGGAAGCCTGCACTTAAGCTTATTGGGATCCCCCTATCTCAATTATTGACTTTCCCCCAGGATGCAGCCTAACTTCTGGGTACCTATTTACTGCTAAGTAAACAGATGCATCAGGTGAAAGAAAATGTGCCCAACCATTCTACCCTGTCCAGGAATCAAACCCAGGATTGTTGATTGTGAGTTGAGGATGTATATTCAAAAGTAAGGAATCTGTATACAAAAGTAAAAAGAATTAAAATCTTATACAGTGGAGATCTTGATGTTGGCACAGGTAAGTGCTATGGTTATCGTATGATGATGATGAGACCAGGAGCTGCAATACATTTGACTCTAAATTATTTTGTGGCCTCCCATGACTGCTGAGAAAGAGTATTCAGCTATTGCCTACACATGAGCAACATTGGTATTCAAACATTGACACGAAATATGGATTGTCTGATGATGAGCACATTTCACTAGATAAATCAACAAATACTGTAACTGAAATTGCTCTTTGAGGGTTAAATTCGATTCATCTAAAATTTGTGCATGTCCTGACTTGTGGTCATTGTTATCATGGCTGGGATCTTTGAATTTATGACTTTTGTATCTATACCTTTATCTGTATACTGTATTTTCTGTATACAATGGGGCCTCGACTTACGATGCTAATCCGTTCCCAGAGACGGATCGTAAGTCAAAATATCGTAAGTCGAAGCGATTTTTCCCATACGAAATAAAGGGAATTGAATTAATCCGTTCCCCACCCTCCAAAATATTAATTCATTAACATACAAATACATTTTATGCTGAATACATGTTTTTTCTAACCAGTACCTAAGTTTCTCTTACCTTTATGGAGGGCTCTTGATGACGTATGGAAGATGATGATGAGGGGGGAGGAGGAGAGGTGTTACTGTTTGGAAGGGGAGTCCCCTTCCATTATCATATCAGGCAGTGATGTTTTGTCTGGGGGTAATCTCTCTCCTACGTTTTGCCTGAACACCACTAGGACCTGGTTGTGGTTCAGTGCTTGTTTGTCTCACTACAAATTTGTCAAGAGATATTTGTTTTTCCATTCGTTTTAACATTTGTCTGTAAAGATGCATCACAGTGTCATTGAATAGGTTAAGGCAACGACCTACTGCAGCTTGATTTGGGCGAGTCGTTTCAGCAAAGGTTTGCAATTATTCCCATGCTGCACACATTTTCTTAATTGTTGAGGAAGAGACATTCTGTACTCTTGTTTCTGCTCTATGGTCATCCTTACATGGGTTTTCATATTTTAAGTCTTACCACTGACTTTCCTGGGACTCATGGTGGGACTCATAATAATTACTTTAATGTTCAAAATGCAAAAAATCACCACAAAAGCGGAATTTCTTATAGGAGCGATCGTCACTAAGCGGGCAGCAGTAGTAAACTGAGGCAGATCGGCCGCGTGACCGGGAACCACGCGCTCGGTCGACCTGAACATGTACCAACAAATATCGGAAGTCGACAACACCATCGGATGTTGAGTCGCATTTTTCGATGAAATTTACATCGTAACTCGAAATTATCGTAAGTAGGGGCAATCGTATGTTGAGGTGCCACTGTATTTACTGTATTTGTATATGTCTGTCTAGAATATATAACTGGTTTCTATCTTCTCAAAGTGAGTCCCAAATATTTGAAGTCTTTATGTACCTTTTCATTTTTTCAATGCTAATCATTTAAATGTTTTACTTTGTGAATTCATATTCTTTCTCAATGTGTTTTTTCATAATTTAAGTTTTACATTGTTAACATTTTCTCCCGGGGACAATGCAACATGGCGTCAAAAATTAAAAAAGTTCGGCCTGCTTTCGGCTTGACTGTGGTGGGGCGTGCCGCAGTTTTGAACATTATATGCACATACTTTCGTATGGTTATTTTATTGCAAACACATTGATATAAAAATGGAAGACCTAGGACAAGAATTGAGGTGAAAAAGAGTACAGTACAGTGGTACCTCGGTTTAAGAGTTTAATTCGTTCCTGGAGACAGCTCGTATTCCGAAAACTCGTAATCCGAAGCTAATTTCCCCATAAGAAATAATGGGAAATGAATTAATCCATTCCTGACTACCCAAAAACCTCACTTCAAACAAAATTTTATACCTAATTCATCTAAATAAACCTACAAAACTATGTTCAAGTTATTGCTTACCTTGCTGATGACTGCTGTTGGCGTATGGAAGATGGTGAGGAGGAGGGAGGAAAAGAGGTGTTACTGTTTGGAAGGGGAGTCCTCTTCCATTATAACATCAGGCAGTGGGGACTTCACTGGTGTGCACACACTGGCACGTTTTGCCTGCATACCACTAAGACTTGCATGTCTTGCTAAGAATCTGTCTAAAGACACTTGTTTTTCCCTACATTTTAATACTTGTCTGTAGTAAGACATCACATTGTCGTTTAAAAGGTCAATGCAACGGCCTGCTACAGCTTTATCTGGGTGAGTTTTTTCAACAAAACTTTGCAATTCTTCCCATAATTCACACATTTTCTTAACACTTTAGCGTTACCACGGCGCTCGAGAGCGTAAGCCACTTTTGTGTAGAGGTCATACAGCGGACTCGCTCACGAGTCACGAGAAAAATATTTTTATAAACTATTTGTTATGCGATCGACTTTGGGATAGTTTGAAAATGTTCGCCATGAAATTTCCATTTTCTCTAGTAGCCGCATAGCCTATTTGAGAGAACAGCATAGCATTGCACCATCGAGGTAAAACTATTGTATTGTTGACACAACAAGTGTAATTGACCTAGTTTTTTATTTGGTGCCGGTCTAATGCATCCTTGTGTGACATTTTATACTTATGTTCTTCTCGAATATTCTATTGCGTTCATTGAACATTCAATGAACAATGAACATTCATTGGTACAAAAATGATATACGTACATCGAAAATTAATGACGGGACAGTTAAAAAGAGTATACACTTTTCAGTGTTGCTGCTCGATCGCCCGAAATGTCGCACAATTTTCTTAGGTTAAACCTTACCACTGGCTTTCTTGGGACCTATGGCGAGATATATAATAACTTTTATTCTCAAATGGCCAAAAATCCGACAAAAAACCATAAATCCTTGTGGAAAATTCCGGCGGGATAGTCACTGGGCACAAGGGACTGGTAAACTGAGGCGTGCGCGCCGTGCCACCACGTCTGTACGCATATCGGTCTGTTGATACGTGTCGGTCTGTACGCATATCAGCACCCTCGTCTACTGAGGCAACCCTCGCCTTCCGAGGCAAATTTTCCGAGCAAAACCTGCTCGTATTCCGAAAAACTCGTATACAGGGACACTCGTATTCCGAGGTACTACTGTATACACATTTTATTGCTCTTGTGCGCTCATGGGCTGGTCGGCCGAGCAGACAGCACGCTGGACTTGTGATCCTGTGATTCCGGGTTCGATCCCGGGCGCCGGCGAGAAACAATGGGCAGAGTTTCTTTCACCCTATGCCCCCTGTTACCTAGCAGTAAAATAGGTACCTGGGTGTTAGTCAGCTGTCACGGGCTGCTTCCTGGGGGTGGAGGCCTGGTCGAGGACCGGGCCGCAAGGACACTAAAAAGCCTCGAAATCATCTCAAGATAATCTCAAGATACGGGTAACTTGTGGCCAATTTCTCGGTTTGATGCAGGTGGTACGCCGGGCTTTTGGATTTCATATGCATATATTCCTGTAGGGAATTTTATTGCAAACACATTGATACCAAAATGAAAAACCTAGGACGAGAATTGAGGCGACCAAAGTGAAAAAGAGTATACAGTGGTACCTCGGCTTATGAATTTAATTCGTTCCCAGAGACGGCTCGTAAGCTGAATATTTGTAAACTGAAGGGAATTTCTCCACAAGAAATAATGGAAATTGAATTATTCCTGTTGACCAATCCATACACGAGAAAATGAAGGGATGACGACGCTTCGGTCCATCCTGGACCATTTTCAAGTCGATTGTGACCATTCACAATCGACTTGAGAATGGTCCAGAACGGACCAAAACGTCGTCGTCCCTTCATTTTCTAGTGTGTGGATTGGTCAACATACTTCAGCCACGTTATTGTGACTCATCGCCTGCATTGAATTATTCCGTTTCAGACTACCCAAAAAATTAACTTCAAAGTAAATTTTATACCTAATTTACCCAAATCTTCAGTACTAAAGTATGTATAAGCTATTACCTACCTTTACTGATGACTCTTGTTGGCGTATGGAAGACGGTGAGGAGGGTGGATGAGGAGAGGTGTTAGTGTTTGGAAGAAGAGTCCCCTTCCATTATAACATCAGGCAGCAATGACTTCTCTGGGGTTTGCTCTCTGGCACGTTTTGCCTGCATACCACTAGGACCTGCTTGTGGCTCACTGCTTGCTTGTCTTACAAAGAATCTGTCTAAAGACACTTGTTTTTCCCTACATTTTAACACTTGTCAGACAATCACATTGTCATTTAAAGGTCAATGCAACAGCCTGAGTTTTTTCAACAAAACTTTACAGTTCTTCCCATACTAAACACATTTTCTTAATGAGGAAAGGACATCCTCTACTGCCTTTACTCAACTATTTTCTTAGGTTGAACCTTACCACATACTTTCTTGTGACCCATGGCAAGATATATAATAATTACTTTTATGTTCAAATACCCAAAAATCCCCCCCCCCCCAAAAAAAAATTCTTTACAAAGAATTTGGGCGTGATAGTTATTAGGCGGGAGCTACTGGTAACTGAGGCGCAATCGCCGTGCCACCACCAGCTGGTTGGCCATACGCGTATCAACAAACTCGTTTTCCGAGGCAAAGCTTGTAACCCTATTCGAATTTTCCGAAGACTTTGGGCTTGTAACCCGAAAAGCTCATAAATAGGGACATTCATAAGCCGAGGTGTTACTGTACACATTTTTTGCTCTTGGGCGCTCACGGGTAATGTGCTGCCAATTTCTCAGTTTGGTATGGGTGATACGCCTTGCTTTTGACTTTATATGCATATATTCCTGTAGGGAATTTTATTGTGAACACATTATACCAAAAGGAAGAACCTATGACGAGAGTTGACGTGACAAAATTGGAAAAGAGTGAAAACAAAATTAAAAACTGCACGCTCCCATGGAATGCCGGCCCACCTTGGGGTGGTCTGGCACTCGCTCGCTCGAAAGTGTTAAAATTCCAGCTTCCGATGCAGGCCTTTATAACCCGAATGCAACATCATGCATTGAAGCTTTTGACCCTGTTAATGTTTCAGTAGAGCAGTTTTCACTTACCTCTTGTATTAAAAATAAACAAAAACTTTAAACACCATTAAAGAAAACCAATAACATGCATTTATAATATTCTGAAGATTTTAGTTCAAAAGATGATTGCAAATTGGAAACATAATTCTCATTTATGTGCAGGTGGAAGGAATGTTGGTGGAGTTAGATATATTACATTACTGTTCTGGAAATATGTTATACTACATTTTATTTAAATAATTTTTTTTTATTGAGTGAATTATGTTTTAATCACTCAATCCTTCACCTCTTCTGTCTTATATGATAGTGGTTCCTTATATTTAAAAAAAAAAAATACATATTCCTTATTTTTTAAGCAGCTGATGATCTTTCCATCTTGTTGCATGCTGTAACCAGGGTCATTATTGTGCTGTGTTCAATATCCATATTATTACTTCTCGATTGGTGTTTTTTTTTGGCACTGATGAAGATTGTTTTAATGAGAATTAGTATGGTGGAGACTTTTGTAATGTTACTTGCTTAAAACTGTGTGTAATAATAATGAGGTGGCCAAAGACATACCACTTGTTCTAGACAATGGGAAGTGTTGCCTCAAGCATGGGCAGCATGAGTGGAGGAGGCTCAAGCGTGGGAGGGTCCAGTGTGGGTACACCATCCTCCACACGAGAGAGCACTCCTGTCAGCGCAATCAGTAACAGCCCTCCAGGTTAGTCAGGGCATGACATCTCAGATGGTTACATGGTGTATAGGAATAATGTATTATAAAAGGTGTCCATATGTAAGATATCTTTCTATAAAACAGGCTTGGTGCCTTCTTTTGATAATTACTTACTTTAAAACAGCTTACATATAACAACTTGAATATAAAAACCAAAATGCTGTGATTTATTATGGCTCACTGGTTTGTCTAATGTTTCTCTATAGGCAGCTGTATATCAATTTTGTCTTCCCACGAAACTTTCTTGTAACTCTAATAATAATATATAGTAATATTTTTGTGTGTGAATGTTAGTACGATATGGGAGTTTTGTGAGGAGGTGGGCAAGGTGTTTTCATTGGTCATCCTTCTAATCTCTGCATAAAATTGCTCTTCTTTTTTAGTTATCAAATATTTAAGTACTTGAATGTAGCTTTTTTCAGGTTTCTGGCTTAAATAAGGTCTTTCAAGAAGGCACTGAACGATTACCTCATAATCTCAGCACATGACATTGTTTTTAAATGTCATCATTTCCTTTTTTCTTTTCTAGAAAGTAGTGTGTACACAGTGAAGAGTTTTATAGTACTTGTAATACTGCAGCTGTTAATAATCTTATGATCCAGTGAGTGTAGCAGATGTAATGTCATTAACAATCAGCAATAAAAAATATAAAACAATCATTATGTTCCATAAAATTTGCTGTCATGTAAAAGTCATCCTTTGTATAAAAAATCATTTTCAGTTTTGTAAATTTTTTATGGTAAATTGCCTTTATTAGTGAAATGATATAGACTCATAATTTTTCATTTTTTTTTATAGTGAGTGATTGTGAAGAAACACTTCATAGTGATAATGAAGACAGCAATGATTCATGGACCACTCAAGATGAGATCCCAGCAGAGCTCATAATAAAATTAGCAAGCAAGTAGGTATCCAGGGATTTAGTTTAGTTCTTTAAAAGACAAACATGTGAAACCCACTCTTGTGTATACCAATGAAATTACAACTCAAACAAGATGAACAAGATGCTATCTAACTAGGGCCCCTCTTGGGGCACTAGCAATACATGATGTAGGTGGATTGTCTTTGGCAACTCTTAAAGATAAACCCAAAGAACCCAGTCCAGGACTAGCAGACATGCTGACTGACTGGGAGCTCAAAGCAGCCAGTCAATAGGTACGCCAAAATGTGTATTCCCAAAAGCCTAAAGACGTTGAAGGACCATGTGAGTCAACCTGATAAACTTCCTGGGTGGGGTGCTATGTTTTATCCAAAATGGCATAGGTTGAAAGTGGTAGCAGAGATGCTCCACTTTAAACCTCAGCCAATTCCTGAACACCAGATGAATAAGAATGTGCCAATACATGTCCAGAAGATTCAGGGAAATGAGCCTGAGAAAGCTGGCATGGTGGATTCATATAAAGTGAGGTGTTTGCGAATCTCGCTTGGAAACATTGGACAGACGGGACACCTGCCACAAGGATGGCTTCAGTGCAATCACACCTTACCCAACAAATTGCAAATTTTATAACAGGGAGGACAGTTGAGAAAGACTCTTGACACTATGGTGAGGACCACATCCACTTAAGACCCTGAGAGATTACACAATATGCCCTGTCATATCAGGTCTAAGCATGTTTTAAGACACTCAGATGGTGTTCTACCACCACAAGCAACACAGAAACTTGAGCACCAAGGCATGGACCTACCACAACTCAACCTTGTGTGACAAGGCTTACAAATACAAGGTAACATTGACTATTTTGAAGGAAGAACCCCGTAGATAAAATATAACACTGAGCTGACTTTCCATTCTGGCACCTGATTATGGATAAATGCGTACCATTTTACGAATGAAAACAAAGGATTGTTTGCCAGCCAAGAGGGAGCTGGGACCTCATATTACAGCTCAATGTTTTCTGCAGCAATTTCTCTGCAGCTCAACTTTTCTGTAGGATTGACCCAGTCCCTGAGCAGAAGTCAAAGCAAATCTGTAGGAAGATGAAATGATGGAAACCTGGGAAAAGAAGTGAATCCAGGTCACCAATCATGATGGGCAGAGGTGCCATAGGCACAATCAGAGAGCACTGTATAAACATCAGAGGCCCGCGGTTGTTCAACGTCCTCCCAGCGACTATAAGAAATATTGCCGGAACAACCGTGGACATCTTCAAGAGAAAACTGGACTGTTTTTTAAGAGAAGTTCCGGACCAGCCGGGCTGTGGTGGGTATGTGGGCCTGCGGGCTGCTCCGAGCAACAGCGTGGTGGACCAAGCTCTCACAAGTCGAGCCTGGCCTCGGGCCGGGCTTGGGGAGTAGAAGAACTCCCAGAACCCCATCAACCAGGTATCAACCAGGTATGATGGAATCTGTTAGAGTAAAAGAAAAATTGTGTAGCCTTAAACCCTCAGGGACAGGCACCAAACACTACAGAGGATTAAAAGGGCAAATAAAGATGCTCCTCCTACAACCCCAAATCAATAGGACCTTCTCTCCCCAGCAGAGAAGAATGCATTGGGAGAGAGCCAAGATTCCTCTCCAAATGTCTGAGAACCTGTGGGCAGAACCAAGCATCATTTGGAGAAGCCCCTGAACTCTGGAACACTGAACCACTAAGGATGTTCCTTAGAAACAAAGGGATATTAGGCCCAGACATCTCTGCCAACAAACATCCTGGATGAGAAAGCTCCCAAAGATGCAACTGCAAACTCCCTAGCAGCAGTCTCTTGGGAATTCTTGACCTGAACCAACAAAGAAGAAATGCTGAGCAAAAGAAGCTGGATGAATTGGCCCCTTGAAGGCAGTTGTAGGGCCACCAGATTGTAAGGAGCAAGCATTGTAAGAATACTCAACACCAGCTGCTCAACTTCCTCACTCATCCTCAACCTCCTCAGCATTCCTCTTCAACTGATTTTTCAGGCATCCCTGTTTACAGGAGTTGTAGCTGATGTGTGGAAAAAGGCTAACATAGTTCCAGTCTACAAAAGTGGAAGCAGGGAAGACCCCCTTAACTATAGACCGGTATCATTGACAAGTGTAATAGTCAAAATATTGGAAAAATTAATTAAAACTAAATGGGTAGAACACCTGGAGAGAAATGATATAATATCAGACAGACAGTATGGTTTTCGATCGGGAAGATCCTGTGTATCGAATTTACTCAGTTTCTATGACCGAGCAACAGAGATATTACAAGAAAGAGATGGTTGGGTTGACTGCATCTATCTGGACCTAAAAAAGGCTTTCGACAGAGTTCCACATAAGAGGTTGTTCTGGAAACTGGAAAATATTGGAGGGGTGACAGGTAAGCTTCTAACATGGATGAAAAATTTTCTGACCGATAGAAAAATGAGGGCAGTGATCAGAGGCAATGTATCGGACTGGAGAAATGTCACAAGCGGAGTACCACAGGGTTCAGTTCTTGCACCAGTGATGTTTATTGTCTACATAAATGATCTACCAGTTGGTATACAGAATTATATGAACATGTTTGCTGATGATGCTAAGATAATAGGAAGGATAAGAAACTTAGATGATTGTCATGATCTTCAAGGTGACCTGGACAAAATAAGTACATGGAGCACCACTTGGCAAATGGAATTCAATGTTAATAAATGCCATGTTATGGAATGTGGAATAGGAGAAAATAGACCCCACACAACCTATATATTATGTGAGAAATCTTTAAAGAATTCTGATAAAGAAAGAGATCTAGGGGTGGTTCTAGATAGAAAACTATCACCTGAGGACCACATAAAGAATATTGTGCGAGGAGCCTATGCCACGCTTTCCAACTTCAGAATTGCGTTTAAATACATGGATGGCGATATACTAAAGAAATTGTTCACGACTTTTGTTAGGCCAAAGCTAGAATATGCAGCGGTTGTATGGTGCCCATATCTTAAGAAGCACATCAACAAACTGGAAAAGGTGCAAAGACATGCTACTAAGTGGCTCCCAGAACTGAAGGCAAGAGCTACGAGGAGAGGTTAGAGGCATTAAATATGCCAAAACTAGAAGACAGAAGAAAAAGAGGTGATATGATCACTACATACAAAATAGTAACAGGAATTGATAAAATCGATAGGGAAGATTTCCTGAGACCTGGAACTTTAAGAACAAGAGGTCATAGATATAAACTAGCTAAACACAGATGCCGAAGAAATATAAGAAAATTCACTTTCGCAAACAGAGTGGTAGACGGTTGGAACAAGTTAGGGGAGAAGGTGGTGGAGGCCAAGACCGTCAGTAGTTTCAAAGCGTTATATGACAAAGAGTGCTGGGAAGACGGGACACCACGAGCGTAGCTCTCATCCTGTAACTACACTTAGGTAATTACTTAGGTAATTACCACCTAATTGGTGAAAGGGGGCTGTCAGATACGGAACTGGATCCAGTAGCACAGCCACCACCTGGTATACTGCCGACTGCAAGATGGCTCGGGCCAAAACAGTAGTTCAGTGGTGACACATGTGACACATCCGAAGGTGAAAAAACTACTAAACTCAGAAGGTGGAATGATGGGGACAGTAAGAGTGACCGTTGGAGACCAAGAGGCTTGCATTGTGGAAACCCCACATGACAGTTTCATGTTTCATGCCTAGAGGCAGGCAAAGCCATTACTGCCCATCAAGAACAGGATTTGAGAAGGGAACCAGTGCCTAATTGTCTTCAGACCAGAAAGGAGGCAAGGCACCTTTCAGTGATGCAGACACCAACCCCTGACATTATATCCTCTTGTAAGTGATATGACTTGAGAAAGGGCAACTCATAGAGGCAACCCAACCCTTACAGGAAAGATAACCCTTGTGAGGAAGGAGCAACACAAGTCAGCTACTAGTAGCTGCAGTGGTATCGTGTTTGCTGCTACCTTGTAGGGCTTTGATTACTCCATGTTCTATGATCTCTGGTTGCCCTTGGAATCAGGCAATTCTGGGCTTGACTATCTCTCTTTCTCACTATCCCTTTTCCTCTGCCTTGTCAACTGTTGCAACAACAATTGCCATTTCTGGTTGTCTGCACCATTCCTACAGGTCATGGACTTCTTGACCGCTTTTTGTGCCTGTTGGCTTTATATTTTGATTTCTATCTAGAAGTTCGCTTTAATTACTCTGCCTCCTGTTTGCACCCTGTTCTCTTCTCTCCTTAGAGATGGGGGGGTTTAACAAGTTTTGGTGGCAGTGGGAGTATCTATTCAGCCACTCTACCAGGTGTTTTGGCCGAGATCAACAACTCTACTTCAAGCTTTGAGCAACTCTGGTGCCTGTTTCTTGGATAACTGGATGAAGTAATTCTCAGGTGTCGGTCATTCAAGGATTTTGTGGATATGCCTGTATGCTCTACGACATAGCTACATGGCCATTTTTGGTGCTAATTCTGATCTGGTAACTACCATTTGGTGGTACACCAAAGTGCTGGCATAATGGGGCACTGAGTGCCTTCCGGGTTGCCGAGTATGGGGTTCTATTGTTTGTCTCTTGGCTCATTTTCTTGGATCTTCATTACAGCTATTGGAAAATGTACTTCATTCTGAGTTCAGCATTTGATTGGGGTTCTGTGTGGGGGCCACTTTCTTTGGGCCTCATACCTTCATCAGGCTTATTCGTTTGGTCCACTGACCTCTTTTGTCTTTGGGGAATCAGTGTTCTGGTCTTCCTCTTTGACTGGCTTCTTTGGGTCCCCAATCAATGGTTTGCATTCACACAGAAATCACAATAGCATGATATATCAAATGAACAAATCCACAAGGGCCGTGATGAGAGTTCGAACCTACATCCGGGATGATCCCAGATGCGCCTTAGTTGACTGCGCCACGACATAGTAAAAGAATTGCAACCTTCAGTGCTACTGCCCTCACGAGGATCCCGCAGCTTCTCCGAAGCACAAACCGGGGTTTCACACAATTCTCCAATGCACCTGGGCTCTGTCAACCAGATATTCTACCTCTTTGCCCTTACTTCAATACACAGGTATGTTCTTCAGAGAAGCTGTGGGATCCTCATGAGGACACTAGCTCTCCATGTTGCAAATCTTTTACCATGTCATGGCACAGTCGACTAAGGCGCGTCTGGGA
Organism: Procambarus virginalis; assembly: GCA_020271785.1. NCBI lineage: Eukaryota > Metazoa > Arthropoda > Malacostraca > Decapoda > Cambaridae > Procambarus > Procambarus virginalis. The sequence continues at coordinate 14,467,147 of WNGS01165523.1, read as the reverse complement.
TCATTCCGGACGTAGTTTCGAACCCTCATCACGGCCCTTGTGGATTTGTTCATTGGTTTGCATGCTTGCCAGAGATCTTTCTTTTCCAGTTAGCCTGCTTCAGGTTTTTGGTGAACTGAAAGACATCTCGAATAGTTCTTTCTCACGATCTGGCATGCTTGTCCTGTGCCTGGTCTGGGTTACCAGGATGGCCTTCCATATGTTTTCTTTGTCAAACCTGCTGTAGATGTGTATTCAAATTCCCACTGTTGCTAGGATGGTCTTTGCTTTCCCATCAGGTCTTTATTCAAATTTTGGGTGGCTTTAAATTCTAGCAGGTGTTCCTGTCAGAATATGGGTGCTTTTCCACTTCCACTGGTGAGTTCTTTTGCTGTGGTCTGAGTATGTGGTGTATTCTCCTTTTTACCCGAGATGATGACTGTCATCTTTTATTTTTTGTATTTTGGGTGGTTCCGTTCCATTGCTTCTTTCTCCTTCAGCACCAAGGCTATTCCACGTTGCAAGCCTGTGCAAGTTTAAGTGTTGACTGCATGTTATTTCAATTGGTCTGTATATATTTACCATATAGGTTTAGAGCACATAGGTAATGACAGTATAAATTCTGGGTCGGCTGTATTCAAATTCACATTTAAGGACAAACAAAAAATTTAATTGATTCTGATAAGACCTGTAAATAAAAACAGTGCAATATCTAATTCTTTTCATCTTTTTGTTTCAGAGGACACACTAGCAGTAATGGTGAAGATAAACCATATGTCTGTCCTGTGGTTGGATGTCGGAAACGATACAAAAATGTGAATGGAATAAAGTATCATGCAAAGAATGCTCACAAAAAAGATAGCAAGTGAGTTTTGTTAATTGTTACTATGAAAATATTGTTGTTTGGCACATATTTCTGTGGAGTTCTTAATTAGGTATCCATGGTAGCAATACATTATACAATACATGTACTATAGTTTCCTGGGGGGGGGGGTAGCCCCTTCGGCTTCCCGGAGCTATCCGGGCTGATATGAATGTATTAGACCGTGGCATCAGTCAAAGCAAATGGAGTTCTGCCTACCGGGGACCACAAGCCAGAACATGGCACCTCAGATGAGGCATAAAGAGCAATGTCCTATAGAAACCCCATGTGGTTGGAAGCATTCTATGTCTGCCTTCGACCGGGTTAAGCACCTAAAATGGCAGGCGCCCCAAAACAAAGCCTATCTGGTTAAAAAGTTGCCACTGACAAAGAAGTGCTACATCCCACCGCTGCCACCATTATTGGTTCTTGTTTGGTTGTTGATTAGAACTTGCTTGGGACTGGAGAGAATACACACTGTCGTAGCTTCAAGGTCTTTATTGTGGAAGGTAATAATATAAGGTTCAGCACAACCGAGGTCCACCGTGCCCTAGGTCCGTGAGATTACTGAGGCCTACTTGAGAGCGGCCTAGTGCCGGCTCTGTGGAGTGTGGCATCATTGGGCCGTCTGCCTCTGTGATTGACTATTTGCCAACCATCTTACAATTTGAGGCTAACACAAGGGCTATAAGGAGAAACTGGAGGATTTAAATATGCCAACACTAAAAGATAGTAAGAAATGAGGCAACCACACAAAATAGTGACAGGGATCGACACAGTTTTCAGAGAAAACTTTTGAAACGTGTTGCTTCAAGAACAAGGGTCCATAGATTCAAGGTAAGGAAACAACGATCCCAAAAATTTCAAGGTTCTACTTTGCGAACAGAGTTGTGGTCAGTTTGAACAATTTAAGTAAGAAGTTGGGAGATGCCAAAACCATCAGCAGCAGTTTCCAAGCATCATATGACAAAAATTATAGGGAAAGCAGAACACCACAAGCATAGCTCTCATCTTTTAACTAAATTTAGATAACTATATACATAACAAAATTAAAATAAACCACAGAGGAGCTAAAGGGAGGTTAAATATAGATATGACATTGGGTTTGGGGGCCATTGCATTTGATGACTGTTAGATGAAGAGGTGGGGCCTAAGAGCTGAAACTTGGTCAAGTTCAAGTTTATTGAGAAAAAACCAGCGTTGAATGTAATGAAATGTCATTTTCTGGGTGAGTCCCGGAGGCTCCCCAGAGCTTTCCCAGGCTGATTTGCTAATGTCGGACTTTGGCATCAGTCATGTGTATGGAGTTCTTAGGCCTACCAGGGACCACGGCCAGAACTGGGCCCCCTCTAGAGAGGCAAGGGGAGCAATGGCCTATAGAAACCCCCGTGTGGTTGGAAGCATTCTATGTCTGCCATCGACCGGAACAGGCACCCAGAAAGGTAAGCGCCTCAAAACAAACCCCTATTCTGGTTAAAATTGCTACCAAAAGCCGAACTAGTGGATAGAACTCCCCAACAGAAAACAAGCAAACTAGTGTGACGTCACACGTCGCCGCGCCGCTGTCTGCGCAGCTTCCCCCATCCCCGGGAGGGGGAAGGGGGAGCCCCAGACTCCACGCCGGTAAATGTAACGGCACAAATAAGTGTAATTATGTACTATTCCTAGCAGTCACAAATTGTACTTATTACACTTAGTATTAGATCGTACTGTCAATTCAGAGGATGCGTTGCCTGAAGGGACTCACAGACCCATGCAGTACACAATTATTAATCATATTTTACATTTTACATTCTAATAGTAATCACATGGCATACTGTGAGATCTCTTATTGATTTCTTGTTTTGGTAAATGCAGACTAAACAAGTTGGCAAAAGTACAAAAAGAAGCCATGAGAATAATCCCAAAATTATTTTCATGGCCCAAGAAATACTAATACTGAGATAATGATCAAATAAACAAAACTGAGATAATGATGATATGATTGAACTTGCAGAATATTGGGGATAGAATTTCAGAGATAAATGAAGCTGCGGCGATTAGATTAATGAGCGGCGAGGGAGCTAATGAATTAATCCTCTCACTTCAAAAGGTGGAAAGAAATGAATAATGCACGTGGATGCATAATTGGATCCCTTTGTTCTAATACTACAAAGCATAATGTCCTTCAAGATTGTATTTCATTGGCATAGAAACAATTAACATCAACATGGGAGGAACACAATGCAGATGCAGTAATTTTTCCCTCTATGTTCTCAGACTCTTATATTTACTGTGGTTATTTATTTTTTTGATAAGCGACATCATCTTGAAATTCTATTGTTGTATACCATTTTTCCTGAGCTTCTCATTTAACATTTTCCACCACACTGGGTTGAACACTGCCATCACTAGTGAATAGTTAATTTTCCTGATAATCTTCCATCCGTCTTCCTTACTTTCTTCTCCCTACATTTTATTCCCCACTACACCCCATCTATTTGCCATAGGTAATTTTTATAAAACTTCAATCCTCATGTCCAACTTTTTGAGGTATTTTTAGATCTGTGTACTGACCGTAGAATCCACAAAGCTACCCTACACTTCATCACCACTAGAGTACACTTTTTCGGCTTCGTTTCCAACTAGGAAAGTGGCTTCCCTACTGGCTTCGGTAGCCACTTGGCTATCCTTAATCGTCGCCGTGCCTCTCTCTCAAACGTTGGTCACAGAAGGTATCGTTGTTATTCCTGTTTCTTCCTTGTTCCTACTATACCATCTTGCCTTCCTTCGGATCTTCGTTTACCCTGCTTATAGGTGCCGGCTTGGAATCTCTCACACAGGGCTTCATGGGACATAGAGAGGAACTAGCATTGGGGATGCCTTGACTATTGCAGGAAGATGGCAAAAAATTTTCTCTTTGTCAATCCTGACTCTACACTGTCACAAATCATGTTTCTTATCACAATACCAACATCTGGGGTCAAGCTGGCATTCCAAGCCATTTGTCTGCAATGAGAACTCTTCATGCATATATAGGCTCCTCAATATATTTTGCCACTTTCCTGTATCCAAGCCCTTGTACAAAATCTTTCTAGAGCCTCACCCCTTAACAAGGCAACAAGCTCTTTGAACGTATGGTTAACATTCGTTTGATGTGGTTCTTAGAATGCTATCACCACCTCTCCCCTTCTCAATTTGGTTTTCGCAAGTGCCACAGCACAACGGATGTCCTGGTGAACTTGGAGGTCTATATTCGTACTGCTTTTGCTGCGAAGACCTCCGTTGTTGCCGTCCTTTTTGACCTGGAAAAGGCTTATGACACTACCTGGCGGTATCATATTCTGTCTCAACTTCATTCTTTTGGCCTTCGTGGGAATCACCCTCTCTTCCTCCAGAGTTTCCTCTCTCGTTGTTCCTTTCGTGTGCGGCTTGGTACCACTCTCTCTGCCCCTTTTCGGCAGTATGAGGGTAGTGTTCTGAGCACTACTCTTTTTGTAGTTGCCCTCAACGGTCTTCTTTCCTCTCTTCCTTCTGGCATCTTCTCCGCTGTCTATGTTGATGATCTTGCCCTTTGCTGTCAGGGTGATACGCCTCTCCTTCAACGGCGGCTTCAACTTGGGATTGATGCCATGTCGTCTTGGGCCACTGATCATGGCTTCAAGTTCTCTACGTCTAAGACTTGTGCTATGACTTTTACTCGGAAGCATGTCGTTCTTCGTCCCTCTTTGTCGCTTTATGGTCATCCCCTTGTGTACAGGGATTCCGCTAAGCTTTTGGGGTTAATCTTTGACACTCGTTTGTCTTGGTCAGCCCATATCTCTTACCTCAGAGTTGAATGCTCTAGGGCCCTTAACCTACTTAAGGTTTTGTCCCATACTTCTTGGGGAGCGGATAGACGCATGCACCTTCATTTGCACTCCTCTCTCGTCCTGTCTAAACTCGATTATGGTTGCCCTGCGTACTCTTCTGCTTCTCCTTTTACTCTTCGCCATCTTGATGTTTTGCACCATACTGGGTTGCGTCTCAGCTCTGGTGCCTTTCGTTCGACTCATGCCCTCAGTTTGTATGTTGACACTGGCTTCCTCTCTCTCTCCAGGACCGCCGTGATCGCTACTGTCTTCGCAATCTTGTGCGGTCCTTACAACATCGTTCCTCTCGCCTCTGTCGTGCTTTAACTTTTACCCCTCTTGTAGCTCCTGTTCCTTTTCATCATCTTCCTCTTTCTGTCCAGTTATCTCGCTTACAGGATTCTCTTTCTGTTCATGTTTCTAATGTTTCTCCTTGTATTGTTCCTTCCTTGCCTCCGGGGAGAGTCCCCCTTCCCAAGTTTTGTACGTCCTTGACTCATATCACTAAAGCCTTTACCCCTCCTAAGATTCTAAAATGCCTCTTCCCTGAGTACTTTTCTTTGCACTCCCACTCTATTTCCATCTTCACTGATGGGTCTAAGTCTGCGGACGGTGTGGGCTACTCTGTTGTTTTTCTTGACCGCACTTATATGTGTCGCCTCCCTTTGGAAGATAGCGTCTTCACAGCAGAACTTTATGCTATTCTCTATGCTCTCCGTCTCTTGCTTTCTCATTGTCATTCCTCCTTTGTGATTGTAGTTGACTCTCATAGTGCCCTCATGGCTCTAGGGTCCTTTAATCCTGTCCATCCAGTGGTCATGGAGATTCAGCATTGGCTGTTTCTTATTTCTAGTAAATTTAAATCAGTAGAGTTTTGCTGGGTTCCCAGCCATATTGGTGTTTCTTTAAATGAGCATGCGGATGCTGCCGCTAGGCAGGAATGTACCTTTGAGGAAAGCCAGAAAGAGGTCCAATGTAGAAAGAGAACGCAGACGACGTTACAAAAGGAGGAAGAAATTAACGGAAATGCTTAAGCAGACAAGACTTTCCATACAGAGAAGAAATCATTTGAACAGGGAGATTGAAGAAATCGAACAGAGACTGAAGCATTCCTATCAGACTGAAGAAAGGTAACTAAAAACAGAAAGCAATTCAAGAAATAAAGAAAAACCCAAAATATTTCTTCACATATGCTAAATCAAAAACGAAAACCACTGCCAGTATTGGACCTATACGTATTAGTGAAGGTTCATACACTGAGGATGACAAAAAAATTAGTGAAATCCTAAAAAAGCAGTATGAGGACATGTTTAGCACTCCGATACTCAGCATGAAAGTGGAAGATTCAGACAATTTCTTTATGAATGATACTCAAACACCTGTAAATATAACTGATATCAACACGAGCGTGGCAGATTTTGAAAGAGAAATTGACAATATGCCCATGCACTCAGCCCCGGGTCCAGACTCATGGAATTCAATATTTATAAAGAAATGCAAAGTGCCAGTAGCACAGGCACTCAGTATAGTGTGGAGGAAGAGCTTGGACACATGGGAGATACCAGATGCGCTTAAAGCAGCAAACATTGCCCCTCTACACAAGGGTGGTAGCAAAGCATTGGCAAAAAATTATAGACCAGTTGCACTAACGTCCCACGTAATAAAAGTATTTGAGAGAGTGATCAGGAGTCAGGTCACTAGATTCATGGAAAAACAATGACCTCCACAATCCAGGCCAACATGGATTTAGAGCAGGAAGATCATGCCTCTCACAGCTACTTGACCACTATGACAAAATCACTGAGGCATTAGAGGAAAAACATAATGCAGATGTCGTGTACACAGATTTTGCAAAGGCATTCGACAAATGTGACCATGGAGTGATTGCACACAAAATGAGGTCAATGGGTATAACTGGTAAAGTAGGACGCTGGATACTCAATTTCCTGTCGAACAGAACACAAAGAGTAACAGTCAATCAAGTAAAATCGAGTCCGAGCGCAGTTAAAAGCTCTGTACCTCAAGGTACAGTCCTTGCACCACTGCTGTTCCTTATTCTCATATCAGATATAGACAAAAACACAAGTCACAGCTTCGTGTCATCCTTTGCAGATGATACAAAAATCAGCATGAAAATTACCTCTGCTGAAGACATTGATAAACTACAAACAGATATTAACAAAGTTTTCGATTGGGCAGCAGAAAATAACATGATGTTTAACGGTGATAAATTCCAGGTACTCAGATACGGCAAAAATGAGGATCTTAAACATAATACAGGGTACAAAACACAATCGAATCTGCCCATAGTAGGAAAACAGCATGTCAAGGATTTGGAAATAATGATGTCCGACGACCTAACGTTTAGGGAGCATAACCAAGCAAATATTGCGTCAGCCAGAAAAATGATAGGATGGATTACGAGAACCTTCAAGTCCAGAGATCCCATCACAATGGTTGTACTCTTCAAATCACTTGTGTTGTCCCGTCTTGAGTACTGCTCAGTACTCACTTCCCCCTTTAGAGCAGGAGAGATTGCTGAAATTGAGGGAATACAGAGAACATATACAGCACGCATAGACGAGATAAAGCACTTAAATTATTGGGATCGTCTCAGAGCTCTCCAAATGTACTCAATAGAAAGGAGACGAGAGAGATACCAAATAATATACACAAGGAAAATACTGGAGTGAAAGGTCCCAAATCTGTACAGTAAAATAACAACATACTGGAGTGAACGACATGGAAGAAAATGCAGAATAGAACCAGTGAAGAGCAGAGGTGCCATGGGCACAATCAGAGAACACTGTATGAACATCAGAGGTCCACAGTTGTTCAACGTCATACCAGCGAGCATCAGAAATATTACAGGAACAACCGTGGACATCTTCAAGAAGAAACTAGATTGTTTCCTTCAAGGAGTGCCGGACCAACTGGGCTGTGGTGGGTATGTGGGCCTGCGGGCCGCCCCAAGCAACAGCCTGGTGGACCAAACTCTCACAAGTCATGTCTGGCCTCGGGCCGGGCTTGGGGAGTAGAACTCCCAGAACCCCATCAACCAGGTATCAACCAGGGAAGCTATCTGTTCTTGTCCCATCTCCCGTAAAGGTATTCCTTATTCTGACTTTTATCCTGTTCCTCCATCCTTGTCCGTTGGCAGGGTTGTTGGTCCTCTGTAGTTGGTAACAAGCTGCGTACTCTCAAACGTAGTGTGTCCCTGTGGCCTTCCTCCTACTACCGTTACCGGCAGTGGGAAACCTGCTTTGGCAAGGCTGCGGGTTGGCCATACACACTTAACCCATGGTCACTTAATGGAGCGCCGCCCTGCTCCTTATTATCCAAATTGCGTTGTCCCTCTAATAGTTGTGCATTATCCTTATTGAATGTCCTGACTTCCAGGACGAGCGTGTGTCTTGCTTTCCGACCATCCCTCGCGGTCACTTGTCCCTTGATAGAATTCTAGGTGAATCGGATACTTTTGATATCTTTCGCCTTATGCGTTTTTGTTCTCGTATTGGCATTCTTGGTGATATTTAGCACCCTCTGATTATTTCGCACTTTGATGGTGCTACATAGCCTTCCCGGTTTGGTGCCTTCTTTTGGTAATTACCTTACCTAACAAGCAACAATCTGACTTTGTTTTTCCACCACGTGCAATGTTCCTCTTAGCTCACACAACACTTTCATTGTTGGGATGAAGAAATTCAGGATCCAGGTATGTTGGATACTTAAAAAAAATAACTTTAGTTTGATTATTCCCACTTCAGGAGTAACCAAAATAATATTCTTAAATCCGTCAGTCGTTAGATGTTTCACTGCCTCCTCTGTCCCAACCGTTATGTAAAGCTGGTGAGCACCCTCCTTAAATGATAGTTCATATTCACCAAAATCCTTGGCCAATTGAACAGTCCACTCCTGCTTTTGATAAAAAGTTAATTGACATGTCAACGGAAATAACAGCTGCTTCCTTCCATTAATCTGTGCCTCTTGCTGTTTTTTGTCCTGTTGCATCCTTCCGGTGATATTTTCCTAAAGAGTTTCTATAGAACTTTGAAACCCAGATCCCATCTGTTGTCGATCACTACACTTCTTTGGTCGTTCATCACTGTTGGTATCACTTAACTCTCTGTGCTTGGTTTTGCTGCAGGTACAATTAAGGAAGAATGCACAAATAATAAAAGACAAACCAAGATGTGCATACAGTCAGTTGCTTTATCTGCACATGAGAGCATTCTCAAGCCTCACCATTTAACCACTTAACACTTTGACGCACCGTGCGCGGGACCTCCCCACTACCCCAGGATGCACTGAGCGTTCCGCGGGAGCGCAAGGGAGAGCGCGGTAAATTCTGAAAAGTGTATAATCTTTTCCACTTTGTCAGCTTAATTCTCGTCCTTAGATATTCAATTTGGTATCAATGTGTTCGCAATAGAATTGTCTACAGAACTAAATGCATATAAACTCCAAAAGCCCGGCATACCAACCGCAACTAACAGAGAAAGTGAGAGAAAGTTACCCGGGAGCGCGCAAGAGTGATAAAATGTTTACACTCTTTTCAGTTTTGTCAACTCAATTCTCGTCCTAGGTCTTTCATTTTGGTATCAATGTGTTCGCAATAGAATTCCCAACAGGCCTATATGCATATAATATAAAAAACAGCAGCGATCTCCACCCGCCGACATGATGAAAACAGGTCGTGGTTACAAGAAAGAGAGCGCTGCGCCATCCCAAGGCGCTTCTCATTCTGAAAAGTATATATTCTTTTGAACTTTGTCATCTCAATTCTCGTCCTAGGTTTTTCAATTTGGTATCAATGTGTTCGCAATAGAATTCTCTACAGGACTAAATGCATATAAACTCCAAAAGCCCGGCTTACCATCCGCAACTAACAGAGAAAGTGAGAGAAAGTTACCCGGGAGCGCACAAGAGCAATAAAATGTGTACACTCTTCACTTTGGACATCTCAATTCTCGTCTTAAGTCTTTCATTTTGGTATCATTGTGTTCGCAATAGAATTCCCTACAGGAGCATGCAAATATAAAGTCCAAAAGCCCTGCGTACCATCCACAACAAGCACGGAAAGTGACAGAGAGTTACCCTCCTTGAGCGCTAATAAAGACCAATAAAATGGGTAATCTGTTTTCAACTTTGTTACCTCAATTCTGGTCCTAGGACTTTCATTTGGGTATCAATGTATTCGCAATGAAATTCCCTACAAGTGTATATGCATAGAATGTCCAAAACCACAGCAAGACCGTCCCGAAAACGCCACTAAAGTTGCCGCACGGAGGACTCAATGCTGAGTCCTCGGCGGACTTGCCCCTGTTTTACGGAGGACTCAGTGCTGAGTCCTCGGTACGCGAAAGTGTTAACTGCGCCAACCAAGTATTCTTGGTCGGGGGGAAACTGCGCCAACCAAGAAAACTCTCCTTGATTTTTCTGTGTACGAGGTTGGTTGTGTACGAAATTGTACGAAATGGACTCTTAGGACCTCCAGTGAGAGGCAGCCATCTTGGAAAAAATTCCCAGAATGCTCTAGGGCTGCTGGCTGGTTAGTTCTGAGTGAGCAATCATGGGTAGTGCACGCGCCTCTGGTTCCCAAACACCTGTCCGACGCGGTATTGAAAGATAACGCTCTGTCGGTGAAATTCAAACCTTATTGTTTCAAGAACATAAGGGTCATAAAATTGGTGAAGCTAGGCGCAATAAGGACCTAACACAAAGGTCGGATGCAAGTGATACAGCACCTATGAGGGCGATACAGCGAGCGTATCCAGTTGTAGCTCTGAGCATCACCCTTGCAATCCTATGCTATCTCCAATTTATTTAGATGACACATAGATGAATTGTTTTCTGCATTCAGTGATGATGCATCTGATACAAGTAGTATAGATGAACAGTGTTAGTGGCTTCCATGGTGGTATTTTTCATAGATATTTTCAAGAATACCTGAATCTCTTCCTGACCGACGGATACTCTTTGAGGCAAGCTGAATCTCTTCCTGTATGGGACCATACAAAGCAATCTTTTCAAGACTACCTTACAAATTGATATTTTCCTTTAATCTTTTCAATACAGTACTACCTTATGCTTTACAAGCTTGGCTACGTACAACCTATAAGTACTAAAGCAAGGGTATACACGAGTGCGTTATTTGCAAGCACACAGAATGAAGTAACAGGAAGTGAAAATTTATCTGTACCTGGTGCAACGAGAGCGAAGTCGCGCTGTGCACAATGGACTACTTTGTTGATTATTACTCAATTCCGAAGTACTGAGTAATTACCAAAGTGTAATTACCTAAGTGTAGTTACAGGATGAGAGCTACGCTTGTGGTGTCCCGTCTTCCCAGCACTCTTTGTCATATAACGCTTTGAAACTACTGATGGTCTGAGTGTGTAATACAGTGTGTTACTGTGTAAATAGTGTGTGAAACTTTACATATTGTAATTTTAGTGAATTTTTAACAAGTAATATTGCAACAATAAACATTTATTGTAGACACATTACTGACACATGTATCACAGATCCATGGAACATTATGAACGTTCTAATGTATACATATTGTAAAGGACACAAATATGCATCATATACGATAAAAAGAAATGAATAAATCCGCATTGGAAATACATAGAACAAATAATTGAAAATATATTTGTGGCAACACCCGGTGCTTGAATGGCCCATGCGACCGTGTCTGGGCGATTCATGCATGGGCGACCAGTCCCTGATGACGTCACAGCGCACCTTGTCCACGACTCCACAGCCAAAGTAAGTGGAATTTGGTATTTATTTTTACATAGACATGTTCAGGGAAGGGAATTTATCATTTTACGAAGAAAAAAGAATTTTTTGGGAACACTTTATTTCATGCGCACAGGGGGAATTTCACAATAAACTCAGCGCAGCATGGTGGTTAATCTAAACTCCCATGTTTGTCCATAGCAATCCATTTTAAAATTCCCTCTAATGTAGAATTCAATATGAGCCCTACACTTAACTGGATTTTCTGGGTTATTAAAAGATAAAGTAAAGTTATTTAAAGTACGTACTGTATTTTATTTGAGACATTTACCTTTTGGTTTCATGGTGACAAATAATATTTTAGAAGGTACAGTATTTAGTTTATTGTATTTATATTTATTTATTATATTTTTTTAATAGAAATATGTTGCTTTTGTTTTCTCATTGTAAATCTGATGAATAAATAAATATTTTTGTTGCAATCAGTAAAATAAACTTAAGGCAATGCTAAAGTGAGTTTCTCTACATTTTATATTCTGTCTCTGTCTGTTGGTCTCTTTTGACATGATTCTATTACTTACCTGGTACTAAATGTAACAGAACTTGGTTCAAAATTCTCATACATTTAATATCTTACAGAGTGAGGAAACCTTACCGATGTTACTGTGGTAAAAGCTACTGTACAAATCAAGGTCTCAAAAATCATTGTACACACACACACAAGAATGAGAGTTTAACAGCTGTCACAACAAACACAGGTGAAGTTCTTCAAGTACCAGCGAACCAGCTTTCTTCAAGTTCCACTAGCCAGCTCTTGGACAACAACAATAAATCTTCTACTCCATCAATAACTAGGTTGTTTGAGAATGATGGGACTGTTCAGGTAAGCGGAACAACTGCGGCTTCACCAATTAACAGCCCAATAGCTGTGACTGGACAAATCATAAAAGGAGGATCAGCAGCTACTACTAAAGGAACTACAACCATTTCAAGTATTAATTTAACAGGTTTAGTAGCAGCCAGTGGTGGTAAAATTGCTCTCAAGGCTCTTCCAAATGGTCAACTCTTGCTTTCTCAACCTTTGGAAGGAAAATTAGCAGCCCTAGTCAAATCAGACTCGAAGCATGATTTTTCTGTAGATGATGGAAAAAATAGTCTTGTTCAAATAAAAACTGATGGATTTCAATCATTAGAACTTAGTAAATTGCTTCAAACAAATTCAAAGTTATCTCAACATCAGGTGGCAGTTACAACATCTACTCTTTCAGTAGCTATCCCAGCAAGTTCATTCAATTCCTTGAAAGGTCCTCAACGGACAGGACTCTCTTCTTCAGCCATGTTAGCACGTGCCCTAAAGAATCAGCTGGCATCAACTCCAACAGGTATTACCTCAGTTCTTGGTTCTCTTGATAATCAGCCTGAAAACATGTTAGGAGGACAGGGTGTTATTTTAGGGGTGACTATGGAAGAGGGTACACTTGTTGATAATGGGGATGGAACGCTCTCAGAACTCTCTGTTATTGAATAAGATACAAGCATTTAGAATGTGTTAATGGCTTCATAATTGTTGAACTTTGGTTCTAAATTGAGTTAATGGTATTAGTAATTGGATGTGCTGTATGGAGCTTTAGTATATGCATTATATTTTGTTGGACGTGGAACCCCTGTGGAACTATGGCTTTTGCTCTTATTACTAGTTAATAACCACACATCATTGCTGAAATATATTTTAAGATATTTGTTGAAATGTAAAAATCAGAACATGGGTGCTGTGTAGACACAAAATCTTTAGAAGCATTTGTAAGGATAAGTAATAATGGTGTTAAATAGCCGAAACATTCTTAGGGGGGTTTGAAATAAACATTCTAATTAAATATTATTGTATCTCCATTTGCTCATTGCTTTCAAAGGAAAATTTGGATATATGTAGTCTATAACAGGAAGGGTCTTTGTAATGTTTAAAGATTATTACAGAAAGTGAAGCAAGGCCACGTGTTACAGCAGCTTCCCCAGGGACCCGTTCCAGTTTGCATTATTTCTAGTCCAGTAGCAATATCGGATAAGCCTCATTACAGTACACTATAAATTATTTTTTGAACTTCAGTAATTTATTACAGCTTGGGTATATTAATGTACACAAATCATTCATGTAGGGTCACAATTTACAAGCATTCTCCTGTAGGAGCTCTAAAGTACCTGGAAATTCACTTTATTATCTCCATCCACATTTTTCTTGTAAATAGAATAATTTTCATCATTGGATAAGTGTTTTGTATCATATCGTATTTGTAAATATTATGTTATAATGTCCATTTAACATAACTCATACCATATTAAGTGTCTTAGTCTTAGCAGGCATTGTATATTGTGAGTCAAGTTGTATGATAGTTCATGGGCAATAGATGTGTGTTCATTATACAGAGAGCATTGTTAACTTTCAATATCGTGATTCTAGGACAACATTGGCTACATTTAATTTATACATTTGGGACTCGGCAAGTTGAATATGTTATTTACAATTTTATATATGTTGGATATGGTGCCTACAGTAGTAATTTAAAAGTATAGTATACCATTTAAATTACAATAGGAAATATACTTCACCTACAGTGTTATACCCCTAGTGATTAGGTTCATAATATAACTAGAGCATCTTATATTTTGCAGGATGTCAGAATATACAGTATATGTTCAGCATGAAGATATGTGAATGTTGGTTGTTATATTATGCAATGTACATCATTTGCAAGGCAGTAGCATTACTAGCCACCATGTCACAAGTTATTGAAGCAAACCTTGACAAATTAATGAACTGTAATGATGTTCCATAGATTATGGGTCTAACACTTGTTTAGTGATTGTATTTAGAATCCATTGATGCAAATTTAGCCATTTATCAGAGTAAATAAAAAAAAATGAATTTAATCACTGTGCTGATTAGTAAAACTTGAATAATGTAATTAGTATAGTATGGGTACAAAATATAAATTTGGGTTGTAATCCTATACAGATGAATAATAAGAATTTGATGAGTTTAAAGCTGCATGATAATTCACTACTTTGATGTGATAAAGTACTTTCAGAATTTTGATAGTATTATTCTGCAGTAATATTGGTCAATTTTATCACAGGACTATTAACTAAGCTAAAATAAACCTAATCAATAAATATGAAAAATAGTTACATTTCATGACAATGTCTATTTATAATCTTTTTTTTCATTGTTTGAAGGTGGCACCCCCATCCCATGTGAGCTCAATTCCTGAAATCCAAGGTATCCACATGAAGGTGATCATTTATACATATTACGGTTAAAACACACCACAATTTATGCACAATTTCAGTTTATTTATAGAGTACCTGCTTACCTCTCCAGATCTCAGGATCAAGGCTCATCTGAGCAATTGTTACAGCATACTGAGATACGATGACCAGACCACACACTAGAATGTGAAGGGACGACGACGTTTCGGTCCGTCCTGGACCATTCTCAAGTCGATTGTCTTGAGAATGATCAATCGACACTGATCACAATCACAGAATGATCACAATCGACTTGAGAATGGTCCAGGACGGACCGAAACGTCGTCGTCCCTTCACATTCTAGTGTGTGGTCTGGTCATCATACTTTAGCCCCGTTATTATGACTCATCGCCTGCTACTGAGATACGAGTTTGGAATGATGAAATTCACGCTAATTACATAATTATTTTGATATATAATACAGTATACAGTATAAAGAGTTTAGATGTGGGAGAATAGGCAAAAATAGGTTCATCAGTTGAAGGAATGAGGAAATGATATATGACACTAAAGATGAGGTCAGACTTGTGTAGAAAGTATAAAATTGTGAGTAGTGCCTTTATTGTGATGTTTTAACAAAGTTATCCAGAACTATTTTATTTAGATATTAGTAATTTAGTACATCAATTCATTTTTGAGTATAATGACTGGTGCACACCCTCCTGGTGACACCTTTTTTCCATTGCATAATTTTATTATTTTATATATATATATATTTTACAATATATATATGTGTGATATAAATAATAGATCACATTTTTTTTTAAAGCTCAAAAGGCATGTTTAAATTAAAATTTAGAATACAAAAAGTCTAATGTCTAAGACAAACACTTGCACGATACAAAAGCAGAGGAAATGACCTAGAACTGTGTACACACGAGACGGAGGTTATGAGAGTGTGAGCACGAAAGTGAGAGTGAGTGTATGTGGGATAAATAGATAATAGATGGGCAAGTTATCTACAACATAGATATCTACTGGGGAAGGAGAGGCTACTTTTGTGCTATATATTATATCTAGATTGAGATGATCATGGGTTGGAAATTTGTAGACTTTCTCTTTCCTCTCCCTCTATTCCCCCCTTCTTCAATCTTTCCGGCTTGTATTGTCAGGTGGAAAATTGATTGGAAGTATTCCATGCTGTTAGAATATTGTATTGCAACAACTACAATTACTGCTTTTTCTTCCAGTAGTGACTCTACTCCCAGTACGGACTGTTAACCTGTTGTGAAAACCATCTTTCTTTAGGTCATCTTGTGCTTCCACTACTGTGTTTCTTTCAAAAACACTATTTGTGCTTCATTTCTTTACTTTTTTGTTTCTGTCTACTGTATTTGGTATATTCTATATATTTATACACTTTTTCACTGTGATATTGCTTGTTTATCCCACCCAAATTTAAAAAACACTTGTGCTGGCCAGCCCTCAACCCTCTCAAAACATTATAAGTATAGAGAGATTGGTAGCCATATCTAAAAAAAAGCACATCAATAAAATAAAAGTAAGATGGAAAGAAATGCTACCAAATGACTTCCAAAATTGGAAAATGAAAACTATGATATGGGGAAAGACTTGAAGCATTAAAAATGCCAGAGTTAGTAGATAAAAGGGAAGGAGGGGAGATGATCACCACATACAAAATTATAGTAGGAATCAACAAAGTTGACAGAGGAATTTTAAAAAATGCAATGTCTAGAACAAGGGGCACAGACTTGAGCTTAGAAAACAAAGGTACTGAAATCCTTTTTTTGCGAACATTTATGAATAATTTGAATAATTGAAGTGAGAACATGGTGGATGCCAAAATTATCTGCAGTATGGCAAGGATTATAAGGAAGACTGGATACCATGAGCATAGCTCACATCCTGTAACTTCACATGTGAATTACACATGCACAGACAGTGAGGCATGCACACACACACACAGTAATGCTGTATTTGGTATTTGATTTGTATACATAATATTATGGCAGTTTTTAAAGTTCATAGGTCAACCATCAGTGTACAAGTGCTTCTCAGTAATATTCATTGCTTTTTCCACAAGCAGTCAGCCTGCCATTACACATTTTGATTCCTCATGTCAATTACATCATCTACACTCTTTTACCTTAACTTTACTGTGTTTTTACATATTGATTTATCCAATAGTTGTAGAACATAGATTTAGCTTTGATATTAAAGCTGTCTTATTGATACTCAAAGCACACAAAATGACTTGGGATGCCACTTTCAATTTTTTTTATATTTTACCTCTAACAAATTCTCAAATAAAAAATGATTTTTTGGGGGATTTGATGTTTGCTGATGCCTTGATCTACGCATTACCTGCATTTGGAACCAACATTATACATGGTTGTTTTACTTTTTTATAGATCCAAGGATACAATGTGAATGAATGAATAAATGAGTCGTGCACACTAAACCAAACCTGGAATCCTAACTGGATTGATGAACATGTGCAGTTCATGTGTATGTGTAGCACTTAAGGTGGCTAGCAGGCAAATCGGGCCTCTCTCCCTCCCACCCACTCTGTCACTGTCAGCACGTATGTATGGTATATGTGTGTACTAGATGAAGACAAAATATACTGTACAGTGTGTCCTCACTTGAACGAACTACTGTATATGGGGCGAGGCCGATTCGTTCTACCCGTCGGCCCCAGGCTGTCCCTCCCCTCCATGTGAAAATAACAGAGGTCCTACATCAACTATCAACAAAACAAAAACACAGAAAATCTATTTATTATGTATTTATCGTTTTGAACATGGCACATGATTGAACAATCATTGGTAAACAATTCCTTATCAAAATCATATCTGTGACTTATTGGTGGCCACAAATGTGATGTAATGGCCAGGATTTCGATAAGCCATCTGTATCAGTCTCTATCGATATTTATACAAAATTCATTTATTAAGAATTCTTCATTTTCACTATGGCATTTGATAGAACAATCCCTTACAAACAATTTGGAATAAAAATGCTACATATATGAGCTTATTGAATCCAATCAAGCGAAATCACCTAATTTCCTCGACAAACTGACAAGAGGCGGGGGCAGTTGGTGGGGCTGCCGGTGGTAGGGGAAGGGGGGAAGGGCCGGCCGCTGGTAGGTAGTCAGGTGCAGGAGGGGGTGAGGGGTTTGTAGCATGTTGACAGTAGAGAGGGGGTGGGGCCACAATACTGGCAGGCCTTAGGCCAGATCAAGCCTTGGGCTAGACCTCAGACCAGGCTACGGACCAGGCCTCGGGCCAGACCTTGGGCCAGATCTCGGGCCAGACCTAGGGCCAGATCTCGGGCCAGATCTCAGACCAGGCCTCGGGCCAGACCAGGCCCTCGGGCCAGGCCAGATGAGGCCTCAGGCCAGGCCAGATAAGGCCTTATACCAGGCCAGGCCTCGGGCCAGGCCAGATAAGGCCTCAGACCAGGGCCTCAGACCAGGCTTCAGACCTCAGACCAGTCTCAAACAATGTTAACTGCGTAGAGGCCTCCTTAACCCCCTAATACATCCTCTCACCATTGACACCACCATTTATTATGAATTCTTCATTTTGACTAAGGAATATGATTGTGTTACAAGCCACTGAAATAGTCAAATTTTCTCTCCTAATTTTGTGAAAAGCATCAAGTGAGTTTAGTATCGAGGCAGGCACGTGATGGAGGGTCAGCAGAGGCCAGATCTGGTGGACGCGTCTCCCCTAACCCTCCTTCCCTGATGCCTCCAACCCCCCCAATACATTCCCTCACCACTGATACCACCATTTATTATGAATTCTTCATTTTGACTACGGAATATGATAGTGATGTGTTACAAACAACTGAAATGGTAAAATTTTCTCAGCTAATTGGTGAAAAGCAGACAGTGAAACAATGAGGCACCAGCCACGTGTTGCCAATTAGCTGATAACCAGAGCTCACCACTGACACCACCTGCCTAACCTGACAACACCTTCCACCACTGACACTACCTGCCTCCCCTGACAACACCTGACACCACCTGCCTCCCCTGACAACACCTGACACCACCTGCCTCCCCTGACAACACCTGACACCACCTGCCTCCCCTGACAACACCTGACACCACCTGCCTCCCCTGACAACACCTGCCTCCCCTGACACCCTGACACCACCTGCTCCCCTGACAACACCTGCACCACCTGCCTCCCCTGACAACACCTGACACCACCTGCCTCCCCTGACAACACCTGACACCACCTGCCTCCCCTGACAACACCTGACACCACCTGCACCTCCACGGACAACCAGTGCGCTCCTGACCCTGACACTCCTTCTCCCCTGCACAACCACCTGACACTTTGCCCTGCCACAACCTGAACACCACCGCACTGCCCCGGACAACACTGACAACACCAGCCTCCCCTGACAACACCGTACAACCTGCGCGGTCCCCTGACAATACCTGCTTCCCCTGACCTACCAGGACTACCCTACAACACCTCCTCCCCGACAACACCTTGACACACCATCCTTACCCTGAACCACCTGCTCCCCACACAAACTGACACCACTTGCCTCCCTGACACACACCGACACCACCTGCCTCCCCTGACACACCTGACACTCCCTGTCTCCCCCCGGACAACACCTGCACCACCCTGCCTCCCCTGACACACCTGACACCACCTGCTTCCCATAACAACACCTGACACCACCTTCCCCTGACACCTGACCTACCATCCTCCTCTGACAACACCTGCTCTCCTGACTAACACCTGCCTCTCTTACAACGACCTGACACTCCACCTGCCTCCCCTTACGAACACCTCCTCCCCTGACAACACTGCCTCCCCGACAACCACCTGACACCACTTCCTCCCCTGACAACACCTGACACTACCTGCCTCTGCTGTCAACAACTGACACATCCTGCCTCCCCTGACAACACTGACCTCCTTGCTCTCATGACAACACATGACACTCCCCTGCCTCTGCTTGTCACCACTGACACCACCTGCCCCCTTACACAAACCTGCCACTCCCTCTTCCCCCTGAAACACCTGCACAACCTTCTTCCCCTGACCTACCTGCCTTCCCAACAACCGCTGACCAACACTTAACACGCACTAACAACACCTGACACTACCTGCCTCCCCTGCCAACAACACCGAACACTCCCTTCCGCCCCTGACAACATCTGACACTACCTGCCTCCCCGGACACACCTGAACCTCCTGCCTCCTCTGACAACACCTGTCCTCAAAGGGAACCTGACAACACCGACTCCACCCTCCTCCCCTGACAACACTGACCACCACCTGCCTCCCCTGACAACACCTGAACACTACCTGCCTCCCCTGACAACACCTTGCCTAGAAACTGCCTCCCCTGGACAACACCTGCCTCAGTGACAACACCCTGACACTACCTGCCTCCCATAACAACACCTGACACACCTCCCTACCCTCCTACCCTGACAACACGAACACCACCTGCCTCCCCTGACAACACCTACACTACCTGCCTCCCCTGAACAACACCTGTTTATGCTACCGTGCCTCCCCCTGACAACACCTGACACTACCTCTGCCTCCCCTGACAACACCGACCACACCTGCTCCCCTGACACAACCTCACTACCTGCCTCCTGTGACAACACCCTTACACTACCTGCCTCCTGTGACAACACCTGACACTACATGCCTCCCCTGACAACCACACTACCTCCGCCGTCCCCCTACAACACCTGACACTACCTGCCTCCTCCCCTGACAACACCTCTGCCTCTGTGACAACACCCTGACACTCACTACCTCCCCTACAACACCTGACACTACCATCCTACCCTCCTACCCTGACAAACACCTGACACCACCTGCCCTCCCCTGACAACACTGACACTACCTTCCTCCCCTGACACACCTGATGCTACCTGCCCCCCTACAACCTCTGAAGTAAGTCTCACTACCTCCCCTACAACACCTGACACTACCCTTCCTCCCCATGACAATCACTGACACTACCTGCCTCCTGTGACCACCCCTGACACTACCTGCCTCCTGACAACACCCTGACACACCTGCCTCCACCTGACAACACCTGCCACCACCTGCCTCCCCTGACAACACCTGACACTCACTGCCTCGCCCTACAAACCTGATCTACCCCTGCCTACCCCTGACAACACCTGACTACCTGCCCCTCCGACAACAACCTGACACCACTGCCTCCCCTGACCACTGACAGCTACCTGTCTCCCCTGACAACACCTGACACTACCTGCCTCCCCTACAACACCTGACTCCACCTGCCTCCCCTGACAACACCTGACAACCACCTAGCCTCCCCTGACACGACCACCTTCCTCTTCTGACGATTGGCCACCATTGACACCACCTTCCTCCCCTGACTCCACCTGCCTCCCTTGACACATCCTGCCTCCCCTGACAACACCTGCCTCCCCTGACAACCTGCCTCCCCTGACCCGCTATCTCCCGACACCACCTCCTCCCCTAACCCCCCCTGCCGCCCCTCACAACACCTGACACAACCACCTACCTCTTCTGACAACATTTCCACCATTGACACCCCTGCTCTTTATGACCATATTTTCCACCCACACTGCTTACACCTGGCAACACCTGCATCCCCTGACAACACCTGCCTCCCCTTCCACCACTGACACCACCTGCCTCCCCTACCATCCACCTGCCTCCCCTAGACACCACCTGCCTCCCCCTCAAAACACCTACACCACCTCCTCTTCTGTCTTTCTCCACCATTGCACCCCTGCCTCTTCTGACCAAACAGTTTCCACCACCTGCTTACCCGACAAACACATGCCCCTGACAACACTTCCACCACTTGACGAAACCTCCTTGCCCTTAACACCTTTGAACCACTGACAACACATGTCCCCCTGACACCACCTGACACCATCTTTCATCACTGACACCACCTGCCTTCCCTGACAAACACCTGCCTCCCCTTAACACCCCCGTGAACACCATCTTTCATCACTGGACATCCACCTGCCTTCCCCTGACACCACCTGCCCTCCCCTGACAACCACCTGCCCTCCCCTGACACCACCCTCCTCCCTGACACCACCTGCCTCACCTGACAACCCCATCCACCGACTGACACCCAACCTGCCTCCGGAAAGACAAATCTTCATCACGGACACCATCTGCCTCTCCTGTCACAGCGGCCATCACTGTGACACCACCAGTCTTTTCTGACAACCCACAATGAGAATAACTTCCACCGCCTGCCTCCTGACACTAAACTCCCAACTACTGACACCACTTGCCCCCAGTGACTTGACTCCAACCCCTCACAAATGATGCAACCTGCCTCCCCTGACTCATTCTTCAACCATTTTCTCACTGGAAACAATGGGAAGCAAAATATAATACTGTACAACTATTTACACTTAGCTCGATACCAGTGTAGCATTGACTGACCAGGTGAGTGTGCGGCGTCATTCAACGATGGACAGCCTACGGTCTCGATGATCGCTTTGGAATGACCAATTCTTCACTTAATTGGAACATTGTGTTCCACTGAACATTTAGTGCGGAATTCAATTTGTTCAGATCATCTGGGAATTCGATGGAGTGGGGTTCTTTAAAGTGAGGATGCACTGTGTATGTATATACTGTAGGTATGTATGTTGTACCTGGTAGCCAGAATGCAGTACTTGGCCTACTATGCAAGGCCCAATTTTGCCTAATAAGCCAAATTTTCCTGAATTTGTAACTTTTTTCCATTATGAAAGGATCAAACTCATCCATTTCATTATGTACGAGTTCCATTTTTTTAATTTGAATTGAAACAAAGATATATGGACCGAACCAAACCAACCCTACCTACCTTAACCTAACCTATTTAACCTAACATAACTAAGTTCAATAATTTATGTTCTTATATAATATGATAATAATACAGTATACAAATAAA
Organism: Procambarus virginalis; assembly: GCA_020271785.1. Lineage (NCBI taxonomy): Eukaryota > Metazoa > Arthropoda > Malacostraca > Decapoda > Cambaridae > Procambarus > Procambarus virginalis. The sequence goes on along the minus strand of WNGS01165523.1, from coordinate 14,444,509 downwards.
CCAATTGGAAATTTTTCTGTTGGCCTATTAATCACTTGGCCTATTAGGCAAATCGAGGCCCTTAGCATACTAGGGCGAGAAGTGCATTCTGGCTACTAGGTACGACATTATATACTATATTACGACAGGTCTAGTATGTCTATCTATATATATATATATACTATATATAGTATATATATATATATCATTATTATAGATATATATATATATATATATAATATATATATATATATATTATATATGTCGTACACTAGTAGCCAGAACTCACTTTTTGGCCTACTCCGCAAGGCCAAATTTGCCTAAGAAGCCAAGTTTCCTGAATTAATATATTTTCTCTATTTTTTCTTATGAAATGATAAGCTATCCATTTCCTTATGTATGAGGTCAAATTTATTTTTAGATGGATTTAAAATTAACGTAGAGATATGACCGCCGAACCTAACCAACCCTACCTAACCTAACCCCCACCCTGAACCTATCTTTATAGGTTAGGTTAGGTTAGGGTAGCCGAAAAAATATAGGTTAGGTTTGGTTAGTGACGGTTAGGTAGTCGAAAAACAATTAATTCATGAAAACTGGGCCTATGAGGCAGATATCGGGCCTTGCATAGTAGGGTAGGCTGAGAAGTGCGTTCTGGCTACTAGGTACGACATATATATATATATTTCCCCTCCCCCATATGTGAATAGTAGTAGGTAGGATATATAATATATATATAGATATATATATATATATATATATATATATATATATCATATATATATATTATATTATACTATATATGAGTATATATATATATTATATATATATATATATATATATATATATAAATATATTATATATATATATAATCTATATATAGATATTATAATATATATATAGTATATATCTATATATATATAATATATATCTATATATATATATAATATATATATATAAATATATAGATAATATATTATATATATATATATAT
>WNGS01165523.1:14415175-14439372 GCA_020271785.1 Procambarus virginalis | reverse complement strand
GGGTGCGAGGCAGGTGCGGGGAGTGGGTGCGAGGCAGGTGCGGGGAGTGGTGCGAGGCAGGTGCGGGGAGTGGTGCGAGGCAGGTGCGGGGTGGGTGCGAGGCAGGTGCGGGGAGTGGGTGCGAGGCAGGTGCGGGATGGGTGCGAGGCAGGTGCGGGGAGTGGTGCGAGGCAGGTGCGGGGAGTGGTGCGAGGCAGGTGCTGGGGTGGGGTGCGAGGCAGGTGCGGGGAGTGGGTGCGAGGCAGGTGCGGGGAGTGGGTGCGAGGCAGGTGCGGGGAGTGGGTGCGAGGCAGGTGCGGGGAGTGGGTGCGAGGCAGGTGCGGGGAGTGGGTGCGAGGCAGGTGCGGGGAGGTGCGAGGCAGGTGCGGGGATTGGGTGCGAGGCAGGTGCGGGAGGGGTGCGAGGCAGGTGCGGGGAGGGGGTGCGAGGCAGGTGCGGGGAGGGGGTGCGAGGCAGGTGCGGGGAGGGGGTGCGAGGCAGGTGCGGGGAGGGGGTGCGAGGCAGGTGCGGGGAGGGGGTGCGAGGCAGGTGCGGGGAGTGGGTGCGAGGCAGGTGCGGGGAGTGGGTGCGAGGCAGGTGCGGGGAGTGGGTGCGAGGCAGGTGCGGGGAGTGGGTGCGAGGCAGGTGCGGGGAGGGGGTGCGAGGCAGGTGCGGGGAGGGGGTGCGAGGCAGGTGCGGGGAGGGGGTGCGAGGCAGGTGCGGGGAGGGGGTGCGAGGCAGGTGCGGGGAGGGGTGCGAGGCAGGTGCGGGGAGGGGGTGCGAGGCAGGTGCGGGGAGGGGGTGCGAGGCAGGTGCGGGGAGGGGGTGCGAGGCAGGTGCGGGGAGGGGGTGCGAGGCAGGTGCGGGAGGGGGTGCGAGGCAGGTGCGGGGAGGGGGTGCGAGGCAGGTGCGGGGAGGGGGTGCGAGGCAGGTGCGGGGAGGGGGTGCGAGGCAGGTGCGGGGAGGGGTGCGAGGCAGGTGCGGGGAGGGGTGCGAGGCAGGTGCGGGGAGCGGGTGCGAGGCAGGTGCGGGGAGCGGGTGCGAGGCAGGTGCGGGGAGCGGGTGCGAGGCAGGTGCGGGGAGCGGGTGCGAGGCAGGTGCGGGGAGCGGGTGCGAGGCAGGTGCGGGGAGCGGGTGCGAGGCAGGTGCGGGGAGCGGGTGCGAGGCAGGTGCGGGGAGCGGGTGCGAGGCAGGTGCGGGGAGCGGGTGCGAGGCAGGTGCGGGGAGCGGGTGCGAGGCAGGTGCGGGGAGCGGGTGCGAGGCAGGTGCGGGGAGCGGGTGCGAGGCAGGTGCGGGGAGCGGGTGCGAGTCAGGTGCGGGGAGCGGGTGCGAGTCAGGTGCGGGGAGCGGGTGCGAGGCAGGTGCGGGGAGCGGGTGCGAGGCAGGTGCGGGGAGCGGGTGCGAGGCAGGTGCGGGGAGCGGGTGCGAGGCAGGTACGGGGAGCGGGTGCGTGGCAGGTGCGGGGAGTGGGTGTGAAGCAGGTGTGGGGAGTTGGTGCAGGGAGCTGGTACGAGGCAGGTGTGGGTGGGAGACTGGTACGAGGCAGGAGTAGGGGGGCTGGTGAGACAGGTGTGAGACAGGTGCAGAGAGCGGGTGCGAGGCAGGTGCGGGGAACAGGTGCGAGGCAGGTGTGGGGAGTTGGTGCAGGGGGCTGGTACGAGGCAGGTGTTGGGAGCGGGTACGAGGCAGGTGTCGGGAGTGGGTACGAGGCAGTTGTCGGGAGCGGGTGCGAGGCAGGTGTGGGGAGTGGGTGCGAGGCAGATGTGGGGGCTGGTACTGGGCAGGTGTGGGGGCCTGGCACGGAGCAGGTGTGGGGGGCTGGCACGGGGCAGGTGTGGGGGGCTGGCACGGGGCAGGTGTGGGGGGCTGGTACAAAGCAGGTGTGGGGGGGCTGGTGCGAGGCAGGTGCTTGGAGCGGGTGCGAAGCAGGTGTGGGGAGTGGGTGTGAAGCAGGTGTGGGGAGTAGGTGCAGGAGGCTGGTACGAGGCAGGTGTGGGGGGCTGGTATGAGGCAGGTGTGGGGTGGTTGGTGTGAGGTAGGTGTGGGGGGGGTTGGTGCGAGGCAGGTGTGGGGAGTGGGTGCGAGGCAGGTGTGGGGAGTGGGTGCGAGGCAGGTGTGGGCAGTGGGTGCGAGGAGCTGGTGCGAGGTAGGTGTGGGAGGTTGGTGCGGGGCTGGTTGGAGGCAGGTGTGGGGGGGCTGGTGCGGTGGCAGGTGTGGAGGGGGGCTGGTGCGGTGGCAGGTGTGGAGGGGGGCTGGTGCGATGGCAGGTGTGGGGGGGGGGCTGGTGCGGTGGCAAGTGTGGGAGGCAGGTGTGGGGTGGGCTGGTGAGAGGCAGGTGTGGGGTGGGCTGGTGGGAGGCAGGTGTGGGATGGGCTGGTGGGAGGCAGGTGTGGGTGTTGGTGCGAGGCAGGTGTGGTGGCTGATGCGAGGCAGGTGTGGGGTGCTGGTGCGAGGCAGGTGTGGGGTGCTGGTGCGAGGCAGGTGTGGGGTGCTGGTGCGAGGCAGGTGTGGGGTGCTGGTGCAAGGCAGGTGTGGGGTGCTGGTGCAAGGCAGGTGTGGGGTGCTGGTGCAAGGCAGGTGTGGGGTGCTGGTGCAAAGCAGGTATGGGATGCTGGTGTGAGGCAGGTTTTTTTTTTATTATTATTATTTTCTACCACAGACATGGCCACACATTTACAATGCTAACCAGCACATATACATTTTCTTCTGTCCTCCATGGACAGGGTTAGGGATGTGTTAAACATTTAGTTCAGGGATTTATTGAACAATCAACCACAGAAGGTGATTCAGTGCTTTTAAAATGCTAAGCTAACCTACATACGTAAATACATAGATACACAGATTTACGCATGCCCTACATAAAGTGTTCAATGTGTCCTTTACATAGTGTCATTAATGTGCATTTACAAAGGTGAAATGTAATTCTGATAAGTTTCCATATATACTTTATACACATACATATACATACACACACACCTATACATACATATACATGTATACATACATATGTACACACACATGCATTCACATACATTTGTCTCTTTTACTCTGATAGGGTGAGATAGCTGATATAGAAACTAGTGTGCAATTAAGCACTTAATCACTTAAGGTGATTAAGGTGCTTTTACAAGCTCAGGTTATATAGTTACATCAGATGCATACATTGTATAATTGATACATTACATGGTCAATCTTGGGTACAAGTCCAATATATCATCAAGTGATCCAGTACTCATATAGTAATTACAGAGATCAGCATACCTCAGCCCAGGAGGGCAAAAGTCAGTCAATATGGGACATTCTACAATATAATGTTCAAGAGAGTGCATGTTTTCTCTTTCACAAAGTTGACACATTGTGTATTCGACATTTGGGTTTTGAGAAAGATGCCAGATACATCTATATCCCAGGCGTATTCTGGCCAATATAACATCACATTGCCGGGTTCTTGTTCTATTAGTCCCATATGTGAATGTCTCCTCACGATATCTATCATAATATTTAATGCTACAACTTTCAGGTCTTTGTGAATTTGTTAGGTCGATGAGATCTTCATTAGATATTTGTTTAAGTATTCTCTTTGTCACTGCTAATGAAACACAGGTGTGGGGTGCTGGTGTGAGGCAGGTGTGGGGTGCTGGTGCGAGGCAGGTGTGGGGTGCTGGTATGAGACATAAACCTTAACATTTGTTGTGGCAAGCAAGTAGGGTTGCACTGAGTTCAGTTCTAAATTTATCTATTGTCCTATTAAATTCTTCAATTTACCCCCCCCCCCTCCTTTTATTTACGATGTGTGATATTCTTTCATTAGTTCTGAGATTTGTCCTTCCTATTCTCTTGTCAGTCAAACTGGAAATTTCCTTATCCTGCTGCAAAATACTTCCTTTTAAATTATTAATTTCACTCTTGAGGCCTTAATTTTCTTATTCAAAATTAAGAAATTTTCCTTCATAATTATTTAGCTCAATCATTACTAACCTGCCAATAAAACCTTATTTCATAATTTCTTCCACAGGAATCTTCCACCCTTGAAGTTTTCATATGTTATTGTGTTGTCCTTCTTTATAGAAGTCGCCATTTTTATTTTTGACACTGCTTATGTTTTAAATATCAACTTTAACCTATCTAAATTTTTCACTCACTTTTGTATACATTGTTTTATCTCTGTTTTTCAATTGCCCTGTACTTTTATGTTTCTTGGGACACCACATATGGTCATTAACCTGTTCTACAGTATTTAGGCATTTAGATTTTCCAGGGGCTTCTTGATGTAGCAGCTGGCTGGGTTCATTGGGGCATGGAAGCTTTTTTTATACAGAATGCTGCAGTCCCTGTTTGTAGATTGTAAGAGTTGGCTTTTTCGACGAGCAGCTGCTGTGCCTGAGTGTCCTGTTTGGCCAGGTGCCTTCAGGCTCTGGTAATCCCCCGCAGGTCTTGGGCATGATTTAGGCCCTTGTGATTGTACATGTTGCAGGGGTTTTAGTTTTTTTTATCTCCCCCTTGTTAGCTTTGGGTCTAACTGGTTACCAACACCTTGCCCGGGCTTCCCATAGCAGTCAGCCTGCAGGCCCTGGATAACCCTGTCGGGGCTCACTGGATCTATGGATGCGTCTTCCACGTTCCCGCTCGCCTCGTGTGAGTTTGAAGGTTACTGTGTACCCTTGTCTCAAGGTGACAGTCACTTCTTTTGCCTCCGTCATGCTGCCTGTTGGGTCACCGACACCTTTGACCCAAAGTCTTGTGAGTCGTGCTCCTTGCTTGTTCTCCAATTTACCCATTATGATGACATTGATATTAGGGTACAAGCGGCATCCACATTCCATGCTAGTTTAGGTTGCTGCAACATGCTAGGTTGGTCACCCACCCAGATGCCCCATGGCTGCCCCGTTTTGGTTATAGGGACCTGGACTTGGGAGCATTAGTCACTTTGTCTTTGGTTCTGTCTGCACTTCCTGGTCCTTTCCCTGTTGTTCACCCTGCTCCCAGCTCTCAAACGGCTGGAGGTTTCGGAGTCGGAGTGGGGTTTTGTTGGTAATGAGACTCGGGGCAGCTTCGGGGGCTGCCTCGTTCGTGTTGGGGACAGAGGCATTTGAGCTGGTTCCTCCTGCCAAGGCTTCTGGGTCCCACCAACACCCTTCTTTTCTGCCTTTCTCTTGGACTCTGCTTTTTCTTCAGGGGGTAGAGGGTATGGAGAACTGCTCTGTCATGGGTCCCGACTTGAGGGATCCTGGGGCTAGGGAGTTGATGATCTGGGGGGCTTGGGCCCCCTTTGACATGGCTTGGGTGTTAGTGCCCTCTTTGTGGGGCTTATTGTTGCAGGGGGGGTGGGGTTTTCTTAACCCCCCCTTCCCTGTATGAGTATGATTTACGGTCGGCTCCTCCCTGGGTTCAGTTCTGGGTGCCCTTGGGTTCCTTGGCTCCTTCCTTCCGGAGGTTTTCTGCTTCTTGGATCTCACCCAAGGAGGCTCAGAAAGCGCTTGCTGTGTACCTCCTTTGTGACCTGGATTCTGCCTGTCTTGGATCTGTCCTCCTTTGAGTTCGGTTTTTCTTTCCCATATTGGGTGCGTTTCGAGGTTTCGGAGTTTTCCTGGCTGGCAGTCTGCCCATTTCTTTTCATTGGGGGCATGGCATGGGTTCTGTCAGAACCACATGCTTGAATGGCGAGAAACTTCTACTGTTCTGCAGGTTTACCTGGGAGGGAGGGGGGGCGGTCTTGAGCACCTTAATGTGTGCTGTTAACCCCCTGTGCTTCCTCAGGATGTTGGCCTTGTGCAGCTGCACGTGCAGGTTCCTTCCCTTTCGGCGTCTTCGGTTGCTGAGGACTTGAACGCCCGTGGGCACTTGGCTTCAGTCTTGTGCTTCTTTTCCCTTCTCGAGCTGTCCTCGGACTGGCTTGAGGAGGATGTGGGGACGTTGAGTGCCAGGCCTTTGTCTGGGGCACTGGCTTCGGCGGCTAGTATGTTGGCTGCGCTGTTGAAGCTGTTTGCGCCAATTCTCAAGGAGGCGGTGTCTCTATTCTTTGCTTCTAGCCTCGCGTGCCAGCAGGCTATGCTCACTCTCTTTGGAATCCACTTGGGCCCTGGCTCTTAAGTTTTCGTCGCCGTATTGTTCGTTGCAGTTTGCGGAGACAGATGTCACATATTTTCTGCAGGCAGTTTCGTCTTGTTGTCGTTCTATGTCGGACTTGTTGGTTCTCTGGGGTGGCCGTTCTAGGCCTTCTCGGAAGGGTCGTGCCCGGGTCTCGAGGTTCCGTAGGTCGGGGTGGGCCATTGGTGCCATTGGTTTCCTTCGGAGCCGCATCATCTGGTTGGTGGAATGATTGTTTTGCTCATCGGCCAGCTTCTCGTAAGGGGCGTCAGCCCTTTCGCAGGTCGCCCCGTTGACTAGGGCAATGCGGGGGAGACTTGTGCTGCTTGCTCATGCCTGGTCACACAATTCGTGGGTGTTTTGGGTCGTATCCTCTGGCCTGCGGTGGTGTTCGGCAGCTCCTCCTCCTTTGGGGGGTTCAGGGCTGGCAGGACAGGCTTCTTTCTCTGGTTGGGTCATCTGAGGTGGATTTCCCGCCTGTTTCCAGTGCCAAAACGGAACTGTGCAGGGCTGCAGTTCATTCTGGACTTGTTCCATCTGGACTTGTTCCATCTGAACCCCTGGATTCCTTGCCCCTCCTTTCAAATGACACTAATGTCTCAGGTCCGGCATCTTTTGGAGCTGGGTCCCTGGATGGTGTCCCTGGACCCCAGGGACGTGTATTGGCACATTCCCATTCATCTGGGGGTTCAGGGACTGGCTAGATTTTGTGGTGGGGCATCATGCTTACCGCTTTCATTGCCATCCCTTTGGCTTAAATCTGGCACCTCGCGTATTCACACATCTTACCAGGATCGTGGTGACCCGTTTGCATCTGCTAGGGGTTCAGCAGACCTCAGACCACTTCCACGTCTCTCCCTTCGGAGGTGTTGCTGCGGCTGCAGTCCTGCCTTCAGCTGTTTTTTGGTCTCGGGTCACTCGGCAGTTGCTCGAGCAGTTGTGTGGGAATCTGAACTTCGCTGTGCTGGTTTACCCGCTGAGACAGGTTTGGCTTCGGTATCTGTTCTGGTTCCTACGGGGATGCCCCTTCCACCTCTCTCACGATCACTGGGTTCGGCCTCCGGGGGCCTGGCATCAGTTGCTGCATCACCGGCTTGCTCTTTTAGTTTTTCGGGGTTCAGTGCCTTGGCGCTTACCCAAGCCCTTGCTCAATGTGGCCACAGACGTGTCATCTCGCAGCTGGGGCTTTGTGACCAGTGTTCACCGGTCTCGTGACTGTTCTCCGGTAGTTCCCTTCCGTCCTTACCTCTTTGGGGCTGGTTGCTTTGAGTGACTCATCTGCTGGTTTCTTGGGGTCTGACTCTCCGTGCGGTTCATACCCGGGGAGTGTCCGGCCTGGCGGACAGCCTGTCTCGGCTCATTTCCCTGTCCACAGAATGGACGGTCAATGCCAAATATTTCAGTTGGCTCTGCCAGACATATGGGCTCCCAGTGGTGGACCTCTTCGCGTCGGCATGGTCTCGGCATCACCCTTTGTATGTGGCGTCCTTCCCTGACTACGGAGCCTTCGCTGTGGATGCCTTTCGGCAAGACTGGTTGAGGTTTTACTTGTACCTCATTCCTCCAGTCCAGTTGTTGCTTTGGGTTCTGGCTCAGTTGGAGTCTTACCATGGGAGAGTAGTCCTTGTAGCTCCTTGGTGGCCAGCCCAACCTTGGTTTCAGGCGCTACTTGCTCAGTGTCCGAACCCAGGACGTTTTCTGTGGCTCTGCCTCTTCCAGCAGATCGGACCCGTCCAGTACGGGGCTGGTTCTGTCTTCCCCTCCGCTCTTCGCGTCTGGTCTTTTTGACACGGGTTTATCACCATGTGTATGGTGATCTCGTAGCTTCGTTGACGGTGTCCCACCTGAGAGCTTCGTCTTGGGGACAGTATATAGATTCCTGGCGCTTTTTTTTTTCACCATTTTCTCTCTCTTTGTAGGTTGTCTTCTATGTCTGATCGAATTATCTTGTCCTTTCTTTCTTGGCTTTTTCAGGACCGTCATTTGATGACGAATACTGTCACCTTGTATTGTGCTATGCTGGTGGAGCCGCTCCAGCTTGCGTTTGGGGTGGATGTCACTTTTGCCTTATTCTGTAAGCTTTCTCGTACTTTGTTTCACCTCCGGCCTGCTCATGCGCCGCCTGAGCCGTCCTGGATCTTGGAGAGGGTGCTCTCCTATCTTTCTTCTCAGTTCGTGGTGGCCCCTTCGGCTCAAGATTGTTTTTCCAAGGCTCTCCTTCTGTTGGCATTGGCCTCTGGGAGTCGGGTTGGTGAGCTTCATGCTCTCCTCCAGTACAGGGTTTTCTGCTCTTTTGGTCCTGGTAATCGATTTATTCGGTTGCAGCCTTCTCCTTTTTTTCTAGCGAAGAACGAGATGGCTGCTTTCCTGAGGGGTCCTTGGGTCATTGATGCTTGATTGGTGAGGCTGAGGGTGCATCATGTGTTGTGTCCGGTTGAGGCTCTTTGCCATTACCTGTACGCCTTGGCTTCTGTGGCCGGGGATACGCTTTGGGTTGTTCTGGTTTCCCTAGTTTCCTGTTCCAGGGCTCGGGTCTCCCAGGTCATACGCAGGCATATTAAGTCTAGCCAGCCTGCAGTCTATCCTCATGCCCATGACATTCGGAAGTTTACTGCTCTGACTGCCCGTCTTCGGCAACAAGTCTTGGGTCGATATTTAGGCGCGGGGATTTTGGAGGTCGAACAGGGTCCTGGCCACCCATTATTTGGTCAACATTTTTGGTCCTGGGCATTCGTGTGTGGCTTTGGGTCACAGGTTGCAGCCAGTTGTCTCGCCTTTGAGTTGAGTCATGGGCAAGTCCCGCTTTTGTATTTGGTTATGTAGTTCCAGGGAACCGGAGGAGCTTCCCACTGAAAACCAGTATTGCATGAAATGAAACACCATTTTCTGGGTGATCCCAAGAGGCTCCCTGATACCCTCTCTCCCTCTGGTTGGCGGTTTTCGCGTCGTTTTGATTCTTAGCCTCCGAACTGGACTTGCTGGGTAGCCGGCACCGGGGTTCCAAGGCTCCCCCGTCCCCTCCGGGGATTGGAGGGTTGCACGAATGAGTGGCAAGGTGTCACATTTCTTGTTTGTTTGTTTGTTTCCTTGGGATTTGAGGGCATTCTGGATCTGTTCAGTTTTCAGTTGCAGTTTTCTTACCATGTGGGGTCTTTTGTTATGCCTACTTTCTGGATGCCTAACCCCCGTTGATGGCAGATAAGGAAAAACCCCAACCACAGGGGTGTTTACCAGGGGCCATTGCTCCCTGTGCCTCTCTGAGGGGACCAGGTTCTGGCTCATGGTTCCCGGTCGGCTGAACTCCATTGACTAATGCCCCAGTCTAATGTATCGCCTATTAGCCTGATAGCTTCAGGGAGCCTCTGGGTTCGCCCAGAAAATGCCTGATAGCTTCAGGGAGCCTCTGGGGTTCGCCCAGAAAAATGGCGTTTCATTACAGTACATTCGACGCTGTTTTTTTTATTCAAGTTACACTACTGCACTTGCATAATATTCTGAACTGTATTAGGTAGGCAGGTAAAATATCGTATGTAGCAGTGGCAGAAGTTTCTAATAAGCGGATTGCATAAATGCATACATTTGTGTGTGTTTTCTGAATGACTGTAAAGAAGTAAGTACATTGTACCATATACTGTATAATACACATATTTATTAAATCATATTTTTTCTCTTATTCGACAAAGATATTAACAAAAGCAAAATATTTTTTCTTATCAGAAACTATTACAGATCCGGCAACAGAAGCTGTGCAAGAAACTCAACAGCCGTCATGCCTTCCCTTATCATCTGTGTTACGGTTCTTCAGTCCGAGTGCTCCTCGAGCTACTCCTCGCAAGCACCCACTTAGCAATAAGACCTCTGGTGGTCCCCAGTCTAAAATTCCCAAGCTAGCACATACAAAATCTAATGGATCATCTTCTGGAAAGCGTACAAATAGCAAATCTCCACCACCTATCCTTACTACTACTAATAATAATGGTGGTTCACTGCATCTATCGTCACTTCTTAATTCATCAAGTAAGGTGAGTTTTAAATAAAACTATAAATTTTGTGTATGTCACTGTCTGCCTGAGGAAAAAATGGAAAACATTTATTTGGATTATTACTGAATTGTGAAATTATTTAGCATATGTATGGTATGTAAGATAAGGCGACCTGTAACACAGTGAGTAGGGCAGTCAGCTCCCAACCAATTATACCAGAGTTTGATGCAGGGGCAGGGAGAGACATTGTCAGGTTTTCTTACACCTTGTGCTTCTCTTTACCTAGCAGTAACTGTATATTACCTTGGTGCTAGGCATCTTTTGAAAATTTTGGTCTAGCGGGACTCTTGATAAGCCCAAGAGGCCTCCTGTCCCCAAGAATGGGAAATAAAATATGCTTGATCACAGCCTTAATATGGGGACACCTCTGCTTACGAATGCTCCTATTTATGAACTTTTCAGGTTACGAACCCAATTTCTTCGTAAAATGTGAATCTGCTTACGAGTTTTGCCTCGAGTAACGTAGTTTGTTGATACATGTATGGGCGACCTAGTGCGTGGTTCCTGGTGTCACAGTCACCCGCTCTTCAGTTTACCAGTGCCTCCCGCTTAGTGACGATCTCTCATGAATTCTTTGTAAAGAATTTAATTTTTTTTTCCTGAGACAAGGGCACAGCAACCAACGAACCGGCACAAGACTGGATGGAACCCGGAAGACACATCCAATGGTCCATCGAGCCTCGATAGGGTTTTCCAGGGCCCGTAGGGTAACAACTACGGGAAGCCCAGGCAAGGTGTTGCTAACCGGTTAAACACCCAAGCTAACAAGGGGTAGATGCAACACTGAAAACCCCTGCGATGTGTACAATCATGGGGGCCTAGCAGAGGGCCACCAAACACTACCAGTGGAACTATAGCCACACTAGACAGACCCCCACCAGGCAAAGAAAATAACACAAAAGAAAATACCCGCAAAAGTACACAATCCCCAGAGGCAACAGGAACCGGTCGCTGCGTAACATCTTGATGCCCTAACCAGCACAACACCAGTCCCTACCCACGGCCAAACAAAGGCCCCAAGCCCCAGCTGGCCCCAAGGGCGAGGCAACAGCCGAGGAGCAAGAACCTCTACGGGAATTGTTCCCGAACGCCCCAGGGAAGATAACCCTGTCACGCAGGGGCAGTACTCACAGGGCGCTTAGGGAAGAAAGCCCCTAAGCGCATGCAGCCCCCAGTACCGATGAGGAACACCTGGACACAACACAACACACGGCAGTGAATGCCACGAAGGCAAACACCGCCTAGGAAACTGAGGCCAGAGAAGCGTCTGTCCCGGTTGACATTAGCTTACGAACTGGTGCTAGGCAGCCGGTGCGGTGAGGTCCGGGGCCACCCCTCCCCTTCTCGGGGCAGGGAAGGCTGTGCGGACAATCGGCGCGGCTGTAAATTGTAATGTTTTCTTGTTTCCTTGGGATTGTAGGGAGTTTCTGCCTCTGTTCGTTTTTTGTTTGTTTTAGTTTCTTACCATGTGGGGTTTGTTTTGTTATGCCTACCTTTTTGGGTGCCTAACCCCGGTCGATGGCAGATAAGGAAAACCCCCAACCACAAAGGGGGGGGGGTTCCAGGGCCATTGCTCCCTGAAACCTCTCTGAAGGGGCCAGGTTCTGGCGCTGGTCCCTGATAGGTCTGAACTTCATAGCTAATGTCCCGGTCTAATATAACATACATTAGCCCAATATGCTCCAGGAAGCCTCCGGGTCTCACCCAGAAAATGGCGTTTCATTATATTCAACGCCGTTTTTTTTTTTTTTTTTTTTTTGCAGCCTGCAGTGGCGTTGGGTGGCTCTTTCTCCTTCGGGGGGTTCGGGGTTAGCGGGGCAGGCCTCTTCTCCTGCACTCTGTCGGGTCATCTCCGGTGGGTTTCCCGCCCGTTTCTGGTTCCGAAACGGGACTGCACAGACCTCAGGGTACTCTGGAGTTTCCCCATCTGTATCCATGGGCTTATTGCCCTCCCTTTTGGATAGATATTTCTTGTATGATTACTCTGTACCAGGTCCATCTCGTCTTGGAACCAGGTGTTTGGATAGTGTCCCTGGACCTCTGGGACACTTTAGCATGTCCCAATTCATCCGGGGTTCAGGGACTGGCTTGGTTTTGTTGTGGGGCTTCGGGGTTACGGCTTTCATTGCCTTCCATTCGGCTTGAATCTGGCACCTCACGTTTTCACACGCCTTACCCGGGTCGTGGTGGCCCGTCTGCGTCTTTTAGGGATTCGGGTTCTAACCTACCTTAACAACTGGCTGGTGTGGGCTACCAGCCAGTCCGCGTGTCTGCTCACCGGAGATTTAGTTCTTTCTCAGCTCGCTGGGTTCGGGTTCCTGGTGAACTGGAGGAAGTCCCATCTGGTTCCCTCTCAGGTTCGGTTTTGGCTGGGTCTTGTGTGGGACTCTCGGACCGCTTCCTTGTCTCTTCCTCCAGATGCTCTGCTTCAGCTGTGGTCCTGCTTCTGCCAGGCAGGGGGGCCTGGCAGAGGCAGGACTGGGGGGGCTCCCAGGTCATGCGGCAGTTGCTCGAGGGTTTATGCTGGAGCCTGAACTTTGCCATGATGGTCTACCCGACACGTCAGGTTTGGCTTCGTCGGCTGTTCTGGTTCCTTCGGGGACATCCCTTCTGTCTCTGTCGCGATCGCTGTGTTTGGCCTCCGGGAGCCTTGTGTAGGTTGTTGCATCACCAGCTTCCTTTTCGTTTTTTTGGAGTTCAGTGCCTTTGCTCCTACCCTAGCCCTCGCTCGATGTGTTCACGAATGTGTCATCTCTTGGCTGGGGCTTTGTGACCAGTGCTCACCAGACTGGCCAGGGACGGTGGGGTCCGTCCTTCTGTCGGGCCCACAGCACGGTGCGGGATTTCATGGCAGTGTGGATGTCGCTTCGGAAGGTTCGGGTCGCTCGCGGATCAACGATCCGGCTCCATTTGGATTGCTCCCCGGTGGTTCATTTCCTGAATTCGCAGAGATTTGATGCGGTTCTTGGCTCTTTGGGGCTGGTTGTTTCGGGAGACTCGTCTGCCGAGTTCTAAGGGTTTGGCTTTTCTGGCCGTTCACGTTCAGTGGGTGTCCAACGTCCTGATGGACGGCTTGTCTCGGTTTGTTCTCCTGTCCACGGAATGAACGGTCGACGCCGACCTGTTCAGTTGGCTCTGCCGGATGTACAGGCTCCCAGAAGTGGATCTCTTCGCGTCGGCGGGCCGAGGCATCTCCCGGTATATCTGGTGCACTTCCCTGACAGCAAGGTCGTCAGGGTAGATGCCTTCGGACAGGACTGGTCAATGTGGGGTTACCTGTGCCTCTTCCCTCTGGTTCTGCTGTTACCCCAGGACCTAGCTCACTTGGAGACTTACCAGGGGAAAGTAGTTCTTCTGGCCTTTTGGTGGCCGGCCCAGCCTTGGTTTCAGGCGCTGCTTGCTTGGTGTCTGAACCTGGGGATCTTCCCGTGGCTCCGCCTCTTTCAGCAGATCGGGCCAGTCTGTTACATAGCTGGTTCGATCTTCTCCAGTTTTCGTGTCTGGTCTTTCTGATGTGGGTCTATCACTACTTGTATGGTGAGCAGGTGGCTTCGTTGGTGGTGTCCCAACTGCGTGCTTCGTCTCGGTAGCAGTATGAAGTTTCCTTGGCGGTCCTTCCATTATTTCTTATTTGTAGGCTTCCTACAAATAGGTCCTGTGCTTCCTTTCATGGTTGTTCCAGGACTGTCAACTGATGCCGAATACTGTCGCCTCACATTGTGCGGTGTTGGCGGAGTCACTGCAGCTTGCGTTCGGCATTGATGTTATGTCTAACCCATTCCACAAGCTGTCTTGTGTGATGTTTCACCTCTGGCCTGCTCATGCACCGCCTAAGCCATCCTGGTCGTTGGACCACTTGCTCTTCTTTCTCTCGTCTCCTCGGTTTGTGGTGGACCCTTCGGGTCAGGATCGTTTGGGGAAGGCTCTTCTGTTGTTGGCATTGGCCTCTGGGGGTCAGGTTGGAAGCTTCATGCTCTCTGGGTCCTGGTGGTAAGTTTGTTCGTTTGCAGCTGTCTCCTTTTCTGGCAAAGAATGAAACTGCTGGTTTCTGGAAGGGCCCCTTGGGTTGTTGATGCCTGGTTGGTCAGGCCGGGGGTGCATCATGTGTTGTGTCATGTTGTGGCTGTCCACCATTTCTTGCGCACCACGACCTCCGTGGCCGGGGACGCGCTTTGGGTTGACCTGGTTTCCCTTCTTCCCTGTTTTAGGGTTCGGGTCTCCCAGGTCGTCCACAAGGTAATTTGGTCCAGCCAGCCTGTGGTCTATCCTCGTGCCCATGACATTCGTAAGTTTGCTGCGCTTGCTGCCGTCTTTGGTAACATGACTTGGGCTTACATTCGGACACAGGGTTTTTGGAGGTCGAACAGGGTCCTGGCCACTCGCTACCTTGTTAGTGTTCCTGGGCCTAGTTAGGGCTGTGTCACTTTGGGTCGGCTGTTGCAGCCAGTTGTTTCGACTTTGCATTGAGGAGCGAGGGCCAACCTCCTCCCGGGTAAGTCACTCTTGTTTTTGTCTTTGTGTAAGTACCTCCGAAGATCCAACGGGGCTCCCCCTCTCCAGAAAACCAGCAATGTAATGAAATGCCATTTCCTGGATGAGACCTGGAGACTCCCCGGCAACCCCTCGTTCCCTCCGGTCGGCGGTTTTCCGGGTGTTTTGTCATCCAGCCTCTGAACTGGGGTTGTTGTTAGCTGGTACAGGGGTCTGGGGCTCCTCCTTCCCCCTCCTCGGGAGGGGGGGGTGGTGCTCAGACGGCAGTGCGGTGACGTCATATCGTTTGCTCATTTTCATTTGGGGGAGTTCTGTCTACTAGTTCGGCTTTCATTAGCAGTATTTTGACCAGAATAGGGGTTTGTTTTGGGGCGCTTACCTTTCTGGGTGCCTGACCCAGTCAATGGCAGACATAGAATGCTTCCAACCACACGGGGGTTTCTGTAGGCCATTACTCCTTGTGCCTCTCTGAGGGGGGCCAGGTTCTGGCTTCTTGTCCCCAGTAGGCCTAGAACTCCATGTGCATTGACTGATGCCAGGGGTCTAATACAATCATATCAGCCTGGTAAACTCCGAGAGGTTTCCGGGTCTCGCCCAGAAACTGACATTTCATTACATTCAATGCTGGTTTTTTTGGGAGTGTGGAACGGATTAATTGAATTTACATTATTTCTTATTGGAAAGTTAGTTTCGGGTTGCGAATGTTGGCTTACGAACCCTCTCTGTGAATGGATTAAATTCTTAAACGAATGGGCTACTGTATATGACTATTACATAATGAATTGACTGAATTACACACACATTTATAGCTATCCAGAGAAACTGGATGACAATGAATTTTTAGAATTGTATTCTTATTTAACACTTAAGCTGCTACAAATGCTCTCAAGTGATTGATCTCTGTTCCAATTGCCTGGAGATGATTTACACTGCCCCGTAATATTTAAAACTGTTGATTTTTGGGGAATGTATTCAACTCAAGACCTCTGGCAATCATTTGTCTTATTGGAAAGAAATCTTGAGAATTTCTTTCCTGAGCCTTAGTACAAATTGTGTACCATGTCTGGCATGTCACTATCCAGCAACTGAATGTGTAGTATAACCACATAAGGGAACATTGTTACCCTGCAAAATTACATGGCTTTTGAAGGACCTGGAAGTTCTGATCCATGAAAAGAAATGTATTACAAGTACAGTAATGTGAATACCATCCCTTAGTATTTGAAATGAGCTGCTCTAACGTCAAGGGAGGCGAGACAGGAGTGAGGGTGCGGCTGGTCACTGACAATGCTTCACTGGTGACACATATCGGTACTTGGAGTTGCCAGTTGGAGCTTTGTTCGTGCGTGTGGCGGAAAAACTGTTTTCATGTTAATTAATTTACTTCTACAAGCTACTAAATGTGATGAAAATACTGTAGTAACATTATGATCTGTGTTGATCATATTGCCAGTGATGATCATTAGGAGTGTTGTCGATGATTGTGCAAGCTATCTATCATGATTGTCGTGGAGAGAAATGTATATAAAGTGGAACAAATGTTGTGCAACAAGATAGTAAATTTGATGAAAATGTTATTGTGGGTTTTATTGTTTGTGGAATCTAGACTCTTTTATATTATAGTAGTAGTGAGTATAATTTTGTGTAAGCAAGGCTTGGAGCAAGTAGGCCAATATCATGCATGACTCACTCTTATCCACCTGGCAGTCTTTGGCGAGGAATATTGTCCGACACTATATTGACTACCTACCACCTGTAGCAGTGTGAGCCAGGTCACAAATGCATTGCTTTATGTGCAAGATAAAAACGTAGTAATCAGAAATGCATATTGCTGACGACAGGGTACATTATGAATGACTTTGTGTTGTGCTCTGCACTTGACTTTATAGTCAGTAAGTATAAGAGACAATGATATTCATATATACTGTATATATATGAATATGTGTGTATGTATGTATATATATATAATATATATACTGTACTTACAATAATTTTGAGTTACGATGTAAATTTCATCGAAAAATGCTACTCGACATCCGATGGTGTTGTCGACTTACTATATTTGTTGGTACCCACTTACTATATTTGTTGGTACCCACTTTGTTGGTTGGTACCCACTTACTATATTTGTTGGTAAGGGAGACGGTCGGCCGAGCGGACAGCATGCTGGACTTGTGATCCTGTGGTCCTGGGTTCGATCCCAGGCGCCGGCGAGAAACAATGGGCAGAGTTTCTTTCACCCTATGCCCCTGTTACCTAGCAGTAAAATAGGCACCTGGGTGTTAGTCAGCTGTCACGGGCTGTTTCCTGGGGGTGGAGGCCTGGTCGAGGACCGGGCCGCGGGGACACTAAAAAGCTCTGAAATCATCTCAAGATAACCTCAAGATAACCCGTTTGGGTCGACCAAGCGCGTGGTTCCCGGTCACGCGGCCAACCTGCCTCAGTTTACTACAGTTGCCCGCTTAGTGACGATCGTGCCTATAAGAAATTTCGCTTTTGTGGTGATTTTTTGCATTTTGAACATTAAAGTAATTATTATATATCATGCCATGAGTCCCAGGAAAGTCAGTGGTAAGGCTCAACATATGAGATCCTATGTAAGTATGACCATAGAGCAGAAACAAGAGATCATTTGTAAATATGAAGATGGTGTGTGGGTTGTTGGACTGGCTAGGCAGTACAACAAATCTCAGTCAATGATATCCACCATACTGGCTAAGAAAAAGGACATTATGGGTGCTAAAGTGATGCATCATTACAGACAAATGTTAAAATGAAGGGAAAAACAAATGTCTCTTGACAAATTTGTAGTGAGACAAACAAGCACTGAACCACAACCAGGTCCTAGTGGTATTCAGGCAAAACGTAGGAGAGAGAGTACCCCAGAGAAAACATCACTGCCTGATGTGATAATGGAAGGGGACTCCCCTTCCAAACAGTAACAACTCTCCTCCTCCCCCCTCATCACCATCTTCCATATGCCATCAAGAGCCCTCCATAAAGGTAAGATAAACTTAGGTACTGTATTGTAGTTAGAAAAAACATTGTATTCAGTATAAAATGTATTTGTATGTTAATATTTTGGAGGGTGGGGAACGGATTAATTCAAATCCCTTTATTTCTTATGGGAAAAATCGCTTCGACATACGATATTTCGACTTACGATCCGTCTCTGGGAACGGATTAGCATCGTAAGTCGAGGCCCCATTGTATAGAGAAGAGAACGCAGACAACTGTACAGAAGGAAAAAAATAACGGAAATGCTTAGGCAGACACGACTATCACAAGAAAGGAAAATAAACCTAAGCAGGGAGATAGAAGAAATAGAACAAACGTTGAAGCGATCATATGAGTCTGAGGAAATGGAATTGGAACAGAAATCTATGCAAGAGATAAAGAAAAATCCAAATATTTTTTCGCATATGCAAAATCAAAATCAAAAACCTCGACCAGTATTGGACTGTTAATTACAAATGAAGGTACGTACACAGAAGACAACAAAGAGATTAGTGAAATTCTAAGAAGCCAGTATGAGGCTATGTTTAGCACACCAATAAACAACATGAAAGCTGATGACCCAGACAGTTTCTTTATGAATGACATTCAAGCTGCAGATAATATAACGGATATTAACACGAACTCGGAAGACTTTGAAAGAGAAATTGACAATATGCCCATGCACTCAGCTCCTGGCCCTGACTCATGGAATATAATATTCATAAAGAAATGTAAAGTACCAATAGTGAGTGCACTCAGCGTAATATGGAGAAAGAGCCTGGATACAGGGGATACCAGTTGCACTTAAATCTGCAAATATAGCTCCTCTGCACAAGGGGGGTAGTAAAGCCTTGGCAAAAAATTATAGACCAGTTGCACTACATCACACATAATAGTTTTGAAAGAGTGATTAGAATCAAATTTCTAGTTTTATGGAAAATAATGAGCTACACAATCCAGGACAACATGATTTAGAGCGGGCAGATCCTGTCTGTCACAGTTACTCAACCACTATGACAAAATCACAGAAGCTCTAGAAGAAAAGCAAAATGCAGATGTTGTATACACAGACTTTGCAAAGGCGTTCGACAAATGTGACCATGGGTGATAGCACACAAAATGAGGTCAATGGGAATAACTGGTAAAGTAGGACGCTGGATACTCAATTTCCTGTCGAACAGAACACAAAGAGTAACAGTCAATCAAATAAAATTGAGTCCAAGCGCAGTTAAAAGCTCTGTACTCAAGGTACAGTCCTTGCACCACTATTGTTCCTTATTCTCATATCAGATATAGACAAAATACAAGTCACACAGCTTCGTGTCATCCTTTGCAGATGACACAAAAATCAGCATGAAAATTACCTCTGCTGAAGACATTGAAAAATTACGCAGATATCAATAAAGTTTTCGATTGGGCAGCAGAAATAACATGATGTTTAACAGTGATAAATTCCAGGTACTCAGGTACGGCAAAAATGAGGATCTGAAACATAATACAGGGTACAAAACCAATCGAATCTGCCCATAGTAGGAAAACAGCATGTAAAGGATTTGGGAATAATGATGTCCGACGATCTAACGTTTAGGGAGCATAACCAAGCAAATATTGCGTCAGCCAGAAAAATGAGGATGGATTACGAGAACTTTCAAATCCAGGGATCCCATCACAATGGTTGTACTCTTCAAGTCACTTGTGTTGTCCCGTCTTGAGTACTGCTCAGTACTCACTTCCCCCTTCAGAGCAGGAGAGATTGCTGAAATAGAGGAATACAGAGAACATATACGGCACGCATAGACGAGATAAAGCACCTAAATTATTGGGATCGTCTCAAAGCTCTCCAAATGTACTCTAGAAAGGAGACGAGAGAGATACCAAATAATATACACATGGAAAATACTGGAGGGCCAGGTCCCAAATCTACACAGTAAAATAACAACGTACTGGAGTGAACGATATGGAAGAAAATGCAGAATAGAACCAGTGAAGAGCAGAGGTGCCATAGGCACAATCAGAGAACACTGTATAAACATCAGAGGTCCGCGGTTGTTCACGTCCTCCCAGCGACTATAAGAAATATTGCCGGAACAACCGTGGACATCTTCAAGAGAAAACTGGACTGTTTTCTAAGAGAAGTTCCGAACCAGCCGGGCTGTGGTGGGTATGTGGGCCTGCGGGCCGCTCCAAGCAACAGCCTGGTGGACCAAACTCTCACAAGTCGAGCCTGGCCTCGGGCCGGGCTTGGGAGTAGAAGAACTCCCAGAACCCCATCAACCAGGTATCACATATACATATATACAGTATATACTGGTATGTGTGTGTTCTCACACACACACACACACACACACATTCACACACATACACAGATAGAAGTATGTTCATAATAATTTTAAGGTGTTTGAAAAGGAAATATCATCTAGAGTTGACAGAGCTGCAGAAGAGGTGAAAATTATTGAGAAAATAGTAGGTTAAGATAAGGCCTCAGTTCAGTGGAAAATATCAGTGGTTTTAGGAGGATAGGAAAATATGAGAAAGACAAAAATCCCCTTTAAGGGTGATATTAATTGACTGAAACAAATTATGTAAGTGCTTAGAAATGCCAGGAAATTGCAGTGATGAGGATGGCAAACTTTGGTCAATAAGAAAAGTCCTCGCAAAGGAAGATAGAGAAAAGCTGAAAACAAACCTTGATGAAGCAAAACGTGTAAGTGGAAATAGAAATGAAGATTTATTAATTTTTTTTTTTAATACAAAATGTTAGAGACTGGAAAGCTAGTGAAATGGTACTTAGAACAAAGCATAAAATCATTAGAGGAAGGGGGAGTAAAGGACAAAGGGAAAGGGAACAGTTCCTGAAATTGTATATATCAACATAGATGGAGCAAGATAAAAAATACTGGAGCTAAAAGATAGAATTCAGCTTAAGGGCCCTAATGTTGTCCCATTAACAGAGACGAAACTTGAAGAAAATATATTAAATGAGGTCGTATTCCCAAGGGGCTACTTGGTTTGCAGACATGACAGGAAAACTAGAAAAGGGAAAGGAGTGGCTGTGCTGGTGAAAGAACACCTGAAGGTAAGAGTGTTAATAATCAAAACCCCTCGAAGTTGACATAATGTCATTGCAGGTCTGGAATTGGAATGATAAACTGATAATTGTAAATGCCTACAGCCCACTAGCATGCAACACACAAAGGAAAAACTAGATGACAAACGATAGGGCCTCATAATGGTCATGAGAGAGATTGTAGAAGGGCAGATAGAGATAGAGTAAGTCATTATTGTTGGTACTGGGGGACTTTACTTGAAAGCAATAGACTGGGAGGCCTACGAAGCAAGAATGGAGGACGTTTGGAAAGGCAAATTTGTAAACCTCATTCTGGTGACATTCTGTACCAACCTGTCAAGCAGGCCACAAGAATGAGGGAAGGGGATGTTCCATCAGTAATGAATCTAATATTCACCAGGAAAGAGGAGGCGATATTTGACATCCAATACCTTCCTCCTTTGGGAAAGAGTGATCATTTCCTGTTGGAAATTAAATATGCCTTGCAATATAATCTAGAAGAGAATGGGGGACATTGAAACAGTTGATAACTTGATTTCAAGAGAGGACACTATGGGGAACTTAGAAAATTCTTTAATGAATTAATTGGACAGACTTGTTACTTTGGCAAGGAACTAAATGAGATGAATGCCAAACTTTGTGAAATATATGATGAAGGCACATAAAACCTCATACCAGAACTGAGATGTAGAACCAGAAAATAGGATTGGTTCAACAGAAATTGGGAGAGGGCAGAGAGAAAGACAAGAAAATGGGTTCAGTATAGAAAGAGGCCTGATCCTCAAACATACCAGCACTACAAGCAACAAGAAACAAATACACAGCAGTGAGGAGAGAGGCAGAAAGAACTTTGAGAACGGTATAGTAGACAAATGTAAAACGGATCCTGGCATTTTCTATAAATTCATTAAAGGCATGCTGCATGTAAAGGATAAAATCCAGAGATTGAGAATGGGAAACAGGATTACTGAGAATGAAAAAGAAATTGTGAAGCATACTAAATGAACAGGTTCCAAAAGTGTGTGATTGTACACAAATTAATGATTTCAGAGAGTCTTGGACCCAGTGTGCTAATCTCCAGAGCACACCATAGAATGATCATATAGAGGTATCTCAAGACAACGGAAAAAATTACTCAAGGGTCTAGGAAGAAATAAAGCAGTTGGACACAATGTAGCTTCACCTTGGGTGCTCCACAAAATGTTCAACGAGCGTGAGCATTCCACTCGTAATTTAATATTCCATACATCACTTGTGTCAACAGAAATCTTATCAGATATATGAAGAAAGGCAAACAAGTTCCACACCTAGTAAAATGGAGCCGAGAAGACCTGTCCTCTAATTATAGACCCCGTATCATTAATGAGTGATATGTCAAACACTAGATAAAATAGTTAGAAACATAAATGTGAACACCTGGAGAGTAATGACAGAATAACACAACAGACAGTATGGTTTTTGAACAGGACAAACTGAATTGTTTTTTTGACAGTATGATTTTTGAACAGATCCTGTGGTAACAACATGTACATAGTTTTTATTAAATAGTGCCGACAAAGATTCTACAGGAAAGAGGTGGTTAGGTTGACTGTCTCTCTGGACCTAAAAAAAAATATTTTGACAGAGTCCCACACATGAGGCTGTTCTGGAAACCGAAACATGCTAGAGTGGGTGACAGGGAGACTTCTGACGTGGAGGAAAAATGTTCTGACAGATGAGGTTGGTAATAAGAGAGACTGTATCTGGCTGGGGGGAGTCAGTAAATTTTTTAAATGACTCTCAAGCAAATGCTTTAGATTACTAAGCCATGACATGGTCAAAATCAATGCAAATTGAGATTCCGCTGAATCCTCTAGGGGTCCTGAGACTTCAAACTTTAGCCCAATCAGGGTTTTACATATTACCCCCATGCACTCCGGCTGCCCTCATGCACTCATGGTCCAGTTGTTCTACCTCCATTGATTCCGAGGTTCTTCCCTAGATGATTCAATGGAATCCCAGGTTTCATTACTTTTGACCATGTCATGGCTTAGTGGTCTAGGGCATTTGCTTGGGAGTACCAAGTTATCTATCTTCGAGGTCATCTTGAGATGCATTTCGGGGCTTTTAGTGTCCCGCAGGCCCGGTCCTCGACGACAGGCCTCTTGTCACTCCCCAGGAAGACAGCCCGTAAGCTGACTGTAACATCCCAGTACTATTTTACTGCTAGGTAACAGGGGCATAGGGTGTAAGAAACTCTGCCCATTGTTTCTTCGCCGGCACCTGGGATCGAACCCAGAACCACAGGATCACAAGTCCAGCGTGCTGTCCGCTCGGCAGACCGGCAGACCGGTTTGTTTCGGTCATTTGTATCTGGATGTCTATACAGTGGTACCTCCATTTTTTTAATTTGAACCGTTCCCAGAGACCGTTGAAAACCGAAAATACGAAAACCGAAACTAATTTTCCCATTAAAAAATACATTTTATACAGAAAACTACTCATAAGTACCTTACTTGTATGAAGGACTCTTGTTGGCGTTTGGAAGATGGTGAGGAGAGAGGAAGAGGAGGAGAGGTGTAAGTGTTTAGAAGGGGGGTCCCCTTCCGTTATAACATCAGGCAGCGATAACATTTCTGGGGTACACTCTCTTATGTTTTACAGGCATACCACTAGGACCTGGTTGTGGCTCACTGCTTGCTTGTCTTACTAAGATCTGTCTATAGACACTTGTTTATCCCTACATTTTAACACTTGTCTGTAGTGAGACATCACATTGTCTCATTATGAATGATCTCTTGTTTTTCCTGTATCGTCATCCTCACAACTATTTTCTTAGGCTGAACTTTACTGCTGACTTTCTTGGAACCCATGGCATGGTATATAATAAGAACTTTTATGTTCAGAAATCAAAGAAGCACAAAAAACAATGAAATTCTTCACAAAGAAATCAAGTGCAGTCATCGTTCGCTGGGAAATATCGGCAAACTGAAGTGCGTCGTGTGCTCGGTCGGCCCTATACGTGTATCAACAAACTTGAGCACCGAGGCAAACTACGAGTAACGGGTCAAATTTTTTGAAGAAATTGACCTCGAGAACCGAAAAAATACGAAAACGGGCATTCAAAAACCGAGGTTCCACTGTAAATGTATTTTCCCAGCTTTCATATTTGGTTGCCCCTAGGTAAGATTGTCCTGTGTCTATTAACCACATGAAACAAGGTTGTGTAAAATGTTAGGTTTCTAGAGAGCAATCACTTCAGCCCAAAATGACTTGATAGGTAATAGGCTGCACCGCATGTCTTTGCAGCCCCCCCCCCTTCCCAGGAGGGGGATGGGGGTCCCAGACACTCGCGAAGGGGATCCTCACCCCAGTTCCTCGGCTAATGGGATTATGCATAGTCGTGTGGCTCCAGCTACAGTCTTCTCTCAGTGCTGTTCATTGTTTTGAATACTGCTATTATGGTGGACGTGCGAGCTGGGAATTAATATTCTCAGGTACCTGGGCTGCCTGTGCTTAGGGTCACCTTCCTTGAGTGCCCTGTGTATCAAGAA
>WNGS01165523.1:14393719-14407502 GCA_020271785.1 Procambarus virginalis | reverse complement strand
AGATTATAGGAAAAGATTCACATTTGTAAGATAGTCTTGAAAAGATCGCTTTGTATGGTCCCACACAGAAGAGATAAGAGATTCAGCATACGTAAAGAGTGTCCGTCAGTCAGGAAGAGATTCAAACTAGACTCAAGAGTGTCCGTCAGTTTGAGAAGAGAGTTCAGGCATTCTTGAAAATATATATGGAAAAACACCAAAATGGAAGCCGCTAACACTGTTCACTATGCCATTTGTATCAGATGCATCATCACTGAACGCAAAAAATGATTCATCTAAGTATCATCTAAATAAATAGCATAGAATTGCAAAGATGACACTCAGAGCTTCAACTGGATACGCTCCCTGTATCGTCCTCATTAGGTGCTGTATCACTTGCATCTGACCTTTGTGTTAGGTCCTTATTGCGCCTGGCTTCCCCAACATTATGACCCTTATGTTCTTCAAACAATAAGGTTTGAATTTCACTGACAGAGCAATATCTTCAACACCGCGTCGGACAGGTGTTTGGGAGCCAAAGGCGCGTGCGCCACCCATGGTTGCTCATTCAGTACTAACCCAGCCAGCAGCCCCAGGGCATTCTGGGATTTTTTTCCAAGATGGCTGCCTCTCACTGAAGTCCTAAGAGTCCATTTCGTACACAACCAAGCTCGTACACATTTAGAATTGGTTACGAAAAATCGAAAAGAGTTTTCTCGGTGGCGCAGTTTCCCGCCGACCGAGAAAACTCGATTGGCGCAGTTAAGTGGTTAATGAAATGTACAGTAATTTTAAGTGTTAATTTTAGTGTTGAGTTAGTGTAAGTTATGTAAATTGTTAAGAATTCTTAACTTCAAGATGTTTGGCATCAATCAAGAGGACAAACACCAACAAGGTAAGTTGAGGTTTCTAGTTGAATATTTAATAATTATATGTGGCAAGGCAATTCAAATTATGTTGTTTGTAGTATAAAAATAGTTGGAAATGGTCACTTTTGGACTCGTATTTGAAAAAGTACCATTATCCGGAACTTGTGATAATCCGGCTGGGGGGTCCTTCCCATATAGTCGGATGATCAAGTGGAGACAGTATATGTGTCGGCTCTTTCACGGTCCGTCCCGAAAGGGCTGAACTTTTTCCCGACTGCGAGGCCGTTGGGGTCGATGCCTTTCGGCAGGACTGGTCGAGGTTCAGGCCCTGGCTCAGTTGGAGACTTACCAAGGGAGAGTTGTCCTGTTGGCCCCTTGGTGGCCGGCCCAACCTTGGTTTCAGGCGCTGCTTGCTTGGTGCCTGAACGCGGGGGCTTTTCCATGGCTCCGCCTCTTATTGGTGTCCCACCTGCATGTTTTGTCTCGGCGGCAGTACAGAGGAACCTTGGGTGACGAGCAGCCCCATCGACAAGCATTTCAGGTAACGAATGAGCCACTTGCAGAAAATTTGTCTCGGTTGATGAGCTTCCGCTTGGTTAACGAGAAAACCATGTGGGGGGGCTTCCTAGCATTCTCGCTGGTTCTCGCAAATTCTTGGATACCTCTGAAGACAGTGACGTTGTTTTATCATGCAGGATAAGCATCCCTCTGCATTTATTTGTGCTTTTCTTTGTTTTTTATGGTTTTGTAACTACAATTTGTAACCCACAATGTCGCCAAAGAAGCTGCTTGCTAAAGATAGCGTTGCAAAGAGGAAGAAAGAGGGACATTCTAAAATGAACAGAAAAGCAAGTGCCAATAGATACATTCTTTGGAAAGGTACAGAAAAGACAAGCAAGTGATAGTGAACCACAACCCAGTCCCAGTGGGGTGAAATTCACAAGGAGAGAGAGAGCCCGCCTGACTCGGAGGTGGATTCTCCTTCCACACAGTAACCTCTCTCCCCCTCCCCACCTCCCCATCGTCTCCCTGAAGCCAGCAACGACTTCATAAGGTAAAGTACAATTGAAAACAGTAAAACAAAACATTTATAATGATTACATGTATTTTAATTACATTATAAAATGTCACATTGATGTTTTTTGGGGGTGGAACAGATTAATTGTACTTCCATTACTTTAAATGGGGAAATTCGTTTTCACAAAACGAGCGTTTCACATGACGAGTTCGGTGCCAGAACGGATTAAATTCGTTAACCGAGGTTCCTCTGTATGAAGTTTCCTGGCAGTCCTTTCGTCATTTTTTGTCTCTTCGTAAGTTGTCATCGGTTTTGGTTCAGATTGTTTTGTTTCGCAAACTGTCTTGTGCATTATTTCACCTCCATCTGTGCATGCGCCACCCTGGTTGTTGGACTGGGTGTTCTCTTTTTCTCTCTCCTCGGTTTGTCATGGTTTATGCTACACGCTACAGTTTATGCTACACAACTTGTTGATGGGAATTCAGCATCGGTGGGTGCAGCATGGCTTTATTTAGTGCATTCGTTGCTGGCGGATGCTGCACTTGTTGATGGGAATTCAGCATCAGCAGGTACAGCATGGCTTGTAGGGCATTCGTTGCTGGCGGATGCTGCACGACTTGTTGATGGGAATTTAGCATCGGATGCAGCATGGCTTGTATTCGTTGCTGGCGGATGCTGCACGACTTGTTGATGGGAATTTAGCATCGGCGGATGCAGCATGGCTTGTAGGGCATTCGTTGCCGGCAGATGCTGCATGACTTGTTGAATTACCAGTGGGTGCAGCATGGGTTGTAGACAAAGATTTTTCACAGACCGTTGAATTCATGAATTTTTAAATTTTGTATGAATCTGATTATCTTTGGCTAACGTGCTGAGACAGTAATGTCCTTCAGAATTGATGCTAGCCGTGCGAGTCCACAGTAAACAGTAAGAACACATGGCCCGACACTGTACATTCATGACTGAAAAAAATACCTAGTGTCTATACTATAAAACCTATTTAATAAAATAATAAAGAATTTTGCTTAATAACAATTATTTCCAAATATTTTATTAATAATAATTTATAATTTGCTTCATTAACCCTTAAACTGCGCAACGCGCCTGCAGGCTCACGTCTGGTTTGCGCAACGCGCCTCTGGGTATTTGTAGTTTTCACGTTCGATTCAAAACTCCCGCGGCTACACGGGGTTCACATCAGCTTCCTCAGGGCTCTTGTAAACAGACGCCTTCTTTAAAAAAAATCGTGGTCCACATTCCCGGGTGTGGGAGCCTCAGTAGTGAGTGAGCAACCAAGGCTGGCGCTCGCAGCATGAGCGCACAGCACTGCTGTTCAGCGTGTGACCACAGCATCGCCTAATAATGTCAAAATATATATATAACTTGTATTATTTAGCCATGATAGTATTATAGAAGAGCCTGAGTGTGATAATGACTGGGTACAATGTTCAAATATCAGTGATCCAATGCTGTTCACGATGTTCACAGCGCTTGCCACAGCACCACAGCATTATTTCGTCCATCTAGGAATCTTCAAATGATTTCTTAGGTTCCTTTTCAAAATAAACGTATGGTCAATTATTCATTTACAGGAATTAGTGACCAGGATTGTGGTTATAATTAGCGTTGTGCGTAGTATTGAGGAAGGAGGAATTTTGGTGAGGGAAGGAGGGCAAGAATTGAGGTAGCCTCATTGTGTGTGTGTGTGTGTAATTACCTAAGTGTAATTACCTAAGTGTAGTTACAGGATGAGAGCTACGCTCGTGGTGTCCCGTCTTCCCAGCACTCTTTGTCATATAACGCTTTGAAACTACTGACGGTCTTGGCTTCCATCACCTTCTCCCCCAACTTGTTCCAACCGTCTACCACTCTGTTTGCGAAAGTGAATTTTCTTATATTTCTTCGGCATCTGTGTTTAGCCAGTTTATATCTATGACCTCTTGTTCTTGAAGTTCCAGGTCTCAGGAAATCTTTCCTGTCGATTTTATCAATTCCTGTTACTATTTTGTATGTAGTGATCATATCACCTCTTTTTCTTCTGTCTTCTAGTTTTGGCATATTTAATGCTTCTAACCTTTCCTCGTAGCTCTTACCATTCAGTTCTGGGAGCCACTTAGTAGCATGTCTTTGCACCTTTTCCAGTTTGTTGATGTGCTTCTTAAGATATGGGCACCAAACAACAGCTGCATATTCTAGCTTTGGCCTAACAAAAGTCATGAACAATTTCTTTAGTATATCCCCATCCATGTATTTAAAAGCAATTCTGAAGTTAGAAAGCATAGCATAGGCTCCTTGCACAATATTCTTTATGTGGTCTTCAGGTGATAGTTTTCTATCTAGAACCACCCCTAGATCTCTTTCTTTATCAGAATTCTTTAAAGATTTCTCACATAATATATAGGTTGTGTGGGGTCTATGTTCTCCTATTCCACATTCCATAACATGACATTTATTAACATTAAATTCCATTTGCCAAGTGGTGCTCCATATACTTATTTTATCCAGGTCTTCTTGAAGGGCATGACAATCATCTAAATTTCTTATCCTTCCTATTATCTTAGCATCATCAGCAAACATGTTCATATAATTCTGTATACCAACTGGTAGATCATTTTTGTAGACAATAAACATCACTGGTGCAAGAACTGAACCCTGTGGTACTCCACTTGTGACATTTCTCCAGTCCGATACATTGCCTCTGATCACAGCCCTCATTTTTCTATCAGTCAGAAAGTTTTTCATCCATGTTAGAAGCGTACCTGTCACTCCTCCAATATTTTCCAGTTTCCAGAACAACCTCTTATGTGGAACTCTGTCGAAAGCCTTTTTTAGGTCCAGATAGATGCAGTCAGCCCAACCATCTCTTTCCTGTAATATCTCTGTTGCTCGATCATAAAAACTGAGTAAATTCGATACACAGGATCTACCAGATCGAAAACCATACTGTCTGTCTGATATTATATCATTTCTCTCCAGGTGTGCTACCCATTTAGTTTTAATTATTTTTTCCAATATTTTGACTATTACACTTGTCAATGATACCGGTCTATAATTAAGGGGGTCTTCCCTGCTTCCACTCTTGTAAATTGGAACTATGTTAGCCTTTTTCCACACATCAGCTACAACTCCTGTAAACAGGGATGCCTGAAAGATCAGTTGAAGAGGGATGCTGAGCTCAGGTGCACATTCTCTCAGAACCCATGGTGAAACTCCATCTGGACCAACTGCTTTGTTCTTATTTAGCTCTTTGAGCATTTTTTCCACTTCGTCTCTAGACACCTCTATGTGCTCTATGTTGTTCTCTGGAATTCTTATTGTATCTGGTTCCCTGAAGATTTCATTTTGTACAAACACACTTTGGAACTTTTCGTTTAATGTTTCACACATTTCCTTTTCATTTTCCGTGAATCTATTTCCCATTTTCAACCTCTGAATATTATCCTTTACCTGCAATTTGTTGTTTATGAATTTATAGAATAGACCTGGTTCTGTTTTACATTTGTCTGCAATCCCTTTTTCAAAATTTCTTTCTGCCTCTCTCCTCACTGCCGTGTAGTTGTTTCTCGCATCTTTGTATCGCTGGTATGATTGGGGGTTTGGCCTCTTCCTGTATTGATTCCATTTTTGTGTCTTTTGGTCTCTGGCCCTCTCGCACTTTCTGTCGAACCAATCCTGTTTCCTAGTTCTGCTTCTCTGTTTTGGTATAAATTTTTTTGTGCCTTTATCATATATTTCACAAAACTTGACATACATCTCATTCACTTCCTTGCCTAGCAACAAGTCTGTCCAATTATACTCCCTAAAAAATTTTCTAAGGTTGCCATAATGTCCTCTCCTAAAGTCAGGTTTTTCAATTGCATCGACCATCATATTTTCTTCCAGATTATAACGCATTGCATACTTTATCCCAAAAAGACATGGTCACTTTTACCCAAGGGAGGAAGGTACTGAATGTCAAATATTTCTTCCTCCTTCCTGGTAAATATCAAATCTAGCATGGAGGGAACGTCACCTTCCCTCATCCTCGTAGCTTGTTTAACATGTTGATACAAGAATGTTTCCAGGATGAGGTCTACAAATTTACAGGTCCAGAAATCTTCTGTTTTAGCTTCATATGCTTCCCAGTCTATGGATTTCAAGTTGAAGTCGCCGACTATCAACAGTCGTGAACTATCGTTATCCGCTCTCGCTATGATCTCTCTCATTATCGTTATAAGACCTTCTCGTTTACTATCTAGCTCCTCCTTTGACCATGTGCTGCTTAGCGGTGGACTATATGCATTTATGATCACTAGTTTATCATCCTCATGGCAGATCTCTAGTGCTATTATGTCAACTTCTTGTGGATTGGTAGTCATTATTTCGTTCACCTTTAGGTGTTCTTTCACCAGCACAGCAACGCCACCGCCTTTCCTAATTTTTCTGTCCCGTCTCCAAATTGAGTAGCCCCTTGGGAATATGACCTCATTTAAAATAACATCTTCAAGTTTTGTCTCCGTGAGTGCAACAATGTCTGGTGTCTGCAGCTGTATTATATCACTTAACTCCAGTATCTTTGACCTTACTCCATCTATGTTGGTGTATGCAATCTTCAGGAACTTGTTCCCCATCTTCTTATTTTTCACTCCCCCTTTCTCTAATGATTTTGTTGGTTTGCTTTTATGTACCACTTTACTGGTCTGCCTACCCCTATCACTTTGTAGAAAAAAGAATTGATTTCTTCTTCATTCCTGCTCTCATTTAAACGTTTTGCCTCGGCGAGGTTCAGTTTCAGCTTCTCTCTATCTTCTTTTGAAAGATCTCGTCTTAACGACCACCCTTTCCCATCCTCAACGCTTTGTAATTTTCTGGCATTCCTTAGTACTTCTTCCATCTGTTTGGCACCGTTTAGGGTGATCCTCAAAGGTCGATCTTTCCCTTTTACATATCTGCCTATTCTCCTGTAGTCGCACACATTCTCTTTGGTTGTAAGACCTTCCACGAGGCCAACAATTTTATCTACTACTTTTGCTTCTTCTACAGCTCTTTCTGACCTAGATGTTATCTCCTTTTCTTTGCATCCAAAAATGATCAGGGACTTACTCCGATCAACTGTGTTTTGCACCAACTTTGGGTTAGATGCCAATTCTTTTCTCACTTCTAGCCTAATGTTTATTTATCTTGGTTGCTGCAGTGTTTGACTTCTTTTACTGCTTCTATTTTTTCCTTGTCCTTGGCCACTTGCGCATAAGTGAGTTGCATATCTTTCTTGCACTGTTCTATTCCCTGTGCAACTTCCTCCATCTGTGCTGACAAAAGCTGTTTCTCCTGTTGAATTTCCTTGCCTAACCTATTGTAGTCATTTGTGTTTAAATTTACTTTAACTTCTTCCAAAGCTATTAGTGGTTCGCTATGGGCAAAACATGTGTACATGGGTATATTTATAGTGTATATATAGTGTAAGAACAGCAACAGGAGAATGTTGAGAGGAGCTATTTTGGTGAGGGATGTGACGTAATCGTAGCGTCGTCTGCTGTGTGATTTTTCATGCAGTGTATGGTGGCCACTGTACTGTTTGGACACAATACCGGCTTACTTGCATAGTTCTGGTAAATAAAACATGTAGATAGGTATATAGAACATGTGTAATAAGAACTATAACAGTATGGTGGGAGGAGCAATGTTGGCGAGTAAGATGTTGGAGTGAGGGAGACTGGCTGGGTGTGGCTGCTCTCACTCGAGGTGTTCTGAATGTGTTCATGGCCAAATGCTCCTATTGGCCCGTACGAGGCAGCTCATATTGGCCCATACGAGGTAGCTGCTATTGGCCCATATGAGGCAGCTGCTATTGGCCCATATGAGGCAGCTGCTATTGGCCCATATGAGGCAGCTCCTATTGGCCCATATGAGGCAGCTCCTATTGGCCCATACGAGGCAGCTCCTATTGGCGAAGCAGCTGCTACGCGATGTTCTGAATGTGTTGATGGTAAATGTATACGGTGTGTGACAGTGTATAGTGTGTACATATGTTGTAAATATACATAAATGAACATGAAACATTGGTGTGAATAACTGTATGATGGGAAGGGGCAAAGTTGGCAAATACAATGTTGGAGAAGTGAGGGAGGGCTGGCTGGGTGTGACAGCTCTCACTCGCGGTGTTCTGAATGTGTTGATGGTGAATGTATATAGTGTGTGACAGTGTATAGTGAGTAAATAGATTGTATATATACATAAATTAGCATCATACATAGTAAATATGTGCAGCATATGTGTACACAAGTGTCATGCACTTAACACAGTGTCTTCGGACAGTACGGATGTTTTACTGCCATAATATAGTGTACGTGTTCACTATACATAGGATTAGCACGTAAAAACAAATAAAATGTATTTGGAACTGTGCGAAAAAAATGAACGAAAATATATTCGCGGCAACTCGTGCGCCCCGCCCCGAGCACCCCACCCGCCCCGGGAGCTTACGGCACGGGAGCACGGGGAATGATGTCACGCCCCAACTTACGGACCCCATAGCAGCCAAAGTAAGTACAATTTCGACCTTTTTTTTACATACCCATACTGAGGGAAGGGTTTTTGACACTTTAAAAGAAAAAATAATTTTTTCCAGAGAATTTATTTCCTGCGCACCACGGGGGTGTCATATTTGGAGGCAACGCAGTTAAGGGGTTAAACTGTATCTTTTTTTAAAAAAAAGTGAAGATTTAATTTTTGACTCTGGATGATTGAGGGTGGTGGCGGCTCACCATGTGAGGGCCCGCCGATGCCAAAACAAAACACAAAACCCACCTATGGTTCTATCGACCGCCAGACCGGTATATGAGGCTCTAAATACCGGTCTCCCAAACTGGTCGATGGAACTGGCGGATCGATAAATAAGAGGCCGTTAAATCAAGTAGATAGTGTAATTTAATGGTAACAAGCACAACGTGAAACTCTGTAAAGATTTAACCACTTCTAGTGTGATGGATAACTAGATTTTAAATTTTCAGGGAAAGTATGGCAACCTTGACTCATCACTCATATCATTTGGACCTTGCCAGACTCCAACTTTAGGATTCTGTGTGGAACGGCATGATTTCATCCAGTCATTCAAGCCCGAGACATACTGGGTACTGCAGGTGAGATAATTAATTTCAAAATAATACTAACATGTACAGTATACTAATAGGAATAACTTTTAAACAGGTCCGTTATGGGTGTAAATTTTGGGGGATGCGGCATCCATGATTCTCTACATAGTCTCTTTAGGTATTTAGTGCAGAGTAAGAAGAAGGCTTAAAGCTCTTACAGAGAGATAATATTTTAGCTTCTCTGTAATTAGGTGGTATTTCATAAGACCAGTAGTCTTTTTTAATGACACGTTTCACTAGGTGATTTATGCCTGCATTGAGGTTCTGAAGTTTGAGAGCCTTTTTCTGGGGGAAGCCCCTTCGACTCCCTGGAGCTAATCGGGGTGATGTGAATGTATTAGACCCTGGCATCAGTCAATGTGCATGGAGTTCTAGGCCTACCGGGGACCACGAGCCAGAACCTGGCCCCCCTCAGAGAGGCACGAGGAGCAATGGCCTATAGAAATCCCCATGTGGTTGGAAGCATTCTATGTCTGCCATCAACTGGGTCAGGCACCCAGAAAGGTAAGCATCCCAAAACAAACCCCTATTCTAATTAAAATATTGCTGCTAAAAGCCAAACTAGTGGATAGAACTCCCCAAATGAAAACGAGCAAACGAGCATGATGTCACCACGTCACTGCACCACTGTCTGCACAACCCCCCCCCCCTCCCCTGGAGGGGAATGGGGGAGCCCCAGACCCCCACGCTGGCTATTCACCCTGCAGTTCTGTGGCTGATGTGAATTGGCAAGGTCGTGCACCTCTGGCTCCTTTGTTTCCAGTTCTGTGCCTTGGGGTGTAGTACTGTCTCAGTGGTGGAGCGCGAGCCAGGAGTTATTTCACAAGTACTCGGGCTGCATGCGCCTAGGGTCCCCCTTCCCTAGGTGCCCCGTAAGTACTGCCCTTGGGGCTTGGGGCCACCTTCCACAAGTCACCTTGGGGGTCTACCTCCGCAAGGTCTTTTGCTGCTCGGTGATTGACCACCCTATGAGTCAGCTGGGATGTTTCATGCACCACTGTTTCTCTGGGAATGGGGTAGTTTTATCACTGGTTGGGGCGCAGGGTACTGTGCAGCTAGTTTCCACCTCTCATAATGGCTGGCTCTGTTCCACCTGGGCACGTTGTCCTCTAGCAGGTTTTTTATTTTGTTTTTGTTTGCCTGCCTGGTGGGGGGTCTGCCTTTTGGTTTTGATCACACCCATTTATATCTTGGTGATCCTTGGTGGTCATTTATATCTTGGTGGTAAACCTGAACCTGGGGGTTCAGCTTTAACAGTTTGATTTGTAACTTTGGGCACCAGTTGGCAGTACCCTGCTTGGACTTCGCTTAGCAAGATAACATGACTAGGGGCCCTGGGAAACCCCGCAGCGGCTCTTTGGTTCAATGGATGCGACCCCTGGGTCCCCTCTCACTTCGTGCGAATTTGAAGGTTGCTCTGTCCCCTTGTCTCAGGGGTGACACTCACCGATTGTGCCTCAGTCATGCTGCCTGTTGGGTCGGTGACACCTTCGACCCGGAGTCCTGCGAGTTTTGTTCCTTGTTTGTGCTCCAATACATCCAGTCCACTGATATTGATACTTGGGTGCAGGCAGTTTCGGTATTGCATGCTCGATTTATGTTGCTGCAGTGCTCTAGGTTGGTTGCTACCCCGGATGCCAAGAGACTGCCCTGTTTTGGTTATAGGAACCTGGACTTGGGGGTGTTAGTCGCTTCGACTTTGATTCAGTCCACGTCCCCTTGTCCTTCCCTTTCTGTTGTTCGTCCTGGTCCTCTTCCCCTGCTTTCGGCTCCGAAGTGTCTGAGGGTTTCGGAGTCGGGGCAGGGTTTAGTTGGTGTTGAGACTTGGACAGTTTCAGTCTATGCCCCTTCCGGTGTGGCGACGGAGGCATTCGAGCATGCTCCTCCAGTCGGAAATTTTGGGTCTGACCGGTGGGCCCCCTTCATTTCTGCTTTTTTGGCTGCACCTGCATTTTCTTTTGAGGCAGGGGATCATGGCTCAGCCCTCGGTCCTCATGGGGAGGTTCCTGGGAAGAGGGTCGACTTGGGGAGGCATTGGGCCCCATTGGATCCTGCTTGGGTTTTTGTACCCTCCGAGCGTGGCTTGATGTAACGGGAAGTGGGGCTTTCTTTTCCTCCCTCCTCGTATGAGGTGGATTTGGCGTCTATCCCTCCCTGAATTCGGTTTCATGCTCCCTTGGGTTCTTTGGTCTTGTCCTTTCAGAGGCTTTCAGCCTCCCACATCCCGCCTTGTGTGGTGCGAGGGAGGCCATTGCGGCTTATCTCCTGAGCGACTCGGATTATGCCTCCATAATTGATCCTTCTTTTTTCGCGTTTGGGTCTTCTTTCCTTACTGGGTTTGTTATAAGGTTCCGGAGTCGTCCTGGCTTGCGGACTGCCCCTTTTTCTCGTTGGAGGCATGGCGTATGTTCCGTTGGTCCCGAGCGCTTGAGTGGCACGAGGCTCATTCGGTGGTCCAGGTTTTCCTGGGGGTGGGGGGGGGGGACGAATTTGAGCATCTCAATGTATGCCTGTTTGCCCCTGCCCTTCCTCAGGATGTTGGCATTGTGCAGCTTCACGTCCATGTTCCCATCCTCTCGGCTGTACTGGTCTCTGAGGATTTGCGCGCCTGTGGCCTGTTGGTGTCGGTCTTGCGGATCTTTTCCCTTCTCGAGCTGTCCTCAAACTGGCTGGAAGAGGACGTGGAGGCGCTTGGGACTGATCCAGGGTCTGGTGCGTTGGTCTCGGCGGTGCATATGTCATCTGCTCTTTTGAAGCTGTTCGTGCCGATCCTGCAGGATGCGGTGTCTCTTTTTGGACATGCCTGTCTCGCATGACAGCAGGCAGTGCTGGTTACCTCCGTGGAATCTGCTTGGGCCCTGGCTCTCGGGTTTTCTTCGCCTTTCTATCCTTTACTGTTTGTAGAGTCTGCGATGGTTCAGTATCTGCAGGCAGCTTCCCAGTTGTCGTCCCATGTCGGACTTGTTGTTTATCTGGGGGGGGGGGTTCTTCCTGGATGGGTCGTGCAAGGGCTCGGGGTTCCTCCCGTCGTGGTAGGCCAGTGATGCCAGTTTCGGAACTGACGCAGCCTTTAGAACCATATTTGTCTGGTCGGTGTGGTGATTGCTTTGTGCGGAGGTCGATCACATAAGGGGCAGTGTCCCTTTTTGCAGTTCGTCCCATTGACGGAGAGATGGGGGTTAGGCACGTGCTGTTTGCTCATGCCTGGTCCCACGATTTGAGGGCTTTTCAGGTCGTTTCATGTGGCCTGCAGTGGCTTTGGGTGGCCCCTCTTACTTTGGGAGGTTCGGGGTTGGGAGGCAGGCCTCCTCTTCTGCACTCTGTTGGGTCATCTCGGAGTGGGTTCACTTGGGTGTGGTCGAAACGATTCATATGCTTGTTAACATGAAAGACTTAATATATTTGCCCTATTGGTCTCTAAAACAGATTCTTATTATATATCGTGCAATGTGTTTTTATTCCATCCTGAATCATGCTTTATAAATGTTCTTATCTCTTAACATTTCATGGTAAATGCCCAGTTTTTTATGAATAATTGTTTAAAATTTAACTTTTTCAGGTAAAAGTAGCAGTAACTGAAGAAAAACAGTTGTCATTAGATTGGGAGAGAGTTCGAAGCTTTGACAAAGATGTGGCAAATTTGTTCCTCAATATAGTGAAAGAACAGAAGCGTGCCAAGTAAGTTACAAGTTTATTTCCTTTGTGACATTATGTATGTTAACAGTAGTCTGTCATGTCTTTGTTAATTGCTTTCTGTTTCATTATTGTATGTTTATTTCCTTTCTTCTTTCCTTCCTCCTCCCTTTCTTCTTTCCTTCCTCCTCCCTTTCTTCTTTCCTTTCTTCCTCCTCCCTTTCTTCTTTCCTTCTTCCTCCTCCCTTTCTTCTCTCCTTTCTTCCTCCTCCCTTTCTTCTCTCCTTCCTTCCTCCCTTCCTGCTCCCTTGCTCCCTCCCTCCCTTCGTTTTGTCCAGGACTGGGAACAACCTGGACACCCTCCGAAGGGACAAGGTTAACCTGAGCATGCCCAAGTCCAAACCCACAATGACTCGACGCAGAGTTGGGGAAGATGCCTCGCCCAAAAGCCCTCGACTCCAAGAAAGGGAAAGGAACTGACCAACTCCACCACAGACCACGGGAAATGTCCTGAAAGGCCCACGTGTCATGGAATCAGGATCTGGGAAAACAAGCCAGAAATTCCTCTACAGCAACATTGAAGGGATGAACTGCAACCAAGAGACCTGGGCAGAGACAGGGCCATGGGGACATTGATCATCTGAATCATCAACAGGTAGTCAAAATGCAGATACATAAGGAACTCTACAAAGGGTTTCAGGAGACCAAGATAGTGAGATAAAAGTGTGGAAAAAATAGTGATATTGTATTCACTGAAGATGGGGTTTGGGTTAAAAAAAAAAAAAAACATGGAGGAATTAGATGTAACAAAATCAATGAAACCAGACTTCATCTTACCATGGCTGTTGAAGGAGGCTTCAGAATTAACCATTTATGTTATCCAATTTTTTATTGTTATCTAAATTATTTTTAATAAAATGCTAACATAAGAATCTTCATAGTTTGGGAAAAAATGTAGTTTCATCTCGAAAAATGAGATGGACAGAGGCACTAAAATTAATACACGTCCAGTGTCATGAAGTATTCACAGTAAAGTGCTGGAGAAAGTAATTGTTGTTGTTGTTGAAAATGATGAAGCATCTGGAGGGGACCAATTTGTACAAGTGTAGCATTAATTTAGAAGGGGAAAATGCGTCCTTACAATCTATCTCTCA
>WNGS01165523.1:14365372-14393694 GCA_020271785.1 Procambarus virginalis | reverse complement strand
AAGTGATTGAAAGAGAGAGAGAAAGTGATTGAAAGAGAGAGAGAAAGTGATTGAAAGAGAGAAAGTGATTGAAAGAGAGAGAGAAAGTGATTGAAAGAGAGAGAGAAAGTGATTGAAAGAGAGAGAGAAAGTGATTGAAAGAGAGAAAGTGATTGAAAGAGAGAGAGAAAGTGATTGAAAGAGAGAAATTGATTGAAAGAGAGAAAGTTATTGAAAGAGAGAGAGAACGTGATTGAAAGAGAGAGAGAACGTGATGAAAGAGAGAGAGAACGTGATTGAAAGAGAGAGAGAACGTGATTGAAAGAGAGAGAGAAAGTGATTGAAAGAGAGAGAGAAAGTGATTGAGAGAAAGTGATTGAGAGAGAGTGATTGAAAGAGAGAGTGAGTGAAAGAGAGAAAGTGATTGAGAGAGAGAGAGAGTGATTTATTGATTGATTGATTTGATAGTGGATATACTGTATGAGCTCACTTACCTGAATTCTGATGAACTGGATATTTGGGTTGTCTGGCTAAAATAGCGTGAGGGTATTTTTCGGGCAAAACTTCGCCATATCCAGATACCAATCCGGATAACCTGAGATTTGACAAGATAGTGCTTGCTGGCATAGGTTCTGAATCAAGTCCAGATAACTTTCTGCCAAATTTCCCCATATCCGAAGATTTTGCCAGATACTACAGACAGGCATCGGGCCATGCCATATTAATTCTGTACAGCAGTGGCTTGAGATGTGGGGTATGGGAGGTGTTGGGGTGGGTTGTTTCAGGGTAGAGGTGTTGGGAGAGCTGGAGGGACCGTCTGGGAGATGAGGGGCATGTAGAGGAGTCTATAATTATTGTATTGTATAGGATAACCAAGAATTATGGTAAAAGCAATTAATCACAACAAAAACTAAAGACATATGTTTTCTAATATAACAAATACAAATTTCTTAAAAATTGTGTACAGCCTGAAGAGTGTCGTTCCCTGCTAAAATTTGGGGATTTATTTTTCATCTGGCAGCCTACTTAATGTGCCCCAACTGGACGTGTCCTGGACCAATCAGCCTAAATAAGCCATGTGCTCTCCTCCACTCACGTTATACACAATACTATGCCATTAGCAAAAAATGTTCTTGACTAACTTTTTCTTTACACTCTAAATTTAATAATTGTTGCCAAGACTATTGTTTGGAGCTGCAGCAATCATCCTGGAGGTGTTAAGAAGAAGAAGGTGGTACTAATCATAAAGATAAGTTATGTGCCATTGAAATCTGTGAAAGTGGCCAGTCGGCTATGATTGTTGCCAAGGATTTTGGTATTCATTACTGCTGTCTCTGATATATGGATGCATAAAGATGACTACATGAAATTCAGAGCTACTAGTAAGGGTGAGGGAGTTTGCACTAGTAGAGGATATAATAGAAAAACTTTGAATCCTGTACACTATACACAGTTGAATGAGGCTGTGTATAAGTAGTTTGCACTGCGCAG
The DNA here is from genome assembly GCA_020271785.1 of Procambarus virginalis. Classification (NCBI taxonomy): domain Eukaryota; kingdom Metazoa; phylum Arthropoda; class Malacostraca; order Decapoda; family Cambaridae; genus Procambarus; species Procambarus virginalis. The sequence goes on along the minus strand of WNGS01165523.1, from coordinate 14,392,224 downwards.
TCAGTGTGACAATTCACAGTGCGGAATGTGAATACCAACCTCACCAAGTGGGTTAAATCTTGTAATACAATACGGCACTATCAGCCCAAGAATATATATATTGTGATGGTAAAGTGTTGGAGTATGGTGTTCGGCAGTCTTCCAATGGCAGATGTCAATGCCTGGTCACATACACAGCGAAAAAAAAGAGACTGCTTGCCTGATAGTCTGTGGTAAGGTAGGGGAAGACACACAAAACACAAAGTATAAACAATGAAATTTTAATTACTCTAGAAAACAAATTTAAATAAAGACAATTCCTTGGCTTGGCAAAGTGCAAATATAACAAGTGAAAAAACTGTAACATAAAAATGAATAAGAGACGGTTTACGTTAACAATAGTACAAAAATATAATACAAGTAATATAAATGGTGCTGGGAAGATTAGCGCAAGCTAAGAACCGCTACTTGATACACGAGGTATATCAATTAGATGTTCACAGCCAAGAGCACAAGATATTCTGAGGAGGAAACTGCTGGCCGACCCCGACGTTGACTCGGCGAGGTGCGTGAGTGGTGCAGAGCTGGAGTGGTGTGGTCTCGACCAGCCAATCAGAATGCAGGCAGGCCGACACTGGTAGTTGGCTAATTGAAGTACAGGCGACGAGCCGGCGGTGAGGAGTGTGGGGGGTGCAGGAGTGGGGGTATGCAGGTGTGTGTGGCTGCCTTGTCAAACGTTTTGCTACTGCTGATTGTATCTTGAATGTAGCAATAGACGTGACTACTGAAGGGAAGAGCAGGCTTAATCTCTTTTGAGATTATTGTCACAATATAAATATACACAAGGAAATCCAGCCTATGGCTGTAACACTATAAACATCTGTATAAATACAGTGGAACCTCTATTAACGAGTTTAATCCGTTCTGGCACCGAGCTCGTTACCTGGAAAACTCGTCTTTGGAAACAAATTTCCCCATTTAAAATAAAGGAAATAAATTTAATCCGTTCCACTCCCAAAAACATCCATACTTGTATGACATTTTTTAATGTAAGTATAATACTGCACATGTAATTATAAATGTTTTGTTGCACTGTTTTAATGTTTACTTTACCTTATGAAGAGTCGTTGCTGGCTTGAGGGAGACGATGGGGAGGTGGGATGGAGGAGAGGGGTTATGGTGTGGAAGGAGAATCCACCTCTGAGTCAGGCGGGCTCTCTCTTCTTGGGATTTTCACCCCACTGGGACCAGGTTGTGGTTCACTATCACTGGCTCTTCTTTTCTCTACTTTTGGAAAGAACTTTTATATTGACAATTGCTTTTGTCTTTGTTTTAGGATATCCATAAAACGAGACAGCAAATTGTCATTAAACATGTTCACACACTGGGTTGTCACTGCTTGACCAGGGTGATGTCAGTGGAAGAGGCAGCATCCTCCCTTACCTCCTCATTCCCTTACTAATGGTGTAAATTGTTGATGAGGACCTGCCATACTCCCTTGCGAGATCAGTCACACAGACACCACACTCATGCTTCGCTATAATTTCCTTCTTCAAATCCACAGTAATTGTATCTTTCTTCCTCTTGACAACACTATCTTTAGCAAGCAGCTTCTTTGGAGACATCGTGTGTTACAAATTGTAGTCGCAAAACCACTAAAAACCCAAAGAAAAGAGCAAATAAATCCAGAGGGATGCTTGTCGTGTGAGATAAAACAACACTGGCGTCGGAGGCGTCCGAGAATTTGTGAGAACCCGCGAGACGCTAGGAAGCACCATGTGGTTTCGCTCGTTAATAGAGGCGAGTTCGTCATTAGAGACAAATTTGCTGCGAGTGGCTTGCTCATTACTGGAAAAACTCGTTAATAGAGCTACTCGTTAATCGAGGTTCCACTGTATTCCTTGATACAAAAATGGTCAGTCACCCTCCTTTCACTGCGTCTTGCACGCCAATGACACTTAAGCACTCTACCAACTCTATATAAGTAGTCATTTAGAACCTCTTCTCTACACCTAGAGGTTCACTACCCTGAACATCTTCAGGTTCTTCCAGGATTATCTACCAGGGTCATCCACAGCTCTTCCAGGCTGCTACACTATAAAGTTTTCCTTGAGCAGCAATGATGCTTCATCACTAGTATTACAGAAGCACGTGACACTCCTCTTCACTGCTGCTCACACAGCTCGAGGTCCCACTCCTCACTGTGGGGTACTCTTCCTCAGAGTACACTGCTCCTTCAACTGCCTTGGAGTTTTATCCACTAACTCCCTCTGCTGGCTCGAAGTTCTCTCAGCAACTCCTTCCCCAGACAAACCTGCAACCCATTGACACGCCAATAAAGATGTTTCCTTACAAACATGTAACTAAAATAAACTACACAATAAATGACTCCACTCGACTTCCCTCTGATTCCCGCGTGCCATGAGGGAACTCCCCCACGCCCGGACGGGTCCATTCTCCGCCTTCCCTGGGGAGCCCTCTGCCTCCCGGGTGGCCCTCACTCAATCGCTCACAAGCACCTGGCGAGAGGGGACGCCCTGCTCATCTTTCCAGCTGGCTCCCTCATCTCTATTCTCTTATTTAGGCTTTCTGCCTTGATAAAATATTCCTAATATATCAATAGACACTTGCTACGGTCGCCGGGCACACGACCAACTACAGGCAATCACTGTTAACTGGTTAAAATGGGCTTACCACAGAGTTTGTTGTACAGAGGGCGCTCCTTGGTCCCAGCGTCTGACGTTGGCGCGCTCCTTAGCCCACAAAATCGCTATTTAAACTGCTCCACAGGGCTCCTCTCCTTCTTGACTCGACCGCTAAGTCATCCCCAGGCTTCACACAAGAACGCCTGACTTATTCTCCTCTTGATGGAGCATGTAACAAGAGATTTTTCCTCTGCTACCAAGAGCTCAAAGACACTGCATTTTGCTCCTACGACTTCCACTACTCGAGTAAGGTCAAGAACCTCTTACTTGAGCCTCATGCCTTCCTCACAAAATTTCAACATCTCATATCAAGTCATTTATTTATATCCTTACTCGCTGCCCATACTTTTAACTATTCCTCAACATTAACCAAGTGTTTACAGTATACATTCACATGTCTATATCTCTTTGACCTCTCAGTTAGGTCAGGTCTGGCAGAATAACTCAGGGGTGGACTCATTTTTCCAGCAGCATGAGATCATAACAGAAGCATGGTGCAAGATTCAAGCCAAAAGGTAGGCAATGAAAGCAGTAAGCTAGACACCCCACCACAAAAACCCAACCAGTCCCTGATGAATAGGAACATGCTAATATGTGTCCTTGAGGTTCAGGGACACCATCCAGGCATGCGACTCCAAAAGAAGCCAGACCTGAGACAGTGGTCATCTGAAAGAAGGGGCAAGGAATCCAGAGGTTCAGACGAGACAAGGCCAGAAGAAGCCGCAGATCCGCACAGTCCCTTTTCGGCACTGGAAACGAGAAGGAAACCCACCTGAGGGATTGGGTTGTTTCGACCTCGCCCAAGCACACCCACTCCGATGTGACCTGATGAAGCGCAGGGGAAGAAGCCTGCCCCGCCAGCCCCGAACCACCCGAAGCAGGAGGAGCCATCAAACACTACCACAGGCCGGATGATATGACCCGAAACACCCACGAATTGTGGGACCAAGTGTGAGTAAACAGAGCAAGCCTCCTCCCCGTGCAGGAATATCCCTGCCAAAAAAAATAAGGGGGGCGAACAGCGAATGGGCCGACGCCCCTTACGAGAAGCCGAGTGACAGAGCGATCATCGCGCTGACCAGACGATGCCGGCTCTGAAGGAAGCGCTGGCTCAGAAGTTGGCACCAGTGGCCCACCCCAACCAGCGGAACCCCGAGCCCTGACACGACCCTTCCGTGAAGGCCGAGAATGTCCATCCCAGAGAACAAACATGTCCGACATAGGATGACAACTAGACGAAGCCGCTTGCAGAAACTGTGTGACAGCAGCTTCTGCAAACGGCAACGGACAAAACGGCGACGAAAACCTAAGAGCCAGGGGCCCAAACGGATTCCAAAGAGAGAGCGAGCACAGCCTGATGGCACGTGAGACGAGACGCAAAGAACAGAGACCACTCAACCACTCACAGACACCGCTTCCTTCAAGATAGGCGCAAACAGCTTCAACAGCGCAGTCGACGCCTGATGCGCCGAGGCCAGTACATGCAACAAAGGCCCGACATGCAACGCCATCACATCCTCCTTAAGCCAGGCCGATGAGAGCTCGAGAAGGGAAAAGAAGCACAAGACTGATGCCAAATTCCCACTGGTGCGCAAATCCTCAGCAACCAAGGATTGGTTGCTGGGAAGGGAAGGGATAGGAAGGGGGTAAGAAAACTCCTCCCTGCAACAACAAGCCCAGCAAAGAGGGCACCAACACCCAAGTGATGTCAAAGGGGGACCCAAGGCCCTCAGGTCAACTCTTCCCCAGCCCTGGGATCCTCCAATTCGGGACCCGGGCAGAGCCTTCCTATCTGCCATTAGATGCCATGGAAGACAAACAAAATGCTGATGTAATTTACACAGATTTTGCAAAAGCCTTTAACAAATGTGACCATGGTGTTATTGCACATAAAATGCGTTCAAAAGGACCCAATGTGTAATAGTCGACAAAATAAAATCCAGCCCATCAACGGTGAAGAGCTCAGTCCTCCAGGGTACTGTGCTTGCTCCAGTACTTTTTCTGATCCTCATAATGGACATAGACAAGGACACAACCTATAGCACTGTATCATCCTTTGCAGATGACACTAGGAACTCCTTGAGAGTAGGAAACAGAGGACACGGCAAACCTCCAATCAGATGTAGATCAGGTCTTTCTATGGGCTACAGAAAATAATATGGTGTTTAACGAAGATAAGTTCCAGCTCCTGCGCTACGGAAAAAATGAAAATATAAAAATGGAAACCACGTACAAAACTCAAGCAAATCATAACATAGAACGAAAAGGCAATGTAAAGGATCTGGGTGTACTCATGTCAGAAGACCTTACCTTTAAAGAACACAATAAAGTAGCCGTCACAACTGCAAGAAAAATGACAGGTGGGATAACAAGAACTTTTCACACTAGAGATGCTGTACCGATGATGATACTTTTCAAAACGCTTATGCTCTCTAGAGTGGAGTACTTCTGCACAATGACAGCCCCTTTCAAAGCTGGAGAAATTGCTGACCTGGAGAGCGTGCAGAGATCCTTTACTGCTAGAATCCACTCAGTAAAACATCTAAATTACTGAGACCGACTAAAGAGCCTAAATCTGTATTCCCTAGAGCGCAGGCGGGAGAGATACATAATAATCTATACGTGGAAAATAATAGAGGGGCTGGTCCCAAACCTGCACACAGAAATAACATCACATGAGACCAGAAGGCATGGCAGGATGTGCAGAATACCCCCGTTAAAAAGCAGAGGTGCAACGGGTACTCTGAGAGAGAACTCTGTCAACATCAGAGGCCCGAGACTGTTCAACACACTTCCATTACACATAAGGGACATAACTGGCTGACCTCTCACAATGTTCAAGAGAGAACTTGACAAACACCTCCAAAGGATACCTGATCAACCAGGCTGCGACTCATACGTCAGGCTGCGAGCAGCGCGTCCAACAGCCTGGTTGATCAGTCCAGCAGTCGGGAGGCCTGGTCGACGACCGGGCCGCAGGGATGCTAAGCCCCGGAAGCACCTCAAGGTAAGGCATGGTCAAGGTATCTACCCTCTACCCCCTGAAGAAAAGGCAGAGTCCAGGGAAAGGGCTGAAAAGAAGGGGCCTACTGGTGGGACCCAGAAGCCTTGGAAGGAGGAACCGACTCAAATGCCTCTGTCCTCAACCTGAACGGGGCAGCCCCTGAAGTTGCCCGAGTCTCATTACCAACTAAACCCTACCCCGACCCCGAAACCCTCAGATGTTTGGGAGCCGGAAGCAGGGAGGGATGTGCAGGATGAACAACAGGGAAAGGACCAGGGAGCTTGGACTGAACCAAAGTTGAAGCGACTGATGGCCCCAGGTCTGAGTCCCTATAACAAAATTTCCCACCTGGATGCCCACCCAGGGCCATCCGGGTGGGAAACCAACCTAGTGCGTTGCAGAAACAGAAACCTAGCATGTAACACAAATGCTGCCTGTACCCTAACAGTAATGTCATCAGAATAGTACTGGAGAACAAGCCGAGAACACGACTCGCAAGACTCCGGGTCAAAGGTGTCGTTGACCCAGCAGGCTGCATGACGGAGGCAAAAGAGGTGACTGTCACCCTGAGACGAGGGCCCATAGCAAGCTTCGAAGCTCTGGGCAAAGTGTTGCTAACTGGTTCAAGACCCAAAGCTAATAAGGTGGAGATCAAAACACTGAAACCCCCTGTGACGTGTATAATCACAGGAGCCTAACAGAGGGCCAGCAAAATATGATAAGTGGAATGATAGCCACACCAGGCAGATCCCCACCAGGCAAGAAAAACAAAAACAAATGAAAACCCCACAAAAGTAGAACGTCCCCAGAGGAAACAGAAACTGGCCATCTCATAGGTAGGCAGGCTGCACAACACCTTGATGCCCCAACCAGCACGATACCACTCCCTGCCTAAGGCCAAACAAGGGCCACAAAACCCCAGCTGGCCTCAAGGGCAGAGTAAATGCCAAGCAGCAAAAACCCCTGCGGAATTGGTTTCTGAATGCACCGGGGAAGAGAATCCTAACATGCAAGGGTAGTACTCGCAGGGCACTTGGGGAAGGATGCCCCCAAGCGCATGCAACCCCGGTACACTTGAGAATACCTGGCCACCACACACAACAACACCGCAGAAAGCAAACACTGCTTGGAAAGCGAGGCCAGAGAAGACGTCTGCCCAGGTTCGCATTAGCTAGCGAACTGGAGTGTCTGGGTCGCTGGTGCAGGGAGTGGGGGGTCTGCGCAGACGAGCGACGCGGTGATTATATAACGTATTTAGTACTGTACTTACTGTGTATGGAAAGATATTTTAATAATTTAATTTTAATAATATGAAACATTTGACCCTGAGGTTTAGCTTTGTAAGTAGATATTGCACCTATGATAATTTCAGAATGTATTTCCTATTCATTGACCCATATATGGCACTAGTTGCTATTCTCGTTTACCTCCTGTGCTCAGATTGTCAAATGTTTGAGCCATTTTGGGTTAAATGTTTTATGTGCTAAATGAAATGTCCTATTGATGCTGTTGTTATTATTAACAGGGTGTTGAAAGTCGAAATGAAAGAGAAGGCAAAACCTCGCCCTCTTGCACTGAACACTGTGGAACTGATGCGAGTGGCCAGCTCAGGTCTTGGAATGGGACCTCATCATGCCATGACCCTGGCTGAGAGACTGTACACGCAAGGATATATCTCGTATCCACGTACAGAAACAACGCATTACCCAGAAAATTTTGATCTCAAGTAAGGTTTGCTTCTAGGGTTGTATTTATGGAAAGTATTGTGACTAATGAATTGGATAATGTTAATCTTAAGATTATATGTACAAAGTTGGATGCATTCCGGACACTTCTGAAAGTTTGTTTTTAGCCACTCACATTTAAAAAATAATCTACCTGATTGTATTAAATACCAGTAATATAAACATTGTGTACTTATGTTTCTGGGTTTGGAGTTGTAGATTTGTGACTGTATGAGTTTGAAAGTAGTTTCACATATCTGGTCTCTGTAAATTTTCTGCTCATTTTGTCCTCTTGTGGTAGCTTTTAAGAATATTTATTTTTATATTTGTATAATTACAATTTGTATTTTTTAAATTTGTTCTTAATATTATTTGAATTATGAGATATGCCATCATACGAGACCGAGGATATCCTTCCGTGATTAAAATACTGTGTGATGAAATAAGTTGGATAAGGGCATGGTTACTTCAAAGGAAACAGTTAGTATAAGGTTCTATCCTGGGGTTCTACCCCTGGGTTCTATCCTGGGGTGTCTGTGGTTTACCATATATACCATATAAGCGATTTAGATACAAGATTGAGCAGGAATATTTACAAATTTGAAAACATAGAAATTTTGACATAGAAAAATAGAGCAGGAAGTAAACTCAGAAGACTCAAAATTGTTTCCAGATGATCTAGGTAGGGTTTTGAAATGGACAAAAGATTGGCAGATGCAGTTTAATTCTAAAAAATGTAATGGGTCTGAGGCTAGGTAATAATGATCGAGTTATCGGATATTAGCTGGATAGTGTTGAAATTGTGAATTCTGATTGTGAAATTGATCTAGTCATGATTAGTATGGATTTAATACAAAAAATCAATGCATAAAGGTTTGAAATACAAAATATAAAATTCAGGAATTTATTTCTAGAAGCATTGTTAATAAAACAACTAACTATTCTTCAGCTATATCTTTCTCTTGTTAGGCCTCGGTTAGATTATCTAGTTCAGTTTGGTTGCCATACCTTAGAATGGAAATAAAATTGATAAGTTTAGATTCATGGAAGACCTGGGTACACACTGGTTTGGAAATAAGGTTGTTGATATATGGAATGAATTACCAGCTAACATAATAGATGTGGAATCACTTGACTGCTTCAAACATTAGTTAGACATATGAAGGAATTTGGGTGGATTGAATAAGAGTTGCCTAGTGTGGGCCAATAGGCCTTTGCAATTTCTTATGATATGTCTTATATTATTTCCTTCATGTGTACACTGTATATGTACAATACTATCTTTTGATTTTAATATATTAGAAATTTCTTGGTTATATTTTTAGTAATTTTGTTTAGTTTAATTGGAGAAGTCTGCTTTATTACAATTTGCTTATAAATTGAAGTTAATAGAAAGAACGTTGATAGACTAGTCTTCTTGGGTTGATATATGTAAGTTTTCAATAGATTGGTACTTATCTGGGTATTATTCAATTATTGTATTATTAAATTATTACATAATTTTTCCTTTGCAGGGGAGCTTTGAGAATTCAGGAAGGTCACAGTGACTGGGGCAGTATTGTCAGAGACATTCTAAAGAAGGCATTCAGAGGCCAAAGAAAGGTCACGATGTAGGTGACCATCCTCCTATTACCCCAATGCGTTGTGCAGACAGAAGTCAGTTGGACCATGACTCATGGCGTTTGTATGAGTATATTACCAAGCATTTTATCGGTACAGTAAGTGCAGAATGTTAACTTAGTGTGTAATTTGTATCTACATTATTCACTTAACCAATAGTAATATACTGTTCTGTACAGACTTGGTGTTTGCAATTTTAACAATTTTTTGTTAAATATCCTTGTTAAATATCCTATATTGTTAGATAAGAGTAATCATACAGGTTATAGATTGGGATATAAAATAACAATAGATGTATATTACACAATGAGAGAAATTCCTAATGTTAGGATGTCACTAACATCATTTATCATTAGTTTCAAAGTAGTCATATGGCTTAATTTTATATTTAAAACAATTGAAAAAGTATTTTAAAACTGTCCAAGTAATATTTGTAAACTGAGACCCAATATATATATCTAAGTGTGTAATTTTAGCTGAACGTGAAAATATTTATAGGCCTAATGTACAGATTTAGAAAGGGCACAACCTATATACATTTATATATATATATATATATATATATATAGATATATATATATATATATTATATTATATATATATATATATATATATATATATATATATATATTATATATATCTAGTGTGTAATTTACTCTCAAATATATTTTTCTTCATTCCAGCTAATGACTGACTGTATATACCTGAGTACAACCATCAGTCTTTCTATAGGGTCAGAAAACTTCAGCATATCTGGGAAACAGCTAATAGATCCTGGCTTCACTAAGGTACATTTAAGAGACTATTGTAATTAGTTTCACATATTAAAACTTAGTCAACATTCAAATAACAAATATATAGTAGATCTTTGCCACTTGTATTATGTGATGAGATGTCTGTATGATGCTTTCTTATTAAAGCATTGTGAATTATAAAACAAACATCCTACTGCCACTCCTTAGACAATTTACAAAAATTTAAGTGATTGCATATACAGTATTGCATATACGGTGGTATAATTCTAGACTGCAATTGAATCTTAATTAAATACAGTGAACACAGTTGTCCATAGATAATGCTTATTGACTGTATTAGATCAGGAACTGAATAGAATGGAAAAATATTTAGTTTGATGAGGATTTGAATCTATGTGGTGGGAGTCCCCACACACACTGTAACTAGTGTGATTACTCTGTGTATTGAAAGAAGAGCATCAAAGGTAGAACATTCCTAGATGACAGAGCCAGAATGCATGGAGGGGATTGTGCAAAAATCCTGGTCTGGCTTCAGTAGAAGCCTCAGGAAACCCTTGTGTTCAGTAGAACTCCAGGTTGCAATCCTTATTACCATGTCGTGGTCTAGTCACTAGAGCACGTGCTTGGGAACACCCACTGCATAGGTTCAAACCCTCATCACGGCTCCTACGGATTTTCTCAATGACAATAATTATAGATTTTAATTACAGTTATTATACTGTATATTTATAATATGTAGTATACACTGGGTCATAACCTTCAGCTCTAGCCTTTCTTACTTGCAGGTGATGGATTGGCTAGCATTGCAAGATGAGGAGAAATTACCTGACCTTAAACCTGGAGATGATTTACCTATCATTGAGGTATGTGATCTGTAGATGTTTAAATTTAAATTCAAATTAAGTATACATGAGTGACTAAGTGATGGGTAACCATCAGTGCTTGGTCAGAACCAAGTAGTGAGTAACCATCACAACCACGGAGGGTTGTTCATCAACATTGATTTTAATGTACACACTTTTGCATCTATATGTTTTGAACTAAATAAATGAACATATAATTTTGGCATATTGTATTCCTTAACACTTTCGCTCGGCGATGACTCAGCATTGAGTCCTCCATAAAACAGGGGCAAGTCCGGCGACGACTCAGCATTGAGTCCTCCATGCGGCAACTTTAGTGGCGTTTTCGGGACGGTCTTGCTGTGGTTTTGGACATTCTATGCATATACACTTGTAGGGAATTTCATTGCGAATACATTGATACCCAAATGAAAGTCCTAGGACCAGAATTGAGGTAACAAAGTTGAAAACAGAATACCCATTTTATTGGTCTTTATTAGCGCTCAAGGCGGGTAACTCTGTCACTTTCCGTGCTTGTTGTGGATGGTACGCAGGGCTTTTGGCTTTATATTTGCATGCTCCTGTAGGGAATTCTATTGCGAACACAATGATACCAAAATGAAAGACTTAAGACAAGAATTGAGATGTCCAAAGTGAAGAGTGTACACATTTTATTGCTCTTGTGCACTCCCGGGTAACTTTCTCTCACTTTCTCTGTTAGTTGCGGATGGTAAGCCGGGCTTTTGGAGTTTATATGCATTTAGTCCTGTAGAGAATTCTATTGCGAACACATTGATACCAAATTGAAAAACCTAGGATGAGAATTGAGATGACACAGTTCAAAAGAATATATACTTTTCAGAATGAGAAGCGCCTTGGGATGGCGCAGCGCGCTCTTTCTTGTAACTGCGACCTGTTTTCATCATGTCGGCGGGTGGAGATCGCTGCTGTTTTTGATATTATATGCATATAGGCCTGTTGGGAATTCTATTGCGAACACATTGATACCAAAATGAAAGACCTAGGATGAGAATTGAGTTGACAAAACTGAAAAGAGTGTAAACATTTTATCACTCTTGCGCGCTCCCGGGTAACTTTCTCTCACTTTCTCTGTTAGTTGCGGATGGTATGCAGGCTTTTGGAGTTTATATGCATTTAGTCCTGTAGAGAATTCTATTGCGAACACATAGATACCAAATTGAATATCGTATGACGAAAATTAAAGTGACAAAGTTGAACAGAGTATACACATTTCAGAAATTCCGCGCGCTCCCGTGAAACACTCGTGCACTTTGGGATAGTGGAGAGGTCGCGCGCACGGTGCGCGAAAGTGTTAATATGATAACTCGTGTACGATGTAGCGGTACACAGGTGTGACGGGCAAACGAGTGATTGCTGCATGTTTCACTCTCTGTTGTTGGCACTAAAATATTATTTGTTTTTTGCATTACTTTCTTATTTGAACATTATGATGGAAAATAAGTAAATACTGCACAAAAAGTATTTGTTTGCTCCAGTGGCTGTGAGTGAAGTGTGGCGCACATATTTTTCTCCATCGTGCACCAATGTGCCTATGTCATACGGGCACATTGTTTATGCAAAACATTAATGCTTTGTGTAGCTGTTATACTATAGTGCCTCTTTCTGTGGGCAGCCCCTACAACTCCTGAACCAATTGAGCTATGTGTGATATACTGTATTATACTGGGGCATTAGTCTATGGAGTTTAGCCTACCGGGGACCACGAGCCAGAACCTGACCCCCTCAGAGAGGTTCAAGGAGCAATGGCCTTGGAAAATCAGTGTGATAAGGGGTTTTCCTTATCTGAAGTCGACTGGGGTTAGGCACCCAGAAAGGTAGGCATAACAAAACAAACCCCACGTGGTAAGATAATTACAACTAAAAACCGAAAAGAGAAGCAGAACTTCTTCCAGTCCCAAGGAAACAAGCAAACATCACACTCCACCACCGCGCCGCTTGACCGTGCAGCCCTCCTCTTCCCTAGAGGGGGAGGGGGGAGCCCCGGATATCCCCACACTGGCTGCATAGCACTCGGGTTTGTTCGCTAATGTGTCCGGAGTGGACGTTTTCTCTGGCCTCGATTTCCAAGGTGGTGTTTTGCCTTTGTGGCGACCTTTGCAGTGTTGTGTGTGGTGGCCAGATGTTCTCATCAGTGCCAGGGCTGCATGTGCTTAGGGGCATCCTTTCCTAGGCGCCCTGTGAGTACTGCCCATGCGTGTTAGGATTCCCTTCCGGGTGCGTTCAGGAAACCATTTCAGTAGGGGGCTTTTGCTGCTTGGCATTTACCCTGCGCTTGGGGCCAGCTGGGGTTTCATGGTCCTTGTTTGGCCTTGAGTAGGGTGTGGTATCGTACTGGTTGGGGTGTCAAGGTGTTGTGCAATTGCCTATGTAGGCGGCAGCCTGTTACTGTTTCCTGTGGGGACGTTGTACTGGTACTTTTTACTTTTTTTTAATTTTGTTTTTCTTGCCTGGTGGAGGTCTGCCTGGTGTAGCTATAGTTCCACTTATAATATTTTGGTGGCCCTCTGCTAGGCCCTCTGTAATTGTACACATCACAGGGCTTTCAGTGTTTTGATCTCCCCCTTGATAGTTTTTGGTCTTGACACACTCGCCTGGCGGGGATGGATATCGTGTCCATAAATTACTTGACGGATGTCTGGCTGTGACCAGTTTTGTGTCCAAAATTAATATATTTGTTAAAATTTAATTTTTCCCGATCATTATGGGACTAGTTAAAATGGGCGCCTTTAGATTGTGAACAATTTGATACCAGAATGAACAATGTAGCATGAAATTGATGTGAGAAAACTGAAAAGAGTATGCACATTTTAGTGTGGGGTGAGCGCTGACGAGAAACGTCCCTGCACGCCGGGGGGCGCGAAAGTGTTAACCGATTGGCAATACCTTGCCCGAGCTTCCTGTAGCAGTCAGCTTATGGGCCCTGGAAAACCTCCGTCAAGGCTTGGTGGACCTATGGGTGAGTCTTCCAAGTTAGTCTTACAAGTTCCAGCCCACCTCGTGCGGGTTCTATGGTCGTCTCAGGGTCTAGGGTCACCCTTGTCTCAGGATGACAGTCACCTCTTTTACCTCCATCTTGCTGCCTGTTGGGTCACTGACACCTTTGACCCAGAGTCTTGCGAGTTGTGTTCTCTGCTTGTTCTCCAGTACTATTCTGATGACATTACTGTTAGGATACAGGCAGCATCCGCATTATATGCTAGGGTTAGGTTGCTGCAACATGCTAGGTTGGTACCCACCAGGATGCTACACGGCCGCCCTGTTTTGGTTATAGGGACCTGGATATGTTTTTTTTTTTTTTTGCAGCTGGCGGTGTTAGCCACTACGACGTAGGTTTAGTCCATGTTCCCTGGTCCTTCCACTGTTGTTCATCCTGCACCTTCCCCCCCCTCCCCCTGCTTCCGACTCCCAAACATCTGAGGGTTTCGGGGTCGGGGCAAGGCTTAGTTGGTAATGAAACTCTGGCAGCTTCGAGGATTGCCCTGTTCGGGTTGGGGTGGAGGCATTCAAGCCAGTTCCTCCTACCGAGGCTTATGGGTCCCACCAGCAGGCCCCCTTCTTTTCTGCCTTTTCTTTAGAGGTAGAAAGTATGGAGGACTGCTCTTCCCCTGGTCCCGACTTGGGAGATCTCGGGGCTGGGAAGAAGTCGACCTTGGGCCCCCTTTGACCCTGCTTGGGTGTTGGTGCCCTCTTCGTGGTCTTGTTGTTGCAGAGGGAGGGGTTTTCGTATCCCCCCTTCCCTGTATAAGTATGATTTGAAGTCAGCTCCTCTCTGGGTTCGGTTCCAGGCTCTTTTGGGTTCCTCGGCCCCTTCCTTCTGAAGGTTTTCTGCCTCTCGTATCTTCCCTAGGGAGGTTCAGGAGGCTCTTGCTGCATATCTCCTGCGAGACCCGAATTCAGCCTCCGTGATGGATCCATCCTTGTTTGAGTTCGGTTCTTCTTTCTTCATATTGGGTGCGTTTGGAGGTTCTGGAGTCTTCCTGGCTGGCAGACTGCCCATTCTTTTTGTTGGAGAGTTGGTATGGGCTCTGTCAGACCCGCATACTTGAGTGGTTAGAAACTTTTACTGTTTTGCAGGTTTACCTAGGGGTAAACCTGCAGGTTTGAGTGCCTTAATGCATCCTTGTTCACCCCTGTGCTTTCTTGGGATGTTGGCCTTATTCAGCTGCACATGCAGGTTCCTACCCTTTTGGTGTCTTTGATTGCTGAGGACTTGTGCGCTCATGGGAATTTGGCTTTGGTCTTGCGCTTCTTTTCCCTTCACGAACTACCTTCGGCTTGGCTTGAAGAGGATGTGGAGGTATTGAGTGCTTTGGCTTCGTCTGTCCTCGGGCATCGGCTGTGCTGTTGAAGCTGTTTGCGCCTATGCTGAAGGAGGCAGTGTCTGTTTGTTCTTTGCTTCTAGCCTCTCGTGCTGTCAGGCTGTGCTTGCTCTCTCTTTGGAATTTGCTTGGGCCCTGGCCTTAGGTTTTCATCGCGATTTTGTCCGTTACTGTTTGGGGTGTCTGCTCTCACACAGTTTCTGCAGGTGACGTTGTCTAGTTGTCGTCTTATGTTGGACTTTTTGGTTCTCCAGGATGGCCGTTCTAGGCCTTCTCGGAAGGGTTGTGCCAGGGCTCGGGGTTCTGCGGGTTGAGGTGGGCCATTGGTGCCAGCTTCAATGGCACCAATGGCCCACCTCAATGGCCCAATGGGGGGGGGTCGGTGAGCTTCATGCTCCTCCTCCTCTCTTCATGCTCGCAGGAGTTTCTGCTCTTTCGGTCCTGGTGGCCGGTTTGTTCAGTTGCAGCCTTCTCCTTGTTTTCTGGCAAAGAACGAGAACCCCCCAACCTGCTTTCCGGAGGAGTCCTTGGGTCATTGGTGCTTGGTTGGTCAGGCCGAGGGTGCATCATGTGTTGTGTCCGGTTGCGGCTCTTCTCCTTTATCTGCACACTTCGGCTTCAGTGACTGAGGTTGCACTTTTGGCTGATCCAGTTTCCCTCATTCCCTTTTCCAGAGCTTGGGTTGCCTAGGGCATCTGCAGAGTTATCAAGTCTAGCCAGCCTGAGGTCTATCCTCGTGCCCATGATGTTAGGATGTTTGCTGCATTGGCTGCCGTTTTTGGCAATGTGTCTTGGGAGTGATATTCGGGAGCTGGAATTTTGAAGGTCGAACAAGGGTCCTGGCTGCCAGTTAATTGGTTAACATTCTTGCTCCTGGGCATTCCTGTGTTGCTTTGTGTAGCAGGTTGCAGGCAGTTGTCTCGACTTCGCATTGAGTAGTATGTGGCTGCCGCCTCCTGGGCAAGTCCCTTGTTTCCTTATCTTTGGGTATGTAGCTATATGGAGCCGTAGGGGCTCCCCACAGAAAACCAGGGTTGAATGTAATGAAACACCATTTTCTTGGAAAGCCCTGGAGGCTCCATGGCCACCCTCGCTCCCTCTGGTCGGCGGGTTTTCGCGTTTTGATGCTTAGCTTCCGAACTAGAGTGCTAGGTAACCGGTGCGGGGAGGGCTGCGCGGACGAGCGGTGCAGCAATGGAGTGTGGCATTTGCTTGTTTCCTTGGAATTGGAGGTAGTTTTGCTTTTCTTTTCAGTTTTTAGTTGTAATTATCTTACCATGTTCGGTTTTTGTTATGCCTATCTTTCTGGGTGCCTAACCCTGGTTGATGGCAGATAAGGAAAACCCCCAACCACAGCAGGGTTTTCCAGGGCCATTGCTCCCTGAACCTCTCTGAGAGGGCCAAGTTCTGGCTCGTGGTCCCCAGTAGGCTGAACTCCATAGACTAGACATTGCCCGGTCTAATATATCACACATTAGCCCGATAGCTCCAAAGGAGCCTCTGGGGCTCACCCAGAAAATGGCATTTCATTACATTAAGTGCTGGTTTTTTAAACTAAAGAAATCTGCCTGTTAGGAGAGGTTTAATTCCTTTTTCAATATTTTGGATGTTTTAAGATTCTTGAAAGTTATTCAGTATTATGCAGTATATTGTATATCTTTTGACAACTTGTACTTATGATGCTGTGAAGTGTGTAAAATGTGGCCTTCACTTCATGAGACTTGAAAATGGGGATGGAGATGACTACCAGTGTGCTCTCAAGATTAAGACAATTCCTGTTTTTCTTAGGCAAAGCTCAGTGAACGACAAACATCTCCTCCAGATTACTTGACTGAATCAGAATTGATTAGCCTGATGGAGAAAACATGGTATTGGTACAGATGCTTCAATCCCTGTACACATTAACAATATTTCCCAAAGAAATTATGTTCAAGTGGCAACAGGACGTAAGTTGGTGCCGACCAGCTTGGGCATTGTCTTGGTTCATGGCTATCAAAAGGCAAGTTTTGTATTTGTTATTTTATAGCATCTAACATTTTATTAAATATACAGTTTGGTTATAGCTAACTTTTGTTAGCAAGCTGAACTCTAAGCTTAATTTCTAATCCTGCAAATGTTTATTGAAACATTTTCTGAACATTTCTTGTGCATTCCATATTATTTTTTCCTGTTAATTGGGTAGGGAGATGGTAAAAGGCATACCTAAATCTATTACCAAGATAGACCACTCACTATGACACCAAAGAATACTTGACACACCTATACTTATTGGGACTCCTAGATATACAATTTCAGTATTATAAAATTATAAAAATACTTAAATAGTAAACTACCTACTACACTACCTGCCTCCAGATGTCAGCACTAGCTACCACAACAGGGTCAGAGAAGGTGGCATCCTTCACTTTATGCCTGACATTCATCTGCTAAATTCCCAAGTCTGCAGAGGTCAATTCAGTTAAGTTGGCTAGTTATTCTTTGAAATTTAGGTTGTGCTGTTTCCTCTGAGAAAGTGCAGTGTGCATCCGATGCTGGGAGACTTCATCAGGGTCATAGTTGTGTCCAGTAGTAAGCCTCGGTGAAGTCATGGTGTGGGGAGACGTGCGAGGCTTTTGGCTGGCAGTAGCCAGCAGGTCCACATATCCATTACTGTACAACACCAACCAATCAACACCCCTTAACTAAACCTCACGTCACTGGAAGACACAAGAGTTATGGGAGACGTGATCACCACATGTAGTGTGGTGATCAGTAGAGACATGTAGTGATGGTGGTGACCACCAGACTCAGTACAAGAGTCTGAGAGGACTTGATTGGGTAGATAAAGAGTTTATTTAACACAAGGGGCACACACACACACTAGGGAATACAGGTGGAAATTGAGTACCCAGATGAGCCATAGAGACATTAGAAAGAACTTTTCTGTGGGGAGCCCTGGAGCTTATCGGGCTAATGTATGTTATATTAGACTGGGACATTAGCTAAGGAGTTCAGACCTACCAGGGACCAGTGCCAGAACCTGGCCCCTTCAGAGAGGTTTCAGGGAGAAATGGCCCTGGAAAACCCCCTTGTGGTTGGGGTTTTCCTTATTTGCCATCGACCAGGGTTTGCACCCAAAAAGGTAGGCATAACAAAACAAACCCCACATGGTAAAAACTAAATCAAAAGACCGAACAGAGAGGTAGAAACTCCCTACAATCCCAAGGAAACAAGCAAACAAGCAAATATCACACTTTACTGCCGCACCAATCGTCCGCGCAGCCTTCCCCGCCCCGAGAGGGAGAGGGGGGAGCCCCAGACCTACCGCGCCGGCTGCCTAGCATCAGTTCGTAAGCTAATGTCAACCGGGATAGATGCTTCTCTGGCCTCAGTTTCCTAGGTGGTGTTTGCCTTGCGTGTCGTTCTCTGCCGTGTGTTGTGTTGTGCGGTGGCCAGGAGTACCTCGTCAGTGCCAGGGCTGCATGCACTTAGTGGCTTACTTCCCTAAGCGCCCTGCGAGTACTGCCCCTGTGTAGCAGTTATCTTCCCTGGGGCGTTCGGGAACCATTCCCGTAGAGGTTCTTGCTGTTCGGCATTTGCCTCGCCCTTGGGGCCAGCTGGGGCTTTGGGCCCTTGTTTGGCCCTGGGTAGGGACTGGTATTGTGCTGGTTAGGGCGTCAAGGTGTTGTGCGGCCTGCCACCTAAGCGGCGACCGGTTCCTGTTGCCTATGGAGATGGTGTACTTTTGCTGAGTTTTTCTTTTGTTTTTATTTTCTTTTGCCTGGTGGGGGTCTGCATAGTGTGGCTATAGTTCCACTGGTAGTGTTTGGTGGCCCTCTGCTAGGCCTCCGTGATTGTACACGTCACAGGGGTTTTCAGTGTTATACTCTACCCCTTATTAATTTTGGGTGTTTAACCGGTTAGCAACACCTTGCCCGGGCTTCCCGTAGTTGTTACCCCTACGGGCCCTGGAAACCCCTGTCGTGGCTCGGTGGGCCATGGAATGTGTCTTTCGGGTCCCAACCCGTCTTGTACAGGATAGCCCTTGTCTCCGGGTGACAGTTGCCACTTTTTACCTCCGTCATGCTGCCTGTTGGGTCACTGACACCTTGACCTGTTGTCTTGCGAGAGAGATTCTCTCCTTGTTCTCCAGTACTCTTCTGATGTTATTACTGTTCAGAGTACAGGTGGCATCCGTGTTGCAAGCTAGGTTAGGTTGCTGCAACACGCTAGGTTGGTTTCCCACTTGGATGCCCTGAGGCCGCCCCGTTTTGGTTAGGTGCTGTTCGCCCCTTTCCCTCCCTGTTCCTGGCTCCGGACGGTCTGCGGGTTTCGGGGTCGGGGCGGGGTTTAGTTGGGACCGAGACTCGGGCGTTTTCGGGGGCTGCCCTGCTCGGGTTGGGGACGGAGGTTTTCGAGCCTGTTCCTCCTGCCAAGGCTTCTGGGTCTTACTAGCGGCCCTTTCTTGCTGCCTTTCCCATGGACTCTTCCTTTTCTTTAAGGGCGGAGGGCTTGGAGGACGGCTCTGCCCCGGTTCTGCTTCCTGGGGTTCCGGGGTCTTCCTGGCTTGCAGACTGATCTTTTTGGGTCTTGGCACGTGTTGTGGTCGTGCTGGGTCTTTGGGGTTTTATTGTCGAGGTGGGCCTTTTGATGCAGTTTTGTGCCTTCTTTGCCTGGCCGGCGTGGTGCTCTTTGCCCACAGGTCGGCGGCTTGTAATTTTCTTTTTGCGTGTATTTGTGTGTACACACATGTACATGTACATGTGTATGTGCGTACGCACGTGTGTGTAACATACCTTGTGTGTATATGAATATGTATGTGTAGGTGTATATACATAATATATGTATATATGTATTTGTATCTTTTTCTTTCGGAAGGGGCTCTGTTCCCTTCTCTGTTGACGAGGAGCTGGGGGAGCAGCTTGCTCTGCTAGCTCTCGCATGGTCCCGCAGTTAGTGGGCGCCTTTGGTTGTCTTCTGGCCTCTGGTGGCGGCGGTGGACAACTTCTCCCTCTTTTGGGGGGTTCAGGGCTGGCGGGGTGGGCTTCTTCCCCTGCCCTTCGTCGTGTCATCTTCGTGGGTGCATTGGACGTGGTTGATCTGCCCCATCCTTCTGGGGTTCCCGTCTGCTCAATGCAGACATGGGCCTGTCGAATCTGCGGTTCTTCTGGACCTCTTCAGTCTGCGCCCTGGATTCTATGCCCTCATCGGAGGACAGTTGTCTCCTGTCCGGCTTCTGTTGGGGCCGGATGCCTGGATGGTGGCCCTGGACCTCCAGGTCAATTCTTGGCACGTTCCTCTCCAGTTTTCCGGGACTGGCACCGTTGGTGGTGGGGCTTCAGGCTTACTGCTTTTGATGCCTTCCCTATTTTGTAATTGGCACTTAGTGTATTTATGCATCTTTATCGGATCTTGGTGCCCTGTCTGAGTCTGCTTGGGATTCGGTGTCTGGCCTACCTCGACGACTGGCTGGTGTGGGCTCCCAGTCGTTCCGCTTGTCTGCTTGCCAGGGGTGTGGTTCTTTCCAGATCGCCGGGTTTGGTTTCCTGGTGATCTGGAGGCCGTTCCATTTGTTTCCGTCCCGGGTTCGGAGCTGGCTGGGTCTTGTTTAGGGCTCTTGGGCCACTCCTTGTCTTTCCCTCCAGAAGTGTTGCTGCGGCTGTGGTTCCGCCTTTGGCTGTTCATGAGGGGGTCCCAGGTTGCTCGGCGGTTGCTCGAGCAGTTGTGCAGGAGTCTGAACTTCAACGTGCTGGTCTGCCCGCAGGGTTGGGTTTGGCTTCGGCAACTGTTTGGTTCCTTCGGAGACTCCCCTTCCGCCTCTGTTGCAATCGTTGGGTTCGTTCCTCCGGGGATCTTGTGTTGGTGCTGCGTCACCAGCTTCCTCTTTGGGGGTTTTTGGGGTTCCGTGCCTTGGCACCTCCCCAAGCCTTCGCTCGATGTGTTCACGGACGGGTCATCTCTCGGCTGGTGCTTTGTGACCAGTGCTTACCAGGTCGGCCGGGGATGGTAGGGTCTGTCCGTCCGTCGGGCTAACAGCACAGTTCGGGAGTTCGTAGCTGTCTGGTTTGCGCTTCGGAGGGTTTGGGTTACTCAGTGCTCTACCATTCGGTTCCATTTGGACTGTTCTCTGGCAGTTCTTTGCCGGAACCACAGGGTTTCTCTTAGGTATTTGACCTTTGGGGTTGGTACCTTAGAGTGGCTCGTTTGCTGGATTCTCAGGGTTTGGCTAACCATGAGGTTCTTGTCCGGGGTGTATCCTGCGTCCTGGCGGACAGCTGTCTCGGTTCATTCCTCTGTTTGTAGATTAGCCAGTCGTCGCCGACTCGTTTCATTGGCTCTGCCGGACATATGGACTCCTGGCCATGGACGTCTTCGAGTCGGCGTGATTTAGGCGTCGCCCATTTTATGTGGCGCCCTTACCCGCCTGCGAGGCATTCACGGTGGATGCCTTTCGGCAGGACTGGTCGAGGTGGGGGTACCTATTCCTCTTCTCCCGGTCCAGCTGTTGCTTCGGGTTCTGGCTCGGTTGGAGCCCATTTCCACGAGAGTAGTCTTTATGGTCCCATGGTGGCTGGCCCAGCTTTATTTTCAGACGCTGCTTGATATTTGTCCGAACCCGGGGCGTTTTCCCCCGGCTCCGCCTCTTTCGGCAGGTCGTACTGGTCCTGTACGTGACTGGTTCGGCTTTCTCCTCGGCTCTTCGCGTCTGGTATTTTGACGCGGGTATCACTATCTCTGTGGTGATCAGGTGGCTTTGTTGTGGTGTCCCACCTGCGAGTTTCGTCTCGGCGACAGTATGACGTTTCCTGGTGTTTCTATGCACTTTTTCCTGCTCTTCGTAGGTTGTCTTCTCTTTCGCATCGGGTTGTCTTGTCCTTTCTTGGGTTTTCAGGACTACAGTTTTGATGTTTCTTACCGTCGCCTCGTTTTGTGCGGCGCTGGCTGAGCCGCTCCGGCTTGCGTTCAGGACGGACGTCACATCTGCCCCATTTCGTACGCTTTCTCGTGTTTTGTTTCACCTCCGGCCTGCTCATGCGTCGCCTGAGCCGTCCTGGTTCTTGGTCAGGGTGCCTTCCTATCATCTCCTCAGTTTGTGGTAGCCCCTTTGGTTCAGGTTTCTGCTCTTTGGTACTGGTGGTAGGTTTGTACATGTCTTCCAGCCTGCGGTCTGTCCTTGCGCCCATGCTGTTTTTACGTTTACAGCTTTTGCTGCTGTGTTGGTGATGTCTAGGGCTCATTTCCGGCGCAGGGATTTGAGGGTCGCACAGGTTCTTGGCCACCCATTCTTTATGTGCATCTGCTCCTGTGCGTTCTTGTTGCCTTGGGTCGCAGATTGCAACCTTTTGTCTCTGCTTCGCGTTGCAGAGTTTGTGGCGGCCGCCTCCCGGGTTAGCCCTTTCTTTTCTTTTTCTTTGGGTACGAAGCTCCAGGGAACCGTAGGGGCTCCCCACAGAAAACCAGCGTTGAATGTAATGAAACGCCATTTTCTGGGTGAGCCCCGGAGGCTCCCAGGCAACCCTCCCTCCCACCGGTTGGCGTTTTTTTCGCGTTAGTCGAAGCTTAGCTTCCAAACTGATGCTAGGCAGCCGGCGCGGTAGGCCCTACCCCTCTCAGGGCTGGGAGGGCTGCGCGGACGATCGGCACGGCAGTAAAGTGTGATGTTTGCTTGGGATTGTAGGGAGTTTCTACCTCTGTTCGGTTTTTTGTCTTAGTTTGTACCATTTGGGGTTTGTTTTGTTATGCCTACCTTTCTGGGTGCAATCCCCGGTCGATGGCAGATAAGGAAAACCCCAACTACAAGGGGGTTTTCCAGGGCCATTTCTCCCTGAAACCTCTCTGAAGGGGCCAGGTTCTGGCGCTGGTCCCTGGTAGGTCTGAACTCCTTAGTTAATGCCCTGGTCTAATATAACATACATTAGCCCGATAAGCATCAGGGAGCCGTAGGGGCTCACCCAGAAAATGGCGTTTCATTACACTCAACGCTGGTTTTTTAGTGTCAGAGTAGTTAACTGAACTATTAGAAATGCATTAGGAAGTGATGTGGTGTGGAAGCAGACTCTATACACAGTTTCAAATGTAATTATGATAGAGCCCAATAGGCTCGGAAACCTGTACACCAGTTGATTGACAGTCGAGAGGCGGGACCAAAGAGCCAAGGCTCAACCCCCACAAGCATAACTAGCAGAGTTTGAAAGGGTTTCCTTTTGAAAATGTTCACTGTTATTCCTGTGACATTGTTATACCTTATTTGGTTCTCTGGTTGTGCCTACAGCACCTCAACTCTTCACTGGTTCTCTTCTACATTTCCTATCATATCTTTCATTTCTTTAACCTTTCTGTTGTGTATATTTTTTAGCTGACTTCCGAGCATCATATAGTGTGTGATATCTTTCTGGTCTCCATTCCAGAGAGTACATTCTGAGTGCTTTGAGAGTTCCATCAATTTAGATATCTATGCATTATGTATGTTCTCTGTATTCCTCCCATTAAATTAAAGAAATGCATGTTGTGAATTCAACTTAACATTTTCCTGGTTGATACGAAGTTTTTGTTATGTTCTCTAAACATTGGGTTGTCGTCATTCCCAGATCCTTATCCTTTTCGTATGGTTTCCATTTAATGAGCTCTGAATGCGTCTTGTATATTGCATCCTATCTCAGTTCTTAGTTTTTAACATCTAAGTACTGTACAGTGGCACCTTGACTTACGATTGCTCCTACTTACGACTTTTTCGAGTTACGACCCTAATTTTGTTGAAAAATACTACTCGACTTACAACCTTTGCCTCGACTGGCGACTTTGATGATACACATATGGGTCGACCAAGTGCGTGGTTTCTGGTGGCATGGGTGACCCTGCCTCAGTTTGCCAGAGCCGCCTTCTTAATGACAATCTTGCTTGTAAAGAATTTCATTGTTTTTGTGCTTTTTTGTTTTTTGAACATAAAAGTAATTATTATATATCATGCCATGGGTCCCAAGAAAGTCAGTTGTAAGGTTCAACCTAAGAAAACACATGTGGCGAGTATAGAGGGGGAAAAAAAAAGAGATCATTCGTGAACATGAAGATGGTGTGTGGGTTGTTGATCTAGCTAGGCTGTACAACAAATTTATGTCAACCATATCCGTTGTACTTGCTAAGAAAAGGACATTATGAGTGCTAAAGTGGCAAAATACATCAATATTCATGAAATATAGAACACAAACACTTGAGGATGTTGAAAAGTTATTATTAATTTGGATATATAACAAGGAATTAGCGGGTGATAGCGTTTCAGAGGCTGTCGTTTGTGAAAAAGAAAGGCTATTGCATGAAGATCTTATAAAAGAAAATCCTTGGTACAAGTAATGCAGATACAAAAGAGTTTAAGGCGAGCAGGGGATGATTTGAGAAATTTAGAAAAAGAAGTGGCATTCAGTGTTGTGTGTTGTGAGTTGGTGGAGGAACACAGCAAAGAACTGACCACCGAAGAACTCCTTGCCCTTCACATGGAGCAGCACCAAGAGACAGCTGAGGAAATTTCTTCAGGGGGGGGGAGGAGGAGGAGGAGGCAGAACAGAATGTCCCTTCCTCAACAATTAGGAAGTGGTGTGCAGTATGGGAAGACATGCAAAGTTTTTTTTTAAACGACTCACCCAAATCAAGCTGCATAAGGCTGTTGCCTTTACCTTTCTAATGACACTGTGATGCCTCACTACAGACAAGTGTTCAGATGTAGGGAAAACAAGTCTCTATGGAAAGGTTCTTAGTGAGAAAAACAAGCAGTGAGCCACAACCAGGTCCTAGTGGTATGCAGGTAAAATGTAGGAGAGAAGTACCCCAGAGAAGTCATCACTGCCTGATGTTATAATAATGGAAGGGGACTCCCCATCCAAGCAGTAACACCTCTCCTCCTCCCCTCTCCTCCCCCTCTCCTCCCCCCCCCCCTCCCCCCCCCTCCCCCTCTCCTCCCCCCCCCCCTCCTCACCGTCTTCCATACGCCAATAAGAATCCTCAGTAAAGGCAAGATATACATACTGTATTGTAGCTAGTATAAAAAGTGGTATTTGGTATAAAATTTATTTTTAAGTTAATATTTTTGGGGGGTGCGGAATGGATTAATTAAATTTACATTATTTCTTATGGAAAAATTTGTTTCGACTTACAAATTTTTGACTTATGACCTGTCTCTGGGAACGGATTAAATTCGTAAGTGGAGGTACCACTGTAATTGAAATTTGTTGCTGTTGAAATTCACGTTGTTCTCTATCGCTCAGTGACATGCTTAATGATATCTTTGTAGTATCTGAGTGTCTTCTCCCAAAGCAATTTTTATGCTGATTTTGGTTTTGTCTGCAAAAGTTTGACATGAAGGTGTGATTTATATTTTTGTGTAGGAGAATGAAAAACAAAAGTGAATCAGGAACATGCCTATGGATGTGGAGCATTTCACTGTGCTCGTAGTAGCTTTTGTTTGTTTCACTGTTATTTCCTATGACCTGTTTGATTTAGCAGTGACTAAGTTCACATTTTAAGATGGACATTAGCAGTTGTTCTTAAGAAACAAATGTTTATTTTGAAACCACTGAAAGAAATTAATTGTATATTTTCTTAAGGTATATTCAACATAATAAATTAAACAACATAAGTATCCTCTCAATTTAACAACCTATATAGGGATGACCCAGGTAGTTCAATTCGGGGCTCCGCTAAATCCAGAAGTTTTAAAATGTCGATAACTGTTTAGTCATATTTGGGAGAGCAACAGGATGGATGGTGAGTTGGCTGGCTGGCTGGTTACCTGGCTGGTTTCTGGCTAGCTGATTAACTGGCTGGTATTGCAATTAAGTGGGTGGGCTGGCTGGATGGATGAATGAATGGGTAACTGGCTGGCTGGCAGACAGGCAGGCAGGGGGGAGTAGGAGTGGGCAGGTGGATTGGCCGGCTAGTGGGTGAGCAGGGTGGATGGATTGGTTGCTGCCTGGCAGGCTGGCCGGTTGGATGGATTGATGGCCGACGGTGTGTAGTGGGAAGGTGGGGTTTGAGTGGGCAGGTGGGCAGGCAGGGATGATGTCTGGCATGATGGGTGGGTAGTTGGCTGACAGTGAGCAGGGTTAGCAGGTGGATGGGAGGAATGGGGCAAGTGGTGGATGGATTGGTGTTTGACTGGCGGGCAGGCTGCTGGGTGGGAAGGTGGTTGGGTGGACAGGCTGGGTGGGTAGGCTGGGTGAGCAGGCTGGGTTGGTGGGCGAGTTGCTGGGCATGCTGGGTGGTTGGTAGGCAGGCTGGATGGTTGGGTGCCCATTCTGGGTGGTTGGAGGGTGGACTGGGTGTTTTTTTGGTTGGGTGGGCTGGCTTTTGGGGTTTTGCTTGGGTGGGTGGGCAGGCTGGATGGGGTTGGTGGACATTGCTGGGTGATTTTTTGGTTGGATGGCGGGCTGGGTTTTGGGGGCTTGGTGGGTGGGTGGGTTGGTGGGCGGGATGGGTGGTTTGGTGGGCAGGCTTGGTTCTGGAGCTTCTGGTTGGGTGTTGGTGGGCAGGCTTGGTTCTGGAGCTTCTGGTTGGGTGGTTTGGTGGGCAGGCTTGGTTCTGGAGCTTCTGTTGGTGGGGGGGGGGGGGCGAGCATTTGGGGCGTGGTGGTTAGGTGGGTGGGCTCCTGGGGCTGGGGCGGGCAGGCTTTGCTTGGGTGGGTAGACTTTTCTGAGGCTTCTTTGGGTGGGTGGGTAGACTTTTCTGAGGCTTCTTTTGGGTGGGTGGGTGGGTGGTTCGGCAGGCAGGCTGGCGGACTATCACAGACTGGCTGTGGTCACGCCACATTCCTCAGCTCCCCCATCCCCATCCCTTTACATGCTACTCCCTGCCATATGCACACCGACCCTCCCAAAAATATCCCCCACCATTCCA
>WNGS01165523.1:14337227-14365272 GCA_020271785.1 Procambarus virginalis | reverse complement strand
ACCTATATAGGGATGAACCCAGGTAGTTCAATTCGGGGCTCCGCTAAATCCAGAAGTTTTAAAATGTCGATAACTGTTTAGTCATATTTGGGAGAGCAACAGGATGGATGGTGAGTTGGCTGGCTGGCTGGTTACCTGGCTGGTTTTCTGGCTAGCTGATTAACTGGCTGGTATTGCAATTAAGTGGGTGGGCTGGCTGGATGGATGAATGAATGGGTAACTGGCTGGCTGGCAGACAGGCAGGCAGGGGAGTAGGAGTGGGCAGGTGGATTGGCCGCTAGTGGGTGAGCAGGGTGGATGGATTGGTTGCTGCCTGGCAGGCTGGCCGGTTGGATGGATTGATGGCCGACTGGTGTGTAGTGGAAGGTGGGGGTTGAGTGGGCAGGTGGGCAGGCAGGGATGATGTCTGGCATGATGGGTGGGTAGTTGGCTGACAGGTGAGCAGGGTTAGCAGGTGGATGGGAGGAATGGGGCAAGTGGTGGATGGATTGGTGTTTGACTGGCGGGCAGGCTGGCTGGGTGGGAAGGTGGGTGGGTGGACAGGCTGGGGGGTCTGGGTGAGCAGGCTGGGTTGGTGGGCGAGTTGCTGGGCATGCTGGGGGGTTGGTAGGCAGGCTGGATGGTTGGGTGCCCATTCTGGGTGGTTGGAGGGTGGACTGGTGTTTTTTTTGGTTGGGTGGGCTGGCTTTTGGGTTTTGCTTGGGTGGGTGGGCAGGCTGGATGGGGTTGGTGGACATTGCTGGGTGATTTTTTGGTTGGGATGGCGGGCTGGGTTTGGGGGCTTGGGTGGGTGGGTGGGTTGGTGGGCGGGATGGGTGGTTTGGTGGGCAGGCTTGGTTCTGAGCTTCTGGTTGGGTGGTTTGGTGGGCAGGCTTGGTTCTGGAGCTTCTGGTTGGGTGGTTTGGTGGGCAGGCTTGGTTTTGGAGCTTCTGGTTGGGTGGGGGTGGGGGGCGAGCATTTGGGCGTGGTGGTTAGGTGGGTGGGCTCCTGGGGCTGGGCGGGCAGGCTTTTGCTTGGGTGGGTAGACTTTTCTGAGGCTTCTTTTGGGTGGGTGGGTAGACTTTTCTGAGGCTTCTTTTGGGTGGGTGGGTGGGTGGGTTCGGCAGGCAGGCTGGCGGACTATCACAGACTGGCTGTGGTCACGCCACATTCCCTCAGCTCCCCCATCCCCTCCCTTTACATGCTACTCCCTGCCATATGCACACCGGACCCTCCCAAAAATATCCCCCCACCATTCCAACCGCATCTAGAAAGTCGGTATGGGATTAATATGGTTTGGTTCAGATTCTCGGCTTCCTTCCTACCAAAAGGTGGCCTTGAAGGCAACCTGCACTGCCTGACATCTTTATTTATTCTCGACTTCCTTCCTACCAGCAGGTGGCCTTGGAGTCAACCTGCACTGCCTGACATCTTTATTTATTCTCTGCTTCCTTCCTACCAGCAGGTGGCCTTGAAGGCAACCTGCACTGCCTGACATCTTTATTTATTCTCGGCCTCCTTCCTACCAGTAGGTGGCCTTGGAGGCAACCTGCACTGCTGACATCTTTATTTATAAATGTATTTATTTATTTATTTATATATAAGAAGGTACATTGGGTTTGTGAGAGTACATAATGTTGGTGTTCTGTAAACATCATCAGACTCATGTTGTTTACAAACTGACTGGTTGTTACCACAACTGAAAATGCCTAACTGCCTTTGAATGGTTATGACTGACTGACTTGTGACTGAATGCCTGACTGGCTTTGACTTGACCATGGCTGCCTCTGACTAGATGCAACTGTGACTAGCTCTGACTGCATGCTGCATAACAGAAGCAGTGAAATCTGTGAAGGGATAATGCAACTGCTGGCCTAGCAAGGGCAAGTTGTCACAACAAACATAATAGTTACCTCTAATTTAACACATACCGGACTCTGTAAACTCAATACCGTATCCGGATTTAACGGCCAATGACTCAAAGTAAGGCGCCAGCTAACGATCTAAAAATCGGTTGTTAGAACCGGCAGAAGAGTAAATATGGGGTCCTTAAATCGAGTGGATACTAATAATTAACTTAAATATTTCAGTATTTAATAAATATGCATAATTAAAAATATTTCAGATTGATCCTGATTTGGTGCTGCCAACTATGAGAAGTGCAGTGGAAGAGCAACTTAATCTAATTGCTCTTGGAAAAGCAGACTTTGATTCTGTCTTGACCCATACATTGAGATATTTCAGCTCAAGTTCCAGTACTTTGTCAAGAACATAGAAGGAATGGATGAGCTGTTTGAAGTGACATTTTCACCTCTCTCGGCTAGTGGGAGACCACTGTCAAGGTAAATGATGGACAATATATTCAAGACTCTAATGTATTGACTAACATTGAATGT
Source organism: Procambarus virginalis (assembly GCA_020271785.1). Lineage (NCBI taxonomy): Eukaryota > Metazoa > Arthropoda > Malacostraca > Decapoda > Cambaridae > Procambarus > Procambarus virginalis. Next base: position 14,362,897 of record WNGS01165523.1, on the reverse strand, counting down.
TTTTGATGACTTGCTTTTATATTAATAATGATGATTTGACGTGAGGTACAGTGGTTGATGTTGCATGATTTTGGCAATCTTCCTAACTAGTCTGCAAGAACATTATGGTAAAAAAAAATCAGTACACCACAAGAAAACCTTTGCAAACTTTGTAAGCTCATGTTTATCAAATCTTAATTTCATTTATTCTGTTTTTATTGTGTTTCAATGATTTTGTGGTTTACACATGGTGGCTGCTGTCTCATTTTTCCCCATCTCGGTGATCTTACTGGCATCTACCCTGTGTAAAGGGCTATGATAGGCCTGTGGCCGATGGCATCAGCATTGGCCTCTGCCTTCTGTGAGGGGCTATGGCATGGGTACTGGCATTGGTCTCCAAACCTTTGTGGAAATGGCTGTTCTCCTCTGCCTTATTTGCGGAGGCTTTGGTCACTTTCTCTCTCTTTTTCTCCTTTGTTAGGCTCTGTGGGGCTTCAGCTGGTGTGTCCTTGGGCTTTAGTGATGGGTGAATGATTTTTTATTGTAATTACCAAATTGTAATTACACTTTGTTAGTATTTCTGTTAGTATTTGTATGTAGAAGTCATATTGCCTCTTTTCCTCCTGTCTTCTAGTCTTAGCATGTTTAAACCCTGCACTGCGCACCTGTTTCATGTGACAACTTCGTGGTGCACTTATTAATGAATTAACATTAATTGAAAATGTTTAAAAACAAGGATACAGTATTGTTAAAATATTGCCAAACTCAACAATTTTAATTTCAAATTATAAAGAGTGAAAAAGCATTAAAAGACTTAAAATACTGCTAACTTAAAATGTTTTGGACCCCCATCGAGTACTTTAAGGCACTGTGCGCAATGCAGTGGCTAACCCTAGGGCAGTAGCTATGAAAAATGGTCATACTTGCCAGTGTACAAAAAATTAAGAACAAAATCTGAAATAATCTTTCATTGTAGAATTATTAATTTGTATGCAAAATGTAATAAAAACACAAAAATAAGTGAATATTTATAATTTCATTGGTTGGAGGCACTCCGAGAGGCTGTCTGGTGCCTGTCAACGCCTTGTGCTCGACTTTACCGACGCTTCCTGTGTTATCCTTGGATGTTTCACCTCTGGTTTCTCTTTATTTACAAGTGTGTGTGTGTGTTGAATAACTTGATAAATCACATAATTCCCAAAGGACATGATAATGTTTCAATTAATGATTGGTTTACTTGGTGTACTTCATTACAACCAATATCCTTAGTGAAAACGATATGAACATAATATTTAATGGTGTTGGGCGCTGGGTGATGACATATGGCCTAATTGGCACCATATGGGTGAGAGTATAGATTGAAAAAAAGGCATAAGCCACCAATTTGCACCCACATATGATAATCGTCATATAATGATAACTGCATTCACCTAGTAAGTAACTACTGTAATGAGTAACAGGATTTACTAGTAACTAATGAGCAGAATTTTTTCAAGGGTCAAGGTAAACTCAATTATATCCACATGATATATTATGGTATATTCTTATTTGCATCATATGTGTGTAACACACATACAATAATAATTTAAATCGTCATATGATGATAACCATATGCAGGTGATGAGTCACAATAACTTGGCTGAAGTATGTTGACCAGACCACACACTAGAAGGTGAAGGGACGACGACATTTCGGTTCGTCCTGGACCATTCTGAAGTCGATTCGGTCCAGGACAGACCGAAACGTCGTCGTCCCTTCACCTTCTAGTGTGTGGTCTGGTCAACATGACGATAACCACATTACCCGTGACTCGACATATGACGATGACTGCTGCCTAAGGGTTGATGCCTCTAGCCTCTCATAGCTCATGTTCTAGGAGCCATTTAGTAGCATATTTTTGCACCATTTCTAATTAGTTAATATGCCTCTTGAGATATGGGTACAACACAACTGCTGCATATTCCAATTTTGGTCTCTCAAATTGCATGCACAGTTTCTTTAATATTTCTCCATCCATATATTTAAATGCAGTTATGGAATTTGCTACCATAGTGTAGACTCCTCACAATGCCCTCTATGTGGTTCTCTGATGACAAGTTACTATCCAGAACCACTCCTAGATCTCTTTCTCTGTCCAGGTTCCTCAATATCCCTTCACATAATTTAAGGTTGCATGTGGCCTATTTTTCTCTTATTTCTTGTTTCATTTCATGTCATTTATTCACATTGAATTCCCTCTGCCATATGCTACCCTATTCACTTTTGTTCAGGCCATCTTGAAGGGCATGCCAGTCATTTTAGTCTTTTATTTTCCTTAGTAATGTAGCATCATTAGCAAACGTGTTCATATAACTCTGTCTCCCCCTCTGGTAGACCATTTTTACAGACCACTGGTTCCCAAACTGGGGCCCATGGCTTACTGGGCCCCCTAACTTTTTGCAATATGTAGGGGGCCATAAGTTGAGGCAGTGTACAGGTTATGATACCAGAGGGCCTTTACTGAGTGTAGGGGCCATTAATAAGGACTCTAATATGAAAAAGGGGTAATGACTGTAAAAAGTTTGGGAACCACTGATATAGACAGTGAACATTTCTGGCACTAGTGCTGAATCTTGTGGTAGTCTGCTAGTAACATTTCTCCAATCTGCTTCTAATTCCTGCCTTCATTTTTCTGTCAACAAATTTTCAGACTTTCCCATATATCTGTAGCTTTGTCATCAAAGCTAAGTAGATTTGTTATCCACGCTCTTCCCATTTGAAAGCCTTATATATTTCTTACATAATTCCTTTCCCATTTAGTTTTAATTATCTCTTTGTAGTGATATAACTACCACTCTTGTCAATGATGCAGGTCTGTAATTTAGAAGGTCTTCCCTGTTACCACTTTTATAGATTGGAACAGTTTTCCCTTTTTCCATATATTTGCTAGATTTCCTGTATGTAAGGATGCCTGAAAAATAATTTGTAGTGGCATTCCACTTCATGGAACCGGTGGCTTTCAGGATTTTTGGACAGGGTCCAAGTTGGCTCCCAGTTGCTAACTGCTTGGATAGCCCTACACCTTTCAAATTACACCAAGCCCTTGTGAGTCATTAAGAGCCTACCGAAGACCAGAAGTCAAAGCCTGTTTCCTCAAAGAGGTATAAAGAGCAAAGGATACTAGATCATCCTAACCGAGGAAGTAGCCACCAGAAAGGTGAGACAAAACAGACAACAGCAGTACAAGACAAAAACAATACAGAAAATGGGAGCTCCCAGTAGTTAAGTAGTTCCACCACTGGTTCCATCTCCCCACCACTAGGTGGTAGCCAATCTTTGCTTATTGAGTTTTTGACACAATACAAATGGTGGGACACCGGGTCCCATACGGACGTGGTGTGCCTCCATCTGTATGGGAGTCGAGTAGTTTTCACTTGATTTTGCATTTGAATCTTCACAGTGGCAGCATTATATGACTTTGCAGGCCTTCTGCCTCTTCAGTGGTTATAGTGTTTTACTTTCTTTTCATTCCTGGCACTTCCTGGAGTTCCATTTGATGGCTAATACTGTTGCCCCATATCATTCGGCCATGACAGAGACCCTCTCGCTGGCATTTTGGATGGAAGTGTCTTTGCCTCTTTCTCTGGCTATCTTGGGAATTCTTCCTCCTCTGAACTGCTTGGTGCCTTCTAGTTCTCTGGATTATGTTTTGCATACATTATCTTCAAATTGCCTTTGAGGTTATTTCGGCTGAGGATTTACTTTTTACGGCAGCCTTTATTCTGGTCTTATTAGGTTTGGGATCATCGTGCTCATTAGCAGAAGTCGAGGTTCTGTACCTTTTCTTCACCTCCAGGCTTTGAAAGGGACTGTTGGTCATTGACACTTGGTTTGTCTGATTGAGGGGGCATCATATGCGACAGTGTAGCATTATTTACCCACTTTTCATGCTCTTTGGATTGAGGTTGTTTGTCAACCCTGTGTCACATATTCTGTGATCCAAGTTCTGTTTCTACCAGGTCATATGTTGTGCAGTTCATTCTCATTACATCTGGAAGTTTACTAATATATTCCTAGCTAATATTCAGACTCTGTTCCTCAGCCTTGGTATGCTTATGTTGCATTTAGGCATTTAGCATACTGCTGATGTTCTACCCCAGGTCCCCTTGTTCTTCTGTGGTCTTATTCCACATTAAACCCTGTCAGCATTTTCTGTTTTTATTAGAAAATGCTGGTTCCTCTGACAAGGTACCATTGCAAGATAGATATGGGAAGCAACTGAGGTGTCCTTCCCAGAATCCAAGCATTAAATGTAATGAAATAAATTTTTTTGGTGGGATTTTTGTTTTACCCAAAAGGTGGAGAATGTGTGGAGGAAGGGGGATGGGGGTTGCTAGGATAGCTAGTGAAAGTAGTCAGTGTATCACATGGATCCCAGGGGTGACTTGGGGTGCTACCTAGTGGTAGGTAGTCACAACATGATTAATTAGTTTGTCATGAAACTATTGTTTGCCTAGTTATCCTTGGTTCTGAAGTGTCTTCATGCAGTTGCTCGTTCTCTTGCACTTATGCTTTCTGGTGGAGATTATTTCGGTTTTGAATAGATCTCTGATTCCCAAGCTTTCCCTCAGTTAGTAGAGAGAGCAAAACTCTGGTCCTGATAGAGAAGGGTAGGTCTAAAAAGATTTGGGGTATGTACCTAAGGAATGGCTTGACCTGTGCTTAACTACTGGGATCTACTAAGGTCCCCACCCAAGCAAAAAAAAAAAATAAAAAATTATATCATATATTCACTGCTTGATTGTTATAGTATCATGTTGTTTAATAAAGCAGTATTGTATCAAAATATTGAAATCAATACACCTCTAGTGTAAACAAGCAGGAGTGCTTGTGCTATTTAGATATTGTCATAGAAAATTCCTGAACTGTCTTGCATTATTTAACCCTTAAACTGCACAACACTTCACATGACATGTTTGGTAACTTACCCAAACTTGCGCATCACGTTGTGTGACGTGTTGGAGTACTACGCAAGATTTAAACGGCCCGCTGATACACGGAGTTCACCTCGCCTTCATCAGGGCTCTTGTAAACAGACGCCATTTAAACAAAAAAATCATTGGCCACATTCCCGGGTGTGAGGTCCTCAGTACTGAGTGAGCCACCATGGCTGACACACGCAGCATGAACTCACAGCACTGCTGTTCAGTTTGTGACGACAGCATCGCCTAAAAATACCATAATATATATGTAAATGCTATTATTTAGCGATGATAGTATTACAGAAGACCCCTGACTGTGATAAAAATTACCAGGATTCTGATAATAGCAGGATTGTTGTGATAATTAGCGCTGTAGTGGGAGGAGTAATCTTGGTGGGGAGGGAGGTAGTGTTGTCTGCTGACTCTGTGTGACCACCTTTTACTGTCTGGACTCACTATACCAGTTTAGTTGTTAGTTATGGTGAATGAAACATGCAGATACTTATATATAACATCTGTATATAGTGAATAAAAGCAAAAATAGTATGGTGGGAGAAGGGTGGCGAGTCAAGTGAGGTGAGGGAGGAGTGACAGCCAGTGGCGGGCTGCCACTGGCTGCCACTGCCACTCAGCATACCAACTTAGTGGATCGTTATGGTAAACACAAATGTAGATACTTGTGTATAACGTGTCTATATAGTGTAATAACAGCAAAAGGAGTGTGGGGGAGAAGCCATTTGGAGAGGGAGGGACGACATCTGCATGATTTGTCATGCTGGGTAGGGGGTGGCGACTATGCTCTTTGGCTACTATACCAGCTTAGTTGAACATTTATGGTGAACAGAACATGTAGATACTTATATATAACATCTGTATATAGTGAATAAAAGCAAATACAGTATGGTGGGAGGAGGATGTGGGCGAGTGAGGAGTCATTGAGGGAGAGAGTGGCAGTGAGAGGCTGACTGGCAGATGTGGTGGCCACATCTCGCTGCTTTTTGACTTGCAATATCAACTTGGTGGTTTGTTATGGTAAACAAAACATGCAGATACATATATAACCTGTGTATATAGTGTAATAACCGACAAAGTATTTGTTTATTGTTTTATGAACACAATAATTGAATCAATAATATGCACACCATGATTTTGAGAAAGCGATGATTCCACATTTTATTATATAAATATATCACACTACACACTATTGAATAATATTACAGCAAAAATTTAAGAAAAATCAGAGACATTGAAATAATTAGGTAATTATATCTAATTATAATAATAATAATTAGGTAATTATATTACCTAATTATTGAAATAATTAGGTAATTATATCTTTGTGGCCACTCCTGCCTGACAACTGGGGCTGAGCAGACCACCTCTGATGTATGCCGAGTCAGCGCCTCTTTTTTGCCAGACTTCCCCGCCCTATAGCGGGCTAAATATGCCACTTACGATTCTTTTATTATTTTTCCCGTGATCAGGTAAGACAAATTAACAGGTTTAGAAGATTTTTTTATTTTTTTTATTTTTTTTGTTATGCGCCTGTGGGTGACAATGGCCAAATAGCCCTTAGCAACACAAGAGTTAAATATTTTAGCAAAAAATGACAACTTTTTACTAAGGTATTTAGAATGTTTTCTAGATCCAAGCCAATTTGTAAATTTGGGTGCTATTTAAAAGTCTGCTGTGTCTTTTGTTAGTTGGATTGCAGTGTGTGTAATGCAACTGAATCCCATCCTAAACTTGGCTAGCATTGCATAGTACAGTAGTTTGAGAACTCTATTTATGTGGTGTGCTGAAGAGTCAGTATATTATTTACATTCACTTCCAGAGTTTGTTCTTCCTATCATATTATCACAGTTACACCCCACATACCCATAGCTTACATGACTATATAGCCATGCTTTTTGTATACATGTATGTGTTTTTGTGCTTTAGTGTTGTGCATGTGTTACTTCTCTTCAAGGCACTTTTTATTGTACTTTTTATTAGGGGTGTTATTGAGAATGTGTACAATGGTATATTGGCTAATAGCAATGTTATGAGTGTATTTTGTGTGTACAGTACTGAGTATTGCTCAGCTGTAGAAGCCTGTTATTTTTTAACCTGTAAAGCATTTTATCAATTTGTTTCACTTAACATTTGCCATAGTTTGTTATTTAAAATGTGTGTGACTAATGCTCGAGGATATGATTATTCGTAAGTCCAATTCATTGCCACTACCAACTACAGATGTGGTAAATGTCGACGTTACATCAAGTTGGTGGAGACTAAACCTGTCCGTCTCCACTGTGTGACGTGTGATGAAACTTTTGCTGTGCCTCAGAATGGTGTTATACGAGAGTTTCAGGAGAACAGGTGTCCTTTAGATGACTTCCAGCTCTTGGTGTGGTCTGGTGGAGCTAAAGGGAAGAGTTTTACCTTCTGCCCTTACTGCTACAACAACCCTCCTTTCCCGTGAGTCATTCCCACCATTATTATGCTCATTGAATCCCATTACAAAATAATTTTTAGGTCACCTTGATACATATGCAGTGGATTTAATTGTGGATTAAATATAGTTGACTGAAAGGCAAGTTTCAATTGTTGTAAAAAATTTAATCTTCGGTTTCAGCACTTATAATACTGTACATGGGTTTTCAGTATCAGAAGTTGTTGATAAATATTTGTTCCAGATCACAATAATATCATTTGAAATAAGGATACATACTACAGGATACCTCCTTCAACTGCCAATATTATTGATTTATTGCATCTAATTCTTTTAATATTTATATTCCAAAACAATAAAAGATTTTCTGGGAAGATGTGAATGAAACAAATTATTCTAAATGAATTTGATTATGGCATTTTCTGGGGGGAGCCCCGTCGGCTCCCTCGGAGCTATACAGGCTGATATGCTAATGTCAGACATTGGAATTGGTCATGTGTATGGAGTTCTGTGGGCCTACCAGGGACCACGAGCCAGAACCTGGCCCCCTCAGAGAGGCAAGGGAAGCAATGACCTATAGAAACCCCCGTGTGGTTGGAAGCATTCTCTGTTTGCCATCGACCGGGTTGGGCACCCAGAAAGGTAAGCATCCCAAAACAATCCCCTATTCTGGTTAAAATTGCTCCCTAATGCCGAACTAGTGGATAGAACTCCTCAAAAAAGAAACGAGCAAACTAGCATGACGTCACACGTTACCGTGCCACTGTCTGTGCAGCTCCGCCCTCTCCAGGAGGGGGAAGTGGGAGCCCCAGACCCCCATGCCGGCGATCCACACCCCAGTTCCTCGGCTGATGCTAAAGGCACCAGTTGTGTACTCCAGCAACAGTGGTTGTTTCAGTACTGTACCTAGAGTGTAGTGTCTGTCTTTTAGGTGGTGCGTGAGCCGGGAGTGAGTCTCCAGTACTCGGGCTGCTTGGGGCTTGGGGTTACCTTCCACAAGTTCCTTGGGTCCTGCTTCTGCTAGGCCATTTACTGCTTAGTTTTCAGCTGCCTTTTGTGTGATAGGGGGTTTTGTCTCCCTTGTTCGCCTTAGGGTAAGGGGCAGTTTGCAATGGTAGGGGCGTAGGGTACCGCGCAGCTTGTTTTTACCAATCGTAGCTGCTGGCTCTGTTCCGCCTGGGTATTCTGTACTCTTGCGGGGGTTTTCTTTTTCTTTTTGTTTGTCTACCTGGTGGGGGTCTGCCTTTGGTTCTTTCCCCCTTTGTACTGAGTTCTCTTCCTTCTTCCAGTGGTTCCCCCTGCTAGGTCCCCGTGAGTGTACACATCCCGGGGGTTCAGTTCTTAGAAAGTTGTTTAGTAGACATGGGCGCCGGTTAGCAGTACCCTGCTTGAGATTACCTGAGCGCGAGTCTTTTTATAGTAAATGCTCAGGACCCTGGGAAACCCCTAGGGGGAGTGTGGGCCCGATGGATATGGTCCCGGAGTCCCCCTTCGCTTTGTACGAGTTCGAGGTTTGCTCTGTCCCCTTGTCTCAGGGTGACTCTCACTGTTTTGCCTCCGTCTGCTGCCTGTGGGGTTGGTGACACCTTTGGCCTAGAGTCCTGCGAGTTTTGTTACTTGTTTGTGAGTCGGTTACCCAGTCTTATGCTGACTATGTGGGTGCAGGCAGCACGGGTGTTGCACGTTGAGTTTGTGCCTTTTTGGCTCATCTATTGCCAGGTTTTGATTCTGGTTCCTGACTTTCCCGGTCTGTTGGCGTTTTCAGAGTCTTGCGGTGTCCCTTCTCTGGAGTCTGTCGGGGTCTTGGTCTACAACCTCCTGGTGGCTCGCTAGCGTTGGGATGTTTTTCTGTACGGCAGACGTTTCATCTCCTTTGCCAGCTCGGGTTTCTGGCAAAGAAACCTGCCGGAAACCTTTCTTTCTTCTTCTTGGTTTATAGTGGCTCCTTCAGGTACTCGCTTTGGCAGTACATATACTGTACTAAAATTGGAAAGATACAGAGAAGATTAGCATGGCCCCTGCGCAAAGATGACACAAAATTGTGAAGCATTCCATGTTTTTTATTGGGGCGGTAGGTTTGTTCGTCTGCAGCCATCTCCTCCTTATTTGGCAAAGATTAAGACTGTTGCTTTCCGGAGGGGTCCTTGGGTTTTTGATGCACGGTTGGTTCAGCCGGGGGTGCATTGTGTTTTGTGGCCTGTGACGGTTCTCCGCTGTTATTTGCGCGCCTCTGCTTCTGTGTCCGTGGACGTGTTTTGGGGTTGCTCTGGTTTCCCTTCTTCTCTGTTCACAAGTGTGGGTTTCCCAGATCGTCCTCAGGATTCTTACGGCTAGCCAGCCTGTGGTCTATCCTTGTGCTCATGACGTTCGTAAGTTCGCGGCTCTTGCTGCCGTCTTTGGCAACGTGACCTGGTTTGACACTTGGGAGCGGGAGTTTTTGGTGGTCGAACGGGGTCCTGGCTGCTCGTTATCTCGTACACGTTCCTGGACTTAGTCTGGCCTGTGTTGCCTTGGGTCGGCGGTTGCAGTCAGTTGTCTCAGTTTTGAGTTGCAGAGCGAGCAACGACCACCTCCCAGATGAATCCCTCTACTTTCCTCTGTGGGTAGTTTGCTCCGGGGAGCCGACGAGGATCCCCCAGAAAACCAGCGTTGAATGTAATGAAACGTCATTTTCTGGGTGTGACCCAGAGGCTCCCCAGCATCCCTCCCTCCCTCCGGTTGGCAATTTTCGTGTTTTCTTGACATCCAGCCTTAGAACTGGGGTGTGGATCGTCGGCATGGGGGTCTGGGGCTCCCCCTTCCCCCTCCTGGGGAGGGGGGAGCTGCACAGACAGCGGCGCGGTGACGTGTGACATGCTAGTTTGCTCGTTTCTTTTTGGGGAGTTCTATCCACTAGTTCGGCGTTAGGTAGCAATTTTAACCAGAATAGGGGTTTGTTTTGGGACACTTACCTTTCTGGGTGCCCGACCCAGTCGATGGCAGAGATAGAATGCTTCCAACTCCCCTTGCCTCTCTGAGGGGGCCAGGTTCTGGCTCGTGATCCCCGGTAGGCCCACAAAACTCCATACACGTGACTGATGCCAAAGTCTGACATTAGCATATCAGCCAGTATAGCTCCGGGGAGCGTCCGGGTCACAACCAGAAAATGGAGTTTCATTACGTTCAACGCTGGTTTTTTTCAGGATTTATTTTATTTTAAATTAAGATTTCCTTAGATTCTTGGGTATTAATCACTTCATACAGTGGTTAAATATGTGTCCAAGACTGATTTTGGCACTGAATTTTGATTGCACAAATACTATAATTTAAAGTGTTGCTTTCAGGGACATGTCCAAAGGAAGTGGATGCAACCTTTGTTCTCACCCGACCTGCCAGTATGGCCGAGACAATGTGGGTGTATCCCAATGCATGGAATGTCCAACTGGGATATTGGTTATGGATCCCTCATCTGGACCAAAGTGGAAACTGGCTTGTAATAGGTAGGTTTTATATACAAGTCTGGAAATGTATATTTTAAGGTAGTTGTTAGTGGTCAAAATGTAGCAGACCCTTACGTAACATGGCTGTAACATTCCTGGAAGACTGTTATATAGTAATAATGTAGCCTTCTTAGTGAAGATTCAGACAGTGGACTATGTTTGTTAACCTAGTTGAATAACAACTCCTCCACCTTACCAGAGAAAATAGTGAATATTTCTTAATCATTGCATTGTGCATAGTGCCTTAATCCCTGGGGTACTCTTGTGATTATAGCCTGCAACACACCGAGGTGCCAAAAAAAAAAAAAATAATAATAATAATAATAATAATAATAATAATAATAATATTGTAAAAGTGTTCGTGTGTGTTCTCTGACCATGGGAAAAATAAAAAAAATCGTAGGTGACATTTTGGCCACAATTGGGCGAGGAAGTCTGGCAAAGTTAAGGCATTGACAGAGCATTCTTTGGAGGCTACTTTGGAGGACCAAATCTACACAGTAAAATAACAATGTACTGGAGTGAACGATATGGAAGAAAATGCAGAATAGAACCAGTGAAGAGCAGAGGTGCCATAGACACAATCGGAGAACACTGTGTAAATGTCAGAGGTCCACGGTTGTTCAGCGTCCTCCCAGCGACTATAAGAAATATTGCTGGAACAACCGTGGACATCTTCAAGATAAAACTAGACTGTTTTCTAAAAAATGTGCCGGACCAACCGGGCTGTGGTGGGTATATGGGCCTGCGGGCCGCTCCAAGCAACAGCCTGGTGGACCAAACTCTCACAAGTCAAGCCTGGTCTTGGGCTGGGCTTGGGGAGTTAAAGAACTCCCAGAACTCATTCAAGCAGGTATCAAGTAGGAGGCGGTCAGCTTCCCCCGAACTGTCAGATGGGAGTTGCCACAAAGATATTATTCCCTAATTATTTCAATGTCTCTTGATTTTTTCTTAGTTTTTTGCAGTAATATTATTCAATAGTTTGTAGTGCAATATATTTATATAATAAAATGTGTATATCATTGCTATACTCAAAATTATGGTGTGCACATTAGTGATTCATTTATTATGTTCATAAAACAATAAACAAATAGTTTTGCTGTTATTACACTATATACACACAGGTTATATATAAGTATCTGCATGTTTTGTTCACCATAACAAACCACTAAGTTGGTATGGTATCAAAACAACAAGGAGTGGCCGCCATACCAAAGAGCCAAGAGCTGTGCGGGACCAAAGAGCCAGAGCTCAACCCCCACAAGCACAATTAAGTGAGTACACCCCAGCCAGCCAGCCAATGCCACCTCCTTCCCTCGTTCAACAACACCTCGCTCGCCAACACTCCTCCCACCCTGCTGTTTTTGCTTTTATTCACTATATACAGACGTTATATATAAGTATCTACATGTTTTATTCACCATAACGAACCATTAAGTTGGTATGGTAAGTCATAACAATGCCAAGTGGCCACCACACACAGGCCAGCAAATGCAACCTCCTTCCCTTCCTCACCTCGCCTCACTTGTCAACACTCCTCCTCTCACCATACTGTTTTTGTTTTTATTCACTATATACAGATGTTATATATAAGTATCTACATGTTTTGTTCACCATAATTGTACAACTAAGCTGGTATGGTGAGTTCAGACAATAATAGAGGTTGCCCCACACAGTCAGCTGATGCTGCCTCCCACCCTCACTAAGATTCCTCCTCCACCCACCATATTGTTTGTGCTGTTTTTGCACTATATATATTCATGTTGTATATAAGTATCTACATTTGTGTTCACCATAACTAAACACTAAGCTGATACTGTGATTCTAGAGGATAACAGGTGGCCACACAGAGTCAGCAGTCAAAACTACCTCCCTCAGCATTACTCCCACCATACTTTGCACCGCACTAATTATCACAACAATCCTGCTATTATCAGAATCCTGGTCATTTTCATCAGTCAGGGGTCTTCTGTAATACTATCATTGCTAAATAATACCATTTACATATATATTTCTGGGCAGAGCTCCTTCTGCTCCCCAGAGCTAACCAGGCTGATATGAATGTATTTGACCCTGGCATCAGTCAATGCACATGGAGTTCTAGGCCTACCGGGGACCACGAGCCAGTATCTGGCTCTCCTCAGAGAGGCACAAGGAGCAATGGCCTATTGAAACCCCCGTGTGGTTGAAAGCATTCTGTGTTTGCTGTCAAATGGGTCAGGCACCCAGAAAGGTAACTGCCCCGAAACAAACCTCTATTCTGGTTAAAATATTGCTACTGAAAGCCAAACTAGTGGACAGAACTCCCCAACTGAAAATGAGCAAACGAGCATGACGTCACTGTGCTGCTGTCCGCGCACTCGCCAGCCAGCGTAAGAGGAAAATATAGGTGTAGGTGACTGCCAGATGCTAAAGTGACAATATACTTGTAGTGCTGTGAAAAGAGACATGAAGTAAATATGTTGACAACCATTCACACTAGTAGACACTGGCAAGGTGAACAGAACAACACAAGCAGTGACTAAACTAGATTGTTATGGACTATAACAACCAGTGTCTCTCCTGCTTGCCCAATAAGCAAGTGGGACAGGCTCTGGTTGTTCCTTCGTGCCCAATATGGCAGCTGTAAGCACTGCCTGTGTGTCAAAAAATTTGTATCAAGTAAATGCAAATAGAATGGCTAATTAAGTGAGTAGAGAATTTTGAGAGTAGTTGTGCATTATTGGAGTGTTTGCGTTAAAATCATGAATTTTACTTTTGACACTTTAGCATCATTGGAACAAGCGTGTGTTAAGAGGACTACAGGTTTTATTTTCCTTTTATTCCATTTAATTATTTTTCCTGCTTCTACCTTTAATTTACTTAAAAGTAATCTTTTGGCATTCTCATTTTGCAGTACAGTAAATAGATTTTCCAGTAGAATCACAGCAGGAAGTATATAGACATGCAAATTGGAATAATATATATATGTCCATTTAAATGAATTTTCAAGTACTGTGTACCAAAATTTTAAGTATGTTAAGATGTCTGCTCTCATTTGTTAGTTTTTGTAATTACAAGTGATTGAATAAAGATATTTACACTTTATTGATTTACCATTACATTTTATTAAATAAAAGCCTTCATTCACTATCACATTAAATTCTGTACAACATGTATGCATTTTGATTAGTGTGTTTTAAGAATACCATAATGTTCTAATCAAGTTATATACATAATACACTCCTAATGGTAAATTACTGCAGTTGCAAAATATTACTTATAGCTTTTGACATAATAATTTGTACTGCAGATGTGACGTCATAATAAACCTCTTCGACAAAGCCAGCAAGGTTCAGGTTCTTGAAGATACCTGTGAGGATTGTGGCTCTCAAACAGTCACTGTTGAATACAAGGAGGTAAATATAGACTTAATAGAGCATATCTATTTTAGCTTCATCAAATTGAGAAACATTTATTAAGTGGTTTAGTGGAATGCTAAAATAATTAATGTAATACTATTTATTAAAGCTCTCATTATTGTACAGGGAAAGAGTAAACTGAGAGACGGACAGTTGACAACAAGTGGATGTATATTCTGCAGTGCCACTCTAATACCCCTGGTGGAAAAACACAGAGCTTCCCAAGATGGGGGTCGTGGCAGAGGACGAGGGAGAGGGAGAGGAAGGGGAGGAAGCAGGGGAGGGAGAGGGAGCAGCCGTGGTGGACGGGGTCGTGGTGGTGGCAGAGGAAGAAGATAGTATTTTACACATTTTTTTAGATACTTCTTTAAATATCAAGTTTTATTTATTCCTGTGTGAACAAATTTACAATGTGGCTTTTGTAAATATTTCTTCATAATAAATATGGAGATAATAGGCATATTGTTTTATCATACCTCTTGTTAGCTCTTATAATTTTTTACTTAGGCAATATATTCCACCTATTTCCTAGGTACGTTATTTTTCTGTTGGCAGCCCCTTCGGCTTCCCGGAGCTATCTAGGCCAATATGGATATATTAGACTGGCATCAGTGTGAATGGATTTCATAGGCCTACCAGGGACCACAAGCCAGAACCTGGCCCCTTCAGAGAGGCACAAGGAGCAATGGCCTATAGAATTGCACATGTGATTTGGAGCATGACCTGGTCTGCCATCGACCAAGTCAGGCACCCAGAAAAGTAAGCATCCCAAAACAAACCCCACTTCTGGTTGAAACTACTACTGAAAGTCAAATGAGTGGACAGAACTCCCGAAAGAAAAAGAAGCAAACGAGCATGATGTCACCACTTGCTGCACTGATTTCTTCGCAGCTTCCCCTCCCTATGAGGGGGAAGGAGGAGCCCCAGACCTCTTACGCTGGCTCACTCCTGACTTCTGTCCTTTGCTCTGTGCCTTGTGGTGTGGGATGAGTCTTTTTCTGGTGGTGAGCAAGCCAGAAGTAATCTCCCAAGTACTTTTGCTGCATGCACCTAGGGTCACCTTCCCTAGGTGCCCTGTAAGTACTGCCCTTGGGGCTTGGGGTTATCTTCCACAAGTCACCTTGGGGTCTACCTTTGTTGGTCATTTGCTGCTCGGTTATTGACTGCCCTGAGTGTGCTGGGAAGTTTCCACCTCCCTTGTTTACCTTAGGGTAAGGGGTAGTTTGCACAGGTAGGGGCACGTGGTACTGCACAGCTAGTTGTCACCTATTACAACTAGGTCGCCTATTTTGCCTGAGTACGTTGTCTTCTTGTAGGGTTTTCCTTTTGTTTTTGTTTTCTGCCTGGTGGATGGGGGGGGGGTCTGCCTTTTGGTTTGTTGCCCCTTGTCTATAATTTATATATAAACCTGTGTGTTTCTGGGTGGTACTCCCTGCTAGGCCCTCGTAAGTGGACATGTCCCGGGGTTCAGGTTTTAGCAGTCTGATTGACTTGGGCGCCGGTTCGCAGTACCCTGCCTGGGCTTACCCTTAGCGATACCAGTTTAAGGGCCCTGGGAAACCCAGCGGGGGTGCAAGGGCTCAGATGTATGCGACCCCTGGGTCCCCTCTTGCCTTGTGTGAGTTTGAGGGGACCTTGTCTAATCAGGGTAATGTCGTTTGTCTTGTCCCTGTCTTTGTCTCAGGGTAACTCACTTTTTTGCCTCCATCATGCTACCTGTTGTGTCGGTGACACCTTCGACCCAGAGTCCTGAGAGATTTGTTGCTTTTTTGTGACTCAATTCACTCATTCCACTGATGACTTTATCTAGGTGCAGGCTGCTCAGGCATTGCATGCTAGGTTTAGGTTGCTGCAATGCGCTCGGTTGATTGGTACCCCGGAAGCCCCGAGGCTGCCCCGTTTTGCTTATAGGGGTCCGGACTTGAGGATGTTGATCCTTCAGCCTTGATTAAGTCCGCACCCCCCCCCCCCTCGTTCTTTCCCCTGCTGTGGTTCATTCTACCCCCCCCCCCCCCCCCCGTGGTTCTGAGACTTGGGCAGTTTCGGGGGTTGCCCCTTCTGGGGGGGGGGGGCAGAGGCATTCGAGTCGGTTCCTCCAGCTGTGGCGACAGGGTCTGACTAGTGGGCCCTTTTCCTACCTGCCTTTCCAGCTGCCCCGACTTTTTCTTGTGAGACCGGAGCATTGGAGCCCCGGGTTCTGGTTTGGAGGTTCCCTGGGTTGGGGAGGGGAACTGACTTGGGGGCCTTGGGCCCCCATTGAACCCACCTGGGTTTTCCTGCCCTCCAAGTGGGGCATACTGTTACAAGGAGTGGGGTTTTCTTTTCCCCCCCTCTGCGTACAACTTGGATTTGGTATTGGCTCCTCCCCGGGTTTGGTTCTGTGTCCCTTTGGGTTCGTCGGTTCCGTCCTTCTGAAGGTTTTCGGCTTCCCACATCTCGCCTATTGAGGTGTGGGCAGGCGTTGTGGCTGACCTCTTGTGCGACCCGGATTATGCCTCTATAAAAGATCCGTCTTTTTTTTTCAGGGACTTTATCTCCATACTGGGTTCATTATGAGGTTCCAGTCGTCCTGGCTTACAGACTGCCCTGTATTGTCATTGGAGGCTTGGGGTACTTTCTGTCTTAATAATCAAATTAACACACACAAATATTTTTGGGAGTGAGGAACATATTAACCAGATTGTGATGTTTTTACATTGATGTTTACACAGTGTTTATGGCACAATCAGAGAACACTGCATGAAAATCAGAGGTCCATGGTTGTTCAACACCTTCCCAGCGAGCATAAGAAATATTGCTAGAACAACCGTGGACATCTTCAAGAGAAAACTAGATCATTTTCTCCAAGGAGTACCGAACCAACCAGGCTGTGGTGGGTATGTGGGCCAGCAGGCCGCTGCAAGCAACAGCCTGGTGGACCAAACTCTCACAAGTCAAGCTTGGCCTCGGGCCGGGCTTGGGGAGTAGAAGAACTCCCAGGACCCCATCAACCAGGTATCAACCTAGTATCAACCAACCAGATTAATTCAATTTATATTATTTCTTACGGGAAAATTGCTATGGTTTACAAAATTTCAGGTTACGAACCGTCTCTGGGAACGGATTAAATTCGTAGGCTGAAGTACCACTGTACGTCATAATTGCCATAGACCGGGGAAGGACCAGGAAAGGTAACCGAATCAAAATGGACCACTGTCTGGTTAACCTGTGCAATCTACATCCTAAACGATCAAATATCTTCCCTAGAAAAGAAAGCAAACAAGTACCCTTCATGCGACTAGCAATTCCACTCGTTAGCGCTACTGACAGCGAGTTGGTATCCCACGACTCCAGTTCTTGAATGATGAAAAACAGCCGACTTGAGGGAGGGAGGGTGTCAGGGAGCCTCCGGGGCTCACCCAGAAAATTGCGTTTCATTACAGTCAACGCTGGTTTTCTGTGGAGAGCCCCGTCGGCTGCCTGAAACTAACTACCCAAAGATAAGTAAAAGGAGGGACTTACCCGAAAATTGACTGCACCGCAGGTTTCAAGACAAAGAAGAGACAGACGATCGTGACAGGCGCCCCAAAGACACACACAGCCGGGAAGGAACTGAACCGTTCACTAGATACCTGGTGGCCAGGACCCTGTTCGACCTCCAAGACCCGTGCCCAAATGTCTACCGAAGACATGTTGCCAAAAGCCACTGCGAGAACAGCATACTGTACATACACAGGGGCTTGATGGCTGAGTGAACAGCGCTCGGGGTTCGTAGTCCTAAGGGTCCAGGTTCAATCCCTGGTGGAAGCAGAAAGAAATGGTCAGAATTTCTTTTACCCTGATGCATCTGTTCACCTAGCAGTAAATAGGTACCTGGGAGTTAGACAGCTGCTACTGGCTGCTTCCTGGGTGTACGTGTCTGTGTGAATATGTGAAAAGCGGGCCCAAAGTGTAATACCATAAATGTGTTTTTGTTATTTATTTTACATACAAGAGTCAGTCATATATAGTATCTGAGGCACCAGACTGTCTGTCTTTAGCAATTAAGAAGTCACACCTAGAGATTTAATGGTCAGAGGTTGCCTTTGGGTCAGGTCGCATGAAGTGACCTTGCTTTCTGCCAAGCTGATAATTGAAGACGGTTGATGGTGTCTTTCCATCAAACAAGCTGCTGTTTAGGTGTGGTAGGTAGATGGCCTGAGGCTATCTACTTAGCAGGTGAAGCTTAGCTACTGGTTTCCCCATAAATACCCATGGAACTACATTTGAGGGAGGATTGAGGATTGAGCAGAACAGCGAGTAGTAGAGATAGCTGGTCGAGACCGCAGCCAGGCTGGCCTTCCCAGGCCGGGTCTGGGACTCTGTCAATCGTAGCTCCTTCCCTTCCTTCTCTCCCAACTTGGGCTCAAAGACTTTGAGTGAACTTGTAAGGGGACGTATTTTGTGTTTTTCAACTTAAGGTATGTGATTCAGGAGCAGTCAACTGTAGTGTTTTTAAATTTCTTGTGTGGTGACTTACATTGTATATTAATGGACATTTACATCAAATTGTTATGGCTGATTATTATATCCATATGAGTGAAGATCTAATAGTAAAAATACAATTGAATAACTTATTTTTGTAAATTGTCTTAATTCTGATCCCTAGATCCTATGAATATTTTGAAAGCTAGAGTGGAGAGCCCTCTGAGCTTACTGGCTTACGATTTTGATTTAAAGATTCTTGGATATACNAATGCTGTCTTTTTTGCTAAGGCATCGGCCCTTTTTGTTTACATACATAATATACAGTATACATAATTCCAGTATACATACATACAGTATATATATACATATGTTATTAAATATGACCGAAAAAGTAAGATTAATAATTCTAACACGAATTTTCTCAATATTTCTTATGTTTCTTTTACTGTCGATGGTAATTGAAAAATCATTCTCCAAAATTCATTTTTATTTCTAGTCTGACGCGACGCTTGAACGCGTTTCGTAATAACTTATTACATTTTCAAAGACTTTAGTTTACTCACACACAACTGTAACCTGAAACACTAAACAGAGTTTTTACTTAAAATAAATAATAAATATAAATATGTTTATTCAGGAACGGTACATACATAGAGAGATTTTACATAAGTGGATCGATTATAGATAGATAGTACATACAATGCCTAAAGCCACTATTACGCAATGCGTTTCGGGCAAGATGCTTATGCTAACACTTAAAACAGCTTGTCTTATATACTCGCATTTGGGAGGTGATATGTTGCAACAGTATTGGATGAGGTGAACAAACTTTTGACCAACACAAGACAGAACACGGAACATTGGGTATTAATTGGATAAATGAGAGGGAAGAATGGAAGTAACTGCAAAGGGCCTATTGGCCCATACTTCCTCTTGATGCTTCTATATTGGTACGGAGTCTTGAAGTGGGTAGAATATAGTTGTCCATTAATTGGCTCTCGATTGCTGGTGTTGACTTTTTGATGTGCAGTGCCTCGCAGATGTCAAGCCGTCTGCTTGAGCTGTATCTATCGATGATTTCTGGGTTGTTTGTTAAGACTTCTCTGGTGATGGTCTGGTTGTGGGAAGAGATTATATGTTCCTTGATGGAGCCCTGTTGCTTACGCATTGTTAATCACCTGGAAAGAGATGTTGGTCTTGCCTATATACCGAGTTCTTTGGGGCTTACAGTCCCCAAATGGGCATTTGAAGGCATAGACGACGTTAGTCTCCTTTAAGGAGTTCTGCTTTGTGTCTGGAGAGTTTTTCATGAGTAGGTTGGTTTTTTTTTTGGTTTTATAGTAAATCGTCAATTGTATCTTCTGATTTTTGTCTGTAGGGATAACGTTCCTATTAACAATATCTTTCAGGACCCTTTCCTCTGTTTTATGAGCTGTGGAAAAGAAGTTCCTGTAAAATAGTCTAATAGGGGGTACAGGTGTTGTGTTAGTCGACTCTTCAGAGGTTGCATGGCGTTTCACCTTCCTTTTTATGATGTCTTCAACGAAACTATTGGAGAAGCCGTTGTTGACAAGGACCTGCCTTACCCTACAGAGTTCTTCATAGACTTGCTTCCATCCTGAGCTGTGGCTGAGAGCACGGTCGACGTAAGCATTGACAACACTCCTCTTGTACCTGTCTGGGCAGTCACTGTTGGCATTGAGGCACATTCCTATGTTTGTTTCCTTAGTGTAGACTGCAGTGTGGAAACCTCTGCTCCTTTCCATGACTGTTACATCTAGAAAGGGTAGCTCCCCATCCTTCTCCATCTCGTAAGTGAAACTCGACACAGAATTCCGCTCGCATGCCTCCTTCAGCTCCTGCAGACATTTGACATCAGGTACCTGTGTAAAATGTCGTCAACATACCTGCAGTATATGGCAGGTTTCAAGTTCATGTCAAATAAAACTTCTGTTCAATGGTACCTATGTAGAAGTTCGCAAACAGGACACCTAGGAGAGAACCCATGGCGACCCCATGTACTTGCTTATACATGTGCCCATCAGGGCTCAAGAAGGGTGCCTCTTTAGTACAAGTATTGTTGCTTTAGTACAAGTATTGTACAAGTACAAGCTTTATTACAAGCTTGGTATTTAGTACAACTTGGAGTAGTTTCTTAGAATGTTTTCTGGTATGTCAAGAAACACATGAGCAGGCCGGAGGTGAAACAAAACACGAGAAAGCGTATGGAATGGAGCAGATGTGACGTCCACCCCGAACGCAAGCCGGAGTGGCTCCGTCAGCTCCACACAAAATTAGGCGAGAGTAAGAAACATCAAATAACTGTAGTCCTGAAAACCCAAGAAAGGACAAGACAACCTGATGCGAAAGAGAAGACGACCTACGAAGAGCAAGAAAAGGTGCATAGAAACACCAGGAACATCATACTGTCGCCAAGACAAAGCTCGCAGGTGGGACACCATCAACAAAACCACCTGATCACCACAGAGATGGTGCTACACACGTCAAAATACCATACGTGAAGAGCCGAGGAGAAGGCCGAACCAGTCACGTACAGGACCGTTCGACCTGCCAAAAGAGGCGGAGCCGCAGGAAAACGCCCCAGGTTCGGACACCTATCAAGCATCATCTGAAAACAAAGCTGGGCCGGCCACCAAGGCACCATGAGGACTACTCTCTTGGGAATGGTTTCCAACTGAGCCAGAACCCGAAGCAACAGCTGGACCGGGAGAAGAGGAACAGGTACCCCACTTCGACCAGTCCTGCCGAAAAGCATCCACCGTGAATGCCTCGCAGGCGGTAAGGGCGCCACATAGAATGGGCGACACCTAGACCACGGCGACTCGAAGACGTCCATAGCCAAGTCCATACGTCCGGCAGAGCCAACGAAACGAGTCGGCAACGACTGGCCAATCCGTGAACAGAGGAATGAACAGAGACAGCTGTCTGCCAGGACGTAGGACACACCCTGGACATGAACCTCACGTTAGCCAAACCCCGAGAATCCAGCAAACGAGCCACTCAAAGGACCAACCCCAAAGGCAACACCTAAGAGAAACCCTGTGGTTCCGGCAAAGAACCGCCAAGAACAGTCCGAACGAAGCTGAATGGTAGAGCACCGAGTGACCCGAACCCTCCGAAGCGCAAACCAGACAGCCATGAACTCCGAACCGTGCTGTGAGCCCGACGGATGGACAGACCCCACCATCCCCAGCTGACCTGGTGAGCACTGGTCACAAATCCGCAGACAAGAGATGACCCGTCCAAGACAAGAAAAAGAGAGCAGATCCGCAGACAAGACAAGAGAGCAGACGGGAAGAAGGATGAAGCTCTATGCATGATGATGAAGGATGACTCTATGCAGACACAGGCCTGGCGAATCTGCAGTTCTTCTGGACTTGTTCAGTCTGCGCCCTAGACTATGCCCTCATCCCGAGGACTGTTGGCTCTGGTCAAGCTTCTGTTGGGGCCAGGTGCCTGGATGGTGGCCCTGGACCACCATCCAGGCACCCCTGACACCATCCAGGTTCTTCTCCAGTTTTCCGGGACTAGCATAGTTTGTGGTGGGGCTTCAGGCTTGCCGCTCTTGTTGCCGTCCCTAGTTTGTAATTGGCACTTGGTGTATTTACGCATCTTTACCGGATCTTGGTGCCCTGTCTGAGTCTGCTTGAGATTCTGTGTCTGGCCTACCTCGACGACTGGCTGGTGTGGGCTCCCAGTCGGTTCGCTTGTCTGCTCGCCTGGTGTGTGGTTCTTTTCAGATCGCCGGGTTTGGTTTCCTGGTGATCTGGAGGCCATTCCATCTGTTTCCGTCCCGGGTTTGGAGCTGGTTGGGTCTTGTTTAGGGCTCTTGTGCCGCTCCTTGTCCTTCCCTCCAGAAGTGTTGCTGTGGCTGTGGTCCCGCCTTTGGCTGTTCACGAGGGGGTCCTGGGTTGCTCGGCGGTTGCTCGAGCAGTTGTGCGGGAGTCTGAACTTCGACGTGCTGGTCTGCCCGCAGGGTCGGGTTTGGCTTCGGTGTCTGTTTGGTTCCTTCGGAGACTCCCATTCCGCCTCTCTTGCAATCGTTGGGTTCGTTCCTCTGGGAATCTTGTGTTGGTGCTGTGTCACCAGCTTCCTCTTTGGGGTTTTCGGGGTTCCATACCTTGGCACCTCCCCGAGCCTTCGCTCGATGTGTTCACGGACGGGTCATCTCTTGTCTGCGGATTTGTGACCAGTGCTCACCAGGTCAGCTGGGGATGGTGGGGTCTGTCCATCCGTCGGGCTCACAGCACGGTTCGGGAGTTCATGGCTGTCTGGTTTGCGCTTCGGAGGGTTCGGGTCACTCGGTGCTCTACCATTCAGCTTCGTTCGGACTGTTCTCTGGCGGTTCTTTGCCGGAACCACAGGGTTTCTCTTAGGTGTTTGCCTTTGGGGTTGGTCCCTTTGAGTGGCTCGTTTGCTGGATTCTCGGGGTTTGGCTAACCGTGAGGTTCATGTCCAGGGTGTGTCCTACGTCCTGGCGGACAGC
Organism: Procambarus virginalis; assembly: GCA_020271785.1. Classification (NCBI taxonomy): domain Eukaryota; kingdom Metazoa; phylum Arthropoda; class Malacostraca; order Decapoda; family Cambaridae; genus Procambarus; species Procambarus virginalis. Next base: position 14,339,690 of record WNGS01165523.1, on the reverse strand, counting down.
CTGTCTCTGTTCATTCCTCTGTTCACGGATTGGCCAGTCGTTGCCGACTCGTTTCGTTGGCTCTGCCGACGTATGGACTCCTGGCTATGGACGTCTTCGAGTCGCCGTGGTCTAGGTGTCGCTCATTCTATGTGGCGCCCTTACCCGCCTGCGAGGATTCACGGTGGATGCCTTTCGGCAGGACTGGTCGAAGTGGGGTACCTGTTCCTCTTCTCCCCCGTCCAGCTGTTGCTTCGGGTCTGCTCAGTTGGAAACCATTCCCAAGAGAGTAGTCCTCATGGTGCCTTGGTGGCCGCCCAGCTTTGTTTTCAGATGATGCTTGATAGGTGTCCGAACCTGGGGCGTTTTCCTGCGGCTCCGCCTCTTTTGGCAGGTCGAACCGGTCCTGTACATGACTGGTTCGGCCTTCTCCTCGCTCTTCACGTATGGTATTTTGGCGTGTGTAGCACCATCTCTGTGGTGTCAGGTGGTTTTGTTGATGGTGTCCCTGCGAGCTTTGTCTTGGCGACAGTATGATGTTCCTGGTGTTTCTATGCACCTTTTCTTGCTCTTCGTAGGTCGTCTTCTCTTTCGCATCAGGTTGTCTTGTCCTTGGCCGGATGACCCAAATATTCAGTTCAGTGAGCTTCGGATAACCGAGCTCATACAGCTCGTACTGTTCTGTATACTGTGTGTTACCAGTAAATTAAATATTGAACCAAACATTGTAGAGTTTATGCTTAATTTTCAGTTTTTATTAAGTTACATAATGAATAAAGTTTTACTGTACCTTTGTGCAATACATTTGAAATCTTCTAGTACTTTTTAATGTGCGGTATATAATGGTTTATGTGAATGAATTATCTTGCTTGATGCTAAATTGAATTGTTTTCCACTGCAGGTTTTAATGGAGCTTGTAGTGTTCATGAATGGTCAGGCTCCTTCCTCAATCAGTCTGTTCGCTTCAAGATGACATCTGTGTGCGGGCATGTGATGTCATTAGACTTCCCAGGAAAATTTAATAATTGGGACAGAGTTGATCCTGTAAGTAACTAAGGAACTTAATTGTCCTATGATTACAATGTTAAGAAGGTAACTTTTCTTTTAACTTTTGTAAGGGGAAGCTAGTTTTATTTTCTGTAGAACTAGGGGCTAATTATTATGCCTTTATTTTGCAAATTCTTTTCATTTTGGATTACAATGCTTTCAGTATAAAATTTAAAGATATATTTTTCTGTGGGGGGAACCCCATTGGCTTCCTGGAGTTATTGGACAGATTAGCTAATATTAGTATGGGGCTAAAGTCATATGGAGTTGTCATGCCTACTGGGAACCACTAGCTAGAACATGGCCCCCTCAGAGAGGTGCAGGGAGCAATGGCCTATGAAACTTTCATGTATGAAAGCAATCATGTTTGCACAGATAATACACGGGGTTACAACGGGCTTCAGCAGCACCATTGCTTGGGCTTGCCATAGGGGCACATTCCCCTACAGGCCCTGGAAATCCCCATCGGGGTTTAGTTAACCGATGGACGTGTTCTCTGAGTCCCATCTTGCCTTGTGCAAGGGTGGTTTGTTGCCACTGTCTCAGGGTGGTGATCATCTGTTTTGCCTCCGTCATGCTGCTTGTTGGGTCGATGACACCTTCGACCCGGAGTCTTGTGAGACTTGTTCTCCGCTCGTGCCCCAATTTACCCTATTCTGCTACAGCCGAGGTTAAGGGCCCAGCAGCTCGTGCGTTGCATGCTGTTGCACTGAATGCGCTCGGTTGGTTGCCTGCTCGAATGCCCCAGGGCTGTCCCATTTTGGTTTTTAGGAACGGGACTTGGGGGCGTTGGTCAATCTGGCCTTTGGTTCAGTCCCATCCCTTCGTCCTCCCCTGCTGGTGTGGTTCACCGTTCTCCTACCTCCGTGCTTCTGGCTCTCAAACATCTGAGGGTTTGGAATCGGGGCAGGGTTTAGCTGGGGATGCGACTCGGGTGGCTCCGGGGTTGCCCCATTTGAGGCAGAGATGGAGGCATTTGAACCGGTTCCTCCCGCTGAGGGTTTTGGGCCTTCCAGCAGGTCTCTTTCTTTGATGCCTTTTCTTCAAGGGTGGTGGGCGTTGAGGACAGCTCTGCTCCGGATCCTGACTTGGAGGATTCCGGGCTGGGATGGGAGGTTTCCTGGGGTGCTCGGGCCTCTTTCGATCCTGTCTGGGCTTTGGTTCCTTCGGGGCAGGATCTGCTGTTTCAAGGTTCAGGGTTCTTGTACCCCCTTGTACGAATTTGATTTGGGGTCAGCTTCCCTCTGGGTTCGTTTCCCGGGTTCCCTTGGGTTCCGCAGTGGCGTCCTTCCGAAGGTTTTCTCTCTCTCAAATTACCCCTGTGGCAGTCCGGGGGGCCCTTGGTGCCCACTCCAGCTAGACCCGGATTTTGACTCGGTGCTCGATCCGGCCTCCATTGAGTTTGGGTCTTCTTCCCCGTATTGGATACTTTACAAG
>WNGS01165523.1:14277019-14329526 GCA_020271785.1 Procambarus virginalis | reverse complement strand
TTGCGAAAGTGAATTTTCTTATATTTCTTCGGCATCTGTGTTTAGCCATTTATATCTATGACCTCTTGTTCTTGAAGTTCCAGGTCTCAGGAAATTCTTTCCTGTCGATTTTATCAATTCCTGTTACTATTTTGTATGTAATGACATATCACACCATCTTTTTCTTCTGTCTTCTAGTTTTGGCATATTTAATGCTTCTAACTTTCCTCGTAGCTCTTACCCTTCAGTTCTGGGAGCCACTTAGTAGCATGTCTTTGCACCTTTTCCAGTTTGTTGATGTGCTTCTTAAGATATGGCCCAAACAACAGCTGCAATTCTAGCTTTGGCCTAACAAAGTGACTGACATGTTGTGACTGACTGGTTCTGACTGGCTGCCACATAACAGAGGCAGTGAAATGTGAAAGGAAAATCTGGAGCCAGTGATGCCGATATTAAAGTGTTTATAGATGAGCAGGAATGGTCTAACCACCACCTCCCTCCTCACCCTCTCCATACACAACACTGCTCCTTCCTCCATCCTCAACCGTCTTCCATACGCCAACAAGAGTCCTCAGTAAAGTGCAGTTAAATGTTCACTTATTTTATTTATGGTTTATATTTATATGTGATTGTTTTGTTTGTGTTGAAAATATGAGTAAGATTTTGTATAAAATGTATTTTTAGTTAATATTTTTTGTGTGTGGAATGGATTAATCCATTTTACAATATTTCTTGTGGGGAAATTCGTTTCAATTTACAAATTTTTGGTTTACGAACCGTCTTTTTGGGAACAGATTAAATTCGAAAACCAGGCATCACTGTACCTGAAAATACTTTATTACTTTTAGTAGGTTTGGGTAAATTAGGTATAAAATTTACTTTAAAAGTAAATATTTTGGGGAGTGTGGAACGGATTAATTCAATTTACTTATTTCTTATGGGAAAATTCGCTTCGGTTTATGAACTATCTCTGGGAACCAGGGATAGGGCAGCTATAGTCCAACTACAACTGATGGTAACAGACACCATCTTGGAAACAATCGTAGGTAATATTCCTGGGTGTGAGAGCCTTAGTAATGAGTGAGCAAAGAAGGCTGGCACATGCAGCATGAGCTAGCAGCACTGCTGTTCAGCTTGTGAACACAGCATCGCCTAAATATGTAACAATATATATGAACCTGCTATTATTTAGTGATGAAAGTATTAGAGAAGACCCCTGACTGTGATAAAAATGACAAGGATTCTGATAATAGGATTGTGGTGATAATTAGCACTGTGCTCTGTGATGGGAGGAGTAATTCTGAGGGAGGGAGGTGGTGTCGTCTTCTGACTGTGTGTGGCCATTTTTTATTGTCTGGACTTACCATACCAGCTTAGTGGTTCGCTATAGTAAACACAAATGTAGACATATATAACATGTGTATAGTGTGTAATAACAGCAATAGGAGTATGTTGGGAGCAGCCATTTTGGTGAGGGAGGTAGCATTGTCTGCACGAAATGTCATACTGTGTACTGGTGGCCACTATGCTCTTTGGGAACCATACCAGCTTAGTTGTACAGTTTATGGTGAATATAACATGTAGATGCTTATATATTATGTGTGTATATAGTGTAATAACACCACAAACATTATTGTTGGTGGTTAGATGTTAGTGCATCTGGCCTTGAACCTGTGAGGGAGGCTGCTGGCAGGGAATTAGGTACAATCTTGTACGGAATGGGGTGGTAGCTCTTACATAATCAGAGGAAATAATGTGTAAGATTTTAAATGGTCAGTGGATGGTGGCACAAGTGTAAATAACAGGAAAATAAGACAACTTTCCAACGTGGAAAACAAAAACAAACAACAATTTTGCTTCATTCAAAATAAAAAGAATATATTTAATAAGAAATGGTAATGTCTTGTCACAGACATAATAATACATGATATAAAAACTGCACTTATGCATTTTATGTAAAGATTTGAACAATACCAAGTCATTTGTACTCTTCTGAGTGCATCATCAAGGTCTGAGTATATGGTTTTGAGAAGACTTACATCTTGTCCAAACCATATACCCGACCTTGATAATGCACTCAGGAGTGAAAAAACTTGGTGTAGTTCAATTCTTTAAATAAAATACTGTACATAAATACATAAGTGTAGTTTTTTAATCCAATATTTAATAACAGGAAAGCACAAAAAATGGCTACAGGTATATTATACTAACTCCAGAAAGTGTGAAGAATAAGGTAGATGTCCTCAACCTGGTATGTATGTAAAATTTGGACATAGTAGCACTCTTTTTCTTGTTTGTTTTTGAAACATGGTTGAATATCGACTCACTAAGCTTACAAGTAGAGTACCAGATCAAGGGCTAAATACTCTTTATGTTGAAAGAACAGATACCAAAAAATGTGAGTTGCAATCATTGAAACAGGATCTGAAGTGCATTGTAAAAGATCAAACTACACTCACACAGAAACCATATGGGTAGAAATGAACAAGGTAAATAAACTTAGTCAGTAAACCAATTTTGGAAGAGATGAAAAAGGGCCCTTGATGCAGTAATGTGCATATCTTTGGGGAATTAAACCGAGGTGAAATAGATTGGATAAGAAAAGCAGGTACTGCAGTGACAGTTTGTTACTGAGCCTACCAGAAAATATTTTGAATTTGGTATTGGCATAGGGAGAAAATTAAAAATATGGAAATAGGCAACAAACTGGGTAATGGTGATTACAGATAAATCAGATTTAATATAGTATGGAAAAGTTGTCAAAGAAAACTCTTAGGGGTGCCAGATTTCCATAAAGTTCATTTTGAGGGATTTCTTGGGAAAAATAGATTGGATGTACCCAAACAGGAAGGTGGGCTACCCCTTGAGACATAACTAAGCTGTCACACAAGGACCCATGGTGAGGTATGGTGGATACTGTGGGGAAGAAGTGATGTAGTTCGGCAAGTAATCTGGGGCCAGATTCACGAAGCAGTTACGCAAGTACTTACGAACATGTACATCTTTCCTCAATCTTTGACGGCTTTTGTTACATTTATTAAACAGTTTACAAGCATGAAGATCGCCAATCAAGTGCTGTTATGTTATAAACAGCCTCCTGGTGCTTCGGAGCTCATTAACTGTTTTATAATTGTAAACAAAGCTGCCAAAGATTGAGAAAAGATGTACAGGTTCTTGCGTAACTGCTTCATAAATCTGGCCCTTGGTTAGGGTGTGGGCATAAGGTAGGTGGTGTCATAGTTGGGTGCGCGCATATGAACGAAGAGGAACTAGCCTAATTGTACTTGGGGGAAATTATCTACCATTCTTTGATCCTACTCTGAACCTCGATCAACTGGTATACTAGTACCCAGCAAAACTAAAGGAGTCATACACACAAAGAAATCACAATAACATGATATACCAAAGGAAATCATTGGAGCAGGGCAGGAATTGAACCACTGTCCTGGGTCATCCCAGACACATGCCTTAGCATATTGTGGTCCATGTGTTAAGTAATGAATATGGGGTTATACCCAGGACATTGGTTTGATCCCGTCATGCCCCAAAAATTTTCTCCTAAAGGAATCTGTGCCTGCTGGAGGTTCTATACACCCGCTGTTGGATTGGCAAGATTATAGGATGAATTAGGTTGAACTGTTCAATGGCTTTCAGGGCACTTCTGTTAGTACTCAAATTGTATGACGGTTGGGATATACCCAATCACAGTCGGGTAGGCCTCTGACGTCATTCCCGACAGAGCTGGTACTGGCCACTCTGGTGGCAAGGCAGTACCCCACGAGACCAGAGTTCGGTAGGACCTCGGCGGACACATGTCATAACAAATATGACATAACTCTTCCAGTGACTGGAATAAATATATTCATGTGCCAATAAAATAAGATTTAACTCAGTAATGAAGATAATGGCTTTATCTAGCAGTCGTAGAATCAGAATCATCTCTTGGCAGGTGGCGGAAAATCCCACACCACTCAAGGGTTTGGAGCCATAAATATACACATATACTGAACTTACATGTCATGGAACATATTCATTGAACAGATTTCCTAGTAAAGTATTGGAGACCTGTGATTTTTTAAAAAGATGTGAGGGCTCTGCAGAATTTTGGAAGGAGGAGTGGATGGTGGTGAAGATGAGGTACAGTACCTGCTTGATGGGGTTCTGGGAGTTCTTCTACTCCCCAAGCCCAGCCCGAGGCCAGGCTCGACTTGTGAGAGTTTGGTCCACCAGGCTGTTGCTTGGAGTGGCCCGCAGGGCCACATACCCACCACAGCCCGGCTGGTCCGGAACTTCTCTTAGAAAAAAGTCCAGATTTCTCTTGAAGATGTCCACGGTTGTTCCGGCAATATTTCTTATAGTCGCTGGGAGGACGTTGAACAAGCGATGAGTCACAATAACGTGGCTAAAGTATGTTGACCAGACCACACACTAGAAGGTGAAGGGACGACGACGTCTCGGTCCGTCCTGGACCATTCTCAAGTCGATGAGAATAAGAATGGTCCAGGATCGTCCTGAGAATGGTCCAGGACGGACCGAAACGTCGTCGTCCCTTCACCTTCTAGTGTGTGGTCTAGTCAACGTTGAACAACCGCGGACCTCTGATGTTTATACAGTGCTCTCTGATTGTGCCTATGGCACCTCTGTCCTTCACTGGATCAATCTTGCATTTTCTTCCATATCGTTCACTCCAGTACGTTGTTATTTTGCTATGCAGATTTGGGACCTGGCCCTCCAGTATTTTCCATGTGTATATTATTTGGCATCTCTCTTGTCTCCTTTCTAGAGAGTACATTTGGAGAGATTTGAGACGATCCCAATAATTTAGGTGTTTTATCTCGTCTATGCGTGCCGTATATGTTCTCTGTATTCCCTCTATTTCAGCAATCTTTCCTGCTCTGAAGGGGGAAGTGAGTACTGAGCAGTACTCGAGACGGGACAACACAAGTGACTTGAAGAGTACAACCATTGTGATGGGATCCCTGGACTTGAAAGTTCTCGTAATCCATCCGATCATTTTTCTGGCTGACGCAATATTTGCTTGGTTATGCTCCCTAAACGTTAGATCGTCTGACATCATTATTCCCAAAGCCTTGACATGCTGTTTTTCTACTATGGGAAGATTCAATTGTGTTTTGTACCCTGTATTATGTTTCAGATCCTCATTTTTGCCGTACCTGAGTACCTGAAATTTATCACTGTTAAACATCATGTTATTTTCTGCTGCCCAATCGAAAACTTTGTTGACATCTGCTTGTAGTTTTTCAATGTCTTCAGCAGAGGTAATTTTCATGCTGATTTTTGTGTCATCTGCAAAGGACAACACGAAGTTGTGACGTGTATTTTTGTCTATATCAGATATGAGAATAAGGAACAGTAGCAGTGCAAGGACTGTACCTTGAGGTACAGAGCTTTTAACATCGCTTGGACTCGATTTTATCTCATTGACTGTTACTCTTTGTGTTCTGTTCGACAGGAATTTGAGTATCCAGCGTCCTACTTTTCCAGTTATTCCCATTGACCTCATTTTGTGAGCTATCACCCCATGGTCACATTTGTCGAACGCCTTTGCAAAGTTTGTGTATACAACATCTGCATTTTGCTTTTCTTCTAGGGCTTCTGTGATTTTATCATAGTGGTTGAGTAACTGTGACAGACAGGATCTTCCCGCTATAAATCTATGTTGTCCTGGGTTGTGCAATTCATTGTTCTCCATAAAACTAGAAATTTGATTCCTAATCACTCTTTCAAACACTTTTATTATGTGTGATGTTAGTGCAACTGGCCTATAATTTTTGCCAAGGCTTTACTCCCCCCCCCTTGTGCAACGGAGCTATATCTGCAGATTTAAATGCTGCTGGTATCTCCCCTGTATCCAGGCTCTTTCTCCATATTACGCTGAGTGCTCTCGCTACTGGTACTTTACATTTCTTTATAAATATTGAATTCCATGAGTCAGGCCCAGGAGCTGAGTGCATAGGCATATTGTCAATTTTTCTTTCAAAGTCTTCCGAGTTTGTGGTAATATCCGTTATATTATCTGCAGCTTGAATGTCATTCATAAAGAAGCTGTCTGGGTCATCAACTTTCATGTTGTTTATTGGTGTGCTAAACATAGCCTCATACTGGCTTCTTAGAATTTCACTAATCTCTTTGTCGTCCTCTGTGTACGTACCTTCATTTGTAATTAACGGTCCAATACTGGTCGAGGTTTTGGATTTTGATTTTGCGTATGTGAAAAAGTGTCAGTGACATACACACACATGAACAGGAAGTCTCACATAAACTCCCTGGGTATCTGAAATTTGTTAGGATAACCAAAAAAATTTATGTGAATAAATGGAGCATCTATTCATGATTAAAAAACTCCAATAAAACTTATACTGTTAGAAAGGTTGTCTTACGAATACAATGCCCGGATTAGTAATTATGTATTGCAAAATAAAATTACTGCACATGCTTGACCAAAATTGCACTTTTTGTTTGGAATAATATATTCCAAACAAAAGCAAATGATGAAAAGGAGATATTTACTGGCCAAAACTCAATATTCTTCTAAAAATGCAAGTGAAATTATAATACAAACTTATTATAATAAAGAAAATGTTCTCTCTTATTTACACAGTTAATATTTGAGACCAAATAATATAAAAATATATGCTTATAAAAGATGCATATATTTAAATGCTATTAATACTGTACTTTACTCTATTCACTATCTTCAGAAAATAAATCCTGCATGGCAGCTATAGGCAAGGTAAGGAGAGCATAGCTGAAGAATATATTTGTTCCTGAAGTCAATATACTCTCTGCTCCTGGAGGGAATGCCCAACCAGATGTTTCCATTACAAAACAATTGTCTCGCATTATGTCAGACGAGTCACCTTTCCCTACAATTACAAGGTGTTCATTATTTGCCAATGCTGTAGTTTGGATCTTGGCCTCGTTGGGAACACGAAGCTTAGATAATATTGTCCAACCCATTGGAGAATCACTGAAGAGGGCTTCTGTTCCTGTTACCTTGAGCTGACCTTGTGCACTTGGACATTCAATAGGCCTGGCACCACCAATAACAAAGATGTTTCCACCATGACTAACTGCTGTTGCATAACTTCTTCGTTCTTTGAGCTGAGGTCCCGCAACCCAAATCTGTTAATATTACAAGATGATAGCATATTTTCACATATGGTATACAGCAAATATAAAGAAAAAATATACGAGCCGGCAAATACAGTACAGTACACTGTATTTGCTGGCTTGTATGTTTTTATTTTTATTATTTACTGTAAATGACAGTAAATCTGTAATCTTCTTACAGTTAGTTGCCTCAGCTTAATAATTTTAAAGTACTCTACAGTACTGTTGTACAGTTTCACTTAGTCATATGAGATATGTTATCCCATTATTATGATTGCAGAAGGGGAATAGAACAGGACAAATAACATGTTTCACAGACAAGAGAGAGTTCCTATGTAGAATGGATAAACAGATGCCAAGCACAAGAGCTGTTTTTTCTACCAATGTACAGTATATTCCTCATGAAAGTTATTTCCACATACCTCTTCTTTAATGCAAAAGATTTCTACAGCATCTAACACCCTGAAAAATGGACTTCCATCAGGAAGCTCTTGCCATGGAGATCCGCCAATGTAGAAAATTTTTTCATCTGATACAGCTACAGCTGCCCCTCTGCGTACATTGGGTATGGAAGGCAATGTCCTCCATTTATTAGAATAAATGTCAAATTCCTCAAGATTTGACATTTCAAGTTCAACCTAAAATATAAATAATAAATGAATATTCAAGAAGTCAAACCATAATTGTTTTATTGCATCTCATCAAGAAAGGCACCCAACTCTCGGGTCTCTATGCTAGTCATGTCTTGTAAAAAATATTATGAAGTACAGTATCCTTGTCAATACAAATTCCCCACCCTCTTGCTGTACTGTACTTACAATATGTAGTGTAATGTGAACACACTGCACATAAGGGGGAAAAAGGGGAAGGCATTGGGAAGAGAGAATGTGTGTATGCAGGGAATGGTTTATGAGGGTGAGCACTGGGAAGGGGAGCCATGAAGGTTTGTAAATGTTGGGGTTTAAGTGAGGAATTCTAGGTAAATTTAGAACTACCACATGGGGTGATGTTTTTATTTCTCTGACCACAAGATAGCAGCAGCTACTGGATCCTAACTCCTATTCTGAAAACCAGGTGTCTGGTCAAATATTATAAAATTTAGAATCTATTTTTCAAGGCCACTGGGATAAATCTGACAATTGCAGATAATTAATTACTTTTCGGTGAAGATTATGATTCCAACTCATACAGTGAAAGGTTTAATACTGTATGTAGGCGAGATTAAGGCTGAATGGGTTAGTCTGACAACCATATTTCAGTGTTGTTGTTGTTGTTAATTTAGGGGCGACAACAATCGTGGGATCGGATGCGCCCCAGTGTACCCGTGATGGGTTAATCGCGAAGCCTGGAAAGGTGAAACGCCAAGCCAAATCGCAAAATGAGTGATGCCAAACACTATAAACTAATATGCCATATGGCAAATAAACGCACAGACGGGCAGATAATTGGGGAGCCCTAGGAGTCCCTCAGGGTGACAAGAACTGGCCTCGCCCCACACAGAAAACATCAGGTAGCAAAACCAAAACTCGGCCCCCAACTAAAACGCAAAAAGTCATCCAGTCATCCCACCAGGAGCCCACCAAGACCCACCAACCCCCAGCACCTCGCGGCCAAGCCGGTCCACGAACACCGTCACCCCGCTGGGAGAACCAGCCAGAACACGCCAAAAAAAATCTATAAAAAAACCTGTGACCCAAAGCGATATGTGCGCCAGGCGTCGTACAACCGGACCGTTGAATAGGGATGCCAAACGGCAGTAGCAAAGCCAAAACGCGAAAACAAGATGTGAACAGGCGGCTCCCAGGCGGAGGTGTCCAGACATCTGCTCGGCGGCGTCCAGGTTGAACCAGGAGTCCCATATTTCAGTGTGTACAGATATACCCTTCTCTTGTTTTCTTCTTTGTACCATATTGTACAATGCTGCTGTATTTACACATTAGAAAAGACACAAGGCCAAAAGTGGTGCTGTTTTTGTGGTGCCAACCACAAAAAAGTGATGCCAAAAAAGCTCTCAAAACTATTCTCCTGACTATGTGTAAGCATGCTAAAGCCAGGAAAAATATATATGCTTTTCTGAAAGTTTTACATGGAAATTTATCACTTTTAATTTTGTTTTTTTTTAGCAGCATATGGAGATGAGCTGTGGCTGCCACAGTTACAATGTAGATCAGTGTTTCTCAACTGGGGTTCTACAAGAGACAGTGATAAAAGGGCTAATGCTAATCAAATACAAAAGTTTTTAAGTCACTTTTATGTTTAATTTTTCTCATTTAACTAGTATCAAGAGCAAAGACAGAAAATTGTCTCCTTTCATTTGACAATGAAATCCATGTACAGTGGTACCTCAGCTTACGAATTTAATCCGTTTCCAGAGACGGTTCGTTAGTTGAAAATTCGTAAACTGAAGCGAATTTCCCCATAGAAATAATGGAAATCGAATTAATCCATTCCAGACTCCCCAAAAAATTTACTTCAGAGTAAATAATATACCTAATTCACCCAAGTCTTCAGTACTAAAGTATGTACAAGTTATTACTTACCTTTACTGATGACTCTTGTTGGCATATGGAAGATGGTGAGGAACGGGGGAGGAGGAGAGGTGTTACTGTTTGGAAGGGGAGTCGTCTACTTGCAAGGAAACAAACCCTCTAGTAGAGTACCAATCATGACTTGTGTGGCTAAAACAGCCAGTAGTGTAATTACCTAAGTGTAGTTACAGGATGAGAGCTATGCTCGTGGTGTCCCGTCTTCCCAGCACTCTTTGTCATATAACGCTTTGAAACTACTGACGGTCTTGGCCTCCACCACCTTCTCCCCTAACTTGTTCCAACCGTCTACCACTCTGTTTGCGAAAGTGAATTTTCTTATATTTCTTCGGCATCTGTGTTTAGCTAGTTTATATCTATGACCTCTTGTTCTTAAAGTTCCAGGTCTCAGGAAATCTTCCCTATCGATTTTATCAATTCCTGTTACTATTTTGTATGTAGTGATCATATCACCTCTTTTTCTTCTGTCTTCTAGTTTTGGCATATTTAATGCCTCTAACCTCTCCTCGTAGCTCTTGCCCTTCAGTTCTGGGAGCCACTTAGTAGCATGTCTTTGCACCTTTTCCAGTTTGTTGATGTGCTTCTTAAGATATGGGCACCACACAACCGCTGCATATTCTAGCTTTGGCCTAACAAAAGTCGTGAACAATTTCTTTAGTATATCGCCATCCATGTATTTAAAAGCAATTCTGAAGTTAGAAAGCGTGGCATAGGCTCCTCGCACAATATTCTTTATGTGGTCCTCAGGTGATAGTTTTCTATCTAGAACCACCCCTAGATCTCTTTCTTTATCAGAATTCTTTAAAGATTTCTCACATAATATATAGGTTGTGTGGGGTCTATGTTCTCCTATTCCACATTCCATAACATGGCATTTATTAACATTAAATTCCATTTGCCAAGTGGTGCTCCATATACTTATTTTGTCCAGGTCTTCTTGAAGGGCATGACAATCATCTAAGTTTCTTATCCTTCCTATTATCTTAGCATCATCAGCAAACATGTTCATATAATTCTGTATACCAACTGGTAGATCATTTATGTAGACAATAAACATCACTGGTGCAAGAACTGAACCCTGTGGTACTCCACTTGTGACATTTCTCCAGTCCGATACATTGCCTCTGATCACTGCCCTCATTTTTCTATCAGTCAGAAAATTTTTCATCCATGTTAGAAGCTTACCTGTCACCCTCCAATATTTTCCAGTTTCCAGAACAACCTCTTATGTGGAACTCTGTCGAAAGCCTTTTTTAGGTCCAGATAGATGCAGTCAACCCAACCATCTCTTTCCTGTAATATCTCTGTTGCTCGATCATAGAAACTGAGTAAATTCGATACACAGGATCTTCCAGATCGAAAACCATACTGTCTGTCTGATATTATATCATTTCTCTCCAGGTGTTCTACCCATTTAGTTTTAATTATTTTTTCCAATATTTTGACTATTACACTTGTCAATGATACCGGTCTATAATTAAGGGGGTCTTCCCTGCTTCCACTTTTGTAGATTGGAACTATGTTAGCCTTTTTCCACACATCAGCTACAACTCCTGTAAACAGGGATGCCTGAAAAATCAGTTGAAGAGGAATGCTGAGCTCAGGTGCACATTCTCTCAGAACCCATGGTGAAACTCCATCTGGACCAACTGCTTTGTTCTTATTTAGCTCCTTGAGCATTTTTTCCACTTCGTCTCTAGACACCTCTATGTGCTCTATGTTGTTCTCTGGAATTCTTATTGTATCTGGTTCCCTGAAGATTTCATTTTGTACAAACACACTTTGGAACTTTTCGTTTAATGTTTCACACATTTCCTTTTCATTTTCCGTGAATCTATTTCCCATTTTCAACCTCTGAATATTATCCTTTACCTGCAATTTGTTGTTTATGAATTTATAGAATAGACCTGGTTCTGTTTTACATTTGTCTGCAATCCCTTTTTCAAAATTTCTTTCTGCCTCTCTCCTCACTGCCGTGTAGTTGTTTCTCGCATCTTTGTATCGCTGGTATGTTTGGGGGTTTGGCCTCTTCCTGTATTGATTCCATTTTTGTGTCTTTTGGTCTCTGGCCCTCTCGCACTTTCTGTTGAACCAATCCTGTTTCCTAGTTCTGCTTCTCTGTTTTGGTATAAATTTTTTTGTGCCTTTATCATATATTTCACAAAACTTGACATACATCTCATTCACTTCTTTCCCTAGCAACAAGTCTGTCCAATTATACTCACTAAAAAATTTCCTAAGGTTGCCATAATGTCCTCTCCTAAAGTCAGGTTTTTCAATTGCATTGACCGTCATATTTTCTTCCAGATTATAACGCATCGCATACTTTATTCCCAAAAAGACATGGTCACTTTTACCCAAGGGAGGAAGGTACTGAATGTCAAATATTTCTTGAAATATTGGTGTGAAAACCAATATCAGCCACATCTACAAGAGCAAACTGAGCGAGAGAGCCCAGGAGATATTCAGGTGATCTACCCATACCCTAAACCAGGGGTGGCGAATCTATGGCATGAGAGCAAATTTTTCCAGCACGTAGCATAAAAAGGAAAACACTATTCAATGCATTAAAGATTTGCCAGCAAGAAGAAACACAGGACTTGAATACTAAAGTTGGAAACTAACATAGCAGAACAGCTAACAAAAGATAATGGTTCATGCAAATTCCTTTTCATTTGTTTGGTGAGAGCATTGATATTTTACTGTAGCTGGGATAGCCATTATTGTTTGATCCACTCTATAAAACGTCTAAATTATTGCAAAAATTAAAATATTTAAATCTGTATTTTCTGGAATGCAGGCAAGAGAGATACATCATAATTTATGCCTGGAAAATATTAGAGGGATTGGTTCCAAATCTGCACATGGTAATAACATGACATGAGACCAGTAGGTATGGCAGGATATGCAAAATAGTCCCATTGAAGAGCAGAGGTGCAATAGGTACACTAAGGTAGAACTCGATCAACATCAAAGGCAGAAGACTCTTCAGCACTCTTCCTCTACACATAAGGAGCAAAACTAGCTGCCCTCTTATGGTATTCAAGACAGAACTCGATAAACACCTCCACAGGATACCTGATCAACCTGGCTGTGATCCATGTGTCAGGCTGCAAGTAGTCGCATCCAACAGCCTGGTTGACCAACCATGAAGCCTGGTCAGAGATCGGGCCACAGGGACATTGATCCTTGTAATCACCATAAGGTAACCACAAGGTGAAGATTAGGAATTCTCTGTTCTTCTTTTCTCAAAATGTTTTGATGACAGCCTAAAAATTAATCCATTTCATTGGAATTAACAGGTCTCACTAACCCAAGCTAGATATATGTTCTGACTATGAATAAGCAGGAGCTGACTTTCTTAAGTTACCTATCAGAAAGTTGGTGATTCCACCAAAATGTCTTAAGGTGCCATGAACTGCACAAGACATTTTATTTCATATTGTCCACGGTTGTCTATGCGATTTCAACAAGGAAATTGTGTGTGTGAAACTATTAAGTGTAGAGAAGTGCTAATAGTGGTTGATCAGTTTAAATATAGTACCTGGGATGTGTGATTGACAAAAGAGGAATTTACACAACTGAAGTAAAGTAACTCAAGATAGGAATATGGCTGGTGCAATGAAAGCCTGGTTAGAAAGAAGAACAAGACAAAGAGATGCAGCCAGAGGCCAGAATGAATTAGTTATTGCCTATTATTAAGTATGGATGCAAGATGCTGCTATGGTTTGAATGTGAAAACGCAAGAAATAGAGCAATTGAAGGACAGGCTGAGAGATGTGGTATTAGAACTGAGTAAGAAAATTAAATCAAGAATGACAAGGAGTGCAAGTCAGTAAATTGAAAGAATAAATTAAATGCATGGATAATAAAGATTGTTGAAGTGAACATTCAAGCAAATTTGAGGACAGAAGGAGAGGATGGCTGAGATGGGAAGACATGACGAGTGTGTCAGGAAGTGGGGATTAATAGTGAACACTACACAGGATGCAGTAGGTAGCAAGACTAGGTGCCACAAATTTGTTGAAGGAGTATTGTGTTAAATACATAAAAAGCTCATGAGCATTTTACACCTAGCCTAGTGGACAGCTTGCTGAAGTATGGTGGTACAGTTCTCAGCAATGCTCTGTAATATGTAAGTTACAGTGAATGACCTAGAATTTTTTTGTAATGCTGAAATTTAAACCTTCTGACCATAAACTGCACTGTTCTCCCATTTTTCTTTCAGACATATGCTTCCATACTCCATGGTGGTAAAGTGTAATAATAAAGACGAATTGCCGATTAACTTACTTCGTTGTTATAGCCCCCCAAAACATATAGTTTTCCTGCATGTGCTACAATCCGTGGAGAACAACAGGCAAAGGGCATTGGAGACATCAGAGTCCAGCTGTTAGTTACAGGATCATATTTCTGGACATCATTCTGTAGCACTCTGTCTGTACTAATTCCACCCAGAGCAAATAGGTATCCACCTAGAAGGTAAAATTATTTTTAAGTAAATTATCATTTTTCCTTTTATCTACAACTATATTCATCAATAAAATATATATTTTAGCTATGGTCTCAGGCACATACAAGGAAATAAAGATAAGCATATATTTAAGCACTATAAAACAAAGTAGATATAAATCTGTTACAAAAAACCAGCATTGAATGTAATGAAACGCCATCTTCTGGGTAGAGCCCGGAGGCTCCCTGGAGCTATTGCACTGATATTACCTAATATTAGTATGGGGCTTCAGTCACATGGAGTTGTCAAGCCTACCTGGAACCACTAGCCAGAACATGGTCACCTCAGAGAGGCGCAAGGAGCAATGGCCTATGAAACTCGTGTATGAAAGAATTTATGTCTTCCATCAACTGGGGTTGAACACCCAGAAAGGTAGGTGCCCCAAAACAGACTCCCTCCTGGTAGAAAAATTGCAACATGAGACCGAATAGAAGCTAGAAACTTCCCCAACGAAAACAGCTAACAAGCAACACGTCATCACACAGTGTGCCAACCTCCCCTCCCACACCCTACCGGGAGGGGAGGAGGAGAGGGGGGGGGTCCCGGCCCACTGTGCCAGCAGCCGGACCATCAGATTTATGACTGAAAACCGAAAACAAAAAACTGCTGACTGGGGGGGGGGGGGGAGGGAGCCAGGGAGCCTCCGGGGCTTTACCCAGAAAATGGTGTTTCATTATATTTAACCCTTAAATGGCGCATAGCTATATACCATTTGACACCCACAGGCGCATACCAAAAAAAAAAAAAAAAAATTATTTTTTCTTCCTAACCTGTTAACGGTTAAATAATTGTATAAATTTTATTTATTATTAGATTTTATTTTGGATAGTCTCAAAATGTTCGCCATGAAATTTACGTTTTTTCTAATAACCTAAGAGCTTATGAAAGAAAACGGCCTGGCAGTGAATCATCGTGGTGAGACAATTGTATTATTGACACGATGAGTATGATCGACATAGTTTTTATATTTGTTGCATGTCGAACGCATCCTTATGTGACAGTTTATACTTATGTTCTTCTAGAACATTCTATTGCGAACACATTGGTACAAGAATTAAATAAGTACATCCACAAATAATGTTTTAATGGCGCATAGCTATATACCATTTGACACCCACAGGCGCATACCAAAAAAAAAAAAAAAAAATTATTTTTTCTTCCTAACCTGTTAACGGTTAAATAATTGTATAAATTTATTTATTATTAGATTTTATTTTGGATAGTCTCAAAATGTTCGCCATGAAATTTACGTTTTTTCTAATAACCTAAGAGCTTATGAAAGAAAACGGCCTGGCAGTGAATCATCGTGGTGAGACAATTGTATTATTGACACGATGAGTATGATCGACATAGTTTTTATATTTGTTGCATGTCGAACGCATCCTTATGTGACAGTTTATACTTATGTTCTTCTAGAACATTCTATTGCGAACACATTGGTACAAGAATTAAATAAGTACATCCACAAATAATGTCAGGACATTGAATTGAATATACACTTTTCGATGCTTTTAGCCGATATGCCGCGGCGGGTAACACTTGCGCCACTTCCCACACTCGTCTGGGTCGGTTGCGACATTGATTCTATATTCATATGCATATGTCCGTATAGAGAATTTTATTGCGGTTCCAATGATACCATAATCAACGATGTAGGATAAATATGGTCTTCGCAATCATTAAGAGAGTGGAAACATTTTGTTGCTGTTTGGCGCTCTCGGCAAGTGATGTCAATAGTTTGTTATTTGGTGTTGATATTCCTTCTGCTTTGGCAGCATTTTATATGTATGTTCTTATAGACAATTCTATGGCGAACACAGTGATACCAAATTTAAATACGTAGGCCTACAATTAGTGTCAGGACAGTAAAAAGAGTATACACTTTTCGGTCTTACCGCTTACGCGCCCGATACGCCGAAAGCACATAAGCGTAAGTTTTTTTACGCTTCGCCGAAAGCGCTAAAGTGTTAATTTGTGTTCACTGATCACGGGAAAAATAATAAAAAAATCGTAAGTGGCATATATTGTCCACTATAGGGCGGGGAAGTCTGGCAAAAAATAGGCGCTGACTCAGCGTGCGTCCCAGGCGGTCTGTTGATCGCCAGCTGTCAGGCCAGAGTTGCCACAAAGAGATAATTACCTAATTATTTCAATGTCTCTGATTGATTTTTCGTAGTATTTTGCTATAATATTATTCAATAGTGTGTAGTGTGATATATTTATATAATAAAATGAGTGAATCATTGCTGTACTCAAAAATATGGTGTGCATGTTGTTGATTCAATTATGTTCATCAAACAGTGAACAAATACTTTGTCGGTTATTACACTATATACACAGGTTATATATAAGTATCTGCATGTTTTGTTCACCATAACGAACCACTAAGTTGCTATTATGAGTCAAAAAGTAACAAGGAGTGACCACCGTGTACCAGCCAGCCACTCACACCCTCCCTCAAGTCACTTGACTCACCCACTCTCTCCTCCCACAATACTGTTTTTGCCCTTATTCACTAAATACAGACGCTATATATAAGTATCTACATTCGTGTTCACCATAACGAACCACTAAGTTGGTATGCTGAGTGGCAGTGGCAGTGGCAGGCCGCCACTGGCTGCCACTCCCTCCCTCCCTCCCTCCCTCACCTCACCTCACCTGACTTGCCACCATTCTCCACCCACCATACTGTTTTTGCTTTTATATACAGACGTTATATATAAGTACAGTATTTACATGTTTTGTTCACCATAACTGTACATCTAAGCTTGTATGGTGAGTAAAGGCACAAAGACGTAGGACCTCACACAGTCAGCTGATGGCTGCCTCCCTCAAGGCCAGACGCACTAATATTTCTCCTCCAACAATACTGCTTGTGGTGTTATTACGCTATATACACACATTACTGTATATATAAATATCTACCTGTTTTATTCACCATACTTGTACAAGTAAAGTGGTATGGTGCCCAAAGACCATCGTGGTCATCAGTAAACAACATGGCAAGTCATGCAGACATCGCTCCTCCCTCACCAAAATGGCGGCTCCCAACCTACTCCTCTTGCTGTTTATACCCTCTATACACACGGTATATATAAGTATCTACATTTGTATTCACCATAGCGAACCACTAAGCTGGTATGGTGAGTACAGTCAATAAAAGGTGGCCACAGACAGTCAGAAGACAAAGCCACCACCCTCCCTCCCACAGCATTACTCCTCCCTCCGTGGAGCACAGCACTAATTATCACCACAATCCTGCTATTATCAGAACCCTGGTCAGTTTTATCACAGTCAGGGGTCTTCTGTAATAATATTATCGCTACATAATAGCATGAACAAGTATATTATGACATTTTTAGGCGATGCTGTGGTCACAAGCTGAACAGCAGTGCTGTGAGTTCATGCTGCATGCATCAGGGTTGGTAGCTTACTCAATACTGAGGCTCCTAACACCCGGGAGTTTAGCCCACGATTTTTTTTTAAAATGGCGTCTGTTTACAAGAGCCCTGATGAAGGTGTGGTGAACCCCGTGTATCCGCGGGCCGTTTAAATCTTGCGTAGTACTCCAAAGCATCATATGATGCGATGCACAATTTACTGCAAGTCGGTCAAAGCATCATATGATGCGATGCGCAGTTGAAGGGTTAATGCTGGTTTTCTCTGGGGAAGCCCTATCAGCTCCCTGGAGCTAAATACCCAAAGAGCAGGAAAACAGGGACTTACTCTGGAGGCAACTGCATCGCACAACTCATAACGAAGACAAGACAACTGGCTGCAACCACCAATTCAAGGCGACACATGACCACTGAGGGCCCGGCACATTAACAAGATAACAAGATTCACTTAATAATTTTTAGTGATAGGCCCTGATTGTTTGGGATTATGTGGGATTTGAATTAGTTAAATTATAGAGCATTAATAGATAGGTTGGGTTATGAAGGAGGAAAATTATCTGACAGTCTTATACAGTAGAACCTCGAGTGATGGCCACCTCAAATGGCGACCATTTTGGGTAACGAACGCCCCAATCGCCGACAATTCATCTCGTTAGGCGACCACTCGTTTGAATAATGTCAACACCACATGGTGGGGTCGGAGGCTGCTTCTCACACATTCTCGGATGCCTCCGACAATGCAAATAAATTATTTTTCTTTGTTTAAAGATGCTATTGATGCTGGGATGTTGTAAAACATTGATTTCATTTTTTTTTTCATTTTTTTTATAAGAAACATGGAGCAGTATACCTGACAAACACCAAACAAATCTTTTGCTATACAAAATATGAAAAAAAAAATTGAACAAATTTGAAGAAAGAAAATGGCATAAAGGTTCAGTGTACTCACCTAATTGTACTCACCTAATTGTGCTTGCGGGGGTTGAGCTTTGGCTCTTTGGTCCCGCTTCTCAACTGTCAATCAACTGGTGTACAGATTCCTGAGCCTACTGGGCTCTATCATATCTACATTTGAAACTGTGTATGGAGTCAGCCTCCACCACATCACTTCCTAGTGCATTCCATTTACTAACTACTCTGACACTGAAAAAGTTCTTTCTAATGTCTCTGTGGCTCATTTGGGTACTCAGCTTCCACCTGTGTCCCCTTGTTCGCGCCCCTCCAGTGTTGAATAGTTCATCCTTGTTTACCCGGTCAATTCCCCTGAGGATTTTGTAGGTTGTGATCATGTCCCCCCTTACTCTTCTGTCTTCCAGTGTCGTAAGTTGCATTTCCCGCAGCCTTTCCTCATAACTCATGCCTCTTAGTTCTGGGACTAGTCTAGTAGCATACCTTTGGACTTTTTCCAGCTTCGTCTTGTGCTTGACAAGGTACGGGCTCCATGCTGGGGCCGCGTACTCCAGGATTGGTCTTACATATGTGGTGTACAAGATTCTGAATGATTCCTTACACAGGTTCCTGAACGCCGTTCTGATGTTAGCCAGCCTCGCATATGCCGCAGACGTTATTCTCTTTATGTGGGCTTCAGGAGACAGGTTTGGTGTGATATCAACTCCTAGATCTTTCTCTCTGTCTGTTTCATTAAGTACTTCATCACCTATTCTGTATCCTGTGTCTGGCCTCCTTTTCCACTGCCTAGTTTCATTACTTTGCATTTACTTGGGTTGAACTTCAACAGCCATTTGTTGGACCATTCACTCAGTCTATCTAGGTCATCTTGTAGCCTCCTACTATCATCCTCTGTTTCAATCCTCCTCATAATTTTTGCATCGTCGGCAAACATTGAGAGGAACGAATCTATACCCTCTGGGAGATCATTTACATATACCAGAAACAGTATAGGTCCAAGGACTGACCCCTGCGGGACTCCACTTGTAACGTCTCGCCAATCTGAGACTTCACCCCTCACACAGACTCGTTGTCTCCTGTTGCTTAGGTACTCCTCTATCCACCGGAGTACCTTCCCTTTCACTCCAGCCTGCATCTCCAACTTTCGCACTAGCCTCTTGTGTGGCACTGTATCAAAGGCTTTCTGACAATCCAAAAATATGCAGTCTGCCCACCCTTCTCTTTCTTGCCTTATTTTTGTTGCCTGGTCGTAGAATTCAAGTAACCCTGTGAGGCAGGACCTGCCATCCCTGAACCCATGTTGATGCTGTGTTACAAAGTTCCTTCGCTCCAGATGCTCCACTAGTTTTTTTCGCACAATCTTCTCCATCAGCTTGCATGGTATGCAGGTTAGGGACACTGGCCTGTAGTTCAGTGCCTCCTGTCTATCCCTTTTCTTGTATATCGGGACTACGTTAGCTGCTTTCCAAATATCTGGCAGTTCCCCTGTTGCCAGTGATTTGTTATACACTATGGAGAGTGGTAGGCACAGTTCTCTTGCTCCTTCCTTTAGAACCCATGGGGAGATTCCATCTGGGCCTATAGCCTTTGTCACATCCAACTCTAGTAAACACTTCCTTACTTCCCCGCTGGTAATCTCAAAGTCTTCCAGTGGTTCCTGGTTAGCTATTCCCTCTCTTACCTCTGGAATTTCTCCTTGCTCGAAGGTGAAGACCTCCTGGAATTTCTTATTCAACTCCTCACACACTTCCTTGTCATTTGTAGTGAATCCTTCCGCCCCTATCCTCAGTTTCATAACCTGTTCCTTTACTGTTGTTTTTCTCCTGATGTGGCTATGCAACAATTTAGGCTGAGTCTTTGCCTTGCTTGCGATGTCATTTTCGTATTGTCTTTCTGCCTCTCTTCTCATCCTGACATATTCATTCCTGGCATTCTGGTATCTTTCTCTGCTCTCCAGTGTCCTGTTATTCCTATAGTTTCTCCATGCCCTTTTACTTTGCTGCTTAGCTAGCCTACATCTCTGATTAAACCATGGGTTTCTCATTTTCATTTCTGTTTTCCTTTTGGACTGGGACAAATTTGTTTGCTGCGTCCTTGCACTTCTGCGTGATGTAATCCATCATATCTTGAGCCGTCTTTCCCCTGAGCTCTGTTTCCCATGCTATTTCTGTCAGAAATTTTCTTATCCCCTCATAGTTTCCCTTTCGGTATGCTAACCTTTTGGTTTCGGTATCCCTCCTCGAGTTCAATAACCCTTCTTCAACCAAGTACTCAAACACCAGTACACTGTGGTCGCTCATTCCTACTGGGTCCTCAAAACCGATTTCTCTTATGTCGGAGTGGTTCAGAGTGAAGACTAGGTCGAGTCTCGCTGGTTCGTCATTGCCTCTCATCCTTGTGGGTTCTCCGACATGCTGGGTTAAAAAGTTTCTTGTCACCACCTCCAATAGTTTGGCTCTCCACGTATCCTCGCCTCCATGCGGTTCCTTGTTCTCCCAGTCAATCCTTCCGTGATTGAAGTCGCCCATGATGAGCAGGTGGGATCTATTTCTACAGGCAGCAGAGGCTGCCCTCTCAATTATAGTGTTAACTGCCATGTTGTTGTTTTCATACTCTTGACTGGGTCTTCTGTCATTTGGTGGAGGGTTGTATATTACTGCTACTACTATTCTTGGTCCTCCCATTGTCATGGTGCCTGCTATGTAGTCTCTGAACTCCTCACAGCCCGGGATGGCCATCTCCTTAAAACTCCATTCCTTTCTCATGAGTAGGGCCACTCCGCCTCCTCCCCTACCTTCCCTCTCTTTCCTTATTACTGTGTACTCCTGGGGAAACACGGCATTCGTTATGATTCCAGAGAGTTTTGTTTCAGTGAGTCTGATTACATCTGGGTTCACTTCTTGTGCTCTTTCCCTTAGTTCACTTGTCTTGCTTGTGATCCCATCTATGTTCGAGTACATCACCCTGAAACTGACTCTCTTCTGCTTCTCCTCTGGGGGGGACCTTTGGGATCTGGGGTGAGTGGGAGCTGGGGGACCTGGCACGGGGAGATTTATGGAGGAGGGAGGGCTTGGGGGAGGTGGGGGAGAGAGGGGGTGGGGGAGAGGGGGAGGGTAAGGGGGGTGGGTAAGAGGGGGAGGGTAGGGGGTAATGTAAGTGTATGTAAGGTAGGCTGCGCCATTATTTAAAACATTGAATATTATGTTGTTGATAGTGATGGTAGAACGGATTATTTCTATTTACATTCTTTTCAATCGGGAACTTCATTTTGAATGACGTCGGTTTCACATAACGACCATGGCGCCGGAACGGATTAAAGTCGTTATTCGAGGTTCCACCGTACTTATATTCAAGAGGGCTTGACACCTCAGCTTGGAAAATGGCAGTCCCGTTTTCCTGCCTGACGTAGGAACATCTTGATGCTCGCTGAACTGGTATACTGTGATAATTGAATTGATAATACTTTAGAACTGATTAGTAGCAAGTAAATGTTTGTATTGAAGAATAAGTAATGTTACTGTACGATCAATTTAATGATTCAGGCAGCGGCCACATTGTGTTGAAGAAGCTCTTCTCGACTCAACTGAGCTACAGTGCAGACATAAGTGCTGTGGGCTCTCCTTTCTTTCCTCCTTTCTCCTTATTCTTTAAATAACAAGATAAGTACCAATATATTTGTTACCGTGCCATTAGTTGTTCTAAGTGTATTTGTTCTGTGTTCTCTAAGTCAGTGTTTGAGCCCCAGTGTTTACCTTTCTGGGATAGCCTAGGGACCACGTGTTGATGTTATTAAGTGTTATGCTCTGTCCCTTGGGGAACAGAACTAATAAATTATATATTAAGGTTTTAACCTGGAGTTTCCATTGCCCTTGCTGTAGTGGAGTAAGTGATCTCTTTCTAGACATCAGACCATATATGGATATTTATACTTTTCTGGGAACTGTTTTACCCTGGGGGGCCAAGCCTTATGCAGGCGAAGAGTCACAATAACGTGGCTAAGCCTTACCTAACCCCACTGATTGGAACTCCCTTACATTGATATTAACCCAACAGAGCAAGCACTCGTTTATAACACAACCAAGCATCAATAACCCAAAGACCCCTCCGGAAACCCTATGTCTCGTTCTTCGTCAGAAAAAAAGGAAACAGCTGCAACCAAAGAAACCGACCACGAGGACCGAAAGAGTAGAAACCTCTGCGTCTGAGGAGAGATGAAGCTCACCGATCCAACCCCCAGAGGTCAATACCAACAGAAACGAAGCCTTCTGAAAGCAATCCTGAACCAAAGGGGCCACAACAAACCAAAGAGAAGAGAGAAAAGAGAGCACCTAGTCAAAGAACCAGGAGGGCTCAGGCAGTGCATGAGCAGGCCAGAGGCGAAACAAAGCACGAGAAAGCTTACGGAATGGGACGGAAGTGACATCCACCCCGAATGCAAGCTGGAGTGGTTCCACCAGCGCTGCAAGATAAGGGGCGACAGTATTAGGCATAAGATGACGGTCCTGAAAGAGCCAAGAAAGAAAGGACAAAAACAACCCGAACAGAAACAGAAGACAACCTATGAAGTGAGAAGAAATGGCGAAAAGAACGCCAAGAGACTTCATACTGTGGCCGAGACGAACACCGCAGGTGGGATACCATCGATGAAGCCACCTGATTACCAAACAAGTGGTGATACACCCACATCAAAAAGACCAGAAGCGAAGAGAGGAGGAGTAGATCGTACTAGACTGGTCCGATCTGCTAAAAAAAGGCAGAGCCCCGCAAAATGCCCAGGGTTCGGACACCAAGCAAGCAGCACCTAAAACCAAGGCTAGGCCGGCCACCATGGGGCCACAAGGATGACTCTCCCGCGGTAAGATTCCAAATGAACCAGAATCCGAAGCAACAGCTGGACTGGGGGAAAGGAGGTACAGGTAAGCCCACCTCGACCTGTCCTGCCAAAAAGCGTCCACCGCGATGGCTCCACAGTTGGAGAAGGGTGCCACATATATCAGGAGATGCCGGGACAATGCCGCCGCGAAAAGGTCCACCTCTGGCAGCTCAAATGTCCAGCAGAACCAACTGAAGGATTCGGCATTGACCATCTATTCCGCGGGCAGGGAAAGGAACCGCGACAGGCCGTCCGCGAGGACATTAGACACTCCCCGGAAGTCAACCGCACGGAGAGCTAAGCCCCAAGAATCCAGCAGACTTGTCACCCGAAGCAACCAGCCACAAAGAGGCAAGGACAGATGAGAATCCCCACGGTTCAGACAATGAACCACCGGAGCGCAGTCCGAATGGAGCCTAATCGTAGAGCCCAGAGTGACCTGAGCCCTCTTCAGTGAAATCGAACGCCCCAAACTCCCGCACAGTGCTGTGAGCCTGATGGAAAGATGGAGCCCACCACCCATGGCCAGCCTAATGAGGACTGGTTACAAAGTCCCAGAAGAGAGACGAGGCGTCTGTGAACACACTGAGCGAGGGCTCGGGAAGGCGCCAAGGCACTGAACCCAAAAAAAAACAAAGAGGAAGCTAGTGCTGCAGCAACCGACGCAAAGCTCACTGGAGTCGAACCCAGTGGTTGCAAGAGAGGCAGAAGGGACATCCCCGAAGGTAAACTAGTACTGCAAATTTCAAACTCCCACACAACTGCTTGAGCAACTGCAGAGTGATCCAGGCCCCCCCCTCCCCACAGGAACAGCTGAAGGTGGGACTACAGCCACAGCAACTCCGCAGGAGGGAGAGACACGGAAACGGTACAAGAGTCCCCACACAGGGTCCGACCATGTCTGAACCTGGGGCAGAACCAGATGTCCCATCTGGTTCCTCCAGTTCACCAGAAACCCGAACCTGGCGAGCTGGGAAAGAACCACACCCCTGGCGAACAAGCAAGCAGACCGGCTGGAGCCCACACCAACCAGTCGTCAAGATAGGCCAGAACCTGAACCCCTAGCAGACACAGACGGGTCACCACGACCCAGGTAAGACATGGAAAAACACGATGTGCCAGATTAAAGCTAAAAGAAAGGCAACAAATGCTGTAAGCACACCGCTCCATGACGAAATCTAACCAGTCCCTGAACCCTGGATGAATCGGGACATGCCAATACGTGTCCTGGAGATCCAGACACCATCCAACACTCTGGTTCCAAAAGAAATTGAACCTGGGACAGAGTGGCCATCCGAAAAGAGGAGCGAGGAATCCAGGAGTTCAGATGGGACAAGTTCAGAATGAACCAAAGAACCGCACAGTCCCTTTTTCGGTACTGAAAACAGGTGGGGTTACCCACCTGAGGGACGAGATTGTTTCGATTACGACCAAGCACACCCTCTCCAAGATGATCTAATGGAGCAAAGGGGAAGAGGCCTGCCCCACCAGCCCCAAACCCCTGAAGGAGGAGGAGGAGCTGCTTAATGCCACTGCAGGGTGGAGAATACAACCCGAAAAGCACATGAATTGTAGGACCAAGCGTGGGCAAACAGAGCCAGCCTCCCCCCCCCCCCCAATGCCCCCTCAGCAAGGCACAGGGAGCAATGGCCTATGGAAACCCCCATGTGTTTGGGAGCATTCCATGTCTGCCATTGACTGGGGTTAGGCCCCAGAAAGATAGGCATAACAAAGCAGACCCCACTTGGTAAGAAATTGAACCAAAGACCGAACAGAGAGGCAGAACTACCCAAAACTTAAATTAACAAGCAACAGTCATACACCCCCACCACACCGCTTGTGCGCAGCCCTCCCCTCTCTGGTAGGGCAAAGGGGAAGCCCCGGATCCCCTGTGCTGGCTACTCACACCATCAGTTCGTAAGCTGATGCACTCTGGAGTGGTCGTCAACTCTGGCCTCGATTTCTTGGCAGATTTTGTGCCTTTGTGGTGTTTCCTGCTTCTTGTGGTGTGGTACCCAGGAGTAACTACAGTGTACTAGGGCTGTATGCACTTACCTTCCCTAGGCACCCTGTAAGTACTATCCTTGGGTTCTAGGGTTACCTTCCATAGAATCTTTGGGATTCCACTTCCATAGGGATTTATGCTGCTCGGCATTTACCTTGCCCCTTGGGGCCAGCTGGGATTTTGTAACCTTTGTTTGGCCTTGGGTAGGAAGTGGTGTTGTTGCTAGTTGGGGCACAAGGTACTGCGCTGCTCGCTTACCTATACAGCAGCCGTGTTCCTGTCCTTCTGGTGGGGTTGTACATTTGCAGGGATTTTCTTTAATTTTTGTTTTTCTTGCCAGGAGGGGGTCTGCTTTGTTTGGTTATTAGTCCACATAGGGGTATATTGGTGGCCCTCCTTGTGGCTTGTACACATCACAGGGGTTCAGTTATTAGCTCATCCCCTTTGTTAGCATTTGGGTTCAACCAGCTAACAGTACCTTGCCTGGGCTTCCCGTAGAAGACATTCCTACATGCCCTGGAAAACCCTGTCGGGGCTTGGTTAAGCGATGGATGTGTCTTCCGAGTTCCACCTCGCCTTATGTGAATTTAAAGGTTGTTCTGTACCCTTGTCTCAGGGTGTCACCTGTTTTGCCTCCGTCATGCTGCCTGTTGGGTCAACGACACCTTCGACCCGGAGTCTTGCGAGACATATTCTCTGTTCGTGCTCCAGTTTACCCATTCTATTGTCACTGAGGTTCGGGTTCAGGAGGCATCCACATTGCATGCCCGGTTTATGTTGCTGGAACGCACTAGGTTGGTTGCCCTCTCAGATGCAGTGGGACTGCCTCGTTTTGGTTATAAGGACCCGGACTAGGAGGCGTTTGTCGCTTCGACTTTGGTTCCATTCGCTTGAGACCTCAGCTTGGAAAATGGCAGTCCTGTTCTGCTGCCAGATGTTGGAACACATTGAAAGCTCGGTTTATGTTGCTGGAATGCCCCGTTCCAGGCTGAGTACAATACACCCACAAGAAAGGAGAGCTTTTCCAAAGTTGAACACAGCAAAGAAGAGATGTAAACTGGACAATACCACAGTGTCTGGAGGAAGAGAGAAAAAGCCAACAGAGAAACAATTCCTAGAAGTGAACACAGCTTAACAAATCACAGAAAACCTCTACTGCGAGGTCCAAATCCTGGAACCAAACAGGAAAGCAAGAGCAAACTTTAAGAACCAGGACCACGTCCAAAGAGAGGGGACAAAGGTAAGAGGGACCCTGACATGATGTCATCAAACCCCTTAATATAGGCAGGTACGTGCATCCAGTGCCCAGGAAAGAAACAGCAAGGATTTCCTGGCAAACAAAGGAGACACCTCCTGCTAAGTGGTGACAAAAACAAACCTGGCAGAAAACAGACATGTCTCACCCACAGAAACAGGAAAAGACTTCCTACAATAAATTGGGGACTAGAAACTGCAGCAAAACAAAGTCAGAAGACTCACCTCAGAAAGAGACGGGCACAGACCAACCCCACAAAAGTGATAAGACGAGGCAAATTTAGGAGAAAGGAGACTAGACAGGAATGTGCGAGGAAAACGGAACATCAATCCAGAGAAAAGGGAGTCACATGGATGGGGAACCTCACATCTCCAGAGAACAAATTGAATTGCAAGGTTAATATAGAAAAAGAAGCCTAGACAGATACCCACTGCCTCCACAGGGGAAGAAGGAATGAGTCCTAATATGGAACCAGACCAATAGCAAGACAAGGAAAATCTGGAATGCCCACCGAGAGAGCATCCAACACTCCCACGGAAAGAAGATGCAGAAATCTTCCACTAAGGAAAGGGGCCTGAAGGCATAAAAAATGATCTCATGTCTCCAGACAATATCCCATGAGGAACACAACCCCAATGCCAGCCTCCAGCCCTGGAGCACATGTGCCCACATGGTACGAAGCCAAGGCTGACCAAAGGCTGCAAGCAACAGGGAACTTCAGAAAGATCAATATGTTGGGATATGGTGGGGAAGGGGCTATATATTTTAATTATATCCCACATCAAATATGATTTGATTTGCACAAAATAATTGCCAGATGCTAGGCAATGAATTTATTATTACTCATTTTTAAAACAATGATTTAAGGCTGAAAATATCAGGATACCTTAAATCTAAGTACAGTGGTGTATTATAAGCAAGTCTGTGTATTATAAGCAAGTATTTGTACATTCAATAAGGTTTGGACTATTAACTGAGATAATGTAATTTATCCACAAAGTCTCACCTTCAACAACAAGTGCTGGCTTTATCCTTGGGAAGCACATTGGTGGCAACCGGACATGAGCTCCTGCGTGTTTTCCCGAGCCGAGAATATCCACCAAGTAAATATTAGTGTTACCATCACAACATGCAAGTACTGTCTTCATTCCTCTCTCTCTAATGGATCGAATTCTCCGTGTCTTTTTAAGAGCATCTAATACCCTTGATGCCCCAGGGGAGTCCCAAGGAGGATTACTGGCTCGAATATCTTGTAAAGCTCGTTGAAATTTTGGATCATACTTCAAATCTGAAGACTCTCGTAAGCAACTAGTAACCAGAGATCTGCAAAATATCACTTAGTGTATTATGATTTATCAGGATAATTCAGTGCTGTATTAGCAAAAGAATTTCAAGTTAACTTTTTTAGCCATTTTCACTGATAGAAAATGTCACTAAATTATACAGTACAGCACTTGTGAAATATGTTAATATTAATTATATTAGTATCAGTGGAATTAACCTATCTTTTACAGTATCAGTATAGTAGGTTGATATTTCTAATACTTTTATTTTTTACTCGTGCTTTTTGATAGTATGGCGCTCTTACCTAAAACCAAATGAACCTGTTCCGGCAGTTTCTCTGGTCATGGATACAAGAGATTCAATGGTCATAAGGTCAAAAGGTTCAGTGGTTACATTTATTAAACCACGGTGGCTACACAATGGTTTCTGTGGTCACAATTATACCGAGGTTCACAATTATACAAGTTTCTGGGGTCACAATTATACCGAGGTTCACACTTATACAAGTTTCTGGGGTCACAATTATACCGAGGTTCACAATTATACAAGTTTCTGGGGTCACAATTATACCGAGGTTCACAATTATACAAGTTTCTGTGGTCACAATTATACCGAGGTTCACAATTATACAAGTTTCTGGGGTCACAATTATACCGAGGTTCACAATTATACAAGTTTCTGGGGTCACAATTATACCGAGGTTCACAATTATACAAGTTTCTGGGGTCATAATTACATGAGTTTTACATGTCATTACTATATGAGGGTCAACAGACAAAGTGGAATAATGTTCAGTAGTTGAGCTGAGGCCAGCTGGTGGCAACCGAGCTGGCCTCGGTGGCCAATAATTTAAGTAAAATTTATTTAAATTTTGTAACATTAAATGAAAATACTACTTTTTATGGGATACATAATAAATGAACTAAACTAACAGTAAAATTCTGATATTACTGTAAACAATATATCTAAATGCAGATGATGAGTCACAATAATATGGCTAAAGATATGATGACCAAACCACACATCAGAAGATGAAGAAACGACGACATTTTGGTCCATCCTAAACCATTATCAAGTGGCGAGTTGATAATGGTCCAGGACGGATACACACGACTTGATAATGGTCCAGGATGGATACACACGACTTGATAATGGTCCAGGACGGATACACACGACTTGATAATGGTCCAGGACGGATACACACGACTTGATAATGGTCCAGGACGGATACACACGACTTGATAATGGTCCAGGATGGACCATAACATCATTGTTTCTTCATCTTCTGATGTGTGGTTTGGTCATCAATTTATCTGAAATTTTCAAAGCCATTAACATTAAAGAGTAAAAGGTACTATACATTTCATGACTTACTCAACATCCGGAGTCTCAGCTAAGTTGGAATTGAGCCATACTACAAGAGCAGTAAGTATATCCACTTCTGATTTGACTGTTAGTCCATCCTGCGACAAGAGGTCTTTCAAACGCTCCTCACTCAGATTGCGAAATTCATCAGTTCGTACAATTTGCCTGAAATGTAAAAAAAACCAGCGTTGAATGTAATGAATGCCATTTCCTGGGTGAGACCCAGAGGATCCCCTAGGGCTATCGAGGCTGATATGAATGTATTAGACCCTGGCATCAGTCAAAGGGTTCTGCCTACCGGGAACCACAAGCAAGAACCTGGCCCCCCTCAGAGAAGCGCAAGGAGCAATGGCCTATAGAAACCCCCGTGAGGTTGGAAGCATTCTATGTTCTGCCATCGACTGGATCAGGCACCCAAAAAGGTAGGCGCCTCAAAACAAACCCTACCTGGTAAAAAAAAAAAAAAATAGCGTTGAATGTAATAAAACTCCATTTTCTGGGTGAGACCCGGAGGCTCCATGGAGCTATACTGGGCTGATGTGTATATATTAGACCGTGGCAACAGTCAATCGAAGGAGTTCTAAGCCTACCGGGGACCAGAGCCAGTACCTGGCCCCCTCAAGAGAGACCCGAGGAGCAATGGCCTAAAGACACCCCCATGTAATTGGAAGTAGTCTTTGTCTGCCATCTACCAGGTCAGGCACCCAGAAAGGTAGGAATCTCAAAACAAACTACTGCTGGTCAAAAATTGCAAACCAAAAGCTGAACTAGCAAACAGAACTCCCCAATTAAAAACAAGGAAACAAACATGACGTCACCACAACCGCTGCGCATCCATCTGTGCAACCCCCCCCCCCACTCCCTGGGAGGGAAACAGGTGGGTCCCAGACTTCCACGTAGGCAACTCTCCTCAGTTCAGAGGCTGAGTATCGAAAACGTGAAAAAATGCTGACCAGTGGGAGGGAGGGACGCTGGGGAGCCTCCAAGTCTCACCCAGAAAATGAGGTTTCATTACATTTAACGCTGGTTTTCTGTGGAGAGCCCCTTCGGCTCCCCGGAGCTACCTAACCAAAGATAAGAGGAAAAGGGACTCACCTGGGAGGCGATCGTCACTCGCTCCTTAACTCAAAGTCGAGACAACAGGCCGCAGCCTGTGACCCAAGGCAATACACGCCCGAGAAGGACTAGGAACATTAACATGGTAACGTGCAGCCAGGACCCTGTTCGACCTCCCAAAAGATATGCCAGGACATTACCAAAATAGCAGCCGAATGCCGAACTTACGAACGGCGTGGGCACAGGGAAAGACCGCAGGCTGGCTGGACCGAATAATCCTGCGGACAACCTGGGAAACCCGCGCCCTGGAATAGAGAAGAAGGGGAAACCGGGTCAACCCAAAGCACGTCCTCTGCCACAGAGGCCGTAACGGGCAAATAACGGCAAAGAGCCACAGACACAACACATGATGCACCCCCGGCCGAACCAACCAAGCATCAACAACCCAAGGACCCCTCCGGAAAGCAGCAGACTCATTCTTCGCCAGAAAAGAAGGAGACGGCTGCAAATGAAGAAAAGACCACCAGGACTGAAAGAGCAGAAACCCCTGCACCAAAGGAAAGCATGAAACTCTCTGACGTGACCCCCCAGAGACCAATGCCAACAAGAAAAAGAGCCGTAGAAAACAGTCCTGAACCGAGGGGGCCACCCCAAACAGAGGAGAAGGGAGCAGAGAGCACCCAGTGCAATCACCAGGACAGCTTAGGCGGCGCATGAACAGGCCGGAGGTGAACAATGTGAGCTTGCACACCCAGGCACATGTAAACAAACTGCAGTGCCGTCCCGGTGGTCAAGCGGGGAAACCCACAGAAAGAAAAGGCCACCAGAACAAGGAGCCATGATCAACGCAATAGATCCGAAAACACGCCAGCAAACGTGGGAAGTACCCAGACGAGAGGGACAAAAAACCCTGCCCAAAAGCAGAAAATTCGGGCAGGGGTAAACAGCCCCAGAACTGCTAGCGGGCATCCCCCACAGCCCCAGGAACCTGCAACAGAAGGCTCCGGGGCAAAGCCGTCCTCCACGTCTTCTGCCTTTAAAGAGAAGGAAGAGTCCAGAGGAAAGGCAGCAAAGAAAGGGCCACTGGTAAGACCCAGAAGCCTCGGCAAAAGGATCAGGCTCAAAGACCTCCGTCCCCAACCCAAACAGGGCAGCCCCTGAAGTCACCCGAGTCTCGGCACCAACTAAACCCCACCCCGACCCCGAAACCTGTAGACGGTCAGGAGCCGGGAACAAGGAGGGGAAAGGGGTGAGAAACACCTAATCAAAACGGGGCGGCCCCGGGGCATCCAGGTGGGAAACCAACCTAGCTCATTGCAGCAACCTAAACCAAGCTTGCAATGCGGATGCCGCCTGTACTGTGAACCGTAAGGACATCAGAAGAATACTGGAGAACAAGCAGAGAACACATCTCGCAAGACTCCGGGTCAAGGTGTCAGTGACCCAATAGGCAGCATGACAGAGGTAAAATAGGCGACTGTCACCCTGAGACAAGGGCACAGCAACCAACGAACCCGCACAAGACAGGACAGAACCTGGAAGACACATCCAGTGGTCCACTGAGCCCCGACAAGGTTTTCCAGGGCCCATAGGTTGACTGCTACGGGAAGCACGGGCAAGGTGTCGCTAAAAGGTTAACACCCAAAACTAACAAGAGGTAGATGCCAACCCTGAAAATCCCTGTGACGTGTACAATCACGTGGACCTAGCAGAGGGCCACCAAACACTACCAGTGTGAAACTATAGCTACACTAGGCAGACCACCACCAGGCAAATTAAAATAAAAACAAAAGAAAAACCCCTCAAAAGTACACCTTCCCCAGAGGCAACAGGAACCGGTCGCCGTGTAGGTAGCAGGTCGCGCAACACCTTGACGCCCTAACCAGCACACTGCTAGTCCCTATCCAAGGCCAAACAAGGGCTCCAAGCTCCAGCTGGCCCCAAGGGCGAGGCAAATGCTGAGCAGCAAGAACCTCTACGGGAATGGAATCCGAACGCCCCAGGGAAAATAACCCTGTCATGCAGGGGCAGTACTCACAGGGTGCTTAGGAAAGGAAGCCCCTAAGCACATACATGCAGCCCCAGTACTGATGAGGAACACCTGACCACTGCACAACACAAAACACGGTAGTGAGAGCCATGAAGGCAAACACCGCCTAGGAAACTGAGGCCAGAGAAGTGTCTGTCCCGGTTGACATTAGCTTACAAACTGGAGTGTTAAGCAGCCGGCGCGGTGAGGTCTGGCCCCCCCCCCCTCTTCCTCTCTCGGGGAGGGGAGGGCTGTGCGGACGAGCGGCGCGGCAGTAAAGTGTGATGTTTGCTTGTTTCCTTGGGATTGTTGGGAGTTTCTACCTCTCTGTTCGGTTTTTTGTTTTAGTTTCTTACCATGTGGGGTTTGTTTTGTTATGCCTACCTTTCTAGGTGCCTAACCCCGGTCGATGACAGATAAAGAAAACCCCCAACAAAAGGGGGGTTTTCCAGGGCCACTGCTCCCTGAAACCTCTCTGAAGGGGCCAGGTTTTGGCTCTGGTCCCAGGTAGGTCTGAACTCCATAGCTAATGTCCTGGTCTACTATAAAGTACATTAACCCGATAAGCTCCAGGGAGCCATAGGGGCTCCCCACAGAAAATATAATTTTCTTTCTTAATTTAATTCTAATTCTAATTAATTCGAATTAATTTTAATTCTTAAATCAAGTAATTTTTTTGTAGATTTTTACCACCCAAGCAGAAAATCCCTCCCAATACTCACTTTCTATGGATAATTGTTCAAAATGACCATTTTCTGTAATCTGCTTTTATGGTGGTAAGGTAATTATTAGGAGAAAGCACTAAGCCATTATGCCTATATAGCACTTGGAATAAATATGAGGATAAGGGTATAGGACAGGATGGAGGAAGGGAATAGTGCCAACCACTTGGACAGTTGGGGATTGAACTCCAACCTGCACTACCATCCAATCCAAGCGGTTGGGCTTGCTTTTATGAAGATACTCCTACTAATTTCATAACTATATTTAATAATTTCTTGGATATTATTAAACCCTTTCACATCTTTTAACCCCTTAACTGCACGGCCTCCAAATATGACAACCCCCCCCCAGTTCGCAGGAAATAAAATCTCTGGAAATTTTTTTTCTGTTTTGAAAGTGTCAAAAACCCTTCCCTGAGTATGGGTATAGTAACAGAAGGTCGAAATTGTACGTACTTTGGCTGCTATGAGGTCCGTAAGTTCGTGCGTGACGTCATCATTCCCTGGTCGCCAGTGGTGTACGCCCCCGGGGCTGGAAGGGCGCTCGGGGCAGAATGCGCGAGTTGCCGCGAATATATTTTTGTTAATTTTCTGCGCACAGTTCAAATACATTTTATATGCTTTTTCATGCCAATCCTATGTATAATGACCACGTACACTATATTATGGCAGTAGAACATCCGTACTGTCCAAAGACACTGTGTTATGTGCATGACACATGTGTACACATATCCGGCACATATTTTCATTATATTATGCTAATTTATGTATATATACAGTCTATTTACACACTATACACAATCACACACTATATACATTCACCATGAACACACTCAGAACTCCGCGAGTGTCAGCTGCCACACCCTCACTCCTCCAACATCCAGTCTCTCCTTCACTCCTCCAATATCTTACTCGCCAACATTGCTCCTCCCACCATACTGTTATTGTTTGTACAGTATTACACTATTTACACATGTTATGTATACCTATCTACATGTTTTATTCACCAGAACTATGCAAGTAAGCCAGTATTGTGTCCAAACTTTACAGTGGCCACAATACACTGCATGAGAAATCATACAGCAGCCAGTAGACGCTGCTACGATTACGTAACCTCCCTCACCAAAATAGCTCCTCCCAACATACTCCTGTTGCTGTTACTACACTATATACACACATTGTATATACCCATGTACAAATGTGTTCACCATAGCGAACCACTAAACTAGTATGATGAGCAAAACAAGAGTGGCTGCCACACAGTTAGTCTGCCTCGATTCTCTCCCTCGCTCCCTCACCACAACTACTCCTCCCACAATACTACGCACATATGTACATGGGTATATACACACATTGTATATACCCATATGCATATGTGTTCACCATAGCGAACCACTAAGCTAGTATGATGAGCAGAACAAGAGTGGCTGCCACACAGTTAGTCTGCCTCGATTCTCTCCCTTGCTCCCTCATCACAATTACTCCTCCCACAATACTACGCACAGTGCTTATTGTCACCACAATCCTGCTGTTATTACAATACTGGTCACTAAATCCTGTAAATACATAATTGACCACAAGTTTATTTTGTAAAGGAACCTAAGAAGTCGTTTGAAGATTCTTAGATGGACGAAATAATACTGTGGTGCTGTGGCTAGTGCTGTGAACATCGTGAACAGCATTGAATCACTAATATTTGAACATTGTACACAGTCATTATCACACTCAGGCTCTTCTGTAATACTATCATGACTAAATAATGCAAGTTATATATATATATATTTTGACATTATTAGGCGATGCTCTGGTCACAAGCTGAACAGCAGTGCTGTGAGCTCATGCTGCGTGCTCCGGCCTTGGTTGCTCACTCACTACTGAGGCCTGGGAATGTGAACCACGATTTTTTTTAAAGATGGCGTCTGTTTACAAGAGCCCTGAGGAAGCTGATGTGAACCCCATGTAGCCGCGGGAGTTTTGAATGGAACGTGAAAAATGTAAATACCCGGAGGCGCGTAGCGCACCCCAGACGTGGGCCTGCAGGCACGTTGCGCAGTTAAAGGGTTAATACTTACTTATATTGTTGGACCCTCTAAACTTAGACCAGCTTGGTTATTACTGGTTAAGGGAAAGCTATTTGCTTTCCTCCGCTCCCATCAGGTTACATGTCTTTAACATTTTAAACCATTCCTATTGTATTCTCATTGTTTTCTGTAGCTCGTCATTTATGTTTCTTGGGAGACTACTGCCAAAACCCCAAGAGAGTAAGGCTGTGAGACAGTCATAATCATCATTCCTCCACCTCTTCTATACCAAAATCACACTCACTGAAATTTACATAAGGCAGCTCTAAACCTATTGTAATATTCAATATATATATTATAATCCAATGCCATGCGACTTGAAGTTTAATCCCATGAGGTATATGTAATGGGATCTCCCTCAGTCAAAGGCGAGTGGTCCAATGCTAAATTATGCTCAAATTACTATAATACATGTTATATAAGAATGACGAGCAACACTTATTTAAAAATGATCAGTTGGTCAAATGAGTGTGTGGGTGCATGGATGAGTATGCACAGGTAGGCAAGCTTATGGGTGGGTGTGCAGGCAAGAGTTGATATACAACTGGTCTATTGATAAGCAACTGGTCTATAGTTCAATGTATGGATAAAAAGAAAACAATATAAATTTTCTTGTCATTCTACACTTCAGGTAAGATGTGTTGTGATGATATAAGCATGCAGAAAAATAAAGGAAATAAAATTATTAAGACTGTTTGTACATGATAAGCAATAACTTGCATGACACCAACAGGTTGAGCCCACAAAGCATTTGTATATAATGAAATTGTTAAAATAAATAAATATACGAATACACAGTGATTATGGTTCAGTTTTAAAGAACTTTCTCCCTAGTAGTTCCTATAATATAGAAAATCCCAATGCTATGAGGATAAAAATTAATATCTAACCTATGCTTAAAGTGCTGACAGATGAAGTCTTGAGCAAAGCGAACTAGGCGTGGACAGGAAAACTGCTGAGCAAATTGAAGTATTCCCAAGCAGTTGTCCACATCAATCCTGGCCATCAGGAACCTTATACACAATTCCTGCATAAGAGGAATGAATGAATGAATGAATATAAATAAATAAATTAATAAATAAACAAATAAATAAACCAGCATTGAATGTAACTGAAATGCCTTTTTCTGTGTGAGACCAGGAGGCTTCCCAGAGCTAACTGGGCTGATATAACTATATTAGACCCTGTCATCAGAAGCATAAGGCACAAGGAGCAATGGCCTATAGAAACCCCGTGTGGGTGGAAGCATTCTATGTCTGCCATTGACCAGGTCAGGCACCCAGAAAGGTAAGCTCCCCAAAACCAACCCCTATTCTGGGGTATTGCTACTGAAAGCCGAACTAGTGGACATAACTCCCCAAATGAAATGAGCAAACGAGCATGACGTCACCACGTTGCCGTGCCACTGTCTGTGCAACCCCCTCCCCTTCCTGGGAGGGGGGAAGGGGAAGCCCCAGACCCCGGCGCTGGCTATCCACACCCCAATTCTGAGGCTGGATGTCAATATATGCAAAAAACCGTCGACCAGAGAGAGGGAAGGTTGCCAGAAAGCCTCCGGGTCTCACCCAGAAAAAAGGTGTTTCATTACATTCAATACTGGTTTTCTGGGAAAGCCCCTTTGGTTCCCTGGAGCTACTTACGCAAAGACAAAACAAGAGGGACTTTCCCCGGGAGGAGGTCGGCCCTTGCTCCTAAACGCGAAGTCGAGACAACTGGCTGCAACCGCCGACCTAATGCGACACAGGCCCGACTAGGCCCAGGAACGTTGACAAGGTATTGAGCAGCCAGGACCCTGTTCGACCTCTAAAAACCCCGTGCCCGAATGTTAGCCCAAGACATGTTGCCGAAGACGGCAGCCAAAGCAGCAAACTTACGAATGTCATAGGCACGAGAATAGACCAAATAACCCTGCAGACCACCTGGTAGACCCGAACCCTTGAACAGGGAAGAAAGGAAACCGGGTCAACCCAAAGCGCATCCCTGGCCACCGAGGCCGTGGCGCAAGGGTAACGGCAGAGAGCCGCAACCGGACAACACATGATGCACCCCAGGTCTGACCAACAAAGCATCAACCACCCAAGGAACTCTCCGAAAAGCAGCAGTCTCATTCTTTGCCAGAAAAGGAGGAGATGGCTGCAAACGAACAAACCTACCACCAGGACAAAAAGAGCATAAACCCCTGCGTCGGAGGAGAACATGAAGCTCCCCGACCCGACCCCCCGAGGCCAATGCCAACAGGAAGAGAGCTTTGGAAAAACAATCCTGAACCAAAGGGGCCACAACAACCGAAGAGAAGAGAGAGGAGAGCACCCGGTCCAAACCCCAGGACGGCTCAGGCAGAGCATGAGCAGGCCGAAGGTGAAACACTGCCTGACAGCTTGTGGAATGGTGCAGAAGTAACATCAACATTGAACACAAGCAGCAGCAACTCTGACAGCGCCGCACAATAGGTGACAGTCTTTGGCATAAGATGATGGTCCTGGAACAACCACGAAATGAAGGACAAGACAACCCTATCAGAGACAAAAGTAAACCTGCGAAGGAACAAGAAATAATGGAAGGACTGCCAGAAAACTTCATACTGCCACCGAGACGAAGCACTCAGGTGGGACACCATCAATGAAGCCACCTGTTCACCATACAAGTGGTGATAGACCCGCATCAGAAAGACCAGAAGCGAAGACTGGAGGAGAAGATCGAACCAGCCATGTAACAAACTGGCCCGATCTGCTAAAAGAGGCAGAGCCGCGAGAAGACACCACAGTGAGTTCGGACACCAAGCAAGCATCGCCTGAAACCAAGGCCGGCCACCAAGGAGCCAGAAGGACTACTCTCCCTTGGTAAGTCTCCAAGCAAGCTAGGACCTGGAGTAATAGCGGAACTGGGGGGGAAGAGGTACAGGTAACCCCACCATGACCAGTCCAGCCTGAAGGCATTGACCCCGATGGCCTCACAGTCGGGGAAGGGCGCCACATACATTGGGAGACACCTCGACCACGCCGACACGAAGAGGTCTGGCAGACCCAACTGAACGAGTCAGCGTCGACCACCCATTCTGTGGACAGGAGAATGAACCGAGACAGGCCATCCGTTAGGACGATGGACACCCCCCAACCATGAATGGCCAGGAAAGCCAAACCCCGAGAACTCAGCAAACGAGTCACCCGAAGCGACCAGCCCCAAAGAGCCAAGGACCACATCGAACCCCCTGTCGTTCAGGCAATTAACCACCGGGAAGCAGTTCGAATGGAGCCTGATCGTCGATCCGCGAGTGACTCGAACCCTCCAAATCGATATCCACACCACCACGAACTCCTGCATCGTGCTGTGGGCCCCGACAGAGTGATGGACCCAACCATCACTGGCCGGCCTGGTGAGCACTGGTCAAAAAGCCCCAGTTAACAGACGATGAATCCATGTACACATCAAGCGAGGACTCGAGCAGGTGCCAAGGCACTGAACCCCAAAAACCCGAAGAGGAAGCCGGTGACGCTGTAACCCTGGTGCCCCACAACAAAACCGAGCCAGTTCCTGAACCTCGGTTGAATTGGGATGTGCCAATAAGCATCCCGGAGGTCCAGGGACACCATTCAAGCCTTGGCTCCAAAGAAAGATGGACCTGGGATAGAGTAGTCATCCGAAAGGAGGGGCAATAAACCCACGGGTTCAGACAGGACAAGTCCAGAATGAACCTGAGGTCTGCACAGTTCTGTTTTGGAACCGGAAACAGGCAGGAAACACACTGGAGGGACGAGATCATTTTGACGATGCCCAAGCGAACCCACTCCGAGATGACCCGACAGAGTGCAGGAGAAGAGGCCTGCCCTGCCAACACCAAACCTCCCGAAGGAGGATGGGGCTACCCAACCCCACCACAGGCCGCACGAAACGCCCTGAAAGGCCCACAAATCGTGAGACCAGGCGTGAGCAAACAGTGAGCCATCCCCTCATCACCCCATCAATGGGACGAACCACGAAAGGGCTGACGTCCTTTAAGTGAATAAAACCTCTACACAGAGCGATCAGACGATCAGATCACACTCGTGCCAACCAGACGAACATGCTTCCGAAAGCTGCATTGACTCCGAAACTGGCACCACTGACTTACTATGATGAGAGGAACCCCGAGCCCGGGCACGACCCTTCTGGGAAGAGGCCCCCCCCCAGGAGAACCAATACGTCTGACATGGGAGGACAACTGGAAAAAGCTGCCTGCAGATACTACACCACCACAGATTCTGCAAACAGCAAGAGACAACCTAAGAGCCAGGGCCGCAAGCGGATTCCACAGAGGAAGCAAGCATCGCCTGCTGACACGCGAGACATGATGCAAAAAACAGCAACACCGCATCCAGCAGGATCGGCGCAAACAGCTTCAAAAGACCAGACAATGCACACACTACCGAGACCAACGCACCCGACCCATGTCCGGCCCAAAGGCACCTCCACATCTTCCTCAAGCCAGTCCGAGGACAACTCGAGAAGAGAAAAGAACCGCAAGACCAATGCCAACAGGCCCCTGTAGCGCAAGTCCCAGCAACCAGCGCAGCCGAGAGGGAAGAAAGCTGCACAATGCCAACATCCCGAGGAAGGGCAGGAGTGAACAAGCATCCACTGAGATGCTCAAATTCGCCCCCCCCCCCAGGAAATCCTGAACCACTGTATGAGCCTCGCGCCACTCAAGCGTACTGGACCGGCAGAATGAATGCCACGCCTCCAACAAGAAGAAAGGGCAGTCCGCAGGTCAGGAC
Organism: Procambarus virginalis; assembly: GCA_020271785.1. Taxonomy (NCBI): domain Eukaryota; kingdom Metazoa; phylum Arthropoda; class Malacostraca; order Decapoda; family Cambaridae; genus Procambarus; species Procambarus virginalis. The sequence goes on along the minus strand of WNGS01165523.1, from coordinate 14,289,626 downwards.
GACTCCAGAACCTCATAACAAACCCAGTAAGGCTAAGAAGATCCGAACGCAAAAGAAGAAGGGTCCATTATGGAGGTGTGATCCGGGTTATGCAGGAGGCAAGCCGCAATGGCCTCCCGCACCACATGAGGCAGGAGGTAGAAAACCTCTGGAAAGACGGGACCGAAGAACCCAAGGGAGCATGGAACCGAACCCGGGGAGGTGGTAGACGTCAAATCCAACTTGTACAAGGAGGGAGGAACAGAAAACCCCACTCCTTGCAACAACAAGCACCGCTCAGAGGGTACAAACACATAAGAGGTATCCAACGGGCTCCAAGGCCCCAAAATCAACCCCTCCCCCATCCCGGAAACCTCCCTCATGAGGACCCGGGGCCGAGCCATCCTCCAAGCCCCCTGCCTCTAAAGAAAAGGCAGGAGCAGCCAAGAAAGCAGGAATGAATGGGGGCCCACTGGTCACATCCAGAAGCTCAGGCTGGAGGAACATGCTCCAATGTTTCCGTCGCCACACCAGAAGGGGCATCCCCCGAAACCGCCTGAGCCGCAACACCAACTAAACCCTCCCCTGACTCCAAAACCCTCAGACGCTTCCGGAGCCGGAAGCAGGGAGGGGAAGGACAAGGACGAAAAACAGAAGGGGAAGGATAAGGGGGCACGGACTAAACTAAAGCCGAAGCGACCAACACCCCCAAGTCCGGGTCTCTATAACCAAAACGGGGCAGTCTTGGGGCATCCAGGGTAGCAACCAACCTAGCACACTGCAGCAACCTAAAATGAGCATGCAATGCTGAAGCAAGCCTTCACCCGAATATCAAGTTCAGTATCCTGGTGAACTGGAGAACATGCAAATAACACCACTCACAAGACTCCGGGTCGAAAGTGTCACCGACCCAACAGGCAGCATGACGGAGGCACAACCGGTGACTGTCACCCTGAGACAAGGGGACAGAGCAACCCTCAAACTCCCACGAAGGGAGAGGGTATCCAGGGGTCGCATCCATCGGACCAAAGAACCCCTGCGTGGTTTCCCAGGGCCCTTAGTTGCGTATCTCGCTAAGGGAAGCCCAGGCAGGGTACATCTAACCAGCGCCCAAGATTACTAAGCAAACTGCTAAAGGTAAACCCCGGGACGTGTACACTCATGGGGGGGCCTAGTGGAGGACCACTGAATTATAAAGGAGTGACCAAAAACAAGGGGCAGAACCCCCCCCCCTGGCAGGCAGGAAAACAAAACAAAAGAAAAACCCTGCACGAGGACAACGTGCCCAGGTCAAGCAGTGCCAGCCACTATGAGAGGCGGCAACTTGCTGCATAGTACCCTGCGCTCCAACTAGTGACGAAACTACCCCCCTACCCAGAGGCAAACAATGGTGTATGAAACACCACAGCTGACTCCAAGGTCAGTCAATCACCGAGCAGCAAAAGACCCTGCGGAGGTTGACCCCATGATGACTTGTGGAAGTTGGCCCCAAGCCCTAAGGGCAGTACTTACAGGGCACCTAGGGAAGGGAACCCTAGGCACATGCAGCCCGAGTACTTGTGAAATTACTCCTGGCTTGCGTACCACCTAGTAGACAGGACCAAACCACAAGGCACAGAACTGGAAAACACAGGAGGCAAAGGCACTTGACCTTGTCAGTTCACATCACCCACAGAACTGGGGTGTGGATAGCCGACACAGGAGTCTGGGGCTTCCCCTTTCCCCTCCCGGGAAGGGGAGGGGGTTGCGCAGACAGCGGCGCAGCAACGTAGTGACGTCATGCTCGTTTGCTCGTTTCATTTGGGGAGTTTCATCCACTAGTTCGGCTTTCAGCAGCAATATTTTAATATTGCACTAACTTTATTAACCCAGAATAGGGGTTTGTTTTGGGGTGCTTACCTTTCTGGGTGCCTGACCCAGTTGATGGCAGACATAGCATGCTTCCAACCACACGGTTGAGAGCGTGCTGTAACTACACTTAGCTCATCCTGTAACTACACTTAGGTAATTACGGGGGTTCTATAGGCCATTGCTCCTCGTGCCTCTTTGAGGAGGGGCAGGTTCTGGCTCATGGTCCCCGGTATGTATGTATGAATTATATATATATATATGTATATATGTATATATGTATGTATGTATGTAGGCTGTTATATATTATATTAATCTGGGGGCATCAGTCAATTGGAGTTCAGCCTACAGGGGACCACGAGTCAGAACCAGCCCCCCCCCCCTCCGAAACACAAAGGGAGCAACAGCCTATAGAAATTCCCATGTGGTTGGGGCATTCCATGTCTGCCATCAACCAGGGTTAGCACCCACAAAGGTAGGTATAACAAAACAAACCCCAATTGGTAAGAAATTGTGACCGAAAACTGAACAGGGAGACAAAACTCACCTTACAACTTAAGGACACAAGCAAACGTCACACCTCACCGCTGCACCGCCTGTCTGCGCAGCTACACCCCTCCCCTGGGAACCCGGGAATCCCCGTGCTGGCTACCCAAGCCATCCAGTTCGGAGGCTGAGCATCAAAAAGAAAATGGAACTGCTGACAGGAGGGAGGGAGGGTTGCCAGGGAGCTTCCAGGCTCACCCAGAAAATGGTTTTCTGTAGGGAGTCTTTATGGCTCCCTGGAGCTACATCACCAGAGAGAAGAAATTAGGGATTTATCCGGAAGGTAAATGCCACTAGCTCCTCAACACAAAATGGAGACAATGGGCAGCAACCTGCAACCCAAAGCCACACATGGACTACTAAGACCAGGAATGCTGACGAGATGACACATGGCCAGGACCCTGTTTGACCTCCAAAACAATCCAGAATAGGTCGGCCTGGGTCAACCTGCGGACGGCCCAGGAGACCCCGAGCCCTGCAACAGGAAAAGAAGGAAACTGGATCAACCCAAAGCGCATCCCCGACCATAGAAGCCGAGGCGCACAAGGAACGGCGAAGAGCTGCAACCGGACACAACACATGATGTACACCCTGGCATGACCAACCAAGCATCAATGGCCTAAGGACCTCTCCGGAAAGCAGCCGTTTTGTTCTTCGCCAGAAAAGTAAAAGGCTACAATCGAACAAACCTACCACCAGGACCAAAAGAGCAGAAACCCCTGCACCAGAGAGCATGAAGCTCACTAAGTGGACCCCCCAGAGGTCAATGCCAACAGAAAGAGAGCCATGGAAAAACCATCTTGAACTGAAGGGGCCACCATGAACTGAGGTGAAGACAGAAAAGAGAGCACCCTGTCCAAGGACCAGGACGGCTCAGGTGGTGCATGAGTAGACCGGAGGAGAAACAAAGCACGAGAAAGCTTACAAAACGAGGCCACTTTGTAACGGCCGGATGTCACTTACAAAAGTGACTTCTGCCCCAAATGCAAGCAGGAGTAGCACCGCACGATATGAGACGACAGTATTTGGCATCAAATGACGGTCCTGAAAAAGCCAAGAAAGAAAGGTCAAGACAACCCAATCAGAAACAGAACACAATCTATGAAGAGAGAGAAAAAATGGCAGAAAGAACACCAGGAAACTTCATACTGTTGCCGAGACAAAGCACACAGGTGGGACACAGTTAACAAATCCACCTGATCACCATATAAATGGCGATAGACCTGCGTAAAAAAGACAAAACGTGAAGAGTAGAAAAGAAGACTGAACCAGCCAGGTACCTGACCGGACCGACTTGCTGAAAGAGGCAGAGCTGCGGAAAACATCGCGGGCTTGGACTCCGAGCAAGCAGCGCCTGAAACTGGGACAGCCACCAAAAGGCCAACAGGACTACTCTTCCCTGGTAAGTCTCAAACGAGCTAGGATCCGAACCAACAGCTGGACCGGTGGGAAGAGGTATTAGTAACCCCACCTCGACCAATCCTGCCGACAGGTGTCTACCTCAACAGCCTCGCAGTCGGGAAACGACATCACAAATATTGGGAGATGCCGAGACCATGCCAATGCAAAGAGGTCCACCTCCGGGCACCCGTACGTCCAGCAGAGCCAACTGAAGGAATCGGTGACGACCGTCCATTCTGTGGACGGTGGAATGACCACGAACAGGCTGTCCACCAGGATGTTGGACACTCCCCGGACCTGAACTGCCTGGAGAGCTAAACCCCAAGAATACAGCAAATGAGACACACAAAACAACCAGCCCCAAAAATGCCAGGACCAAAGAGAATTCCTGTGGTTCAGACAATAAACCACCGGAGAACAGTCCGAATGGAGCCAGATCATCGACCCCGAACCCTCTCAAGTGACAACCAAACCGCCGTGAACTACTGCACTGTGCTGTGAGCCCGCCGGAAGGAAAGATCCTACTGTCTCTGGCTAGCCAGGTGAGCACTGGTCACAAAGTCCCAGCCGAGAGACGAGGCATCCGTTAACATATTGAGCGAGGGCTCGGGACAACCCCGAAGAGGAAACCAGCGATGCAGAAACCGACGCAAGGCCCCAGAAGCCGAACCCAGCAATCACAAGAGAGGTGGAAGGGAGGACCCCGAAGGAACCAGAACAGATGCCGAAGTCAGACCCACCTGACGGATAAACCAGTACGGCGAAGTTCAGACTCCCATCCAGCTGCTCGAGCAATTGCCGAGTGATCCTGGAACCCCCAAAACAGCCAAAGGCAAGACTGCAGCCACAGCAACGACTCCAGAGGGAGAGACAAGGAGCAGACCGAGTGTCCCACACGAGACCCAGCCAGGTCCAAACCCAGGACGGAACCATATGGGACTTCCTTCAGTTCACCAGGAACCCGAACCTGGCAAGTTGGGAAAGAACCAGAACCCTGGCGAGCAGACAAGCAGACCGGCTGGGAGCCCACACCAACCAGTCGTCAAGGTAGGCCGAACCTGAACCCCGAGCAGAAACAGACTCGTCACCAAGACCCAGGTAAGAAGCGTGAATACATGAGGTGCCAGATTCAAGCCAAAAGGAAGACAACGAAAGCAGTAAGCCTGACACCCCACTACAAAACCTAACCAGTCCCTGAACCCCAGATGAATAAGAACATACCAATACACGTCCCTGAGGTCCAGGAACACCATCCAGGCACCCAGCTCCAAAAGACGCCAGACCTGAGACAGAGTGATCATCCAAAAGGAGGGCCAGGAACTAAGGAGTCAGATGGGACAAGTACAGAATGAACCACAGATGTACACAGTCCTGTTTTGGCACTGGAAACAGGCAGGAAACCCACCTGAGGGACGGGGACATTTCAACCACGCCCAAGCGCACCCACTCAACTCAACTCAAGAACAGACTCAACTACCTCCACGCCCAAATTGGAAGGGGCAACCCTCAAAGCCACCCGAGCCTCACCACAAGCTAAACCCTGCCCCGACTCCGAAACCCCTCAGACGTTTGGGTGCCGGAAAGAAGGGGGAGAAGCAGGGCAAACCACGCCCACCTGGAAGGGAAGTAGGGGTGCAGATAGAACCAAGGTCGAAGCAACCACCGCCCCGAAATTCTGGGGGTGGTCATCCCTAAAACTCAAATGGTGCAGCTCCAGGGCCTTCAACCAGGCAACCAACCTGGCATGCTGCAAGGAAGAGAAGCGAGCTTGCAACGCTGCCGCCGCTGCCAGGAACCTCTTATCCCAAGATGAGGAATGCGTAAACTGAAGCACAAGCGAAGAATACATCCCACAAGACTCTGGGTCGAAGGTGTCACTAACGCAACAGGCAGCATGGCAGAGGCAGAAAGGGTGATCATCGCCCCGAGGCAGTGGCAACGAATAACCATCAACCTCGCACAAGGTGAGAGTGGACTCGGACGGATCCATGTTACCGACTGAGCCCATCAGGGTTTACCAGGGCCCACAGGGTACTTCAACTTTGCAGGAAGCCCAGATACTGTGGCCTACTAAGCCGGTAGACCCTTTGCGTGAAAGCAAGCAAACCAACTACCAGAGCAGTGGTGAAACCTCAGGGTGATGAATGAGGAGAGCCAAACACAACCTAGGAAGACTTAATAAGCTGCTAAGCAAATCTCCTCTGTGAAAACAGGGCAAACAGCCTTAAGGAACAAGAGGCAAGCCCCGAGACAACACCACAAGCAAACTGGCAGTTGGAGAGAAATTTTGGTTGTCGCATAGGTGTAAACACACAAACCACAGTGTGCCCCTCCCCCAGCCAATAACACTCCCCTACCCGAGGCAAGACGGAAAGCCCAAGACCCCGACGTACCCCAAGAGTGAAGACAATGAAGAGCAACGAAGCTCCTCAAATGGAGAGTGATTCTCGAACGCCTAGGAAAGGCAACCCTGGCACGCAAGGGCAGTACTTATGAAGTACCCTGGGAAGGTTACCCAGGGTGCATGCAGCTCCATGCACAATGAACACTTGGCCAACACACCACACACACACACACACACACACACACAGCTGGCACAGCCACACAGGGCAAAATCCAGACAGGGATTCTGGAGAATCCAGACAGAAGTCACAGAGGTGACTTCTGTCTGACTGCCAAGCACATCAGACGAGAACTGTGGGGGTAGTCCGTGGGTTCGCCCAAGCTGGCTCCCCCTCCCTCTTCCCCTCCTCCTTGATCGGGGGGGGGGGGGGGGAGGAATTTTTCACTAACGAGTGGGTGTACTGGTTAGAGTTGAAAATTGCTAGTTTCTCTTCATTTCTTTTCTTTAGGACTTTCTTAGTCTGCAATTTTACCAGCTAGTTGTTTGTTTTGGTTTGCCTATCTTTCTGGGTAAATGCCCCAGTCGATGGCAGAATACAACATACTGTACTTTAAATGTAAAGTGCTCATACGCCATTGCTTCCTGTGCCTCTTTGAGGGGGGCCAGGTTCTGGCTCGTGGTCCCCAGTAAGCCTAAGAACTCCAAGAGACTGATGACCCTAAACTAATAAGGCACACACATTAGTTTGGTTAGCTTTAGGGAACCGATAGGGTGCACCCCCCCCCCCAGAAAACATTATCAAGCTAGACCTAATGTAATGCAATGAATTGTGACATTGCACAGGTGACATGGCAACCAAACTTATGAATGTAGATATGCAGCACTAACACCTTAGCCTGGGACCAAGTTCCAAGGCACTGCAAAAGTAGTGGACAAAACTTAAAAAAATGCCACTATTGAGGCACTATCCAATCCAGCACAGAGAAGATAAGCCAGTATGGCCATCAAGTTATAAAATCCTTAGACATACAATGACTTTGTATCCGTGAACCCCAAGATGCGTCTACTAACAGCACAAGTCACTTTACCCTAAATGGTAATTACATCTTAAGTGTTAATATAATAATCTTATCTAAAGAATATTCACTCAAAACAATAACAATCTAACTAACCTTTAGATCTGTCATGAGGAGGAGATCACTTGCTTGTAATATGTCTTGAATATTATCATTATCTAGAATGACTCTGCCCGTGTAAATAAAGTCCAGTATAAGTTCAAATGTTTTGCAGGCAATGTCTAACCTTGGCTCAGTTGTACGGTGCAAGCCACCTTGTGATTCTTCCTCAAATTCAAAGAGAACCCTAAAATATAAAACAAATTTTGAGATTGATGTGTAAAATAAAAATCAAGAGTTAAATGTAATGAAACACCCTGTTCTGCTGGTCAACTCGGTAACTCCCTGTAGTTTTAGCAACTTTCACTGCTAAGCCATGGTGGAAATGCACCAGACCTCCAAAATTCACTTGAGCCTACCAGAAGCCAAGGTCAGAATATGGTTCTCTCTAAGAGGCAAGGAAAGTTTTGAAGTTGATCGACCCAAAATTTAAATAAAACCCACCAGGAATATAAATAATTCAAAACAAGCAATCGCTGGTAGAAAAATAATAACCCTGAAGAAAACAAGACATACAATCATTGCTGCTGAGTAAATGCCCAAAATGTGATGTGCCAAACTCCCACTAGATGGCAGTCCAGGTCACCCAGGATATCCCCGCCACCTCACCAAGAAAGCCAACCAGAAAGTTAATGAGTCAAAACAAACTACTGCTGGCTTCAAACTAGACCAATGCATTGGAACCTGCCAAAAGAACATCCCTACTATGTAAACAAGTGACTGAATTCTCTTGGAACTAGCATGAGCTTGTTTGCCCCACCTCCCTACTCATTTATGGGGAGGAGGAGGAGGGAGGAAGCTCACTGCCAGCCATTGTCCCAGTTCCAGAGCAGTTCAAGGCAGCCATCCGATGATAAGGAAGGAAGGAAAGGTAGGACTCAAGGAACCAATGAGGCTCACCCAGAAATTGGAGTTTTATTACATTCAATGCTGGTTTTCTGGGGAAACCTTTTTTGGCTCTCTTAAGCTAACTATCCACATAGAAGGACAACACTTAGGAACTCACCAGGAGAGGAAGCACTGCAGAAGACAAAATGAAGATGAAACCCCCTGGCCAAGACACATGACCCAGAGCCATACAAGGGCACCAAGTCCCGGAAACATTCACCAGAAACCAGGCTGCCAAAACTCTGCTCAACCTTCAAAACCCCCATGCCCTAATATCAGCCCAGAACATGTTTACGAACACCGCCAACAGAGCAGCATACCTGATTGATGAGGTTCTGGGAGTTCTACTCCACAAGCCTGGCCCGAAGCCAGGCTTGACGTATGAGAGTTTGGTCCACCAGGCTGTTGCTTGGAGCGGCCCGCAGGCCCACATATCTACCTCAGCCCAGTTGGTCCGGCACTCCTTGAAGAAAACTACAGTGGTACCTCGGAATACGAGTGTCCCTGTATACGAGTTTTTCGGAATACGAGCAGGATTTCCTCGGAAAATGTGTCTCGGAATGCGAGGGTTACCTCGGGACACGAGTTTGTTGATACGCGTCCAGGCTGACCTAGCGCGTGGTGGCCGCGTGGTGGCTGGGCGATCGTCGCCCCTCCGCCCGTCCGCCCCTCAGTTTACCATTGTCTCGCGCTCAGTGACTACCTCTCATCAATTCTTCGCGTGGATTTTCAGTGTATTGTTGGATTTTTGGTGATTTGACTATACAATTTGTTATTATATATATCACCATGAGTCCCAAGAAAGCCAGTGGTAAGGATAAAGGCCAGAAATCCCATGTGAGGATGACAATAGAGGAGAAACAAGAGATAATTCGGAAGCATGAGAACGGTACACGTGTTATTGAACTTTGTAGGCAGTACAACAAAGCCACATCAACAATATGCACTATACTTAAGAAGAAAAATGAGATTATGAGTGCTAAAGTGGCAAAAGGAGTAAGAACAATAACGAAACAAAGACCACAAATACTTGAAGAAGTGGAAAAGTTGTTATTAATTTGGATACACGACAAGGAGTTAAGGGGAGATAGTGTTTCGGAGGCCATTATTTGTGAGAAAGCCAGGGTATTGCACGAAGACCTTCTAAAGAAAACCCCTGGAACGAGTGATGCAGAGACGAAAGAGTTTAAGGCAAGCAGGGGCTGGTTTGAAAAATTTAGGAGGAGGAGTGGTATCCATAGTGTTACAAGGCATGGGGAGGCAGCCAGCGCAGACAAACCAGCCGCTGGACGATTTATTGAGGAATTTAAAGAGTTTGCAGAGGCTGAGGGATACCTACCGCAACAAGTGTTTAATTGTGACGAAACAGGACTGTTTTGGAAAAGAATGCCTAAGAGGACATACATTACCAAGGAGGAAAAATCCTTGCCCGGACACAAGCCTATGAAAGATAGGTTTACGCTTATGTTGTGTTCAAATGCGAGTGGCGATTTGAAAATTAAACCCTTACTAGTGTATCATTCTGAAAATCCAAGGGTTTTCAAACAGTATAAAGTGCAGAAAACCCATTTGTGTGTGATGTGGAGGTCTAATAAAAAAGCATGGGTGACTAGGCTTATTTTTTCGGAGTGGGTGAATGAAGTGCTGTGCCCTACCATAGAAAAATATCTGCAGGAGAAACATTTGCCACTCAAAGCCGTGCTTCTCCTCGACAATGCTCCTGCTCATCCTCGAGGCTTGCAAGATGATGTGTTGCCCCGATACAATAAATTCCTCACAGTTAAATTCCTTCCTCCTAACACCACTTCTTTAATTCAGCCTATGGACCAGAAAATCATAGCGAATTTTAAGAAACTTTATGAAAGGGCACTTTTCCGAAAATGTTTTGAAGTGACTGAAGCCACAAACCTCACCCTCAAAGAGTTCTGGAAAGACCATTTTAACATTTGTAGTGCCTTAAAACTCGTTGACAAAGCCTGGCAAGAACTGACTCAAAGAACCCTGATCTCTGGCTGGAGAAAATTGTGGCCTGAATGTGTGAGAGAATTAGACTTTGAGGGGTTTGAGCCTATAAATGATGCGCCTATTGTTGAGGAAATTGTTACTCTAGGCCAGCAAATGGGCTTGGAATTGGATAGTGATGATGTGGAGGAGTTGGTGGAAGAACACAACGAAGAACTGACCACCGAAGAACTCCAAGCCCTTCAACAGGAACAGCAAGACAACGCAGATGAAGATTCTTCAGTGGAGGAGGAGGAGGCAGCAGCGGATGTCCCTTCTGCAGTATTGAAGAAGGTGTGTCAGATGTGGGAAGAGATTCAAACAATTGTTGAAAAGACTCACCCAGAGAAAGCTGTAGTAGGCCGTTGCCTTAATCTTTTCAATGACAATGTGTTGCCTTACTACAGAGAGAGCTTGCGAAGAAGGGAAAAGCAAGCTTCCATGGACAGATATCTGGTGAGAAAATCGAGCAGTGAGCCTCAGCCAGGACCTAGTGGCACTCAGATAAAACGTCCCAGGGAGTGCACACCTGAAAGGTCCTCATTGCCTGATGTGATAATGGAAGGGGACTCCCCTTCCAAACAGTAACTCCTCTCCTCCTCCCCTCTCCTCACCATCTTCCATACGCCTACAGCATTCATCAGCAAGGTAAGTAATAACTTGAACATAGTTTTGTAGGTTTATTTAGATGAATTAGGTATAAAAATTTAGTTTGATATGGGGTTTCTGGGGTAGTCAGGAACGGATTAATTCATTTCCCATTATTTCTTATGGGGAAATTCGCTTCAGAATACGAGTTTTCGGAATACGAGGCGTCTCCAGGAACCAATTAAACTCTTAAACTGAGGTACCACTGTATCTAGTTTTGGTTGGCTTGTCTTCCCTTCGCGGTTGTTCTGGGACCGTCGTTTGGGATAGTCCTGTCTCCTCATGTTGGGTGGTGCTGGCGAGTCCGCTCGCTGCTTGCGTTCTGTGTTGCGGTTCCTTCTGCTCCATTCCACTTTGCTGTCCTGGGCGTTGTTCCCCCTCGGGCCTGCTCTTGAGTTTTGGGGCCGTCTTGGTCGTTGGCCTGGGTCAACATCTTTGTCTTCTCCGTTTTGGTCTTTGTTTTGTCTCTGGTTTTGGCTTGTTGCGTTAGGACGTGTGGTATCCGCCTCCCGGTCCTTCCCTGTTTTCCTTATCTTTGAGGAGGTAGCCCCAGAAAACCAGCGTTGAATGTAATGAAACGCTCATTTCTGGGTGAGTCCCGGAGGCTCCCCGGCATCCCGCCCTCCCTCCGGTCGGCGGTGTTTTTCGGGTTTTTGACATCCAGCCTAAGACTGAAGGTTGGGTAGCCGGCGCTCTGGGGTCTGGGGCTCCCCACTTCCCCCTCCTGGGGAGGGTGGGGGTTGCGCAGACGGAGGTGCGGCGACATGATGACTCATGAGGATTAATTTTCGTTTGGGGAGTTCTGTTCGCCTGTTCGGTCTTCGGCGCATAGTTTAACAGAATAGGGGTTTTGTTTTGGGGCGCCTACCTTTCTGGGTGCCTTTCCCGGTCGATGGCAGACATAGAATGCTCCCAATACTAAGGGAGGTCTCTATAGGCCATTGCTCCTCGTGCCTCTCTAGAGGGGGCCCAGGTTCTGGCTCGTGGTTCCCCGGTAGGCAAGAACTCCATGCATTGACTGATGCCAGAAAGTTATACATATCCATTCAGCCTGGATAGGCTCCGGGGAGCCTCCGGGACTCACCCTAGAAAATGGCGTTCTCATTACCTTCAACGCTGGGTTTTTTTTCTCTCTCCATTTTCCTCCATTTCTTGTTTACGAACTTACACGATAACCGATGGGTCTCGTCCCCAGGGGCTCGGAAACCAAGTGGTGCTCTGTAACAATGTTGACGACCTAACGTTTAGGGAGCATAACCAAGCAAATTTTGCCTCGCCAGAAAAATGATAGGATGGATTATGAGAACTTTCAAATCCAGGGATCCATCACAATGCGTTGTACTCTTCAAATCACATGTGCTGTCCCATTTTGAGTACTGCTCAGTACTCACTTTCTCCTTCAGAGTAGGAGAGATTGCTGAAAATAGAGGAATACAGAGAAACATATACGGCACGCATGGACACGATAAAGCACCTAAATTATTGGGATCGTCTCAAAGCTCTCCAAATGTACTCACTAGAAAGGAGACGAGAGAGGAGATCAATAATACATACGTGGAAAAAACTGGAGGGCCAGGTCCCAAATCTACACAGTAAAAACACATACTTGGTAGTGACACAATATGGAAGAAAATGCAGAATAAAACCAGTGAAGAGCAGGGGTGCCATAGGCACAATCAGAGAACACTGTATAAACATCAGAGGGTCCATGGTTGTTCACCATACCCCAGTGAGCATAAGAAATACTGATGGAACAAACCGTGGACATCTTCAAGAG
>WNGS01165523.1:14256386-14276019 GCA_020271785.1 Procambarus virginalis | reverse complement strand
CCAAACCTCACTGGAGGACAGAAAATGCTATGACCTCAGCTGCCCATACTTTCACGTGAAAGGCACGGAACGCTACATAAAGAGTGGCAAGCAGGATAATGAATTTGGAGGAAATTCGATAAATTTTTTATACCAGACCGAAAGAGAATTCAAAAGGAGGAGCATGGAGAATGTATGGAACTGGATGCCAGACCCACTTGCATACCAGAATTACAGATACAACTACACACCGAAAGGGAACCACAACTACAACAGGCAACTGCCCTACAACAATCAGCACTGGTCAGAACAAACTCAATATGTCCACGCATAATGGGCTTGCCGAAAAAGTCTCCCAGTCAAACTATCACTAATAGAGTAACCTCATTCATCTTTGCCAACATACAAGGACTGAAAACAAGAACAAACAATAAAGTACAGTTCATAAATGGCCTCCTCACGGAGTCAAATGCAGTATTTGGAGCTTTCACAGAAACCCATGCAGGGGAATTCTTGGACAGTGAGATCTGGATTCCAGGATATAACCTATACAGGTGTGATAGGAAAATTAGGTCACATGGAGGAGTGGGTCTGTATATTAGGGAAGACCTTGTGTGCTCGGAGCTCCTAAACGTTACAAATGAGGTGATAGAGGTACTGGGATTAAAAATAGAGAAAATAAATTTAGTGATTATTCTAATATACAAACCGCCAGATGCAACGGCTGAGGAATTCACAGAACAGATAAACAAAATAGAGAATAGCCTTGATAATTTGGAGAACCCAATACCTGATATTATCTTCTTAGGTGACTTCAACTTGCCTAGTCTCAGGTGGAGAATAGCAAACAATAATATTATACCAGGGAATCTATCAGGACCTAACCAACCACAGATTAGAGAACTACTTAGATTCTGTGACAAATTTTCACTCACTCAGCAGATATCGGAGCCAACGAGAAATGAAAATATTCTAGATCTGGTCTTTACGAACAATGAAGACATTATCAGAGACATTACGATATCAGATACCACATATTCAGATCATAAGCTCATTGAAGTGCAAACTACCATCAATACCCAGAATAGACCTAAAACGTTGATAAAGCGAGAGGGGCTATTCAGTAAATTCAATTTTAATAATAAAAGGATAGACTGGGAGATAATAAACAGGGAACTTAAAAACATTCCATGGGAAACTGTTTTAAGTAATAAAAGTCCTACAGAAGGAATAGAAAAACTGACTTCGGAAGCGTATCAAGTCTGTCTGAAACATGTTCCTTTGAGGAAAGCCAGAAAGAGATCCAACGTAGAAAGAGAACGCAGAAGACACTATAAACGCAGGAAAAGGATAACGGAACTGCTTATGCAGACACGAATTTCCCGTCAAAGAAGGAATAATTTAAATAGGGAGATTGAAGAAATCGAGCGGAAATTGAAACACTCATATGAAACTGAAGAAAGGCAGTTAGAACAGAAAGCAATTCAGGAAATAAAGAAAAATCCAAAATACTTCTTCACATATGCGAAATCAAAAGCAAAAACTACTGCCAGTATTGGACCTATTCGTACAAGTGAAGGTTCATACACGGAGGATGACAAAGAAATTAGTGAAATCCTAAAAAAGCAGTATGAGGACATGTTTAGCACTCCAATAAACAACATGAAAGTAGAAGATCCAGACAATTTCTTTATGCGGGATATCCAAACCCCTGTAAATATAACTGATATCAACACGAGCGCACTAAATTTTGAAAGAGAAATTGAAAACATGCCCATGCACTCGGCCCCAGGTCCAGACTCATGGAATTCAATATTTATAAAGAAATGCAAAGTGCCGGTAGCACAGGCACTCAGTATAGTGTGGAGGAAGAGCTTGGACACGGGGGAGATACCAGATGCACTTAAAGTAGCAGACATAGCCCCTCTACACAAGGGAGGGAGCAAAGCATTGGCAAAGAATTATAGACCAGTTGCACTAACATCGCACATAATAAAAGTATTTGAGAGAGTGATTAGGAGTCAGGTCACCAATTTCATGGAGACCAATGACCTTCACAACCCAGGCCAACATGGATTTCGAGCGGGAAGATCGTGCCTCTCACAGCTACTTGAGCACTACGATAAAGTCACTGAGGCATTAGAAGAAAAACAGAATGCTGATGTGATATACACGGACTTCGCAAAGGCATTCGATAAATGTGACCATGGCGTGATAGCACACAAAATGAAGTCAATGGGAATAACCGGTAAAGTAGGACGCTGGATACTCAGTTTTCTGTCAAACAGGACTCAGCGAGTAACGGTCAACCATATAAAATCTAGTCCAAGTGCAGTTAAAAGCTCTGTACCTCAGGGTACAGTCCTTGCACCGCTGCTTTTCCTTATTCTCATATCAGATATAGACAAAAATACAAGTCACAGCTTCGTATCATCCTTTGCAGACGACACAAAAATCAGTAAGAAAATTACCTCGGCTGAAGACATTGAAAAACTTCAAGCTGATATTAATAAAGTTTTCGACTGGGCATCAGAAAATAATATGATGTTTAACAGTGACAAATTCCAGGTACTCAGGTACGGTAAAAATGAGGACCTTAAACATAATACAGGGTACAAAACACAATCAAATGTGCCCATAGTAGGAAAACAACATGTAAAGGATTTGGGAATAATGATGTCTGACGACCTAACGTTTAGGGAGCATAACCAAGCAAATATTGCGACAGCCAGAAAAATGATAGGATGGATTACGAGAACTTTCAAATCCAGGGATCCCATCACAATGCTTGTACTCTTCAAGTCACTTGTGCTGTCCCGTCTTGAGTACTGTTCAGTACTCACTTCCCCTTTAGAGCAGGAGAGATTGCTGAAATAGAGGGAATACAGAGAACATATACGGCACGCATAGACGCGATAAAGCACCTAAATTATTGGGATCGTCTCAAAGCTCTCCAAATGTACTCACTAGAAAGAAGACGAGAGAGATATCAAATAATATACACCTGGAAGATACTGGAGGGCCAGGTCCCAAATCTACACAGTAAAATAACAACGTACTGGAGTGAACGATATGGAAGAAAATGCAGAATAGAGCCAGTGAAGAGCAGGGGTGCCATAGGCACAATCAGAGAACACTGTATAAACATCAGAGGTCCGCGGTTGTTCAACGTCCTCCCAGCAAGCATAAGAAATATTGCCGGAACAACCGTGGACATCTTCAAGAGGAAACTAGATTTATTCCTCCAAGGAGTTCCGGACCAGCCGGGCTGTGGTGGGTATGTGGGCCTGCGGGCCGCTCCAAGCAACAGCCTAGTGGACCAAACTCTCACAAGTCAAGCCTGGCCTCGGGCCGGGCTTGGGGAGTAGAAGAACTCCCAGAACCCCATCAACCAGGTATCAACCAGGTATCAACCAGTTTCTACCTTTCTGTTCATTTTTTTGTTCTAATTTTTTACCATGTGGGGTTTGTTTTGTTATGCCTACCTTTCTGGGTGCCTGACCCTGATCGATGGCAGATAAGGAAAACCCCAACCACAAGGGGGTTTTCCAGGGCCATTGCTCCCTGAAACCTCTCTGAAGGGGCCAGGCTCTGCCGCTGGTCCCTGGTAGGTCTGAACTCGTTAGCTAATGTCCAGGTCTAATATAACATACATTAGCCTGATAAGCTCCAGGGAGCCTCCAGGGCTCACCCAGAAAATGGTGTTTCATTACATTCAACTCTGATTTTCTGGGGGGAGCCCCGTCGGCTCCCCGGAGCTATCCCAGGCTGATATGCTAATGTCAGACTTTGGCATCAGTCATGTGTATGGAGTTCTTAGGCCTACAGGGGACCACGGCCAGAACCGGGCCCCCTCAGAGAGGCAAGGGGAGCAATGGCCTATAGAAGCCCCCGTGTGATTGGAAGCATTCTATGTCTGCCATCGACCGGGACAGGCACCCAGAAAGGTAAGCGCCCCAAAACAAACCCCTATTCTGGTTAAAATTGCTACCAAAAGCCAAACTAGTGGATAGAACTCCCGAACAGAAAAACAAGCAAACTAGTATGACGTCACACGTCACCGCGCCGCTGTCTGCGCAGCTCCCCCCTCCCCGGGAGGGGGAAGGGGTAGCCCCAGACCTCCCACGCCGGCTATCCACCCATCAGTTCTTCGGCTGATGCTATAGGCACCGGTTATGTGCTCCGGCTCCAGTGGTTGTTTCAGCACTGTACCTAGAGTGTGGTGTCTGTTTTTCTAGGTGGTGCGTGAGCCGGGAGTGATTCTCCAGTACTCGGGCTGCATGCGCCTAGGGTTCCCATCCCTAGGTGCCCTGTAAGTACTGCCCTTGGGACTTGGGGCCACCTTCCACAAGTTCCTTGGGGTCTGCCCCTGCTAGGCCGTTTACTGCTTGGTTTTCGGCCGCTCTTTGTGTGCTCGGGTGTTCTGTCTCCCTTGTTCGCCTTAGAGTAAGGGGCAGTTTTGCACTGGTGGGGCGCAGGGTACTGTGCAGCTTGTCTTTCCCAATCATAGCGGCCGGCTCTGTTCCGCTTGGGTACGCTGTCCTCTTGCGGGGTTTTCTTTTTCTTTTTGTTTATCTACCTGGTGGGGGGTCTGCCTTCGTTCTTGCCCCTGGTGTCCCTTGTGTTCTGAGTTTTCTGGTGGTACCCCCTGCTTGGTCCCCGTGAGTGTACACGTCCCGGGGGTTCAGCTCTTAGAAAGTTGTTTGGTAGTTTTGGGTGCCGGTTAGCAGTACCCTGCCTGGGATTACCTGAGCGCGAGTCCTCTTATAGTAAACGCTCGGGACCCTGGGAAACCCCTGGGGGCGCGAGGGTCCGATGGATGTGACCCCAGAGCCCCCCCCTCGCTTCCAGCGAGTTTGAGGGTTGCTCACCCCTTGTCTCTGGGTGACTCTCTGTTTTGCCTTCGTCTGCTGCCTGTGGGGTCGGTGACACCTTCGACCCAGAGTCCTGCGAGTTTGTTGCTCGTTGTGGCTCGCTTACCCAGTTGTGCACAGCTGGTGCGGGCAGCAGGGGCGTTGCACTTGAGCCTTGGTGGTGGCAACGCTCTCGTGGTAACTCCCCGGGAGCCCCGGGGCTGCCCCGTTTTGGTTCTTGTTTTTCCCCTGGATTCCCCTTCCTGCCAGCATCCGGTTCCTTACCGTCTGTAGGTTCAGGGCGGGGTTTGTTGGTGTTGAGACTCGGGCAGTCTCGGGGAAATCCCCTTCCGGGGTAGTGACGGGGGCTTTGAGCCTGTTCCTCCAGCCGTGTTGTAAGAGTCTGCCAGTGGGCTCCCTTCCTTCGTGTTTTCACGGCTGCCCCGGTTTTCTGGTACGGCCGGGCTTTGGGGGGACGGCTTGGCCCCGGGGCCTGTCGTGTGGGTTCCCGGGCTGGGGAGGGGCTGACTTGGGAGGCCTTAATGGCCCCGTTGGACCCCGTGGGGGTTTTTCTTCCCCTCTAGGCGGGGCTTGTGGTTACGCGGAATAGGGTTTTCCTCCCCACTCGCCGTACGTGTTGTTGGGTGTCAGCCCCTCCCCAGGCTCGGTTCCTTGGCCTTTGAGTCGGTTGGTTCCGTCCTGTGGGTGGATGTTTCCCAGCCAGCGTGTCATGCGCGTGCGCCGCGGAGTTTGTTTTGGTTTGGGCGGTGTGTAGTGCTGGTGTTAGACGCCTTCTTGCTCCAGTGCTTCGCCTCTCGCTCTTCTCCCTTGGCGCGGTGTGTGCCCCTTCGCTCCAGGGGTGTCCTGGGTTCCAGTTGTGGGGAGGCCGCAGAGGTTTTTCTCTGTGTCATGGGTGTGGGCCGCCTTCTTCGCCTCTCCCCTGCTCTCCTGCAGGTCCGGCTCTGGCGTCTTCACCTGTCAGTGCTCCCAGGTTCTTCTGGGATCTGTTGAGTCGTGTCACTTCGTGCTACCGTTAGCCAGGTGAGTTTCTGCGGTCTGGCGTCTTTTGGCAGGGTGCTGGATGCGGTGTTATATACCTGTCTTTATTTGGGTATCTTTTTGTACGACTGAGACCGTTCGCACACCAGTGTCTGTCCCCCTTTTCACCCCTTCCTGTCCCACTCTTGTGCATGTCCAACCCATGCTAGGGTCATTCAGGGGTTCCACCTTTGTTAGTGTTACGAGGTGTGGGGGTTGTGGTGTTGGTTTCTGTACTCGCCTGGTAGGGCTCCTGGCTGTGCTTGCAAGGTTTTGCACTCTGGTTTTGGGTCCCGCTTATCTGGTAGAACTTGCGGGATAGTACCAGTGGAGTGCAGTGGTGCTATGGGCACCATCGGGGAACACTGTATATCCTTCAGAGGTCTGCAGTTGTTCAAAGACCTATGTGCGAGCATACGCCTTCTTGCTGGAAAATTACCTTGGGGTTTTCCTTGAGGTGCTTCCGGGGCTTAGCGTCCCTGCGGCCCGGTCGTCGACCAGGCCTCCTGGACTGCTCATCCTGGCTGTTGGACGTGGCTGCTCGCTGCCTAACGTACGAGTCACAGCCTGGTTGATCGGGTATCCTTTGGAGGTGCTTCTCCAGTTCTCTCTTGAACCACCCCGTCCTCGCAACATTTAATAAGTCGTTCTTGCCTTATTAGTTACGTGCATGGGCGACATGCTAAACATCGTTTTCCTTTTCGGAACTTCATGGAAAACACCGACCTTCCTTACCCTACTTAGTATGTTGAAATGAGCGTCTTATGGTTTCGTAATTACCATTGTTACTTACCCTATTATAGGTGTAACAACGGTGAACACTGTGGGGGATTGCCAGTTATGCCCCTTATGGTCCATCTGTGGACTTCCGGGGCTCGCTAGCTTGCTTTCGAATTAGTTATGGCCATCCTGGTTGTGGGAGTCTGTGGGCCTGCAGGCTGCTCCATGTGGCTGCCTGGTGGGCCTCCCTCTGGCCGGTCTAGCCTGGCCTCGGGCCAGGCTTGGGGTGTAAGTGAGCTCCCAGTTCCTTATCCTGCCGATTTTGAGCGGGGTTTCTCCGCCTCGGTCGCCTGGTATGCGGGTTCCTGGGCCTGCTGGGTTCTGTCGTGTCTCCGTGGGCCCTGTCTGGGGTCTGTCTGCTCCATTCTCTGCCTTTGCGGAAGCGAGTTGCTCTTTACCCTGCCAATTGGGTTTTTCGGGGTCTGGCGATGTCCCGCGTCGGACCCGTCATTTCTGAACTCCTGGCAGGTTTGCTTGCTTGGAGTTCTTCTGTTCGGCAGTTAGTTTCGTTCCTTTATTATGCACCCCATACCCATCTTGTGGGCGGTGGTGGAAAGGGTTAGAGGCACATAATGGGCTCAGGGATTGAACCCCACACTTCATTTAGCTCAGCAAGTTACAATCTTGATGAGCTAGTTACAAATTCCATAAGTAGTCACATCAACAATGGGTTCGAGATCGACCTCGAGTACAGGTTCTAAATTAAGCAACTGACATGTGAAGTGCTGGTGTCAAAATTTATATGTTTGTCCTGCACGCCGCCCCCCATCCAGTGGACAGCGGTGGATAGGTTACAATCACTCAGTTGCTACCTACTGTTAGCAAACTGGGGATGTTTGGCTACAATTTCTGGTGGCAGATCCTTTTGAATGAAATCTTTGCACATCGCTGGAACATTGGTTATAGAATTGTCTCTAACTTCACGTATCTTTTCGCACTCCATCACAGTCACGGAGGGTGTGCGAATAATTTTGTTGACCCAGTTTACATTTGGTCAGGTCTCCATCGACAGATGATGAGACTTCCCGGAGATACTTTGGGATGCTGGTCGGCAGACGTTCCATCTTGTGCCACCTGCGTTCGGTGGTCGCGCCCGAGATCTTCTTGCGGCTCCGCCTTTTCCTGGGCTTGGAGGGGCCTTGTCGGGGCTGTTTCCGTCTGCCTCGTGGTCTCGCCTCCAGCTGGTGGTCGGTGTCCCACCTGCGTGTTTCTCTTGGCGGCAGTATGGGGTGTTTTGGCGGTCCTTCCTTTTCCTGTCCCTTCTTAGGTGGTTCCTCTTGTTAGCGTCGGCTTGGTTTTTGGTGGGGGTTGGGGGCCGTCGTCGTGCCACATACTGTCGCCTCTCTTTTGTGCGGCGCTGGCGGGGCCGCTTTGGCTTGCTTTCGGTCTTGGTGTTGCTTCTACACCGTTAGTACGCTGTCTTGTGCGTCGTTTCCCCTCCGGCCTGTTCGTGCGCCGCTTGCACCATCCTGGTCTCCGCTGTGTGCCATGGCGTCTGTGTCCGGAGCGCGTTTTGCGTTGATCCGGTTCTGTTCTTCCCGGTTCGCCTGTGATGGTGTCCTGGGTTGTCAGCCGTGTTCTTGCGGCTCGGCTGCCTGTGTTCTTAACTCCTGCCCGTGATGTTCGTGGCTTTGCTGCTCTCGCTGCCGTCTGGATGACGTGTTCGAGCAGTCTTTCGGGCATGGATCTTTGGTGTTCGTTCAGGGGCCTTGCTGCTCGTTGTTCTTGTGTTGTTCCCAGTACTTTCCGGGGCTGTGGCGCCTTGGGTTGGCGTTGCTGCCGTTGTATCGCTTCCAGGGGAGGGGTGCGTGGTGTCCGCCTCCCGGTTCCGTCCCTTTTGATCTTCCTCTGTGGGTAGTTAGCTCCGGGGAGCCGACGGGGCTCCCCCCAGAAAACCAGCGTTGAATGTAATGAAACGCCATTTTCTGGGTGAGTCCCGGAGGCTCCCCGGCAACCCTCCCTCCCTCCGGTCGGCGTTTTTTTTTTTCGCGTGTCTTGACATCCAGCCTCAGAACTGATGGGTGGATAGCCGGCGTGGGAGGTCTGGGGCTCCCCCTTCCCCCTCCCGGGGAGGGGGGAGCTGCGCAGACAGCGGCGCGGTGACGTGTGACGTCATACTAGTTTGCTTGTTTTTCTGTTGGGGAGTTCTATCCACTAGTTTGGCTTTTGGTAGCAATTTTAACCAGAATAGGGGTTTGTTTTGGGGCGCTTACCTTTCTGGGTGCCTGTCCCGGTCGATGGCAGACATAGAATGCTTCCAATCACACGGGGGCTTCTATAGGCCATTGCTCCCCGTGCCTCTCTGAGGGGGCCCGGTTCTGGCCGTGGTCCCCGGTAGGCCTAAGAACTCCATACACATGACTGATGCCAAAGTCTGACATTAGCATATCAGCCTGGGATAGCTCCGGGAGCCTCCGGGACTCACCCAGAAAATGGCGTTTCATTACATTCAACGCTGGTTTTTTTCCAATATTTTTGACTATTACACTTTGTCACTGATACCGTTCTCTATTAAGGGTGTCTTCCCTGCTTCCACTTTTGTAGATTGAACTATGTTAGCCTTTTTCCACACATCAGCTACAACTCCTGTAAACAGGGATGCCTGAAAATCAGTTTGAAGAGGAATGCTGAGCTCAGGTGCACATTCTCTCAGAACCCATGGTGAAACTCCATCTGGACCAACTGCTTTGTTCTTATTTAGCTCCTTGAGCATTTTTTCCACTTCGTCTCTAGACACCTCTATGTGTCTATGTTTTCTCTGGAATTCTTATTGTATCTGGTTCCCCGAAGATTTCATTTTGTACAAACACACTTTGGAACTTTTTGTTTAATGTTTCACACATTTCCTTTTCATTTTCCGTGAATCTATTTCCCATTTTCAACCTCTGAATATTATCCTTTACCTGCAATTTGTTGTTTATGAATTTATAGAATAGACCTGGCTCTGTTTTACATTTGTCTGCAATCCCTTTTTCAAAATTTCTTTCTGCCTCTCTCCTCTTTGCCGTGTAGTTGTTTCTCGCATCTTTGTATCTCTGGTATGTTTGGGGGTTTGGCCTCTTCCTGTATTGATTCCATTTTTGTGTCTTTTGGTCTCTGGCCCTCTCGCACTTTCTGTTGAACCAATCCTGTTTCCTAGTTCTGCTTCTCTGTTTTGGTATAAATTTTTTTGTGCCTTTATCATATATTTCACAAAACTTGTCCTACATCTCATTCACTTCCTTGCCTAGCAACAAGTCTGTCCAATTATACTCATTAAAAAATTTCCTAAGGTTGCCATAATGTCCTCTCCTAAAGTCAGGTTTTTCAATTGCATCGACAGTCACATTTTCTTCCAGATTATAACGCATCGCATACTTTATTCCCAAAAAGACATGGTCACTTTTACCCAAGGGAGGAAGGTACTGAATGTCAAATATTTCTTCCTCCTTCCTGGTAAATATCAAATCTAGCATAGAGGGAACGTCCCCTTCCCTCATCCTCGTAGCTTGTTTAACATGTTGATACAAGAATGTTTCCAGGATGAGGTCTACAAATTTACAGGTCCAGAAATCTTCTGTTTTAGCTTCATATGCTTCCCAGTCTATGGATTTCAAGTTGTAGTCGCCGACTATCAACAGTTGTGAACTATCGTTATCCGCTCTCACTATGATCTCTCTCATTATTGTTATAAGACCTTCTTGTTTACTATCTAGCTCCTCCTTTGACCATGAGTCGAGTAGTGGTTGAGTAACTGTGACAGACAGGATCTTCCCGCTCTAAATCCATGTTGTCTTGGGTTGTGCAACTCATTGTTTTCCATAAACTAGAAATTTGATTTCTAATCACTCAAACACTTTTATTATGTGTGATGTTAGTGCAACTGGCCTATAATTTTTTGCCAAGGCTTTATGCCCCCCTTGTGCAAAGGAGTTATATCAGCAGATTTAAGTGCTGCTGGTATCTCCCCTGTATCCAGGCTCTTTCTCCATATTACGCTGAGTGCTCTCACTACTGGTATTTTACATTTCTTTATGAATATTGAATTCCATGAGTCAGGCCCAGGAGCTGAGTGCGAAGGCATATTGTCAATTTCTCTTTCAAAGTCTTCCGAGTTTGTGGTAATATCCATTATATTATATTATCTGCAGCTTGAATGTCATTCATTAAGAAGCTGTCTGGGTCATCAACTTTCATGTTGTTTATTGGTGTGCTAAACATAGCCTCATACTGGTTTCTTAGAATTTCACTAATCTCTTTGTTGTCCTCTGTGTACGTACCTTCATTTGTAATTAATGGTCCAATACTGGTCGAGGTTTTTTATTTTCATTTTGCGTATGTGAAAAAATATTTAGGATTTTTCTTTATCTCTTATATAGCTTTCTGTTCCAATTCCATTTCCTCAGACTCATATGATCGCTTCAACGTTTGTTCTATTTCTTTGATCTCCCTGCTTAGGTTTATTTTCCTTGCTTGTGATAGTTGTGTCTACCGAAGCATTTCCGTTATTTTTTTCCTTCTCCTGTAGAGTCGTCTGCGTTCTCTTTCTAGAGTGGTCCTCTTTCTGCCCGTCCTCACAGGCACGTGCTTCAAGCAGACCTTGTACTCTTCAGCTGTCAGTTGAGCTATTCCCTGTGTGGGAGTTTTGTCGCTTAGGCCCATCTTCCTTTGAATGGTTGCAAGGTCTACATTCTACTACTCTCGTGTCCGTTGGTGGTCAGGTGGCTTCGTTGTTGGTGTCCCACCTGTGTGCTTCTTGGCGGCAGTATGGGGTGTTTTGGCGGTCCTTCCTTTTCCTTCTGTCCCTTCTTCGGTGGCTGCATTTATTGGCGTCGGCTTGGCTTTTCTGCTGGGGGTTGGGGGCCGTTGACTTGCCACATACTGTCGCCTCGTTTTATGCGGTGCTGGCGGAGCCGCTTCGGCTTGCTTTCGGGCTTTCTTCTGCGCCGTTCGTAAGCTGTCTCGTGCTTGTTTCGCCTCCGGCCTGTTCTTGCGCCACTTGAGCTATCCTGGTCATTGGACAGAGTGCTCTTTTCTTTCTTCTCGTTTTCTTGTGGCCCCTTCGGTTCCGGTTTGTTTTTCGATGGCTCTTTTCCGGTTGGCATTGGCCTCTGGGGGTCAGGTAGGTAAGCTTCTTGCTCTCCTCCTGCGCAGGGGTTTTCTGCTCCTTTGGTTGGGGTGATTGGTTTGGTCGTTTTCTGCCTTCTACTTCTTTTCTGGCGAAGAATGAGACTGCTGGTTTCCGGAGGGGTCTTTGGGTTGTTGATGCTTGGTTGGTTGGGCCGGGGGTGCATTTTGTTTTTGTCCGATTCCGGCTCTCCATCCTGCGGTCTATCTCCGTGCCCCTGACGTCCGCAAGTTCGCGGCTCTTGCCGCCGTCTTTGGTATTCCTGGGAGGACGTTCGGGCACGGGGGATTTGGCGGTCGAACAGGGTCCTTGGCTGTTCGTTACCTTGTACGAACAGGTAACCTTGTATTACCTTGTATCCGGGGCCCAGTCGGGCCTGTGTCGCTTTGGGTCGGTGGATGCGGCCTGCTGTCTCGACTTCGGGTTGAGTAGTGTGCGGCGACCGCCTCCTGGGTCAGTCCCTATTCTTTTCCTCTGTGGATAGTTAGCTCCGGGGAGCCGTAGGGGCTCCCCCCAGAAAACCAGCGTTGCATGTAATGAAGCGCCATTTTCTGGGTAAGTCCCGGAGGCTCCCCAGATTCCCTCCCTCCCTCCGGTCGGCGTTTTTTTGCGTGTTTTGACATCCAGCCTCAGAACTGGGGTGTGGATCGCTGGCATGGTAGGTCTGGGGCTACCCCTTTCCCCTCCCAGGGAGGGGGAAGCTGCGCAGACAGCGGCGCAATGATGGGTGACGTCATACTAGTTTGCTCGTTTTTGTTTGGGGAGTTCTATCCACTCGTTTGGTTTTTGGTTGCAATTTTCATTAGAATAGCGGTTTGTTTTGGGACGCCTACCTTTCTGGGTGCCTAACCCGGTCGATGGCAGACATAGAATGCTTCCAACCACACGGGTTTCTATAGGCCATTGCTCCCCTTGCGCTCTGAGGGGGCCAGGTTCTGGCTTGTGGTCCCCGGTAGTCCCATAAGAACTCCATATACATGACTGATGCCAAAGTCTGACATTAGCATATCAGCCTGGTAAGCTCCGGGGAGCCTCCGGGACTCGCCCAGAAAATGGCGTTTCATTACATTCAACGCTGTTGTTTTGGGGGGTTCGTTCATTACATGCAAGGGATTGATGCAGCAAGCATTCAGGTTTTGTCCATTCTTATGCACATGTATATGTATGGAGGATATAACTGGTGCAAAAATATCTTTTCATAAGATTGTGAAAAGAATCTACTATTTGGGGTGGCTATTGACCTTGAATAAACAGTTAGTTTAGCTCATTTATTATGCACCCCATACCCATCTTGTGGGCGTTAGTGGAAAGGGTTACAGAGGCACATAATGGGCTCAGGGACTGAACCCCACAATTCATTTCATTTAGCTAAGCAAGTTACAATCTTGATGAGCTAGTTACAAAATTCAGTATAAGTCGTCGCATCAACAATGGGTTCGAGATCGACCACAAGTGCAGTTTCTAAATTAAGCAACTGACATATGTGGAGAGCTCGTGTCACAATTGATATGTTTGTCCTGCACACCGCCCCCATCCAGTGGGCAGTGGTGGATATGTTACAATCACTTAGTTACTACCTACAGTTAGCAAACTGGGGATATTTGGCTAAAATTTCTGGTAGCAGATCATTTTGAAATATTTACACATCGTTGGAACATTGTTTATAGAATTGTCTCTGAATTCACGTATCTTTTCGCACTCCATCACATAGTGACGGAGGGTGTGCGAATAATTTTGTTGACACAGTTTACATTTGGTCAGGTCTAAACAAACACCTCATGTTGTATTTTCATTGGCTGAAGTGTGTTCATTTTTAATCTGTGGTTCCTGAAATTTAGTCATTGAATGCACGAGCTTCATGCATCTCGGGTGTATCCCGATTTTTAATTCACTTGGTGTTATCTACAGGCAAAGTCCACCAACCTCCCAGCTTGCCATAAGGACACATGGCGGGGACAGGAGTCATACACACAATGAAAGGTCAAGTTTAATGTTTTCTTTCATTACCGCTGAGCATATTTCATTAATGTTATTTTATGTCTAGTGAGTAAACAAGCAGCCCTTTATGCTGGAGCAACATAAGGAAGCCTAGTGCTCACGGCATTGATAAGGTATGAGAAAGAGGATTGCTTTGTCCTGTGCAAATAAAGATTTTCACAAAACTAGTCAAGGTTAAATGTTTGGCAACATATTGATCTTTCTGATCTAAGGCTCCTTGGATACTATCTGAGCCAGATCTTTTTTTGGTCCACTCAGGACTTGTATCATCTGCCAGATTCTAGTTGACAGTGTCCATATTCATGACAAGTATCTTTGCTTATGGTCTCGTTGTGTATTCAGAGAGGGGGAGACAATGGCAAGTTTAACTCAAGCTACCACCAAACAACCAGCTTGTCTAAGTTGCTTGGTGACCTAGTACTGTATGTGCAAAGGAAACAATCTATACTCTCAACATCTCCTTTGAGCAATCATTAGAACGATGATATCTCTAATGACTACTGTATATGCTGGCGCATAGGTCGACCCCCCCAAAATTTTGAGGAGTATTTCAGGTTTAGGCCTATATTCGCCAAATAAGACGACCCCCCTCCCCCCAATAAGGGAGGGAAGCAGCCCCACCGCCAGCTGACATCTCCACCCTCGATTCTATAACTGATGTAGTGCGTACTGGGTCACCTCTCTCCTGTGCTGGCTCTGGATTCTGCTTGTTCAGCTAAGTGGTGGTGGTGTTTACCCTTGGTGCCATATCCTGCATACTGTGGTATAGTATGAGCCTAGTTCTGAGAGTGCCTGGAGCTGCATGTGTGCAATGTTACCTTTCCTATGTGTTCCCTAGTGCTGCCCTTTCATTGCCAGGGTTATTTTCCCTGGCGTGTTCAGGGGTCGCTCCCTTAGAGGTCCATCTTGCTTGTAGTGGCTCTGGCCCAGGGTGAGTCAGATGTCATGGGACTTTCCTGTATTAACACAGGTTGGGAGTGACATTAGCTGGTGTGGTGCACTGGTTTGAGCATTTCTCTCAGTGCGCTAAAGTCAGCCTTCACATCTAGATTGCCAAACCTGTGTTGGCTTACTAATAGGTCCAGTGTAGCAATCCCAGCATCTTGGTGTCCTGCTTGGGTCTCCCCTTTAACCCTTTAACTGCGCAACGCGCCTGCAGGCTCGCGTCTGGTTTGCGCAACGCGCCTCCGGGTATTTGTATTTTTCACGTTCCATTCAAATCTCCCGCGGCTACATGGGGTTCACATCAGCTTCCTCAGGGCTCTTGTAAACAGACGCCATCTTTAAAAAAAATCGTGGTCCACATTCCCGGGTGTGGGAGCCTCAGTAGTGTGTGAGCAACCAAGGCTGGCGCTCGCAGCATGAGCGCACAGCACTGCTGTTCAGCGTGTGACCACAGCATCGCCTAATAATGTCAAAATATATATATAACTTGTATCATTTAGCCATGATAGTGTTATAGAAGAGCCTGAGTGTGATAATGACTGGGTACAATGTTCAATTATCAGTGATTCAATGCTGTTCACGATGTTCACAGCACCACAGCATTATTTCGTCCATCTAGGAATTTTCAAATGATTTCTTAGGTTCCTTTTCAAAATAAACGTGTGGTCAATTATTCATTTACAGGAATT
The DNA here is from genome assembly GCA_020271785.1 of Procambarus virginalis. Classification (NCBI taxonomy): domain Eukaryota; kingdom Metazoa; phylum Arthropoda; class Malacostraca; order Decapoda; family Cambaridae; genus Procambarus; species Procambarus virginalis. Next base: position 14,260,630 of record WNGS01165523.1, on the reverse strand, counting down.
AGTGACCAGGATTGTGATAATAGCAGGATTGTGGTTATAATTAGCGTTGTGCGTAGTATTGTGGAAGGAGGAAAGTTTGGTGAGGGAGGGAGGGCGAGAATTGAGGTAGCCTCATTGTGTGTGTGTGGCTGCCACTCTTGTTTTGCTCACCATAATAGCTTAGTGGTTCGCTATGGGCAACACATATGTACATGGGTATATATAGTGTGTGTATATAGTGTAAGAACAGTAACAGGAGAATGTTGAGAGGAGCTATTTTGGTGAGGGAGGTGACGTAATCGTAGCGTCGTCTGCTGTCTGCTGTGTGATTTTTCATGCAGTGTATGGTGGCCACTGTACTGTTTGGACACAATACCGGCTTACTTGCATAGTTCTGGTAAATAAAACATGTAGATAGGTATATAGAACATGTGTAATAAGAACTATAACAGTATGGTGGGAGGAGCAATGTTGGCGAGTAAGATGTTGGAGTGAGGGAGACTGGCTGGGTGTGGCTGCTCTCACTCGAGGTGTTCTGAGTGTGTTGATGGTGAATGTATATAGTGTGTGACAGTGTGTAGTGTGTAAATAGATTATATGTATACATAAATTAGCATGATACATAGTAAATATGTGCAGCATATGTGTACACAAGTGTCATGCACGTAACACAGTGTCTTCGGACAGTACGGTTGTTTTACTGCCATAATATAGTGTACGTGTTCACTATACATAGGATTAGTACGTAAAAACAAATAAAATGTATTTGGAACTGTGCGAAAAAAATGAACGAAAATATATTCGCGGCAACTCGCGCGCCCCGCCCCGACCGCCCCACCCGCCCCGGGAGCTTACAGCACGGGCGCACGGGGAATCATGACGTCACGCCCCAACTTACGGACCCCATAGCAGCCAAAGTAAGTACAATTACGACTTTTTTTTTACATACCCATACTGAGGGAAGGGTTTTTGACACTTTAAAAAGAAAAAAGAATTTTTTCCAGAGAATTTATTTCCTGCGCACCACGGGGGTGTCATATTTGGAGGCAACGCAGTTAAAGGGTTAAGCTCTGGAAATCCCCTGTGAGTTTGGTGGGCCTATGGATACTCCCCCGAACCTTGCTCTTGCTTCGTGCAAGTTTGTGGGTTGCTTGTCATCCATGCCATGTGGTGACATTCACTTCTTCCGCCTCCGTCATGCTGCCCATTGGGTTGGTGACACCTTTGACCCAGAGTCATGTGGGGTTTGTTCACCGTATCTGACTTTCTGAGTCTCCCAATGAAATTAGGCTTATAAGGCAGCAGCTGCTTTGCATGTTTGGTTTTCTAAGTTGCAACAATCTAGGTTATGTGCCCAGTTGGATGCCCTGGAGCTGGCCCAGTTGGTTTTTTAGGGAACCAGAATTGGAGGTGTGGGTGAACTCCACCTTGGGTTCATCTGTACCTCCTCTGAGCCTTCCCCTGTTCTTCTGGCCCCAAAGCATCTGAGATGTTCCGTGTTGGGGTGGGATTTAGTTCGGGATGTGGTTCAGCTAGCTCCTGGGGTATCATTTGCTAGCTTCTAATTGGGCATAGAGGCAGTTGAGCCAGCTCGTCATGCTGAGACTTCTGGGTTTTCCTTTCAACCAGTCCTTCCTTCCTTTGAAGCCTCTCCCTTGGACTTTGTTTTTCTGTCCTGGGCAGTGGGCAAGGACACTGGCTCTGCCATGGGGCCCTCTTCTGTGTCTTTCGAGGCTTAGGGGGAAGTCATATGTGGGCCCCCTCGGTCCCTTTCGACTCTATGCTGTTCGGTTCCCTCCAAGGAGGGTCTTCTTTTGCAGGGGGGGATGGATTTTCATATCCTCTCTTTTAGTATGAGTATGATTTGGGTGCGGTTCCTCCCACGGGTTCAGTTCTGTGTGCCTTTGGGACCTTTGGGATTATCCATACATAAGTTTCTTCCTCTTGGGTCCTTCTTGCAGCGGCTCATAAGGCTCTTTTTACATGCCTCCTCCAAGACCCAGATTTCATATTCTTGATAGACTATTACTCTTTTGGGTTTGGGTCTTTTTCTCTGTATTGGATGTATTACGTGGTTCCGAAGTCTTCCTGGCTGGCAGACAAACCCTTGTTCTCACTTGGTGCTTGGCACAGTATTTATCATACCCACAAGATGGAGTGGTGTGAAGTGTTGACTGTGCTGCAAGTGTTTTTTTTTTTTGGGGGGGGGGGGGGCTTGACTTTTGCGCCTCTCAATCTGTTTATTCCTGCTTTTTCTTGGGATATGGGTCTCGTGCAGCTCCATGCCCAGGTTTCCCTGTTGTCAGTGCTGCTTGTGGTGGATGATCTTTGTTTTCATCTGTATTTGGGTTCTGTCGTGCATTTCCTGGGCATCTTTGAGCTGCATACTGGGTTGCTCATAGAGGATATGGGAACACTCGGTGGGGGCCATATGTGGAGGGGTTTTGGACTTTGCTGTTGCTGTACCAGCTGCACTTCCCATGCTGTATGATCCCATGCTGAATGCTCCAATGCTCCAAGAGGCAGTGGCCACATTCTTCTCCATGTGACTCACGCATTGACAGGCTGTGCTGGCCCATTCCTTTAACCACTGCACTGCGCCTGCCAAGAAATCTCATTTCCCCATTACTGCGCCAACCAAGAAAACCCTTTTTGATTTTTTAATTCACAGTCGAAACGCGAATACAGTAGGCTAGGTACGAAATGGACTCCTGGGACTTCCAGTGAGACACAGCCATCATAAAAAAATTCTCAGATCTCCCTAGGGCTGCTGGCAGGATCAGTTCTGAATGAGCAACCAAGGGTGGCATACACGCCTCTGGCTCCCAAACACCTGTCGGATGTGATGTTGAAAGATCGCACTCCATCAGTGAAATTCAGACCTTATTATTTGAAGAACATAAGGGGTCATGATATTGATGAAGCTAGACACAGTAAGGACCTAACACAAGGAGCGGATGCAAGTGATGCAGTACCAATGAGGACAATACAGCGAGCATATCCAGTTGTAGCTGAGCTCCACCCATACTCACTCAGGTTATTTCCATTTTCTGGAGGAAGCCCCTATGACTCCCTGAAGCTATCTAGGCTGATATTTATAACCCAACTTTTGGCATCAGTCGAAGTGGGTGGAGTTCTAGGCCTACCAGGGACCATGAGTCAGAACCTGGCCCCCTCAGAGAGGCATGAGGAGCAATGGCCTATAGAATGCACATGTGATTTAGGAGCATTCTATATCTGCCATCTATATCTGCTAGGGGCTTGGGGTTCTCTTCCACAAGTCACCTTGGGTCTACTTCTGTTGGTCTGTTGCTGCTTGGCAATTGATTACCCCAAGTGTTTTGGGCGGCTTCCGCTCTTGTTTACCTTGGGGGTAAGTGGTAGTTTTGCACTGGTAGAGGCACAGTGTATTGCGCAGCTAGTTTCACCTATAACAGAGGCTGGCTCTGTTCCTTCTGGGTACGTTATCCTCTTGCGAGGTTTTTCCTTTCTTTTTGATTTTGCCTGGTGGGGGGTCTGCCTTGGTGTCTACTATCTCCTTGTTATATTAGGGTTTGTTTATTGTTTGGTGGTACCCCCGCCCCCCTGCTTCGCCCTCGTGAGTGGACACGTCCCAGGGGTTCAGCCTTAGCAGTGTTGTTTGGTAGCTTGGGCATTGGTTAGCAGTACCCTGCCTGGGATAACCCTTAACAGACCCAGTCTAGGGGCCCTGGGAAACCCCATGGGGGCACTTGGGTCAGATGGATACAACCCCCTGAGTCTCCTCTCGCTTTGTGTGAGTTTGAGGATTGTTCTGTCCCCTTGTCTCACAGCAATGCTCATTGCTTTTGCCTCCGTCATGCTGCCTGTTGGGTCGGTGACACCTTCTACCCTTAGTCCTGTGAGCTTTGTTGCTTGTTTGTGACTCGGTTTACCCAACCTAATGATGACATTATTCGGGTACAGGCAGCTTGCCCATTGCAGGATAGGTTTAGGTTGTTGCAAGGTGCTAGGTTGGTTGCTTTCCCGGATGCCCCGAGGCTGCCTCGTTTTGCTTATAGGGACCTGGACTTGGGGGTGTTGGTCACTTCGGCCTTGGTTCCATCTGCACTCCATCGTTCTTTCCCTGCTGTGGTTTATTTGGTTCCCCCGTCTGCGAAAAATGTCTGCGCTTTTGAAGCTGTTTGCGCTGATTAATGGCAGATATAGAATGCTCCAAAATCACATGTGCATTTCTATAGCCATTGCTTCTCATGCCTCTTTGAGGAGGCCAGGGTCTGGCTCGT
>WNGS01165523.1:14212818-14227639 GCA_020271785.1 Procambarus virginalis | reverse complement strand
ATAATTAATGTGAGAAATCTTTAAAGATTCTGATAAAGAAAGGATCTAGGGGTGGTTTTAGATAGAAAACTGTCACCTGAGGACCACATCAAGAACATTGTGCGAGGAGCCTATGCTACACTTTCTAACCTAAGAATTGCTTTTAAATACATGGATGGAGAAATACTAAAGAAATTGTTCACGACTTTTATTAGACCAAAGCTGGAATATGCAGCGGTTGTATGGTGCCCTTATCTTAAGAAGCACATCAACAAACTGGAAAAGGTGCAACGACATGCCACTAAGTGGCTCCCAGAAATGAAGGACAAGAGCTATGAGGAAAGGTTAGAGGCATTAAATATGCAAAAACTAGAAGATAGAAGAAAAAGAGGCGATATGATCACTACATACAAAATAGTAACAGGAATTGATAAAATCGACAGGGAAGATTTCCTGAGACCTGGAACTTCAAGAACAAGAGGTCATAGATTTAAACTAGCTAAACACAGATGCCGAAGAAACGTAAGAAAATTCACCTTCGCAAATAGAGTGGTAGACGGTTGGAACAAGTTAAGTGAGAAGGTGGTGGAGGCCAAAACCGTCAGTAGTTTCAAAGCGTTATATGACAAAGAGTGCTGGGAAGACGGGACACCACGAGCGTAGCTCTCATCCTGTAACTACACTTAGGTAATTACACTTAGGTAATTACCTACCCCCCTTACACCTACCCCTTACACCTACCCCCCTTACACCTACCCCCTTACACCTACCCCTTACACCTACCCCCTTACACCTACCCCCTTACACCTACCCCCTTACACCTACCCCCTTACACCTACCCCCTTACACCTACCCCTACCCCAACACCTACCCCAACACCTACCACACCCCCCCCCCTACACCTGCATGGGCCCCCAGCCCTGCCTATCATCCACACCTGTCACTATACCAACTTCCATGATTATAGACAACTGGCTGGTGCTGCACCTGGGGATGCTGATACATTGACTTACACATTGCGTGGTGTTACAAAAATGTTTTGAGATTGTGATGTTTGGCCTGGGTTCGTATCCTGGCCGGAGAGGATTGACCGGGCGCCAATCAATAACTGTAGCCTTTGTTTACCCAGAAGTGAATGAATACCTGGTTGTTAAAGGATTTGGCGGGTCGTATTCTGGGGAAAATTAGAATAAGGACCTTCCTGCAACGCTATGCATGATAGTGGCTTTACAAGAATATAAGAACTCGTATATATAAATAAATATATGGAGGATTTTGGCATTGTGTTGGGCAAGAGGCACTTGGATCAGCTGGTCTTTGGTGAGCTGTAGTGCCCCTGTAGTGTTTCTATAGTAGTTGGTGTCTGCCTCTTGCTCTATGGGGGACCACTGGATAATGATGATGTGTTTTTTACTCATTTTGCCATTTGGCAGCTGGGGCATACAGTACTCTGCCACCAGGAGGCTCATTCGGCACTGTGGCATTGTAGCCACTTCAGTGACGGTACACCTGCCCTAATCATTATGGCCTCAACCGGAGATCTACGGATTGCTCCTTATTTATAAGCTTTAAAAGTTCTTACAGTATTTAAAAAAAAGTAATGCCTTTTTTTGTAAGTTCCATTTACATCACCAGTGCATTGGTAACATTGTTCCAGTTGTTCCATTGGAGGTATACAGTACTGTATTTACATATTTTGTTCTGTAGTTCCTTAATTTTGTTGTGCTCTTAAATAATAAATATTTAATGATACTGTACTTGATAGGTAAGATCGATTAAATATGACTGTAATGCAATATTTGCAAAAGGTAAATATTGATGCACAGAGAAATCACATTATCATGATGTATCAATGAACAAATCCGCAGGACCTGTGTTGAGTAATTACCTAAGTGTTATTACCTAAGTGTAGTTACAGGATGAGAGCTACGCTCGTGGTGTCCCGTCTTCCCAGCACTCTTTGTCATATAACGCTTTGAAACTACTGACGGTCTTGGCCTCCACCACCTTCTCCCTTAACTTGTTCCAACCGTCTACCACTCTGTTTGCGAAAGTGAATTTTCTTATATTTCTTCTGCATCTGTGTTTAGCTAGTTTATATCTATGACCTCTTGTTCTTAAAGTTCCAGGTCTCAGGAAATCTTCCCTATCGATTTTATCAATTCCTGTTACTATTTTGTATGTAGTGATCATATCACCTCTTTTTGTTCTGTCTTCTAGTTTTGGCATATTTAATGCCTCTAACCTCTCCTCGTAGCTCTTGCCCTTCAGTTCTGGGAGCCACTTAGTAGCATGTCTTTGCACCTTTTCCAGTTTGTTGATGTGCTTCTTAAGATATGGGCACCACACAACCGCTGCATATTCTAGCTTTGGCCTAACAAAAGTCGTGAACAATTTCTTTAGTATATCGCCATCCATGTATTTAAACGCAATTCTGAAGTTGGAAAGCGTGGCATAGGCTCCTCGCACAATATTCTTTATGTGGTCCTCAGGTGATAGTTTTCTATCTAGAACCACCCCTAGATCTCTTTCTTTATCAGAATTCTTTAAAGATTTCTCACATAATATATAGGTTGTGTGGGGTCTATGTTCTCCTATTCCACATTCCATAACATGGCATTTATTAACATTGAATTCCATTTGCCAAGTGGCGCTCCATCTACTTATTTTGTCCAGGTCATCTTGAAGGGCATGACAATCATCTAAGTTTCTTATCCTTCCTATTATCTTAGCATCATCAGCAAACATGTTCATATAATTCTGTATACCAACTGGTAGATCATTTATGTAGACAATGAACATCACTGGTGCAAGAACTGAACCCTGTGGTACTCTGCTTGTGACATTTCTCCAGTTCGATACATTGCCTCTGATCACTGCCCTCATTTTTCTATCAGTCAGAAAATTTTTCATCCATGTTAGAAGCTTACCTGTCACCCCTCCAATATTTTCCAGTTTCCAGAACAACCTCTTATGTGGAACTCTGTCGAAAGCCTTTTTTAGGTCCAGATAGATGCAGTCAACCCAACCATCTCTTTCCAGTAATATCTCTGTTGCTCGGTCATAGAAACTGAGTAAATTCGATACACAGGATCTTCCAGATCGAAAACCATACTGTCTGTCTGATATTATATCATTTCTCTCCAGGTGTTCTATCCATTTAGTTTTAATTATTTTTTCCAATATTTTGACTATTACACTTGTCAATGATACCGGTCTATAGTTAAGGGGGTCTTCCCTGCTTCCACTTTTGTAGATTGGAACTATGTTAGCCTTTTTCCACACATCAGCTACAACTCCTGTAAACAGGGATGCCTGAAAAATCAGTTGAAGAGGAATGCTGAGCTCAGGTGCACATTCTCTCAGAACCCATGGCGAAACTCCATCTGGACCAACTGCTTTGTTCTTATTTAGCTCCTTGAGCATTTTTTCCACTTCGTCTCTAGACACCTCTATGTGCTTTATGTTGTTCTCTGGAATTCTTATTGTATCTGGTTCCCTGAAGATTTCATTTTGTACAAGCACACTTTGGAACTTTTCGTTTAATGTTTCACACATTTCCTTTTCATTTTCCGTGAATCTATTTCCCATTTTCAACCTCTGAATATTATCCTTTACCTGCAATTTGTTGTTTATGAATTTATAGAATAGACCTGGTTCTGTATTACATTTGTCTGCAATCCCTTTTTCAAAATTTCTTTCTGCCTCTCTCCTCACTGCCGTGTAGTTGTTTCTCGCATCTTTGTATTGCTGGTATGTTTGGGGGTTTGGCCTCTTCCTGTATTGATTCCATTTTTGTGACTTTTGGTCTCTGGCCCTCTCGCACTTTCTGTTGAACCAATCCTGTTTCCTAGTTCTGCTTCTCTGTTTTGGTATAAATTGTTTTGTTCCTTTATCATATATTTCACAAAACTTGACATACATCTCATTCACTTCCTTGCCTAGCAACAAGTCTGTCCAATTATACTCACTAAAAAATTTTCTAAGGTTGCCATAATATCCTCTCCTAAAAGTGTTTGAACACATGCGCTGGGTGTTCCCAGGCACGCTCTCGCCAACTGCGCCACGGCATGGTCAAAAGAACTGCAACCTGGGAATATAATTGATTTGTTCATTGATACATCATGATAATGTAATTTGTGTGTATTGAAAGAGGGAGTGTCAAAGATAGAACTACAGGATGACATAGCCCAAGTGCATGGGGGAATTGTGTGAAACTTTGGTTCGGCTTCAGTGGAAGCCTCAGGAATCCAAGTGGGTGCTGTTGTACCGCAGGTTGCAATTCCTTTTGACCATGTTATGGCGCAGTTGACTAGAGCGTGCCTGGGAACACCCAGCGCATAGGTTCAAACCCTCATCACGGCTCCTTTGGATTTGTTCATTGTAAATATTGATATTAAATCAATAAACATTTAATGGCTGTATCTAGAAATATTTGATTTCACATTTATGATAGATGTTCTTTTGAGATTTTACTACATATTATCCTGTTATTACTTGTATTAAGTATTGTGTATACTCAATAAAGGCAATTTTCAAAATAGTGATTTCAAAACCTGGCCTGTACTGAGTTTATATAGAGGTTCAACATGGTCTGTGCTGTGTATATAGAAGGATTCAGACCATGGTTGCAGTATTTAATGATCCTATATACCTTACCAACATGTATTTTATGCATACATATACCCATACATACATATATACTGTACATACTACATACATACAGTACATATATGCATACATACAGTACATATATACATACATACAGTGCATACACAGTATATTTATATCAATAGGAAAGGAATCTCTGTAGTTTTTGTATGTAGTTTTCATCTGTAGTTGGTTCTGAGAGTTCTATACCCTCAGTCCAGCCTGGGGCCCAGGCCTATCTTGTGATAGTTTGATTGGTAAAACTGTCACAGAAGCCATTTTAGTAAAACTGAGATCTTATCTGTAGGTAGATTATACAAATTTACTAATGTGTATGATGATGGTTTTAGTTTAAACTGCTCCATTTCCAAATTACTCATAATGCATCCCAACATAACCTAACTCATCCAGTAATTTAAGAGATGCTATTCTATCTCCAATGAGTTAGTTTATGTGTAAATTGGATCTTTGAATTAAAGTTGGTTCAAATAAAATTAATTAAAATTGATTTGAACCATTCAGAAGTCCCTATGCCTCTAAGTCATTTCTCATATTAGGAACAGTTGAAGGCTACAAGGCTAACAGCACTGCAAACCAGACATGGCAGGGCAGATCTCATTGAAACTTTTAAAATACTGTACTGAACAAGTTAGAGGATGTTGATCCAGACAATTTCTTCAAAAGGTCAGATGTAACACAAACAAGGAGCAACGGTTTCAAGGTCAACGAGCCACAATGTAGCACTGAGAACAAGAGATGTTTTATCACCCACAGGGTTATAAGCCCATGGAGCTCCATATTATAAGCCTGCTGAAGCCGTAACTGCCAAAACTGTGTTAAGTTTCAAAATCTACCTGGAAATGAATCATCACGGCAAATGGGGGGGGGGGAGGAGGTTCGACAAGTCACCGGCTTCCTGTCCTTGTCAATGCCACTAGACTTAGTGGCCCTCTGGTAAATCAGGTAGTCATATAGGTCATGAATCTGTGACAACACACACACCACTTACGTGGCCAATAAGAAGTCCTGATCTCAACACATGATAATATGGTGTCGTTATAGTTACCTGGATTTACCCAAGGGCCACCATCACTAATGGCACTGATGGAGACAGGAAGCTGATGACTTATCTTCATTTAATATTTTGAGAATGTCTTCTTGTAATGACTAGGCACATAAAATACTTGAACACAAAACTTTGGATGCTATTAAATAAATAAATAAATAAATGTTTATTCAGGAAAGGTACATACATAAAGTGATTTTACATAAGTGGATTTATAGATAGAGCTAGTACATACAATGCCTAAAGCCACTATTACGCAATGCGTTTCGGGAAAGAAAAACATTAATATCTAAAACTTAATACTAATTGAGCAAAAAGAATAAAATGTATTGAGAACAGATACAAATAAAGATAAAAAAAGGGGGGAACATGACTGAAAAAGCAGCACAAATACAATAGGTAGACAAACAGCGTTGAATAAAAAAAAAATAACATACATGGGTTGACAATAGAGTGGTAAGGTAGGTTACAGGGAATTAATCAGGTAGTGTTTAGTTTTAATCTTAAACTGGTTGAGAGAGGTACAGTCTTTAACATGGTTGGGAAGGTCATTCCACATTCTGGGTCCCTTGATTTGTAGAGCATTTCTAGTTTGATTAAGTCGTACTCTTGGAATATCAAAACTGTATTTATTTCTGGTGTGGTGCTCATGGGTTCTGTTACAGCTTTCAATGAAGCTTTTGAGGTCAGGATTGGCATTACAGTTCAGCGTTTTATATATGTATAATACACATGAGAGAATGTGCAGTGACTTAATATCTAACATATTCAGAGATTTGAGTAGGGGTACCGAGTGATGTCATGAAAATTGACATGAGAAGCTTCATTGTGTTGACTTGAAACCTTTAAATACTGAAGTACAATGTGATCATGACACTAAGGCTTCTTTCATTGTGGCCACAATGGCCACTATTACAATTACCACCACCACACCACTAATACATCATATCTTTCCCCACCACACCACTGATACAAGCACCTCAACTTTCACCACTACACCACTGGTACAGACACCCCAACTTCCACCTCCACATCACTTGTACAAACACTATTCCATCATCACTGTACAACAGAAGTACACTTAGATCGCATCAGGCTTTAATACCCATGTGAATGGGAAATAGACTTACAGGTTCCAGAAGATGAGAGAAAATGTCAGCACTGTCGAGAAACATCCGACAGACTACTGGAACATTATCTAACACAGTGCAGTTACAAACCCAATAAGATTTCAACTTAGATTCAACAGAGCAAAAGAAGTTGTTAAACACATGGGGGAAAAATCTTACTGAAGCGACCATACGAGTTATAAATACTCATACTCCGCCTAAGTAAAACAGAAACAAGTAACACTTAGTGGGCCAGCCGGAGGTTTAGGGCCCGCGCAGGAATATTCCTGAAAAAAACAAAAAAAATCCACCACCACACCACTGATATAAACATCACAGCTTCCACAACTACACCACCGATACAGACACCACAACTTCCACCACCACAATCATTATAAACACAATGCCACTACCACATTGTTAGTGCAGGGCCTGACAGCTGAGTGGACAGCACTCAAAATTCGTAGTCTTAGGGTCCAGGGATTGATCCCCTGTGGAGGCAGAAACAAATGGGCAGAGTTCCTTTTACCCTGATGCCCCTTTTCACCTAGCAGTAAATAGGTACCTGGGAGTTAGACAGCTGCTATGGGCTGCTTCCTGAGGGTGGGGGGGTGGGGGAGACCAGTTGATTGACTGAAAGTTGAGAGGCAGGGCCAAAGAGCCAGAGCTCAACCCCTGCAAGCACAGCTAGGTGAGTACAATCATCACTACAACAATCACCACCAATTTGAAGACCAGAGCTATCATTGTAACCTTATGTATGACCACACACTCTGCAACTACTACAAATATCACAGCTACAAACATCAGAACTTCAAGAACAACCCCCAGATTCATTACAGACAACTATCACAACTACAGTACCACATTAGAGCAAGGCAAAGACTCGACCTAAATTGCTGCACAGCCACATCAGGAGAAAAACAACAGTGAAGGAACAGGTAATAAAACTAAGGATAGGGGCAGACATTCACTACAGACGACAAGGAAGTGTGCGAAGAACTCAATAAGAAATTCCAGGAGGTCTTCAGAGTAGAGCAAGGAAAAGTCCTAGAGATAAGAGATGGAATATCTAACCAGACACCACTAGAGGAGTTTGTGATTACCAGTGGGGAGGTGAGGAAGCATCTGCTAGATTTGGATGTGACAATCGCTATAGGCCCGGATGGAATCTCACTATGGATACTAAAAGAAGGAGTAGAAGCTCTGTGCCTGTACATCCATGGTGTACAACAAATCGCTGGTAACAGGTGAAGTGCCAAAAATTTGGAAGACGGCCAAAGTAGTCCTGATATACAAGAAGAGTGAAAGTCAGGTGGCACTGAACTACAGGCCTTAACTTGCATACCAGGCAAGATGATGGAGAAGATTGTGCCAAAAACTAGTGGAACATCTGGAGTGAAAGAACTTTGTAACACAACATCAGCATGGGTTCAGGGATGGCAAATCATGCATCACAGGATTAATTAAATTCTATGACCAGGTAAAACAAATCAGGCAATATAGAGAGGGCTGGGCAGACTGCATATTTTTGGATTGCCAGAAAGCCTTTGACATAGTACCACATAAGAGACTAGTACACAAGCTGGAGATGCAGGCGGCAGTGAAAGGGAAGGTACTCCACTGGATAAGGGAGTACCTAAGTAACAGAAGACAGTGAGTCACTGTTAGGTGGGGGGGGGGGAGGTCTCGGAGTGGCTTGGCATCACCAATGGTGTCCCACAGGGATCAGTCCTTGGACCTATACTGTTTCTGATACAGTATATGTAAATGATCTCCCAGAGGGAATAAACTTGTTCCTCTCGATGTTTGCTGATGATGCAAAAAGTATGAGGAGGATTAAGACAAGAAGATGCGGGCTACATCTAAGACAAGAAGAAGATAAGGCTACAAGTTGACCTAGACAAACTAAAGGAATGGTCCATCAAATGGCTACTAAAGTTCAACCCAAGTAAATATAAGGTAATGAAACTAGGCAGAGGAAATAGGAGACCAGACACTAGATACAGAATGGAAGATGAAGTCCTTCACGAAACAGAGAGAGATCGAAATCTAGGAGTTGATATTATGCCAAACCTGTCTCCTGAAGCCCACATAAAAAGAATAACATCGGCAGTGCATTCGAGGCAGGCTAACATCAGAACTGCCTTCAGAAACCTGTGTAAGGAATCCTTCAGAATGTTGTATACTACATATGTAAGCCCAATCCTGGAGTATGCAGCCCCCAGCATGGAGCCTGTGCCTTGTCAAGCACAAGATGAAGCTGGAAAAAGTTCAGAAATATGCCACTAGGCTAGTCTCCGAACTAAAAGGCATGAGTTATGACGAAAGGCTGCTGGAACTGCACCTCACGTCACTGGAAGACAGAAGAGCTCGGGAGGAGACATGATCAACACATACAAAATTCTCAGGAGAATTGACAGGATAGACAAGGATGGATTATTTAACACGGGTGGTACATGCACAAGGGGTCACAAGTGGAAGCTGAGTACCCAAATGTGCCACAGAGACATTAGAAAGAACTTCTTCAGTGTCAGTAGTTAGTAAATGGAATGAACTAGGAAGTGATGTGGTGAAAGCTGACTCCATACACAGTTTCAAATGTAGATATGATAGAGCTCGAGAAGCTCAGGAATCTGTACAGCAGTAGGTTGACAGTTGACAGGCAGTTGGGGAGCCGGTCGGCCGAGCGGACAGCACGCTGGACTTATGATCCTGTGGTCCTGGGTTCGATCCCAGGCGCCGGCGAGAAACAGTGGGCAGAGTTTCTTTCACCCTATGCCCTTGTTACCTAGCAGTAAAATAGGTACCTGGGTGTTAGTCAGTTGTCACGGGCTGCTTCCTGGGGGTGGAGGCCTGGTCGAGGACCGGGCCGCGGGGACACTAAAAAGCCCCAAAATCATCTCAAGATAGGCAGGACCAAAGAGCCAAAGCTCAACTCCTGCAAGCACAACTAGGTGAATACAACTAGGTGAGTACATTCATCACACAACTCTAACAACCTCTAACAATTTATTACATTCACTACTCATTATACTCTCCATACTCACCATATCACCCTGTAGCCTGAGATATTCCAGGAGATACTTTTCTTGATTGCCCACATGTATTCAAAACATTTAGTTTATTCTTTAGCAGATAAGTTGTTTATTTGAATGTTTATGCATTTTAAAGCATTAGTCGCTTAACATTTTTAAGAAATGTGCACTCTACATTACAAGACAGAATTTTACATACCATACCTTGCATGGAATATTAATAATTATGTATGCTAAAGAAAATGATAAAGTACTCTCACTAGTCACATGATGATTGCATAATATCACTCTACTTTATGGCATAACTAATGAAGTTTAGAGATAAAATACATATAGGTACAACATTAAATATAAACAAGCTATAAATTGGGATAATAAACCTAACAAAAATACTGTATAACACATCTCTGGTTTCATGCAATAATGAAATACATTTTCCTTTGCAGAACTACAAAACTACCATGTGCAAAATTCTGTTAAGTGAGTGTAGGAATGTGTAGTAGCTGACAAAATGAATCGCCAAGAGTACACAACAGGAACACTACATGCATCGAGAGTTTTAAAAGAGCTCTCAACATTTCGACATTTTGCAGCTCTGTGCGATGGAACTGTGAAGCTCTCGGATGGGACTGTGAAAGTTAGCAAAGCTTTATTAGCTTCTGGCTGTCCATATTTTAAGTAAGATTTTTACATTTTTTATTTAATCTTGTCACCTTGTGCAGGCTAGGTATCCTAAGTCTCTTTGTTTCACTTTCTAAATTCATTTTTAATTTACTTTTTACTAGTCATTTATTGGACTTAATTAATTGAGTGCATTAATATTTCTTTAGGTCTTATTAATTATACGATCATAACTAAACTATTTATAGTAAATAATCATTAGCTTAAATTTGCCTATGTTTATTATTCAATTTTTTTTCTTTGATTTCATTTATTACCTAGGTTGCCTAGCCTCGTCATACTCCCTTACTCCATTGTACCCCTGGCTTTGCCTGTGTCTCAAAATGCAAATTATTACTTACAGTGTACCTGAGAGTACTTGTAAGCAATCTACCTCATTTTTCTTTTTTGTTCATTTTGTGTTTGTTTTGTATAGTCTTGTTTCCCCCCCCCTTTTATATCAAAATTCTATTTTGTAATTGCCATTCTTGCCTTGTTTTCCTACAACCAGCCTTTTTATGCAGACAAGTATAGACCCAGAACTAAATCTCTTATCCACTATCTATGACAATCATCACTTTAATGATCAAAATTGCAGATATTTTACAGCACATGATGTAAACAATGTTTTAACACATAATCACAATATCTCTGTAATCAACTTGAACGTTAGATCCCTAGATAAACACTTCGGTGATGTTAGTGACTTGATTGATACTATTGACAACAAATTCTCTTTTATTATAATTACTGAAACGTGGTTAAAAGAGGATACTACTCAACTCTTTAACATGCCTAACTACTCAGCAATTCACAACTGTCATCAAATTCAGAGAGGTGGTGGTACTGCTCTTTACTACCACCAAGAACTAACATGCTTAAAAGTAATTAGCACTAGTGACTGCTGTGGGGAGTATATCTTCGCCAGTTTCAGAGTCAAGGGTGCTGAATCTGTCCTGTCTGTGGGTGCAGTCTATAGAATTCCTAACACTGATGTGTCTGAATTCAACTCAAACCTTAATAATTTAATACTAGATAACAGACTGAACAAAAACCATCTTATTATCACAGGAGACTTTAATATTGACCTTTGCGAGCCTGAACACCCTACTGCTGTTAGCTTCCTCAACTGTATGAATTCCTGCTTCCTCATACCCTTAATCACTAGACCTACTATAATCACTGATAGTACTGCCATGACTCTAGATCACATCTGGACCAACATAACCTCTCCGCTTACTTCAGGTATAATCACCGATAGCACTACAGACCATTACCCCACATTTCTCTTATCTAACATTAACAAACCACCTCTAGAGACAAGGAAGTTAAGCTTTAGGCTGCACAATGAAACTGCTATAGACAATTTTATAACTGCTGCTGCTAATGTCAACTGGGAGTCTAAGCTAGGTAATATAGGGGACATCAACCTAGCAGTGCAATCTTTTCTTCAAAAAACTCTCAGCCTTTATAATACCCACTGTCCTATGCTAACGAAACAAGTCACAACCAAAAGGCTAAACAATCCTTGCCTTACAAAGAAAATACTTAAATCCATTAATAAAAAACATGACCTTGAGAAGAAGTATAGTTAGGAACCGTCTCCAAAGAATTCTCAAAGAATTACTCGTTATTGCTATCTAAAATAATTAGACAAGCCAAAACTAAATACTACGAAGATAAATTTACCCAAATAAAGAAAGAGCAACATTAAAAAAACTTGGAGCACAATTTCACAAATATTAGGACCAAAGAAGATTTTAAATAACAAACCAACACTCCTGTCCAATAACGATTGTCAGCTTTCAGCCTCTGATTCTGCTATTGAGTTCAATATGATCTTCTCTTCCATTGGGTCATCCCTTGCAAATGACATTCCATCTTCCAGTACTGATGTTAAGGACTATCTTACAGGTAACTATCCACAGTTTCTGTACCTAAAGCCTACAAATTCCACTGTTGTTAATGAGATAATCCTTTCCTTTATAACCAAGTCTGTGCCCTTGAGGAGATACCAACTTTAATTTATAAAAAAGCCTCCAGATCTTTAGCCCCTGCTATTGCATTGCTCTTCAACAAGTCACTTGAACTCCAAACCTTTCCAGATATTCTAAAAAAAGCAAGAGTAACCCCTGTCTATAAATGTGGTGATCTCACAGATGTTAACAACTACAGACCTATATCAATCCTGCCTAACTTCTCAAAAATATTTGAAAAACTAATCTACCAGCAGCTTTACTCTTATCTAGCCAAACACAATATACTTAGCTCTTGTCAATATGGCTTCAGACCCAAAAAAAAGCACTAACGATGCACTTATTAGTATGATTAACTTGATTCATGCAGCTCTTGATAAAAATGAGTTCCCTGTTGGGTTATTTGTGGACCTGCGTAAGGCTTTTGACACTGTCAACCACCAAAACCTTCTTCTTAAATTACATCATTATGGAGTCAGAGGACACTCCCTGCAATACCTCAAATATTACCTTACTGACAGGCTCCAGTATGTTTCTGTGAATAATTCAATTTCTCCCACCCTACCCATCAACATCGGTGTTCCTCAGGGCAGCATACTTGGCCCTCTCCTCTTTCTCATCTACATTAATGACCTTCCAAATGCCTCCCAACACCTCAAACCAATTCTATTTGCTGAGGACACAACCTTCATTTACTCCAGTCCTGACCCCCTTGCTCTAAATGCCGCAGTGAATACTGAGCTAAATAAAGTCCATCTTTGGCTAACTGCCAACAAACTCACCCTTAACATTGACAAAACTTTCTATATTCTGTTTGGCAATAAATCCTCTAATCAAATAAATCTCAGGATAAACAATACCCAAATTTGTAACAAAATAGATGGCAAATTCCTTGGCGTTCTCATTGACCACAAGCTAATTTCCAGGGACACATTCTAAATATATCAAAAAAGTTTCAAAAACTGTTGGCATTCTTTCTAAGATCAGATATTATGTACCTCGTCCTGCCCTGGTGACGCTCTATTACTCCCTCATCTATCCATATCTCAATTATGGTGTTTGTGCTTGGGGTTCTACTACCCAAAATCATTTACGTCCTCTAATTACTCAACACAAAGCTGCTATTAGGACAATATCCAACTCTGGCCCCAGACATCACTCGGTACCCCTACTCAAATCTCTGAATATGTTAGATATTAAGTCACTGCACATTCTCTCATGTGTGTTATACATATATAAAACGCTGAACTGTAATGCCAATCCTGACCTCAAAAGCTTCATTGAAGGTTGTAACAGAACCCATGAGCACCACATCAGAAACAAATACAGTTTTGATATTCCAAAAGTGTGACTTAATCAAACTAGAAATGCTCTATAAATCAAGGTACCCAGAATGTGGAATGACCTTCCCAATCATGTCAAAGACTGTACCTCTCTCAACCAGTTTAAGATAAAAACTAAGCACTACCTAATAAATTCCCTGTAACCTACCTTACCCCTATATTGTCAACCCATGTCTGTTTTTTTAAACAACGCTGTTTGTCAACCTAATTGTATTTGTGCTGCCTTTTCTGCCATGTTCCCCCATTTTTTTTTTATTTTTATTTTTAAATGTTCTCTACACATTTTATACTTTAACCTCACTTAGTATTAAGTTTTAGTCTTTAATGTTTTTCCTGCCCGAAACGCTTTGTGTAATAGTGGCTTTAGGCATTGTATGTACTAGCTTTATCTATAAATCTATAATTTTTGTAAAACCTCTTGTATGTATGTACCTTACCTGAATAAACATTTATTTATTTATTTTATTTATTTATTAGATAACACGTGTTGTTCTATATTAATTCTGATACTGCAATGTTATTTATATTTTCAGCAATTTACTGGATGTAGGTAAAATTTTTTGTTTCTCAGTTCCTTTACTGTTTCATATTGTAGAAGGGGGGGACTGTATTGGACCAATTGACTCATTTGTTTATAGAAGTATCACAGTGGGGAAATTTTAATGGATTGTTCCTAGTTAAGCTCACAGTAGGCTCACTTGGTGGTGTGCTCCACTTCTTCAACCTCCACATTGACTTTCAGAGTATATTATCTGTAGGGAGCCCTCATAGGCTCCCTGAAGCTATTCAAACTGACATGTGCTATATTAGTTTGGGGTCATCAATCAAAGGAATCCTTATGCTTACCAGGGAGCATGAACCAGAACCTGGCCCCCCCCTCAGAGAGGTGCAGGGAGCAATGGCCTATGAGCACTTTACATTTAAAGTATGTCATAATTGCCATCAACCGGGGAAGGGCCCAGAAAGGTAGGCGAATCAAAACAGACCACTGGTTAACCTG
>WNGS01165523.1:14192171-14211818 GCA_020271785.1 Procambarus virginalis | reverse complement strand
TCCCCTCACCACCACCCACACAAGACGTCCCCCTCACCACCACCCACACAAGACGTCCCCCTCACCACCACCCACACAAGACGTCCCCCTCACCACCACCCACACAAGACGTCCCCCCTCACCACCACCCACACAAGACGTCTCCCTCACCACCACCCACACAAGACGTCCCCCCTCGCCACCACCCACACAAGACGTCCCCCCTCGCCACCACCCACACAAGACGTCCCCCTCGCCACCACCCACACAAGACGTCCCCCTCACCACCACCCACACAAGACGTCTCCCTCACCACCACCCACACAAGACGTCCCCCTCACCACCACCCACACAAGACGTCCCCCTCGCCACCACCCACACAAGACGTCCCCCTCGCCACCACCCACACAAGACGTCTCCCTCACCACCACCCACACAAGACGTCCCCCCTCGCCACCACCCACACAAGACGTCCCCCCTCGCCACCACCCACACAAGACGTCCCCCCTCTCCACCACCCACACAAGACGTCCCCCCTCGCCACCACCCACACAAGACGTCCCCCCTCGCCACCACCCACACAAGACGCCCCCCTCACCACCACCCACACAAGACGTCCCCCCTCGCCACCACCCACACAAGACGTCCCCCCTCGCCACCACCCACACAAGACGTCCCCCTCACCACCACCCACACAAGACGTCCCCTCTCCATCAGTCAACGACGAAGGAGGAAACTATAGACATAGCCCCAGAGGCACAAGGAAAAGTGAAAGTCCGGAAGACATAACACGTACTGGGTAGTAAGAGCCCCATAGCCCAGGTAGCCGGGTCATAGCGGACTACCTGGTCGCGGGAGCTTGCATTCTCTTCTCACTGTCAACTCTCAAGACAGAAATGCTCTGCTTTTGTGTCCCCTTTTATTTAGACTTTTTATTTATTTCAAGTCAAAGAGCAAATCTTTGACTTTGTTATTTTTAATACTAACGAAGGGAAGGGAACTATCAGGAGAAAGCGCCAAGCCATTACGACTACAGTATATAACACTTGGAAAGGAACACGATAAGGATCAGGGATGGGACGGCGGGAAGGAATGGTGCCCAACCACTTGGACGGTCGGGGATTAAACGCCGATCTGCTGGAAGTGAGACCGTCGCTCTACCGTCCACCCCAAGTGGTTGGGCACTTGGGCTGGATTTGATAATATTTAATGTGAAGCTAAACATACCATCCACACAGAGGTGGGTGGGATTTCTTGGGATGGGGGGGGGGAGAGGCGGGATGGAACAGATGAGCGGGAAAAGTGGGAGAGGGAGGCTGGAGTCACTCAACTTTCTCCTGTTTTGTTGGGGATGAGTGAGGGGGGGGAGGGGTTTGCCGCCGTGGAAAGGGGGGGGGGGGCTTCTCGTGCACATTATCCACATTAATATTGCTGTTAACTGTAATTGTAGTGATTTATTTTCTTTCATTTACTTATATATGTGCAATAAGATACAACTAGGGTAAATAAATACAGATTTTGGTGATTAAATAGTACAATCTAGCGAAGGTCCTCCTGGATCTTCACCTTCGCTCAGCCATCTACTATATACTATTTCATGTCATTTTTCTCAATCTGTATAAATGGGTATTATTAACGTCGGCACAAATGTCTGAATATGAAATTCATTTAGATAAGTGCAAATGTAGACTAGGCTGCTACTTGTATTGACAGAGACCAGTGATAGCACTGGACATAATTATATCATATATTAAATAAAATAATTGAATAATAACTATTATAAATGAAGCGTGTTTAATAATGCAGCATTCACAAAAGCAAATTAAGTGCGGCAGGAGGGAGACGGGCACGCTCACTACGACACTGCTGGCCGGCATGTGGGCGCAGCTTTCCCCGACCGTTCATGTCTATAATTCTATGATACTTCGATTATAAAAGTGCATACGTCTCTGACCAAAGAAATAAAATTAAATATAAAAAGGAAGTGAAAGTCTCAGTGAAAGTTTTTATGAGCAATTTTCAATTGACAAAAACATTTTATAAATATTTTCTTTATTTTTTTAGGGTATAACATTAATAAGTACAATTCTAATTTAAGCTGAAAAATATTTTGTTTGCTCCTCGGCAAAAGCATGTCTATTGCGTAGGCGTAGTCCAAGATAGTCTTTTTACCTTTCAGCTCCAATCTGTACTGCCTATACAAGTTGGGAAGCCAGATGCTTGGGGCTAGTCTCACACAAATTTGTAGGGGAAATGCTCTGGGGTACGGGACGGGCATAGGCTGGTCGGGGTAGACTTAAGTTAAATGATTTAAGATATATTATTAATTGTTGATTACTAATCCGATTTTCACAGTTAAGTATGAGATACTGATTGTGATGCCCCAAGAGTTGTTCGTGATCGTAAAAAAGTACTATTTGACAGACCTATGCAATAGTTTCATTGCTTCTTAATAGTATATTTCGTGAGAGAAAGGGGAAAGTAGGAAAGGGGAACCAAGGGGGATGGGGGAGGACGAGTGGAGGGACTAAGGGGGGAAACTATGGGGATGGTACCCCAGGGGGAGGTCAAGGAGGAGATGGGAGAACAGGTATGGAATCGTGAACACTAACTCGGGACAGAAAGCTTCCAATACAAAAGGTGACCCTTGCGCAATAACACAATCAATACATCACATATAAACAAACACAATCATTGAGAGGCGTGTCGACGAAATACATGCAGATTTTGGTATGCAAACCCCTTGGGAATTGCTCGCCAACAGACTTTAAGATATGGTTCTAAGGAAAAATAATCAGACTAATCCTTATCTGCTACGTAATATTGCACAGATGTTGACCAGACCACACACTATAGGTGAAGGACGACGTACGTTTCGTCCTTCCTGACCATTCCAAGTCGATTGTGATGAGGAACATGATAATGAAGATTAAGTCATCCAAAAGGTGGCACGGGCATGAATGCCTGTAAGTGGTGGTGGCCCTTTGAGCCATTACCAGTATCAAGAGCTGATACTGGAGATCTGTGGAGGTGCAACTGCACCCTGCGTGACGGGAGATGTCTCCCGCGTGATGACGAAGTAGATGCAGGCAATAAATAGGCAAGAGAGAGGTGAGGAGTAAAGTAAGGTGTAGGACTTTAGCCACGTTATTGTGACTCATCGCCTGCATTGCACAGATGCATATAGAAGGAAACTTGGCATCTGACAGCTTCACATACTTCACAGATGGATCAGTAGACCAGCAGGGACAAAAAACCGGAGCTGCAGTTAATGCAGGAAACGGTAAATAGTTGAAGACTCTCAAATGGGTGTTCGACTTTACAAACAGATATGCTAGCCATTCAAAAGGCTTTGAAACATGCTCTTGCTGAACACCGACAACATGTTATCATACATACAGATTCGAGAACTTCCATTGAAACCTTGCAACAAGAACACATACATGATAACATCCATCTGATCACAAATGTCATATCATTAACTCGAACGTCAAGGCCGTCGGGGACTTATCAACTAGGTGCCAAGTCATGTAGGAATAATAGGAAATGACGTTGCAGACGAATCTGCAAAACTTGCAACTAAGAGAGGAAATGTAGACATTTACATACCACAGAGTCTATCACAGATTAAGAAAGTAATTAGAAACAGAGCACTGCAAAGGATATACAGTTGCCATAACACAGCAGTTGCAACATCAGGATCTGCGGGTTGGTACAAGAATTCAACCAACTACGAACCACTTTGTTTGATGAAAGGGAGCAGTAGAACAACAGAAGTACACTTACATCGCATCAGGCTTGGATACCCATATGCATGGGAAATAGGCTTACAGGTTCCGGAAGATGAGAGGAAATGTCAGCACTGTGGAGAAATGCCCGACAGACCACTGGAACATTGTCTAACACAGTGCACTGTTACAAACCAAATAAGATTTCAACTTAGATTCAACAGAGCAGAAGAAGTTGTTAAAAACATGGGACAAAATCTTACTGAAGCGACCATACGAGTCATAAATACTCATACTCTGTCCAAGTAAAACAAAAACAAGCAACACTTAGTGGGCCAACCAGAGGTTTAGGGCCCGCGCAGGAATATCCCTGCCCCAAAAAAGTATGGAATTAGGGGTGGGGGAAGAGACTGATCCTGGATACTGCCGGGTACCCCCCCCCTTCCTAGTATAACTTATTTATTTATTTATTTATTTATTTATTTATTTATTTATTTATTTATTTATTTATTTATATACAAGAAGGTACATTGGGATTGTGAGGATACATTGCATAGTAATTACATTCTTGTAAAGCCACTAGTACGCGCAGCGTTTCGGGCAGGTCCTTAATCTAAGGAATTTATAAGTAGGTAAATACTTGCAAAATTTATAAAAATGATAACAGGTACATAGCATGAAAAAAATAAAAGATGAGAGAAAAATTGTAGGTATATTAAAGCACATAAGTAGCTCAGAATGATTGCAATGACAGCTTGAATGGTAGTTTAACAAAACTTAGCAGGCACAATAACAGCATATGGCTAGCACATAACAGAAGACAGCAATGAACACAATGATAAAGTTGTTTGGATTAAGTACATAAAGATTGGGAGATTGGGTAACACTAGATACAGAGCAAATTTAAAGCTCAGAGTAGGAAACTACGAAGATGAAATTAGGTACTTTTTGGTTTTGTTTTTAAATGAGGCAAAAGTTTGACAGCTTTTCAATTCCCGAGGGAACTGTAAATGTTTACTCTTCCGTGAAGCTCCGTCCTGCTCAACCATCATCTTCTAAGCCTAGCTCAGGTCTAATTCAATACTTCTCATTATCCACACAATGCACATTATCTATACAATGCACGCGTTATCATACTCTCTATACAATGCACGTGTTATCATACCCTCTATACAATGCACGCGTTATCATACTCTCTATACAATGCACGCGTTATCATACTCTCTATACAATGCACGCGTTATCATACTCTCTATACAATGCACGCGTTATCATACTCTCTATACAATGCACGTGTTATCATACTCTATACAATGCACGCGTTATCATACTCTATACAAGGCACGCGTTATCATACTCTATACAATGCACGCGTTATAATACTCTCTATTACAATGCACGCGTTATCCGTATGATATATACTATTTGAACCTGTCCCCCAAATGACAGTACCTAACGCTGCTATGGATGGAGTATACAAAATGTGGACTCTTGCGCCCAAAAAAGTCCTCGTTTAGTACTATTAATTTTGTAGCACTTACCTATCACAAATGAGCGCTCAGAGACTACGGGGAGGTGCAGCTCTAGCTCTTCATGCCCGCCTGCTAGTATGTTGTGCTATGCCGGAAAAAGAAGGCATGAACCTAACCTAAATTTTGCTAGGCATTTTATAGTTTATATAGGTGCTAAATTAGGAGAAAAATCGCGTATGTTACCCTTAGGATTACTTACTTAGGCCAAGACTTATGATTAGGCTGTTTCACGTTTTAGTTATGGCGTTTAATATGTCAATAACCGCCACTATTTTGTAAGTGATCGAGATCCCTCCTTACCCCCCCAAAGGCGGACTACTGGGGTCAGATTCACGAAGCAGTTACGCAAACACTTACGAACCTGTACATCTTTTCTACAATCTTTGTCGGCTTTGTTTAGAATTATTAAACAGTTAATGAACTCCGAAGCACCAGGAGGCTGTTTGTAACAATAACAACAGTTAATTGGGAACTTTTCACGCTTGTAAACTGTTTAATAAATGTAACCAAAGTCATCAAAGATTGAGGAAAGATGTACACGTTCGTAAGTACTTGAGTAACTGCTTTGTGAATCTGGCCCCTGGCTTTCTTCGGGATGCAACCCACAACAGTTGTCTAACTCCCGGGTATATATTTACTGCTAAGTTAGTTTAGTTCATTTATTATGCACCCCATACCCATCTTGTGGGCGGTAGTGGAAAGGGTTACAGAGGCACATAATGGGCTCAGGGACTGAACCCCACAATTCATTTAGCTAAGCAAGTTACAATCTTGATGAGCTAGTTACAAGTGGACCATTTGTGTCCCACCCGTGGATCGCGCCCGGGATCCCCCATTGTAAGTCGCATGACTTGTAATTGTAATATCATGTTTTGTAAATCTTCTGTTATCAACATTCCTCTGTACTCTCAAACTTGAATACCTTGTATCTGTAACATGACTATGTGTATCGATGTATACCTACTTCAAGAATATATGTATATCTTCGTATCCGGGTAGTTAATTGGTCCAATTTAAATAAATATGTGTGTGTGCTATCGCGTACAGGCAGTTTGTTTCCTCTCTCAATCATAGCACTTTACGCACTCTAAAATCCACTAATGTTTCATTGATTTCTCAAAAAGAAAATCTTGGTTTCCTGGATGTAAAGCCTTTCCGGTGTAAACCTGGGGAATTCCTAATATTGTTGTTCTATCATAAGGATATTTGGCAACAGTACACTTTCTACTTAATTCTTGTCGTTTGTCGCTTCAGTGCGACGTCTAATTCATGCCAGCAACATTATCGTGCCAATTATTACCACGCACGACACTCTTCTTTTAAATAGTCCAATTTTAACTTTCTTGAGACCAAATAAAACATTATTAAACTATTAAAACATTAATTAAAAAANACAGGTCTACTCCTACCTTGTAAACGTCAACAAGTATTATTTATTTATTTATTTATTATTTATTTTATGGCCAGTTTGAGTATCAAGTATCAAGTATCAAGTATCAAGTATCTAGTATCAAGTATCAAGTATCTAGTATTAAGTATCTGCCAGTTTGACTTCCGTTCCCAAAAGCGTACCAATGATACCGTTATTAGTCTGCTTGATATACTCTAGACATCAGTCTTTGACAAATATGAGTTCCCAAATGGCCTCTTCATTGACGTGTGAAAGGCCTTTGATACTGTAAACCTTAACTACGGCTTACTTAAACCCTCACTATGGAATCCGAGGCCTTGCTCTAAATTATGGCCGATCATAATTCATAGGTAAATAACAGACACCAATAGGTAGCAATCAGTGACATAACCTTTCCCACTCTATCATTAACCGTGGGAGTGCCACAAGGCATCGTCTTAGGACCTCTCCTATTTCTTATGTACATCAATTACATACCAAATGTCTTTCACATTCTTAAACTTATTCTATTTGCTGACGACGCTACCTTCATCCGTTCAAACCCCAACCCACACACACTAGATAATACTGTAAATATCGAATTAAAAAACTCCTCTCATTGATGTTAACTTAAAACTCACACAAAACATAAAAAATGTGTTTTCCAAATATTCAAAATTTGGTTGAATGATTAGGAAGCAAATCATCAAACGAAATTCCCCTTCAGATAGACTGTCAATATTAGCATAAAAAAATGGTGGAAAGTTTCTTGGCTTATACATAGATATGAGACTAAACTTCAGCACCCACA
Organism: Procambarus virginalis; assembly: GCA_020271785.1. NCBI lineage: Eukaryota > Metazoa > Arthropoda > Malacostraca > Decapoda > Cambaridae > Procambarus > Procambarus virginalis. The sequence continues at coordinate 14,204,378 of WNGS01165523.1, read as the reverse complement.
TACAACACATAGCTCCCCCCCCCCTAAAAAACAAACTAAACTGTTGGTATATTTTCAAATATTAGATATGTTCTCCGCACTGCTCTTCTTACACTATACTACTCGCTAATCTCTTCCTATCTTATATACGACATCCGCGCATGGGGTTCAAAAACTGCAAATTACCTCGAACCCATCATCACCCAGCAAATATCTGCTATCAGAACCAACAAACTCTTGTCTTCAGACAACACACAGCCCCTCTGTTTAAATCTCTAACCATACACTCACTCCACCACAGTCTCTTGTGCTAATTTCATGTACAAAACCTGTTCCTAAATGCTAACCCTAGCCGAGACTCTTCCTTGACAGATGTAATAGAACCCATGAGCACCACACTAGAAATAAATATATCTTTGATATTCCTTGAGTCAGATTAAATCTGTGCAAACTCGCCATGCAAATAATAGGACCCAGTGTTTGGAACTCACTCCCTAATGAATTAAAAACAAATCCAACCTATACTAAATTTATTTACAAACAAAACCAAAAACTACCTAATTTCATCCTCATAGTTTTCCATCTCGTGCTTCAAACACACACACTGTATTTTGTGCTTATCCCCCCCCCCCCCCACCCACCTTCCCATTCAATTTTAGAACTTGAGACTTGTAACTTCACCAGTATAATGTATACTATCAACTTATAATGTAATTATTATGTTGAACTCAAATTCTGCTACAATGTACCTATATTACATTTATCAGTTAACTAAAGGACCTGCCCGAAACGCTATGCGTGTTAGTGGCTTTGCAAAAATGTAAAGCTTAAACACCAATATTATGTAACACCCCAATGTACCTTTTTGTATATGTATAAATAAAATAGCAAAAACAGCGTGCAAACTTCTGGGTGAAATTGATAGGGTAGACAAGGATGGATTAATTAACACGGCGGTACACGCACAAAGGGACACAGGTGGAAGCTGAGTACCCAAATGAGCCACAAAGACATCACAGGCTGGCGTCGTTGGGAGGAAGAAATGTTGGGTAAATACTCCAAACTTTCGATCTCTTTTTAATTCACACCAGTTACTCCATCTATCATAATTCTATTATGCATGAAGAACCGCACGTCTATGGGTCATCCAATAATGTTAGCAGACTTCTAGATGTTACCACTGCTAGGCTTAGGCTCGGCTACAAGTACCTCTGGGAGTTTGTAACATCTGCTGATGTAGATTTGACTAAATGTAAACTCTGTCAGCAGAACTATTCGCATACTTTGCGTCATTATATAATGGAATGTGAAAAAATTGCGGAATTTAGAGATAACACCATCAATAGTGTCCAAGAAATGTGTAAGTACTTCATTCACAATGATGTGCTGCCCGAAATTTTAGCGAAGTATCCAAAATTTGCTTACTGTCGGTAATGCATGCACATGACTGAAAAGCTGCCGCCCAGTTGGGTGAGTGTGCAGCAAGACTAGTAACTGTGTGACTCACTATAGATGTAAAATGCCTTGTATAGTGACTGTTGTGAGCCTCTTGTAGTGTCACTTGTGACACCTCTTTGTGTCACTTGTGACACAAAGATTCTTGATGTGTGTATTTGTGTGGGTGATTAGATATGTATGTGTATGTATATGTGTATACGTATATATATATGTACATGTATGTATGATGGTGTGTACATGTGTATACAACATTGATAATTTTGTAACTAGCGTCAAACATTGTTATTTGCTTAGCTAAACGAACTAGAGGGTTCAGTTCCTGAACCGATTATGTGCCTCTGTATCCTTTACACCACCGCCCACGGGATGGGTATGGGGTGCATAATAAAGAAAGAAATTGAAGAAATTGAAATCTTTTAACGCTCTGCCGTGGTATAGGGGTCAGAGCACTGGTTGTGTCAATGGTGCGCGACCACTGGCCTTCCAAGGTTCCAGTCTTCTCACAGGGGTTGAATTCTTTGTGGCTTTTAAAGCTGAAGCTGTGGCTGAAAAGCCTATAATTTTAAAGCCTATTATATATATATATATATATATATATATATATATATATATATATATATATATATATATATATATATATATATATGAATATATATGTACATACCAGTTGCGTTGCTCCTGGGAGTATGGGTTCGAGTCACTTCTGGGGTGTGAGTTTTCATTCGCATATAGTCCTGGGGACCATTCAGGCTTGTTCGCATATATATATATATATATATATATATATATATATATATATATATATATATATATATATATATATATGACAGTGTCAGACCACGGAGGAAAATTGAAACAGGAATTTCCTTAAGTACTTTCGTATATTAATACATCTTCAGAAGGAGTGAAGATGTATTTTCATTTTACTCCTTCTGAAGATGTATTAATATACGAAAGTACTTAAGGAAATTCCTGTTCAATTTTCCTCCGGGTCTGACACTGTCACATTTTTAATCACGTGTTTATTTTCGTGATACACACACACACACACACACACACCACACACACACACACACACACACCCACACACACACACACACACACACACACACACATATATATATATATTATATATATATAATATATATATATATGTCGTACCTAGTAGCCAGAACGCACTTCTTGGCCTACTATGCAAAGCCGATTGCCTAATAAGCGAGTGATTTTCTTTACTTTCAATAAATTGTTTCCAATTAGTTTATTTGAATTATTATTATTATATTATATTAGGAACATAAATTATTTACTTAGTTATGTGAGTTTAGGTTAGGTTTAGATAGGTTAGGTTAGGTTAGGTTAGGTAGGGTTGGTTAGGTTCGGTCACATATCTACGTTAGTTTTAACTCAAGTTTAAACAAATTAACTGATACATAATGATATCGACAGATTTATCATTTCATAAGAGAAAAAATAGAAAAATATATAAATTCAGGAAAACTTGCTTATTAGGCAAATCGGGCCTTGCGTAATTGGCCGAGTACGACGTTCTGGCTACTAGGTACAACATATATATATATATATATTATATATATATATATATATATTATATATATAATATATATATATATATATTATATATATATACAGTGTCGCGGTGCAGAGGGGAAATGCGTGCTGTATCCTGGGTACGCACCCAACCTCCGAGGAGCTGGACGAGGTCTTCGAACGCTGATTGTTTAATTGTTATATATTTGTGTGTGTGTGTGTGTGTGTTCTCTGTAAACTGTAGCATATATATATGTCGTACCTAGTAGCCAGAACTCACTTTTTGGCCTACTATGCAAGGCTCGATTTGCCTAATAAGCCAAATTTTCCTGAATTAATATATTTTCTCTAAGTTTTTTCTTATGAAATAATAAAGCTACCGATTCATTACGTACGAGGTCAATTTTTTTTTATTGGAGTTAAAATTAACGTAGATATATGACCGAACCTAACAACCCTACCTAACCTAACCTAACCTATCTTTATTGCTTAGGTTAGGTTAGGTAGCCGAAAAAGTTAGATTAGGTTAGGTTAGGTAGGTTAGGTAGTCGAAAAACAATTAATTCATGAAAACTTGGCCTATTAGGCAAATCGGGCCTTGCATAGTAGGCTGAGAAGTGCGTTCTGGCTACTAGGTACGACATATATAATATATATAAATATATAAATATATATTATATATATAATATAATATATATATATATATATATATATATATTATATATATATATATTAGGGGTACCACCTCTGGTGCAATTGCGGGACCCACATCCTCGAAGAAGAAAACAAAGAGCATTCAGAGAAGATCTTGTGGATTCTCACTGAATACTTAATTCTTTTCTTCTCCTACCACCCCTATTATTTTTTTGTATGTTTTGTTTTATTTATATATATATATATATATATATATATATATATATATATATATATATATATAATATATATATATATAAAGTTAGGCTAATATCGAGGTCCCTCCCAAGGTCGAAGTACAGTGTTCTGACCCTTCCAGGATGCATCCAATGACATAACCACTCTCATTCGTATTACAATTATTACTAGGGCCTACCTATAGAGACACGAGGAAGGCATCTCCCATCTGCCCATATAATACCTCAATGCGCGTCCAGTTCGCGGTGAAACATGCAGCGTCCTCTGGAATCCTCCGGCGTGCCCTGCTGGGTGACGGATGGCGTCCGGTGACTGGCTCAACCATAACATAGCAGGAGCCAGGGGTAGCTGGAACTCCCATGAAGAGCAAGAGGCGTAGCGACCCAGCAACAGGGGTCGCTGGAGTGCCCTTGATAGAGGAAGCGTAGCGTGACCGGCAACAGGGGTCGCTGGAGTGCCCTGATAAGGGAAGCGTAGCGACCCTAGCAACAGGGGTCGCTGGAGTGCCCTTGATAGAGGAAGCGTAGCGTGACCGGCAACAGGGGTCGCTGGAGCGTAGGGGTACTCTCAGCAGGGCGGACGTGACCAGACGCTTACAAGCAGACTATCCATTACCTGGGAATAGTTTTGGTGGAGATTTAATTGCTGGTATTTTTAAACTAAAACTTTATAGATGAGGACATTATTAAATGCACTCAGTTCACATTATTTCATACTTGATAATTATTCAAGCATGAAATAATATGATTTGAGTGCATTTAATAATGTCCCCATCTATAAAGTATGTGGACCCAGCAGAAGGAGGAGTAATAATTATTAATTAATTATATTATTATCTTAATAGTAACTATAATAATTGTTGTAATTAATAACTATTAATCTTCCTTCTGCTGGGTCATGAAGGAAGACGGCCTCGGTGAAAGGGGGCTGCGACGATCACTGTCTGGAACCCTTAAGTGCGGAACTCGGTCGTCCACCTCCTGGGGCTCGTGCGGCCCAGGCTCTCCTTCAGGAGGCTGGGGTTGTTCTAGCCCTTGATGGGGTGGTTCTTCTTCGGTCCCGACCAGGCGGTCTCCGGGTTTGGAGTCCCTCTGACTTCTTTTACCAACTTCGAGGTAAACTCCAGAGTTGGAGCCCCTAGGGTAGTTCTTTGTTGCCTTCAACCTCGTTCTGACAGTTCCTGCGACGGCGCTGGAACCAATCGTATTGACATTTGCCTTTCCACTGGAGACTTTCGGCGCCGTGGAAAGGGGGGATCTGCTGCATGGATGACAGTTTTCTTCCTCGTATCAACCTACCCTGGGTTTGCGCCCTGGAGAGGCCACTTCAGACCAACAACCAGAGTGCAACTCCATAGTCTCCTGAGACTAGTGGATGCCTACTATTAATCTTCAAGGGCTTCAATTTTTTGTAATTAATACCAATCAATATTAATAATATTAATTAATAATATGAATTACTAATTAATATCATTATTAATTAATATAAATAATTAATGAATACAGTTTTGCTGACATCCATTACAACTTAAACAAATATTTTATATGAGTGATTTAGTAATTTTTTATGTTGGACATTACTCCAGGCTAACCTGATTCTAGTAATTACTATATATTGAAGTTTAGTCAGATAACAAATCAACATTTTTAATAATTGTGCTTCTTGCCTTTTGAATGTGCGTGATTTCCCTGTCAGACCTAATCTAATCTAGCTATGGCTTAGACAACAGAGACTGAGTGCTTAGCTGGTCTAATTAAATTTCATCTGTGTTAAATGCCGATTTTGCTGCTTCCCAAATGGTAATCCTGATTTGAATCTCTTCCTTGATAGCTGTAATAGAACCCATGAGTACTACACCAGACAAAATATCTCTTTGATATCCCAAGAATCAGACTAAATCTATGAAAACACTCCATGTAAATAAAAGGACCCATATTCACCACAGCCCGGTAGGTCCAGCACTTCTTGAAGAAAACTATCTAGTTTCCCTTGAAGATGTCCACGGCTGCTCCTCCAATATTTCTTATACTCGCTGGGAGGACGTTGAACAACCGTGAACCTCTGATGTTTATACGGTGTTCTCTGATTGTGCCTATGGCACCCCTGCTCTTCACTGGTTCTATCTACATTTTCTTCCATATAGTTCACTCCAGTATGTTGTTTATTTTACTGTGTAGATTTGGGACCTGGCCCTCCAGTATTTCCCACGTGTATATTATTTGATATCTCTCTCGTCTTCTTTCTAGTGAGTACATTTAGAGAGCTTTAAGACGATCCCAATAATTTAGGTGCTTTATCGCGTCTATGTATGCCGTATATGTTCTCTGTACTCCCTATATTTCAGCAATCTCTCCTGCTCTGTAGGGAAGTGAGTACTGAACAGTACTCAAGACGGGACAGCACAAGTGATTTGAAGAATACAACCATTGTGATGGGATCCATGGATTTGAAAGTTCTCGTAATCCATCCTATCATTTTTCTGGCTGACGCAATATTTGCTTGGTTATGCTCCCGAAACATTAGGTCGTCAGACATCATTATTCCCAAATCCTTGACGTGCTGTTTTCCTACTATGGACAGATTTGATTATGTTTTATACCTTGTATTGTGTTTAAGGTCCTCATTTTCACCATACCTGAGTACTTGGAATTTATCACTGTTAAACATCATGTTATTTTATGTTGCCAGGAAAAGCAGTGGTGCAAGGACTGTACCCTGAGGTACAGAGCTTTTAATAGATAAAAGCTCTGTACTTCTGTAGGTACAGAGCGCTTGGACTCGATTTTATATGCTAGACTGTTACTCTTTGTGTTCTGTTCGACAGAAAACTGAGCATCCTTGGAGGTCATTAGTTTCCATGAAACTAATGACCTGACTCCTGATCACTCTCAAATTCTTTTATTTTGTGGGACGTTAGTGCAACTGGTCTATAATTTTTTGCCAATGTTTTGCTCCCGCCCTTATGTAGAGGGGCTATGTCTGCTGATTTAAGCGCATTTGGTATCTCCTCCGTGTCCAAGCTCTTCCTCCACACTATACTGAGAACCTGTGCTACTGGCACTTTGCATTTCTTTATAAATATAGAATTCCATGAGACTGGCCCCGGAGCCGAGTGCATGGGCATGTTGTCAATTTCTCTTTCAAAATCGGCAACGCTCGTATTGATATCAGTTATATTTACAGGGGTATGGATATCACGCATAAAGAAGTTGCCCCGGATCTTCCACTTTCATGCTGTTTTTCACCACCCACCCCTTACACATGGCGTCCCTCTCGCCACCACCCACCCCTACACATGGCGTCCCTCTCGCCACCACCCAGCCCCTACACATGGCGTCCCTCTCGCCACCACCCACCCCTACACATGGCGTCCCTCTCGCCACCACCCACCACTACACATGGCGTCCCTCTCGCCACCACCCACCCCTACACATGGCGTCCCTCTCGCCACCACCCAGCCACTACACATGGCGTCCCTCTCGCCACCACCCAGCCCCTACACATGGCGTCCCTCTCACCACCACCCACCCCTACACATGGCGTCCCTCTCGCCACCACCCACCCCTACACATGGCGTCCCTCTCACCACCACCCAGCCCCTACACATGGCGTCCCTCTCACCACCACCCACCCTACACATGGCGTCCCTCTCACCACCACCCACCCTACACATGGCGTCCCTCTCGCCACCACCCAGCCCCTACACATGGCGTCCCTCTCGCCACCACCCAGCCCCTACACATGGCGTCCCTCTCGCCACCACCCAGCCCCTACACATGGCGTCCCTCTCACCATCACCCAGCCTCTACACATGGCGTCCCTCTCACCACCACCCACCACTACACATGGCGTCCCTCTCACCACCACCCACGCAAGACGTCCCCCTCACCACCACCCACACAAGACGTCCCCCTCACCACCACCCACACAAGACGTCTCCCTCACCACTACCCACACAAGACGTCCCTCCTCGCCACCACCCACACAAGACGTCTCCCTCACCACCACCCACACAAGACGTCCCTCCTCGCCACCACCCACACAAGACGTCTCCCTCACCACCACCCACACAAGACGTCCCCCTCGCCACCACCCACACAAGACGTCCCCCTCGCCACCACCCACACAAGACGTCCCCCTCGCCACCACCCACGCAAGACGTCCCCCTCACCACCACCCACACAAGACGTCCCCCTCACCACCACCCACACAAGACGTCTCCCTCACCACTACCCACACAAGACGTCCCCCTCGCCACCACCCACACAAGACGTCTCCCTCACCACCACCCACACAAGACGTCCCCCTCGCCACCACCCACACAAGACGTCCCCCTCACCACCACCCACACAAGACGTCCCCCTCGCCACCACCCACACAAGACGTCCCCCTCACCACCACCCACACAAGACGTCTCCCTCACCACCACCCACACAAGACGTCCCCCTCACCACCACCCACACAAGACGTCTCCCTCAGCACCACCCACACAAGACGTTCCCCCTCGCCACCACCCACACAAGACGTCCCCCTCGCCACCACCCACACAAGACGTCCCCCTCGCCACCACCCACACAAGACGTCCCCCTCGCCACCACCCACACAAGACGTCCCCCTCACCACCACCCACACAAGACGTCCCCCTCGCCACCACCTACACAAGACGTCCCCCTCGCCACCACCCACACAAGACGCCCCCCTCACCACCACCCACACAAGACGTCCCCCTCACCACCACCCACACAAGACGTCCCCCTCACCACCACCCACACAAGACGTCTCCCTCACCACCACCCACACAAGACGCCCCCCTCACCACCACCCACACAAGACGTCCCCCTCACCACCACCCACACAAGACGTCTCCCTCACCACCACCCACACAAGACGCCCCCCTCACCACCACCCACACAAGACGTCCCTCCTCGCCACCACCCACACAAGACGCCCCCCTCACCACCACCCACACAAGACGTCCCTCCTCGCCACCACCCACACAAGACGTCCCTCCTCGCCACCACCCACACAAGACGTCCCTCCTCGCCACCACCCACACAAGACGTCCCCCCTCGCCACCACCCACACAAGACGTCCCCCCTCGCCACCACCCACACAAGACGTCCCCCTCGCCACCACCCACACAAGACGTCCCTCCTCGCCACCACCCACACAAGACGTCCCCCCTCGCCACCACCCACACAAGACGTCCCTCCTCGCCACCACCCACACAAGACGTCCCCCTTGCCACCACCCACACAAGACGTCCCCCCTCACCACCACCCACGCAAGACGTCTCCCTCACCACCACCCACACAAGACGTCCCCCTCACCACCACCCACACAAGACGTCCCCCTCACCACCACCCACACAAGACGTCCCCCTCGCCACCATCCACACAAGACGTCCCCCTCGCCACCACCCACACAAGACGTCCCCCTCACCACCACCCACACAAGACGTCCCCTCTCCATCAGTCAACGACGAAGGAGGAAACTATAGACATAGCCCCAGAGGCACAAGGAAAAGTGAAAGTCCGGAAGACATAACACGTACTGGGTAGTAAGAGCCCCATAGCCCGTCCCTATGTTATTGTCCTTGTAGTTATTGTCCTTGTATATAAGTCACCGGAGGCAAACCCTCAGCAGTTTAAAGACCAACTAATGAAAGTAGAACACTGCTTGGAAAACCTCACAAATCCAGCTCCGAACATCATCCTGCTTGGGGACTTCAACCTACGGCACCTGAAATGGAAGCACCTGGCTAATACAGTAATATCAGAAAGAATACCAGGAAGTAGCCTTAATGAACAGGCACATGCAAATGACCTGCTACGGATGTGCGACAGGTTTGCCTTAAACCAACAAATAGTAGAACCAACCAGGAAGGAGAACACGCTGGACCTCATTTTCACTAATAATGATGAATTGATCAGGAACATAATGATTACAAATACCTGTTACTCAGATCACAACTTAATTGAAGTTATGACAACCATGGGGAATAGACCTTCAAAACCAGTCCAGATTCCCGGTGGAGGAGATTTCAGCAAATTCAACTTCAATAATAAACAGATAAACTGGGAGCAAATAAACCAGGACTTCACAGAAATAAACTGGGAAGAACAGCTAGGAAATGCGAACCTGAACCAGTGCCTGGAAAAAATAAGCTCAGTAGCACTAGAAATATGTACAAACCGCATCCCCCTAAGAAAAAAGAGGAAGAGATGCAGATTGGAACGAGAACGTCGTTCCCTATATAGGCGAAGAAAACGAATCGCGGTACAACTTGAGAGTCGCACCCTATCTCAGGAACGGCGAAGAAGGTTAGGTAGCGAAATAGGAAAAATTGAACTCAAGCTACAAGAATCATACAAAACGCAGGAGAGGGAAAGAGAGCAAAAGGCCATCAGTGAAATAGAGAGAAACCCGAAATATTTTTTCTCCTATGCAAAATCAAGATCAAAAACCACATCTAGTATCGGGCCCCTGCGAAAGGAAGATGGAACTTTCACCGATGACAACAAAGAAATGAGCGAGCTACTGAGGAAGCAATACGACTCTGTCTTCAGCGAGCCATTAAACGCACTAAAGATCGATAACCCAAATGAATTTTTCATGGATATGATACCAACATCAAATCATATATCAGACGTCACCCTATCCCCACTGGATTTTGAAGAAGCCATAAACAGTATGCCTATGCACTCCGCACCAGGCCCGGATTCTTGGAACTCCATATTCATCAAGAACTGTAAAAAACCACTATCGCAGGCCCTTCACATTCTGTGGAGACAAAGCCTAGATACTGGCGTTATTCTGATATACTAAAAACAGCAGAGATAGCACCACTTCATAAAGGAGGAAATAAGGCAGAGGCAAAAAATTACAGACCGATAGCACTAACATCGCACATCATAAAAATTTTTGAGAGAGTGCTAAGAAGTAAGATCACAAAATACATGGAATCACAGCATCTCCATAACCCGGACAACATGGTTTCAGAACAGGGCGCTCTTGCCTGTCGCAGTTGCTGGACCACTATGATATGGCATTAGATGCTATGGAAGACAAACAAAACGCTGATGTAATTTACACAGATTTCGCAAAAGCTTTTGATAAATGTGACCATGGTGTTATTGCCCATAAAATGCGCTCAAAAGGAATTACCGGAAAAGTAGGCAGATGGATCTACAATTTCCTGACCAACAGAACCCAATGTGTAATAGTCAACAAATAAAATCCAACCCGTCAACCGTTAAGAGCTCAGTCCCCAGGGTACTGTGCTTGCTCCAGTACTTTTTCTCATCCTCATATCGGACATAGACAAGAACACAACCTATAGCACTGTATCATCCTTTGCAGATGACACTAGGATCTTCATGAGAGTAGGCAACATAGAGGACACGGCGAACCTCCAGTCAGATGTAGATCAGGTCTTTCTATGGGCTACAGAAAATAATATGGTGTTTAACGAAGACAAGTTCCAGCTCATGCGCTATGGAAAAAATGAAAATATAAAAACGGAAACCACGTACAAAACTCAGGCAAATCATAACATAGAACGAAAAGGCAATGTAAAGGATCTGGGTGTACTCATGTCGGAAGACCTTACCTTTAAAGAACACAATAAAGTAGCCGTCACAACTGCAAGAAAAATGACAGGTTGGATAACAAGAACTTTTCACACTAGAGATGCTATACCGATGATGACACTTTTCAAAACGCTTGTGCTCTCTAGAGTGGAGTACTGCTGCACAATGACAGCCCCTTTCACTGCTGGTGAAATTGCTGACCTGGAGAGCGTGCAGAGATCCTTTACTGCTAGAATCCACTCGGTAAAACATCTAAACTATGGGACCGACTAAAGAGCCTAAATCTGTATTCCCTTGAGCGCAGGCGGGAGAGATACATAATAATTTACACGTGGAAAATATTAGAGGGGCTGGTCCCAAACCTGCACACAGAAATAACATCACATGAGACCAGAAGACATGGCAGGATGTGCAGAATACCCCCGTTGAAAAGCAGAGGTGCAACTGGTACTCTGAGAGAGAACTCTATCAACATCAGAGGCCCGAGACTGTTCAACACGCTTCCACTACACATAAGGGACATAACTGGCAAACCCCTCACAGTGTTCAAGAGAGAACTGGATAAGCACCTCCAAAGGATACCTGATCAACCAGGCTGTGACTCATACGTCAGGCTGCGAGCAGCCGCGTCCAACAGCCTGGTTGATCAGTCCAGCAACCAGGAGGCCTGGTCGATGACCGGGCCGCGGGGACGATAAGCCCCGGAAGCACCTCAAGGTATCCTCAAGGTAAGGTAGCCAGT
>WNGS01165523.1:14141598-14171042 GCA_020271785.1 Procambarus virginalis | reverse complement strand
CGCTGGCGGAGTCGCTTGGCTTGCTTTCGGTCTTGTTTCTACACACCGCTTAGTTTAGCTGTCTTGTGCTTCGTTTCCCCTCCGGCCTGTTCGTGCGCCGCTTGCACCATCCTGGTTTCTGGTCAGCGTGCTCTGTCTTCTCCTCGGTTGGTAGTGCCTCTTCGGTTCCGGTTTGTTTTTCGTCGGCTCTTTTCCTTTTGGGCATTTGCCTCTGGGGGTCGGTCGCTGTGTTTTCCTGCTCCTTTGGTTTTAGCGTTTTGGTTGTTTGGGTGGTGTCCGCCTCCCGGTTCCGTCCCTTTGATCTTCCTCTGTGGGTAGTTAGCTCCGGGGAGCCGACGGGGCTCCCCCCAGAAAACCAGCGTTGAATGTAATGAAACGCCATTTTCTGGGTGAGTCCCGGAGGCTCCCCGGCAACCCTCCCTCCCTCCGTCGGCGGTTTTTTCGCGTGTCTTGACATCCAGCCTCAGAACTGATGGGTGGATAGCCGGCGTGGGAGGTCTGGGCTCCACCTTCCCCCTCCCGGGGAGGGGGAGCTGCGCAGACAGCGGCGCGGTGACGTGTGACGTCACACTAGTTTGCTTGTTTTTTCTGTTTGGGAGTTCTATCCACTAGTTCGGATTTTGGTAGCAATTTTAACCAGAATAGGGGTTTGTTTTGGGGCGCTTACCTTTCTGGGTGCCTGTCCCGGTCGATGGCAGACATAGAATGCTTCCAACCACACGGGGCTTCTATAGGCCATTGCTCCCCGTGCCTCTCTGAGGGGGCCCGGTTCTGGCCGTGGTCTCCGGTAGGCCTAAGAACTCCATACACATGACTGATGCCAAAGTCTGAAATTAGCATATCAGCCTGGGATAGCTCCGGGGAGCCTCCGGGACTCACCCAGAAATGGCGTTTCATTACATTCAACGCTGGTTTTTTGGACTCTGTCATGTGTAGGGAGGGTTGTATTTGCTTTGTGTATTGTTTCAGAATTTTGGTATTTGCTTTGTGAGCATGTGTTTCAAGCTTTGCAGCATGGACTTGGGTTTTTCTTTGCCTCCCTCTGCATGTGTTTAGGGCTGTCTTTCCCTAGGTGCTCATTTTGCATTGCACCTGACTGACAAGTTCAGGAGGCACTCCTACTTTGTAGGGTTCCTCACCTCATCATAGGTCTTTGACTTGTCTGTGATGTCCTGTGATTGGGGCATTTGAGGTTTTTTGTGTGGTGCACTGGGGTTTGCTTGCATGTCTATACGGTATGCTGCTGATGCCCTTCATAGCCATGTTTATCTTACAGGTTGTGTTTTGTGTCTGTTCTTCCAGCAAGCATCCCCCAGTGCCTGGGTGTCCTTGGTCCTTACCTAAATGCCTTGGCTAGTCTCACAATTCTTTGATGTGGTTTGTTATGGTTTAACCTGCTGACTTCGCACTCACTACTTTTGAATTTTAGGTGTTGAGAGTTTGAGATCCCTTTTCTCTTTCTGAACTTCAGTCTGCCCTGGCCCTCTGCGGTTCTACGGCAGCGGGCTCGGATGACATTCATTATGAGATACTTCGCCACCTCCCTCCTTGCAAGTCTCAGTATTTACTGAGTCTGTATAACCAGACCTGGGAGTTGTCATCAGTCCCTGAGGACTGGCTCGATGCCGTTGTACTCCCTATTCGGAAACTGGGATCTCTCGGGACATTCCCTAAGGACTTCCGCCCCTATTGCCCTCACGAGTTGTGTCTGCAAGCTCTTTGAACGTATGGTCAGTGTTTGTCTGAAGTGGTTCTTGTTACACTATCACCACCTCTCCCCCTTCTCAATTTGGTTTTTGCAAATGCTGCAGCACGACTGATGTCCTGGTGAACTTGGAGGTCTATATTCGTACTGCTTTTGCTGCGAAGACCTCCGTTGTTACTGTCCTTTTTGACCTGGAAAAGGCTTACGACACCACCTAAAGATTCCATATTCTGTCCAAACTTCGTTCTTTTGGCCTTCGTGGTAATCTCCCTCTCTGCCTCCAAAGCTTCATCTCTCGTCGTTCCTTTAGAGTGAGTCTTGGTGCCACTCTCTCTGCCTCTTTTGAGCAATTCGAAGGTGTACCCCATGGTAGTGTTCTGAGCACTACTCTTTTTCTAGTTGCTCTCAATGGTCTTCTTTCCTCCCTTCTTTCTGGCCTCTTCTCCGCTCTCAGTTGAGATCTTACTCTTTTCTGTAGAGGTGATGATTCGTCTCTCCTTCAACGGCGACTTCAACTTGCGATTGATGCCGTGTCGTGTTGGGCTACCAATCATGGCTTCAAGTTCTCTGCAACCAAGACTTGTGCTATGACTTTTACTCGGAAGTATGTCATTCTTCGTCCCTTTTTGTTGCTTTATGGTCATCCCCTTGTGTACAAAGATTCCGCGAACTTTTGGGGTTAATCTTTGACACTCGTTTATCTTGGCTGCCCCATATCTCTTGCCTCCGAGTTGAGTGCTCTAAGGCCCTTAACCTACTTAAGGTTTTGTCCCATACTTCTTGGGGAGCAGATAGGCGCACGCTCCTCTCCTTGCATTCCTCTCTCGTATTGTCTAAACTCGATTATGGTTGCCCTGCTTACTCTTCTGCTTCTCCTTCTACTCTTTGCCGTCTTAATGCTTTGCACCATACTGGTTTGCGCCTCAGCTCTGGTGCCTTTCATTCGACTTCTACCCTCAGCTTGTAGGCTGGCACTGGTTTCCTGTCTCCAGGACCGCCGAGATCGCTACTGTCTTCGCTACCTTGCGCGGTCCTTACAACACCCTCACTCTCGCCTGTGTCGTGCTTTGACTTCCCCTCCTCATTCCTCACTATAATTCCTGTTCCCCTTCACCACCTCCCGCTTTCTGTCCGGTTGTCTCGCCTGCAACATTTTGTTTCGGTTAGTATTACTGTACTAATATTTCTCCTCGTGTTGTTCCATCCTTGCCCCGGTGGAGGGTCCCCCCTTCCTAAATATTGTAAATCCCTGACCCACATCACTAAAGCTTTTACCCCTCCTACAATTCTGAAATGCCTTTTCCTTGAACACTTTTCTTCACTCCCCCGTTCCATTTCCATCTTCACTGATGGGTCTAAGTCTGCAGACGGTGTAGGCTACTCTGTTGTTTTTCCTGACCACACCTATATGTGTCGCTTGCCTCAGTAAACTAGCATCTTCACTGCAGAACTTTATGCTATTCTCTATGCTCTTCGTCGCCTGCTTTCTCACTGTCAACCCTTCCTTTGTGTTTGTCGTTGACTCTCACAATGCCCTCATGGCCCTGGAGTTTTTTAATGCAATCAGGTGGTAGTAGATTCAACATTGGCTGTTTCTTATCTCCAGTAGATTTAAGACAGTTGAGTTTTGCTAGGTTCCCAGCCATATTGGTGTCTCTTTAAATGAGTGTGCGAACGCTGACGCTAAGGAAGCTATCCACACTTGTCCCATCTCCCGTAAAGGTATTCCTTATTTCGACTTTTACCCAGTTATTGATTCCTTCATCCTTGCAGGCTGGCAGGGTTGTTGGTCTTCTGTTACTGGTAACAAACTGCATACTCTTAAGAGTAGTGTGTCCCTGTGGCCTTCCTCGTACCACCGTAACCAGTGGTGGGAAACGGCTCTGGCAAAGTTACATATTGGCCATATGCGCTTAACTCATTGACACTTAATGGAGCACTGCCCTGCTCCTTATTGTCCTAACTGCATTGTCCCTCTTACAGTTGTGCATATCCTTGTTGAATGTCCTGACTGCCAGGACACGTGTGTGTCTTGTTTTCCGACCGTCCCTCATGGTCATTGTCCCTCAATAGAATTCTTTGTGAATCGGATACTTTTGATATCGTTCTCCCTATGCGTTTCTGTTCTCTTATTGGCATCCTTAGTGATATTTAGTGCCCTCTGTTTATTCCGCACATTTGATGGTGCCACATAGCCTTCCCGGCTTGGTGCCTTCTTTGATAATTACTTACTTACTTATCAGGGGGAAGGAGGGAGAAATAACCAAGATGTGAAAAATGTGATTACAAGTATTACAGACCAAATGAAGATAAGGTTACTCACAAACAAATAATGCCGCCACCACTAAATTTAGGTTAATTGACTCGGGAGGTGACCAGTCAACTAATACAGAGTGCTTAGGAAATTTAATCTTTTAATACTTGCTGGAAGAATGTAATTCATTCTGCATTCCTTCATGAATTTCAAGGGGGGAATATAATTACTCATAAAAAATGCTTATAAGATCACAGGTGATGTCCAAAGCACTTAAAGATCTGACTTGGAATTAATTAAGAGAAATATATAAAATATTAGGAGAATAATATACAGTAACTATATTTAATACAAACTAATTAATCCCTAAGCTAGTGACATTCTATCCTTAGAAGCATGGAAATGAACTACAAATTGTACAGGAAACTCAAAACAGACAATTACCTTGTATCCACTGCCTCTCGGCCAGTGTTCTGGCTTGCATGCCTGATTACCCATCCCCCTCTCAAGCACTTCCAAGATCACACTAACACATTTTTGTTTCGTATGCTTTAAGGAAGTATAGGTTCCACCCACTCTCTTGTTCTAGAAAACTCTGCCCCTCTCTAGGCCTATATCCAATCAATTTGAACTAGGCATAGGCTCTGGCGCACTCAGTCTTTGAGGAAGTTCTAAATCCAAGAGGTGGGATTATCGCAGGAAAGCTGGGTATCTGGCCTATATTTTAAGAGCCATGAGAAAGCATGTGACTGAATATTGTAATTTGAAACAGTAATAAACTGCCCTTACCGTCAAGAGGGAGGAAGGGAGCGGGGAGGAAGAGTGAGAGAGGCGGAGAGGTTCAGCTGACTACTACATAGGTGCTGTGTACTTAAGTGTAGCAATTTACTTGTTTTACTGAAATGTACATTCAAATTAAGTTACTATAGCACATTAAGAGTGTATATAAAGCAGTACAGTACTCTCTTGTGTGTTGCAGGAATATGTACGTGAACATCAGAAGGATGATTATTTGTGCCACCCAGCCAGAAACCCCAGGGCCAATCCTTTCCGAGAGAAGAGCATCTGCCACATCCTTTAGGCTTTACCATCAATTGTATTTTTGTAGTTCAATATTTGTTAATAAATAGAATGCCTTTAATAATCAAGAATAATATTATAGATTTTTTTTATTTTTTTTTACAAGGAGACCTAATCTAATAACTTATTGTCTTTATTGTTAATTTTCTTAACCACAAGCTGAAGTTATTATTTTGTCTAGTTACTTGATCTGCTCTCATTTTACTGATTACAGAGGAAAATAAGCATGAAGGTATGCAATATTTGATTAAATTTACACAGAGGTAATTTACATTATTGCCAGTAATTTTAAGAAATCCAATAAAGTATTTCTTATTAAATGTATATTAACAAGTACTTCACCTCAGTTCAAACTATTTTTTTTATGAATAATTTGCTTGGTTATCATTTTAGAAGTTTTGTTATGAGGGTGAATATTGATATCTGCTAAAGAAAGGGGTGTCACTTCACAAAAGTAAAGAAATTAAATTCATCATAGGAGATTATACTAAGGCATGTTTATATACAGTACATTTTTTGTGATGTGTATCATTAGCAACATATGTCTTGTGAAATATGTGTGTAAATAGATGTGGAATTGGAAGAGGATGGGTTTGGGGAAATGTACATGTGCATTTTTTTGGTCTATACCATCTTTGGTTTGTCTTAATTCTTGTCTGTCATTTTTACACAATGCCAAGAAAGAATGAAGAAAGTACTCTTCAAATTCCAAGGTTAAAAAGTTCACTAAATCAGTATAAATGAATAGAAATTGTGTAATGTGCACTTAGCCAAGTGTTATGAAACAAGTTAAAATTAGTTTGTGCCATACATATGATGGTTGTATATACAGTACAGTCTTCATTACTTGCATGACAAAATAGTCACATTAAAAACTAAGGCATTTCTCATTTACTTTATCATGCATATTTTCTATATCTGAAATTGACATATTTTTTTCCTCTAACTTGATGTCATTTGATAAATGTTTGTTGCTACCATTTTCTTGAAGTAATAATAGTAGATGACACAGAAATATGAACTTCATGAGCTCCTCTTATAGTGAGGTGCCAATGACTTCTTATTAAAGTAACCGATATTATAATCAGTCGATTCTCATTTTTAATTATTACATAAAATTTTGATGCATTAAATTTTGTATTTGGTTATGGTATCAGACTTGTCTAACCTATATTTTTATCATAAATACAAATTAAGTAGTCACTAAAATAATTAATTAGTGTACTGTATATGTTGCCTCTCAGCCTCTTCTAATATATACCTGTACAATATATGTAAATGTAAATGGAAGCCAGTTAAGAACACACAGTATAGGTGAGGTGTGATCAATGTACTTGTCATATTAGTGCATTCCCATATATGTTCATATATCAGGTTATCATCTAATGTAAAATTAAGAGGAAAGAAATCTTGACTGGTTTTCTTTAGTAATGGTGTACCTCATTCACAATATTCAATTTTACAAATTTCTTAATTATCCTTGTATTTTTCTTATTTTTTTTTTAGAAATTCTAAGGACAGATTTTTAAAAATTAGTTATCTTAAAAGTTATATTTTAAGCCATGTTGAATTTTTAGTTTAAGCCTAATTGTGAGTAATTTGGAGGAAATAACAGGTTTGTGGGCAAAGTATCTAAAGAAAGTGTGGTCTCATTATTTTCTTTTATATTTAGCTGTAATAGTATATATCATATTTGTTTTCTAATTGAGATTATTGTGGCATTTGTCTTCCGAGCTGTTGAGATCCTGCAGGTATATAGCATCAGGATCTGGCCCATCAGATTAAATTGCAAGTACAGTTTGAACTACAGTACTGTATTGGCAGTTTATTTTCTTAGTCCTATAATCAAGACTCGCAGGGGTAAACATAATCTCGTCACATATTTTCATGATTGGAAGTGATTGTTGATTCTGGCGAAGCTCTGTGTACAGTGACAGGGTGTCAGCTAATACTTTTATAATGCCAGCATGGGTGAATTGTATTTTTAAAATACTGTAGTCATGTGGAATTTGTGACTTATCTTTGTGTTATGCAGCCATAGGTGTTAACTAATTTCTTGATACAGTATTTTAAATTTTTAACTGTAAAAATGCTAATATTATTTAAATGATTATAACACTTCATTGGTAGCTCAAATATGTAAAGTAGATGTCATTGGTCGACTTTAAATAATTTATAAAGATGGCTTCAGTATATGGTATTTTACTGAAAGCTTTAATACTATACACTACATGTATTATTTGGTGACATTGTTCGGAATAATTCCATTATCACTTGGCCTTAAATTAATAAGGGTAGCTTGATCCTCATTCTACTTAAATAAATGTACAGTATTTGAATTAAGTTCTTCTGTGGAATATTAATTGATAAATATTAATAATAATTACACAGTCTGTATTACACTTGCATGGTATGTGATTTATTACAAAATAAAATCCATAAAGTATAGTTTTTAGCTTGGGCAAAACACCAAACAAGTTTTAATAATGCTGATATTGAAATCTGTATAAAAGAAAAATTGTATTCTGTACTGTATGTGTTATTGTTTTGTCAAGATGCTTTCCATGAGATTATTATAGAACAAGTTTTAATATAATGAGGAAATGTTGTTTTAGTATTTAAAACTGGAGCTATAAGGTTGTAATGCGGAGCAAAATTAAGGTTGTAATGCAGTGCAGGATTAAGATTGTAATGCGGTGCAGACTATATATTTATAAGGTTGTAGTGCAGTGCAGACTATATATTTATAAGGTTGTTATGCAGTGCAGACTAAGGTTGTAAAATGTGGTGCAGACTAAGGTTATAATGCAGTGCAGACTAAGGTTGTAAAATGCGGTGCAGACTAAGGTTATAATGCAGTGCAGACTAAGGTTGTAATGAGGTACAGACTAGCATTGGAGTTCATATTGCTGTAGTTTTTACTGCAATAATACAATATAATTATGAAGAGATGAAATGAGTAGTTATGAAGTGGCTGAAGTACTGGCACACACTATTGTACTCTGGGTTTAAAATAAAGAATTATGTTGAATAATTATTATTTTAACCTTTCATCAGAGTTATGTGGTTTGTAAAACAAGGCAAGTATAATTTTTTTTTAATATCTTTAAATACAGTACAGTACTTGAAATTGTTCATATTTTCCTGAACACTCTTAGTACACACCTGTCCCCTCCACCTTTTCCCAGTGCTACTAGCTCTACTGTTTTTTTAATCCAGAGTGATCTTCCCATTCATGAACACCAGCATTTTCATGAATAAATGGTATATTCTCTACTCCCTTTATCTCCCTCCTCATTTTTCTATCTCCTATTGAACTCGTGCAGCTTTGGTCTTCTCTCTGGAGCCAGTGCTGTTACCTAGCAGTAAATAGGTACCTGGGAGTTAGGCAGCTGCGACGGGCTACTTCCTGGGGTGTTTTAACAAAAAGAAGGCCTGGTTGAGGGCCGGGCCACGGGTATGTTAAGCCTCGAAAATCATCGCAAGATAACGCAAGTGCTCCTTTTACACAATTTTAATGACAATCGTGCGCCGTGGAGCAATATTCTTACTACAGTAATACCCGAGCTCTTTTAGAACCATTAGTCTTTCTTCAACTTCTCTCTCCTGAATTCAAGCAAGTTGATTTGCACTTTCCTATACCAATCTTTCTCTTGCTCCTCTATCCTATACATAGATTTAACATGTTGCTTCATTGACTACCTCCATTTGGGTGTTTCACACCCTAAACTTTTGTGCTATATCACCTCACCTAAAACGAGTGTAAGTATGAAGTATGTTATGTGTAAACTAGTCTTTGAAAATGTAAGATGCTTACGAAACGCGTTCAGGTGTCGGACCAAAAATAAAAATGTAAAGAATGAATTTTGGAGAGTTAATTTTCAATTACCATCAACAGTGAAGAAAAACATAAGAAATATTGAGAAGATTCGTGTTAGAATTATTAATCTTACCCTTTCAGTCATATTCAACAACATATGTTTGCAAGAACGACTGCTACCAAAATATACTAATATACAGTGTATATATATATATATATATATACATAGTGTATATATATATACAGTGTATATATATATATATACGCCATCAAGAGCCCTCCATAAAGGTAAGAGAAACTTTGGTACTGTATTGTAGTTAAAAAAACATTGTATTCAGTATAAAATGTATTTATATGTTATTATTTTGGAGGGTGGGGAACGGATTAATTCAAATCCCTTTATTATGGGAAAAATCGCTTCGACTTACGATCCGTCTCTGGGAACGGATTAGCATCGTAAGTCGAGGTCCCATTGTATGTATGTATGTATGTATGTATATGTATATACATATATATATATATACATATACATACATACATACATACAATGGGGCCTCGACTTACGATGCTAATCCGTTCCCAGAGACGGATCGTAAGTCGAAGCGATTTTTCCCATAATAAAGGGATTTGAATTAATCCGTTCCCCACCCTCCAAAATAATAACATATAAATACATTTTATACTGAATACAATTTTTTTTAACTACAATACAGTACCAAAGTTTCTCTTACCTTTATGGAGGGCTCTTGATGGCGCATGGAAGATGGTGATGAGGGGGAAGGAGGAGAGTTGTTACTGTTTGGAAGGGGCGTCCCCTTCCATTATCACATCAGGCAGTGATGTTTTCTCTGGGGTACTCTCTCTCCTACGTTTTGCCTGAATACCACTAGGACCTGGTTGTGATTCAGTGCTTGTTTGTCTCACTACAAGTTTGTCAAGAGACATTTGTTTTTCCCTTCTTTTTAACATTAGTCGGTAATGATGCATCACAGTGTTATTGAATAGGTTAAGGCAACGACCTGCTGCAGCTTGATTTGGGTGAGTCGTTTCAGCAAAGGTTTGCAATTCTTCCCATGCTGCACACATTTTCTTAATTTTTGAGGAAGAGACATTCTGTACTGGCACATCCTCCCCTGAAAAATTTCCTCAGCTGTCAAATCGCCACTCGCATTACCACACAACACAAGAGTAAACCGATCTTTCATAGGCTTGTGCCCAGGCAATGACTTCACCTCCTTGGTAATGTATGTTTTCTTTGGCAATCTTTTCCAGAATAGCCCTGTCTCATCACAATTAAGCACTTGTTGTGGTAGGTATGCCTCACTCTGCACAAAATCTTTATATTTGCCAATGAATCTTTCAGCTGCTGGTTTGTCTGAGCTGGCAGCCTCCCCATGCCTCATAACACTATGAATTCCACTTCTTTTTCTAATTTTCTCAAACCATCCCCTGCTCGCCTTAAACTATTTCACTTCTGCATCACTCGTTCCAGGGGTTTTCTTTAAATGGTCTTCATGCAATTTTCTTGCCTTTTCACAAATGATGGCCTCCGAAACGCTGTCACCCGCTAACTCCTTGTTGTGTATCCAAATTAATAATAACTGTTCAACATCCTCAAGTGTTTGTGTTCTATGTTTCATGATTATTGATACGCCTTTTGCCACTTTAGCACCCATAATGTCCTTTTTCTTAGCCAGTATGGTGGATATCGTGCTGTTCCTAGTAATGTTGCTATGCAGTTGGCAGTACCTACTCCTCTAGTGAAGCCAAATATGTGTTTTTGCAGGTCTCCAGTCTTCCACAGTGGCCTATTTAAGACCATCCGTTCTGCAGTTTTACTAATGCATGATGTTAATGAAATGGGTCTGTAATTGCCAGGTTCTTTCGGCTTAGGAATCTGAATGATGTTTACTTTCTTCCAAGAGGTTGGCAGTTTGCCTTGCTGCCAAGATGCATTGATAATGTCCAATATTCCTTGTTCTCCAGCAGGACCTGCATGTGCGACTATTGAGTATGTAATGTTATCAGCACCTGGTGCAGTGTCCTTACCACCTTTTCTTTGGCTCTGATTAGTTCTTGTTTGGTGAAGGGACAGTCACATTCGTCATTTATAGCTATGCTCTCATGAATGGATGTCAACCTCTCTTATTTTAATTGTTCTTGCTGCCTTCTGACCATTGTAGGAAGCTGATATGAAGCTGTTCTTTCTGCAAATTGGATGGCAAGTCTCTCAGCGTCCTGCAATGGTTGAATACATGCCTGTGGTCGGGCTGGTCGACCTGATATAGTTTTAATCTGACCCCATATCTTGCCAAGACTACTATGTTCATTTAGAGTTTGACACCACTCAAACCATCTGGCCTCCTTTACCTCTCTAGAAACTCGTCTTGCTTCAGATATCACCGCTCTTCCTTCTTCCTTCTCTTCCCACACCAGAAGGAAGGAGTTCTTCCTTCTGGTGTGGGGTTTCTCTTTAGATGTTTTCTGAAGATGTTGACTCTGTGGTTTTGCTCTTTAACTTCATTACTATAGAACCAATAGTTCTTTCGTTTTGTGTTTCCTCGGATAATGATTAGAATACCTTTATTTGCAGCAGCTGCAATAGCTTCCTGCAGATTGGTGTCGTGAATGTTCAAATTCTCAGGTGGCGTGTATGGTGCATACCATTTTTCAAGTTCCTCTTGGTACATATTCCAGTTGGCTTTTTTAAAATTCCACCTAGGTTATGCAGGTGGGGGGAGAAGGTCGTTCTATGTTTAGTGTTGTGACAGTAGCATAGTGGGCACTGGCGATCACCGGGTCTACTTCCCACTTCGCCTGATGCTTGAGTGCTGTGTAAGTTAAGCTGTTAATGTAAGATCAAGGGAACCTCCTAGAATGTGAGTGGGTTCCCCAGTGTTGAGAAATGTAATTTCAGGTTCTTCTCGCAGAGCTGCAGCTAAATGGCGCCTCTGCATTGGCTAGACCAGTCGCACCTAACTCTTGATGATAAGCATTAAAATCCCCAGCAATAATTACATTTTCATGCGTGGCCAAGGCAAGCACTGCCTCTGCTTCTAGTTTACGTCTAGGGGGCTTGTAAACGTTGTATATGAGGAGCTCAATAATAGCGATATTCACTGTTACTGCTAATACCTCTACTCCATCCCCACATGAAACTGGGTCTATTTTCTTGCTGGGTATGGTGTTCCTGACTAGGATCATTAATCCTCTTTGTCTCCCCTGTTCATACGGTATAACATAGTGCTGATATCCAGCTAATCTGAAGGACATCATGGCTGGGAAAATAGTTTCTTCCAAAACGATTATATCTGCTTTCGTATTGATCGCAGCTTCCTGAAGGGTGTGGTTTTTATTTCCAAGACCTTGAATGTGCCACTGCAGTATTCGTAATAGCCAGACGACGGTTTCGGTTGGTGTTGCCTGTTCTAGTAGTTCTCCTCTTCGAAATCGACGTCTATATCTCCACCTCGCAAGTCGTGTCGCTGCAAATCGGACTGCACTGATTGCTCATGGTCATTCCCCTGCATTGCTGGAATCTGTGCATAACTGTGTTCCATCGTTTTGTTGTTGGTATTGCTCCTCAGATTAGGCAAAATTGTAATTAATTTTGTCAATAAAGATGTTAATAATAATAATAAGGTATTGCTGCACATCGGACTGCATTAATTGCTCGTGGCCGTTTTTTGTGTTGTCGGAATCTGTGCATCTCTGCCATCCAGTGTTTCGTTGTTGATGTTGCTGCATATTGGGCTGCATTGATTGTTCATGCCTGCCTCTTGTGTTGTTGGAACCTGTGCGTCTGTGCTGTTCAATACTTCTTTGTTGGTGTTGTTGCAAATCACACTGGATTGGCTGTTGTCTGTCTCTTGTGTTGTAAGATTCTGTTAATCTTGAGTGGTCACTGCTTCTTGCAGTTGTTTTTCTGAATGTAAATGGTCTGGTGTCTTGACTACCCGACTGTTGTTGGTAATCCTTATGTCCATGTCATATTTTTTTTTTTTTGTAGGGATATTCCTGCGCAGGCCCTAAGCCTCTGGCTGGCCCACTAAGTGTTGCTTGTTTCTGTTTTACTTGGGCGGAGTATGAGTATTTATGATTCGTATGGTCGCTTCAGTAAGATTTTGCCATATGTGTTTAACAACTTCTTCTGCTCTGTTGAATCTACATGTCACCCTGATTGTCCTCTTGTGCTCCGTCTTGTCTCAGACTGTCTATTTCTTGTGTAACTGTGGTCTGCTGCACGATCTTGTCCATTATTACACAAGTGATTTCTTGAGACTTGTTGTAAGGCGTCCTGCGTCATTTGTAGAGAATTGATAATGGTTTCTGCCATGAACACTATCTTCACAATGTTTTTCAGCTGGACCTCGGTAAAACTGTAAATTTGTTGTGATGTTTCCGAAAGTAACTGTTTTTTTTCTTTTTTGCTTTTGTTGTATTTCTGCAGCATTTTTGTATACTTTCTGATTCGGAGTTGTTAGATTGGGGAAATTTTGTTATGTGAGAGTGGGTCTCTGCTGTGGCTGTGTACGAGTGTTCCAGACGTTGGTGTTGGTGTATGTAGTACTGGTCTGTGTGTTTATCCTGGCCTGAGCTGCCTGCACCTTTTAATATATAATAATAATAATATTTCATTTAGGAAAAGTACATACATAGATGCAGTTACAAACATTCTGATTTATTTATAGATAGAGCTAGTACATACAATACCTAAAGCCACTAGTATGCATAGCGTTTCGGGCAATGTGAGGTGGGGGAAAAAACACACTAAAACTTAATAGTAATTGAACTTAAAGTATAAATTGCGTTGAAAAAAAATAAAAGATGAAAAAGGGGGGAACATGGTAGAAAATAGGCAATATACAAGTTGATCAGCAAACAGCATTGTTTGAAAATAGTCAACATGGGTTGACATTTAGGGGCAAGGTAGGTTACACAGGCCAGGAAAATTTCCTGGCCTGATGTGCCTTCACACAAGTGAAGGCGGGAGCACTCGCCCAGGGGCGGTAGATGACTGAAGGAAGCTCCCCTCCCCCACCCGGCGGGTGGGGGATTTCGGGTGGATTCGTCCAAAGTTTAGTTTAGTTAATTTATTATGCACCCCATACCCATGCTGTGGCCGGCAATGGAAAGATTACAGAGGCACATAATGGGCTCAAGGACTGAACCCCACCATTCCTTTAGTTAAGGAACATGACACCAATATTATACCAAACCTTTATACATGTTTTAATTTTGTTAAAGGGAAATAATAATAATTCAGTAATGGGTAATATATATTTTTACCATGTGGCCAGCACAGGTGTACTGAAACAGATCCGATTCACTGTACCAATGATTTCTTCAATTCTTTGAGGCAAAAAACACATTCTTAGGCTGTGTCTATTTTTGTATGATTTGACAGCTACAATAAATGGACCTGTTAAATTGTCTCTAATGAAAATAAAGGCAAATAAACAAATAAAATAAAATAATAAATATTATAGAGGTAAAATACATACTAAACAGCAAACAGTTGTGATGCTTGTAATAAATAGTGAGAGAACCGTGTACCACCATAGGTCATGCTAAGCTCGTATTTCTTATATGTAAGGGAATGCTTAGTCGAGTCATTTGTTATGCACCCCATACCCATCCCGTGAACGGTGGGGTATAGGGTTACAAGGAGCGTAGCGGTGTTGATGTTGATGGGCTTCAGTGACAACTGTGCCCAAGATAACCTCCAGTGTACATCCATAGAGATATCATTCTCGTATTGGCAGTGTGAGTGGTATGTAAGGCCTTTTAAATGTCCTGCGACACAATCACTGCTAGAGTCTTCCCGTTTTCTTTCGATAATTACTTACGTAAAGATATCATTATGAATGCCAAAAACACTGGTAGTGGCTACTTTGTGATTTTATATACGAAAATTTAGTGGCTATCTTATTTTTTATGCTAAAGATTCCGCATGCAAATTGTATATATTGTTGGAGAGTTATAATTGTCATTTGCATGATCTTATTCTCAAGTGCTGTCCACCACTTGGGCTGGACGGTAGAGCGATGGTCTCGCTTCAGGCAGGTCGACGTTCAATCCCCGACCGTCCAAGTGGTTGGGCACCATTCCTCCCCCCCCCCCCGTCCTATCCCAAATCCTTATCCCTTCCAAACGCTATATAGTCGTAATGGCTTAGCGCTTTCCCCTGCTAATTCCCTCTCTCCCCTCAAGTGCTGAGCACTTCACACTGTCCTGTAGTGCCGCCCGTGAGTAAGGCTGTTACAGCTGCCCGAGATACTCGTCGAATTACTGACAAACTGTACACATTGGTTTGACTTAATTATTTATAAAAGAGCAGAAAACAATTATGTTCATATTCAAAACAAGAATAAATGAAATAAAAGCAGAGCCTTGGAGGGAGTAATCTAAAATTACAAATCAGAACCTAAAGTAAGACAGTTGAAAGCATAATAAAATAATTAGTTAAACAAAATGACCGCCCAATATATATTACACAACCCATCCTCCTAAAATGATAGAACTTACAACAGTTATTTGGTATAACGTCCCAGTGTGTGTTCTGGGACTCACACCAGTCCACGTTTTTACTATTAATTTTGCAGAGGCCTAAAAATCCATACTTTAACATTCCCAGGCCTAGTACAGCACATATGTCATATATGTACTATATTAGGTCATAGGTAGCTTATATTAGGCCTAGGTTGCTTGGATAGGTCAGGGTAGATTAGGTCATGTTCTTTAGGTGCTTCTAGTTAATAATGCTATTTAGGCTAATTCAGTAATACAAAATGTGAGCTATTTTGGGTTCCAACAATATATCTTGGTACGTTTGACTAAATAGTTGCTATATGTACAATCATTTTCAGTTGATGGGCTGATATTACACGGGGTTCGAGAACATTCCGCAAACTCAACATTGAAAGTTAATAATGGCACAGGAGATTCCTCTTGTTTTCTATAATTGTTTGATAAACAATGAAGTTCATAAATATTTAGAAAACAATAAACTCGTAAATATTGTATTCACTTTTTACAAAGTCTGAGCAAACTTTATTTCTGTCGAGAATGACCCAACTCAAGGTAAGAGAAAACTTAGTGGCCACGGTAGCTTGTCCTTGAAGGGTACTCCGCCAGGGTAATACTTGTGAATGTTGTTGAAGACATCGATCATCTCCTCAGGGGTGGAGGGACAGGACGGGTACATGGTCTCGCACCGGTCCGGGGAGCCCGTGTAGCCCATGTACGCCGCGTGGGTGTACGGGTAGAAGGAGTACTGGGTCATCATCTGATCCAATAATCTGTAAGACAATAAAAGGATATTAGAACAAATCAGCCCATCCTCCTAAAATGAAAGCACTTAGACTTAGAGTAACGATGTGGTCGAAAGGACAAATATATCGTGATGGACCACCAGAAATTAGACTTGTAATATTGAATTTGGACAAACAGGATTTTTGGTATCTATGTTGCTAATAAGACCTAACCTAATCATCCTAGGCCTAATACACGCTATCTGAGGCTTAATATAGTACATATATATATATTCTATACTAGGCCTAAGAATATTTAGGTTCGTTTTTCCGGACTATAAAACGTACAAAAAGTGACTTGCTGGGGCTCCATTACTGCATATTGATACTTTCAACTACATAATAATGATAATAATAATAATAAAAATAATAATAATAATAATGTTTATTCATGTAAAAGTACATAGATTCAAAATGAGTTACAATCAGAATGTCGGATTCTAGATAGAACTAGTACATACTAAGCCTAAAGCCACTAATACGAACAGCGTTTTGGGCAAACGAAAAAAGTACTTAAAAAGTACTATCATTTCAAGAGAACGGGGTGAGCAAAATGCTTAATATCTAGAATATTTATGCTATTTATACATATAGTAACTGTAGTCAAGCTTACATATTGACACTTTTAGAAATTATAATTCAAGAAAAATGGTAGATTTTTTGTTTTGTCTTTTGAGTGAATGTATACTGTGTGCTACGGTCGCATTTAAATCCTCAGGCTGCTATCGCGGGGAGGATACTGCTTGACAGTGTTTATGAGGGTGTCCAGCTGCTGGACACCTTTTTTGACCAGAAGAATGGCAGTATTGATGGCTTCAGGGTGGATACTGCAAGATTCAGGGACTCTTAAAGCTCTTTTAAGGTCGTTGGTTGTTTCACATTCCAGGAGATAGTGAAGTAGTGGCTTTTCTGTGATTGTTTGGCAGAAGATACATTTCCTCTGTCTGGGTTTACCAATCTCCCAGTTGCATCTGTAACCTAAACGTAGTCTACATAACCGAAGTGCTATTTTCCTATGGATTCCTTTTGGGATAATTAATCTGTAACTTGGTGGCCTGAAGATACCATTTTGCGGAAGGCGAACCTTCTGCTACTCTCAGGTGTAGATGGGCTTTATTGAGGTGTGAGAGTTTTTTAATGATGGTGTTTTTTATGTACTCTAGGCTGGGTTGGAGTGTATTGTGGATCACTGGATGACGAGTTGCCAATTTAGTAGTTTCATCGTCTTTCTCATTTAATGGGATTCCTTGCACATTTACCTTGACCATTACCTTGATCATCACGTCCCCAACTATGTATACTCTGTCTAAGGGACGTACTGCCTCGAGTACTTCACTTAAGCATACTATAGTCTCCATTTTTTTTACGCTATGCCGGAAACTTTGTGCGTATTAGTGGCTTTATGTATTTTACTTTTCTTACCTATGAACTCTCCACTGTTCATGTCTCAAATGTATGTGCTATTGTATAAATAGAATTATTATTATTATTATAGAAAGATATGCAAGTAGTAAAGAGTTATGCCAAATTAGTAAGGTGTACATTGGGAAGAGTGAACTGAGTAAACTAGAGAGATAAATATTACATTCCAACTTTATGCGTCATATTATGGTACAAATATCAAGACTAGCTGGACTTACCCGAGGAACCTGTTAGATGTGAATCCCCCTAATCCCCCGAGCACGTCATCCAACACGCTCCGCTTCTTCCTCTTGCCAAGTCCACTAAGGAAGCTTAAGAATCCATTTCTCTGGGGCCTTCTTCTTCTAATTGGTCTTCGCCTCAGTAGTGGGGGCCCGTGTTCTCTTCTCAATGTGTTCTGAGCCGGCGTGTCAAAGTTTTCTCGCTGGTTAGGGAATGGGCTTTGAAAGTTAGCTCCTGGGAAAGACTGCAGCGACTGGAAATTGCCTTGTCCAACCTGCATAGGAATGTAGTTTGTTGAAATTACTAAGTATCTTTGTAATGATAATATAATTTGTTATTAGTTAATTTGTTGTTATAGACAAGACGATACAATGGGTTGTGTTAGTACAGATTTTGGAGATAAATTGGTACATTCTGGTAAAATCACTAACATTGGGACATAGGCCTTGCATGTAGTATGTCATTTATACACTCTACCTCCTGAGTATTATTAATTTGCATCAGAATGTGTATCACCGCTCCATTCCCCGCTGAGGTTATTAATTATTTCATAACCTCAGGTCAATTTTGCTCACGCTAAGACTAACGGGAAAATGCTAATCGTGTAATGTCTAAGGTTTCTAAACTATTAACACTAACTAATTCTGACAACTGAGGAAATATTCACCCACTCCTTATCATTATCATATCAATTACTTAGATACTAACCAAAATGCATTTTTTCAAAATGACGCGTTTTATAATGTTGTCCAGAGCATAACTTTCTGCTCTGTTGGCTTTCTTGCTTTGTGTGGGACGCTCTCCTTCCTCTTATGTTTCTTATCGTCGGGGACAGGAAGCCTGTTTAGCTTATTACGGTCCCACTAGGCAAACGACTGACCATACCTTGAATGCAACCCGCAACAATTGTAAATAGATACCCTAACCCTAGGATATCTATTTACTTATGAACAGTGTACAAAGACATCAGGTACAAGGAAATGAATCCAAACGTCTCCTTTCTCTACGGGAAGCGATCCCGAGATTTTTCGGCTGTGAACAGGCTGCATTGACAACCATGCTACAGGAGCCACATGAACTACCCAGTCGTCAGCAAAGCCATGGGTGGCCTAACATGCAATTCCACTTTGATGTTTGGCGTATTTTAATGATTCAAACCTCATCTTAACTCAATAATGAATGTTGCAAATAATAGTTAACAAGAGGAAACTCGGCTAAACATTTAATTCTAAAATGCTGATGTTACCTGTCCAGAGGGTGGGGCTTGAAACTGGGGCAGAAATTGCCCAGGGGGAGGTTGAAATTGTGGGCTCTGGAAGGCTGGATTCTGCAATGTTGGATTCTGGAATCCTGGACTTTGGAATCCTGGACTCTGGAATCCTGGACCCTGAAATCCAGGATTTTGGAATGCTGGAGGCTGGAACGCAGAAGTTTGTAATCCTGGGTTCTGCAATAATGCATTTTGAAGTCCTTGCTGAAATATAGGGGGTTGTTGAAATCCAGGAAATCCCTGTTGGACCGCTGATGCATCTTGAACAACTCCTTGTTGAATGGGAGAGTTAATCGCAGGTTGTGGCTGCACCGGTGAGCTGCAAGGATGAGGACGAGAGTTTGTTTAGTTTAGTTCATTTAATATGCACCCCATACCCATCTTGTGGGCGGTAGTGGAAAGGGTTACAGAGGCGCATAATGAGCTCAGGGACTGAACCCCACAATTCATTTAGCTAAGCAAGTTACAATCTTGATAAGCTAGTTACAAAATTCAATGCACATCGTCACGTCAACAGTAGGCTCGAGACCGACCACAAGTACAGTTTCTAATTTAAGTAACTGACATGTGGAGAGCGAGTGTCACGACGAGAACAACTGAAATTGTGCCGGTGCTCAAGACGATACTGGCAGTGTTACAGGCATGATGATACCTTGTGTATTATAACAACGATACTTCACCTCTGTATTTCACCTCACACCATAAATATAAACAAATATAATGAACATTATGTGTCTGCTACATACATACGAGAGTACTTTCAAGGGTATACTTCCCCACAGGACGTGACGTGTGTGCAATAGGCTACAACATGTCAGTAACGAATTCTATAACCAATGTTCCAGCGATGTGTACATATTTCATTCAAAATTATCTACTACCAGAAATTTTAGCCAAATATCCCCAGTTTACTAACTGTAGGTAGTAACTAAGTGACCTATCCACCGTTGCCCACTGGATGGGGGGCGGTGTGCAGGACAAACATATCAATTGTGACACTAGCTCTCCACATATGTCAGTTGCTTAATTTAGAAACTGTGCTTGTGATCGATCTCGAACCCATTGTTGATGTGATGACTTATATTGAATTTTGTAACTAGCTCATCAAGATTGTAACTTGCTTAGCTAAATGAATTGTGGGGTTCAGTCCCTGAGCTCATTATGCGCCTCTGTAACCCTTTCCACTACCGCCCACAAGATGGGTATGGGGTGCATAATAAATGAACTAAACTAACTGTCAGTAACCACCAAGTGTTGTTTACCTTTTAGCAAACTCCAAAGAAAAAATAAAAGCGTATCCCATGGAAACATTACATCTCTCGTATTGAATATGCCTGATTTAAGAAAGTATTTGACAATACAGTATATGAAAGTAGAGTACTGTATATAACAATACAGTATATGAAGATACTGTATATGACAACACAGTACATAAAAATAAAGTCTCTTCAATAAAAGACTCATGATTTTCTAGTTTTTCATGCAGTGATTGGTGTTGGAAGGGCAATGCTACGTTGCATAGTATACTTTGTTGCAATAGTATACTACGTTGCAATAATACTTTAACACAACAGTAAAATGGGTTTTAAACGATTTTTCGCGGGATCGTATTCCAGGGAACATAGGATTAAGGACTTGCCCGGAACGCTACGTATACTATATATAGTGGCTGTACAAGAATGTAACAACTCCTATATATATAAATAAATAAAAATAAAAAACATACTAACCTTGCTTCTGGTTGTATCTGGGTAGTGGCCATTGAGCACATGAGGCGCTCCAGACACTGGAAGCGGTCGTAGGAGGGGATGGTACTGCGCAGCATGTCATCCACGTTCTCTAAAGCTCTGTAAGTGAACACAAAATAACTGAAATACACAAGTTCCAGAAACATTTGCAGCGATAATGTGTGGCTTGTAATAACTCCACGTGTTGGGTTTAGATAGGGGCTACGGCTGCTTGAAAATGAATAAACAATATTATACGTAGAAAAAGTATTCTAAATGAGAACGTTATTTGATACAATGGATAGAGTTGAAAGTAGAGTGAATAAAGCAGGACATAAGACAAGCTACATAAAAAAAGTTTACATTTTGCCCATAATGTGGAATCTGATCATTCCACAAGGAAGACTAGTATAGTTCCTACTTTTTGTGATGTCTATACTTTCCATATATTTTATTTAACAATTAATTGATCAGTTTTGTATTAATCGAGACAAATAGTTGAAAATAAATGTGAAATTAAAGAAAACAAATATTACTACTCAAAATTTTGTATGAAATGAATTTATAATTTTGTATAATCACTTAGAAATACTACGAATAGTGAGAGATGTTGATCACATTCCTCGTGGTGCGACGACCGATTCCCTTCCATCTCTGGCAATATATTAATGCTTCTACAACTACAAGCAGACGAAATAATAATACAAAAATAAGTTATGTTAGATACGTGTTCATGCTTGCGTTCACCCGCCTTCATCCACATGCCCCACCTCAACACCAAGTATAAAATACAATAAATGGTTATACAGTGCTCCACAAAATTTATATACAAGTAAAATGATACACCGTATTCCTGCTGTATAGGGACCTCACCCCACCTGTTAAAACGTTATACCAAACAGTGGGGATATGAGTTATAATATTAACATTATTGTTATGATATTAGATAGACGCATCTTAGGGGGCGTCTCAATGGGTGCAGAAAAGTTGTTCAATGTCAACCAATATTTTTTGACTAGTTGTATATGAAAAGGGCTGCAATTGTCCCATGTTTCAGTACTTCAGCGTAAATAGAAAGAGAGTTTTTTTTTTTTTTCAACGTTTTTTTCACATTTTCAATTCGACACTTCTTCACACACGTTTCAGATATAATTATTCTGTGACCCTTTTCTGACACATTGGCATATAATAAAGGATTGGACGTAAAAGAATTTCCAAAACATCTTTAGTTTTCCTAATACAAATGTTCAAAGTTCCCCCCCCAAAATTATGCAAATATGGCATGTTTATTGCTATTATAAAATCAGTAAATGAACTTAGAGAAACATGGATACTTGCACATGTAGAGAGATGCCATACATTATATACTGTGTAAGTTTCATGTAAATTGAATAAAAAATTAAAAAGTTTTGTCAACATTTGTGTCAATTGAAAAAAAAACAGAAATTAATAAAGTCTAAGGTTCTAAAATCTGTGGCTGAGGTTGACATCAACCAATTTTCTCCAAAATTGGCATCCTTACAGATAGGCTTACGTACAGTAAGGTCTGTAAGTTTGATGCAAATCGCCCAAAAAAAATGAAAAAAAAAAAATTTTGAAAAAAAAAAAAAATCCTTTTTTTTTTTCTCTTAAATTTTTTTCCAATTAAACTAATTATAATATTTGTTTAATATATGCTATTGTGATAGCAAAGAGTCATAGCTATGATTTCAGTTGACACTTTTGATTCATAATCGATTTTGACCATTTTGGCATAATTTTCACAACTACTTCATTATTTTTTTCTCCCTTCCTATTTATGCTACGATGCTGAAACTTGGACCAGATGAAACACTTTTCATATAGAACTTGTCAAAAAAGTTTGATTGAAATCGAACGAGTTTTCATTTTTTGCATTTTTGAGCCAAACAGGATTGAAACGCCCCCTTAGTCGCTCTCGACACTTTGGTTCATGCAACACACAACGTAACTGTTTCAGCAGTGTTTCTGCATGCACTATGTAAACAAGTTCTCTTTCTCCTATGAAACTGGGTGAATGAGAGTCGAACAACTGCAGTTTTTATGGAGTTGGTTGTGAAGTGAGACAAGAAGCATAGTGAAGGCTACTTAAGGGTTGATATAGCCCGATGTGAAGCACTATTTTATATCTGAGTAGCTACGTAGAGACACAATAATTGACCAAAAGTTATTTTAATTGATGATAAACTATGCATGAGAAAAAGTGACTCAGTTTGTACCAGTATGTAAGCAGCATCCTCTATGAAACATATTAAATTTAATTAAAGAGTCTTACGTTATCTACACAACATATATAATTGTGCGATAAAATAATTGTAAATTTAATACCAAAATAAGCCCTTACAAACAGTCATATAATAGTATGTATTCTATTAG
Source organism: Procambarus virginalis (assembly GCA_020271785.1). Taxonomy (NCBI): domain Eukaryota; kingdom Metazoa; phylum Arthropoda; class Malacostraca; order Decapoda; family Cambaridae; genus Procambarus; species Procambarus virginalis. The sequence continues at coordinate 14,147,835 of WNGS01165523.1, read as the reverse complement.
TGAACAACATTAATTTAAAAAAGTTATTAATAATAATAAAACAGAAACATAATTGTTGAATGTTTTTGTAGTTTATTGATGCAGACTTTTGAGGTCATTAAATGTTGCAAGCATTGTGCATAATATAACACGGTCCATGAGTTAGATAACAGTGAAGCAAGCTCATACATTTAAGATGTAGGCGATGAGTCACAATAACGTGGCTAAAGTATGTTTACCAGACCACACACTAGAAGGTGAAGGGACGACAACGTTTCGGTCCGTCCTGGACCATTCTCAAGTCGATTGTGACTTGATTGTGACAATCGACTTGAGAATGGTCCAGGACGGGCCGAAACGTCGTCGTCCCTTCACCTTCTAGTGTGTGGTCTGGTAAATTTAAGATGTAACACCATCGTTCCGCACGTACGATGTGGAACGATGCTTGGTTAAAGACTGTATTACAGTGTATTAATTTTGTACCCAAATTAAAATTGCACTGTATCTATTGCTACCCAATCTCCCAATCTTTATGTACCCAATCCGAACATCTTTACCATTGTGATCATTGCTATCTTCTTATATGTGCTGCTAATCTGCTGTTTGGTGTCTATTAATCTTGTTTAAATTACCAATCAAGCTGTCAATGTAATCAATCAGAGCTTTAATATACCAATGTGCTTTAATATACTTACTAATCTCTCTCATCTCATTTTTTTTCTTGCAATGTATTTGTTATAATTTTATCAATTCTGCTAGAATTTACCTACTTAAAATTATCTGTTAGATTAAGGACCTGCCCGAAACGCTGCGCGTACTAGTGGCTTTACAAGATTGTAAATACTATGCTATGTATTCTCACAAACCCAATGTACCTTCTTGTATATAAATAAATAAATAAATAAATAAATAAATAAATAAATAAAATTAATCTAATACGAGCAATGTTTTTACGATTTAATCTTTCACACCGTTTATATTTTGTATTTGGCTGGCTACAGCAAGATGTATTGAGAGAATGTAAGATAATATTTTAAGCTAGACGATATTCACATGTAGTTGTTATATAGACAAAATTAATTACACAACTGTGAATCAGCACTGAACGTTATACAAATGTTTTTATTTACTAAGATTTAACGTATAATTTCACTTTAACTAACGATTAAAACTTAATTACGTAAGTTATATAATTCAATTTCTTTCTTTATTATGCACCCCATACCCATCCCGTGGGCAGTTTAATATAATACGAACAATTACATTAATAATTAATTGTGTACAAGAATGTAAGAACTCTTGCACATATAACTAAATAAATAAATAAACAACCAAATAATGAATAAACAAATACATAAATAAATAAATAAATAAATAAATAAATAAACAAGTAAATAAATAAATAAATAATTAAATAAAACAAGAAGAGAACATGGAGCAGGGGGTGCCGATGGTCACGTGATGCGGTTACATGTTGACCATAACATTGGAATATGAGGTATCACAGCAATAAGATGGTCTGGATAAATATTAAAATACAAAACAAATGTTTTACAAGATTTTGTAGTGTTTAATTTTTTGTAATAAATTTCAGATTTAGCCGTTCATTGATCACAGAAAAGAAATATCTGAAAATGGATACGAGTTTGGTTAGTCTAGAGGTCCAAGCCAGTCCCGTATTTCATTTGTAAACACATGCATGGCGTAGACATATGTGTGGAGTACACCTGTAAGAATGCTGGTCATCCTGAAACCTAAGTGAAGCATTAATATGTCAGCAGGGTGTGAGTGTGCCTTGTGGAGCAGCCCCGAGCGCCGCCGCCGCCTAACTTGCATCAAGTATTATTGGGACTTCCTACTAAAAAAACAAAGGGGTGAGGGGGTGAGGGACGTGTGTGTGTATGACGCATTTTACAGTTGTTTAGTGTCTTTATTTGAGAACGTAATTTCGCTTACAATGTAGAATGAAATGCATTTTAGGTAGTTGAAGCAAGAAGTTTTGCCCGAAACACTTTGCGTAATAGTGACTTTAGACATTGTATGTACTAGCTCTATCTATAAATCCATCAATCTTTGTAAATCTCTTGTATGTATGTGCCTTACCTAAATAAACATTTATTATTTATTTATAAGTTTCCGGGGTCCCGGCGGCCGAGCCCGCCCCTGCCTGCTTGTCATTAGAATGCTACTGTGAAAGACAATAATTGCCGGTCCTTGTTTAATCAGTGTGGTTGAGCTGGCAGATAAGCACANAAAAAACATTGTATTCAGTATAAAATGTATTTGTTATTATTTTGGAGGGTGGGGAACGGATTAATTCAAATCCCTTTATTATGGAAAAATCGCTTCGACTTACGATCCGTCTCTGGGAACGGATTAGCATCGTAAGTCGAGGCCCCATTGTATGTATGTATGTATGTATATGTATATACATATATATATGTATATACATATATATATGTATATACATATGTATATACGTGTATATGTATATATGTATATATGTATATACATATATATATGTATATACATATATATATATATACATATACATACATACATACATACAATGGGGCCTCGACTTACGATGCTAATCCGTTCCCAGAGACGGATCGTAAGTCGAAGCGATTTTTCCCATAATAAAGGGATTTGAATTAATCCGTTCCCCACCCTCCAAAATAATAACATATAAATACATTTTATACTGAATACAATTTTTTTTTAACTACAATACAGTACCAAAGTTTCTCTTACCTTTATGGAGGGCTCTTGATGGCGCATGGAAGATGGTGATGAGGGGGAAGGAGGAGAGTTGTTACTGTTTGGAAGGGGCGTCCCCTTCCATTATCACATCAGGCAGTGATGTTTTCTCTGGGGTACTCTCTCTCCTACGTTTTGCCTGAATACCACTAGGACCTGGTTGTGATTCGGTGCTTGTTTGTCTCACTACAAGTTTGTCAAGAGACATTTGTTTTTCCCTTCTTTTTAACATTAGTCGGTAATGATGCATCACAGTGTTATTGAATAGGTTAAGGCAACGACCTGCTGCAGCTTGATTTGGGTGAGTCGTTTCAGCAAAGGTTTGCAATTCTTCCCATGCTGCACACATTTTCTTAATTTTTGAGGAAGAGACATTCTGTACTGGCACATCCTCCCCTGAAAAAATTTCCTCAGCTGTCAAATCGCCACTCGCATTACCACACAACACAAGAGTAAACCGATCTTTCATAGGCTTGTGCCCAGGCAATGACTTCACCTCCTTGGTAATGTATGTTTTCTTTGGCAATCTTTTCCAGAATAGCCCTGTCTCATCACAATTAAGCACTTGTTGTGGTAGGTATGCCTCACTCTGCACAAAATCTTTATATTTGCCAATGAATCTTTCAGCTGCTGGTTTGTCTGAGCTGGCAGCCTCCCCATGCCTCATAACACTATGAATTCCACTTCTTTTTCTAATTTTCTCAAACCATCCCCTGCTCGCCTTAAACTATTTCACTTCTGCATCACTCGTTCCAGGGGTTTTCTTTAAATGGTCTTCATGCAATTTTCTTGCCTTTTCACAAATGATGGCCTCCGAAACGCTGTCACCCGCTAACTCCTTGTTGTGTATCCAAATTAATAATAACTGTTCAACATCCTCAAGTGTTTGTGTTCTATGTTTCATGATTATTGATACGCCTTTTGCCACTTTAGCACCCATAATGTCCTTTTTCTTAGCCAGTATGGTGGATATCGTGCTGTTCCTAGTAATGTTGCTATGCAGTTGGCAGTACCTACTCCTCTAGTGAAGCCAAATATGTGTTTTTGCAGGTCTCCAGTCTTCCACAGTGGCCTATTTAAGACCATCCGTTCTGCAGTTTTACTAATGCATGATGTTAATGAAATGGGTCTGTAATTGCCAGGTTCTTTCGGCTTAGGAATCTGAATGATGTTTACTTTCTTCCAAGAGGTTGGCAGTTTGCCTTGCTGCCAAGATGCATTGATAATGTCCAATATTCCTTGTTCTCCAGCAGGACCTGCATGTGCGACTATTGAGTATGTAATGTTATCAGCACCTGGTGCAGTGTCCTTACCACCTTTTCTTTGGCTCTGATTAGTTCTTGTTTGGTGAAGGGACAGTCACATTCGTCATTTATAGCTATGCTCTCATGAATGGATGTCAACCTCTCTTATTTTAATTGTTCTTGCTGCCTTCTGACCATTGTAGGAAGCTGATATGAAGCTGTTCTTTCTGCAAATTGGATGGCAAGTCTCTCAGCGTCCTGCAATGGTTGAATACATGCCTGTGGTCGGGCTGGTCGACCTGATATAGTTTTAATCTGACCCCATATCTTGCCAAGACTACTATGTTCATTTAGAGTTTGACACCACTCAAACCATCTGGCCTCCTTTACCTCTCTAGAAACTCGTCTTGCTTCAGATATCACCGCTCTTCCTTCTTCCTTCTCTTCCCACACCAGAAGGAAGGAGTTCTTCCTTCTGGTGTGGGGTTTCTCTTTAGATGTTTTCTGAAGATGTTGACTCTGTGGTTTTGCTCTTTAACTTCATTACTATAGAACCAATAGTTCTTTCGTTTTGTGTTTCCTCGGATAATGATTAGAATACCTTTATTTGCAGCAGCTGCAATAGCTTCCTGCAGATTGGTGTCGTGAATGTTCAAATTCTCAGGTGGCGTGTATGGTGCATACCATTTTTCAAGTTCCTCTTGGTACATATTCCAGTTGGCTTTTTAAAATTCCACCTAGGTTATGCAGGTGGGGGGAGAAGGTCGTTCTATGTTTAGTGTTGTGACAGTAGCATAGTGGGCACTGGCGATCACCGGGTCTACTTCCCACTTCGCCTGATGCTTGAGTGCTGTGTAAGTTAAGCTGTTAATGTAAGATCAAGGGAACCTCCTAGAATGTGAGTGGGTTCCCCAGTGTTGAGAAATGTAATTTCAGGTTCTTCTCGCAGAGCTGCAGCTAAATGGCGCCTCTGCATTGGCTAGACCAGTCGCACCTAACTCTTGATGATAAGCATTAAAATCCCCAGCAATAATTACATTTTCATGCGTGGCCAAGGCAAGCACTGCCTCTGCTTCTAGTTTACGTCTAGGGGGCTTGTAAACGTTGTATATGAGGAGCTCAATAATAGCGATATTCACTGTTACTGCTAATACCTCTACTCCATCCCCACATGAAACTGGGTCTATTTTCTTGCTGGGTATGGTGTTCCTGACTAGGATCATTAATCCTCTTTGTCTCCCCTGTTCATACGGTATAACATAGTGCTGATATCCAGCTAATCTGAAGGACATCATGGCTGGGAAAATAGTTTCTTCCAAAACGATTATATCTGCTTTCGTATTGATCGCAGCTTCCTGAAGGGTGTGGTTTTTATTTCCAAGACCTTGAATGTGCCACTGCAGTATTCGTAATAGCCAGACGACGGTTTCGGTTGGTGTTGCCTGTTCTAGTAGTTCTCCTCTTCGAAATCGACGTCTATATCTCCACCTCGCAAGTCGTGTCGCTGCAAATCGGACTGCACTGATTGCTCATGGTCATTCCCCTGCATTGCTGGAATCTGTGCATAACTGTGTTCCATCGTTTTGTTGTTGGTATTGCTCCTCAGATTAGGCAAAATTGTAATTAATTTTGTCAATAAAGATGTTAATAATAATAATAAGGTATTGCTGCACATCGGACTGCATTAATTGCTCGTGGCCGTTTTTTGTGTTGTCGGAATCTGTGCATCTCTGCCATCCAGTGTTTCGTTGTTGATGTTGCTGCATATTGGGCTGCATTGATTGTTCATGCCTGCCTCTTGTGTTGTTGGAACCTGTGCGTCTGTGCTGTTCAATACTTCTTTGTTGGTGTTGTTGCAAATCACACTGGATTGGCTGTTGTCTGTCTCTTGTGTTGTAAGATTCTGTTAATCTTGAGTGGTCACTGCTTCTTGCAGTTGTTTTTCTGAATGTAAATGGTCTGGTGTCTTGACTACCCGACTGTTGTTGGTAATCCTTATGTCCATGTCATATTTTTTTTTTTTTGTAGGGATATTCCTGCGCAGGCCCTAAGCCTCTGGCTGGCCCACTAAGTGTTGCTTGTTTCTGTTTTACTTGGGCGGAGTATGAGTATTTATGATTCGTATGGTCGCTTCAGTAAGATTTTGCCATATGTGTTTAACAACTTCTTCTGCTCTGTTGAATCTACATGTCACCCTGATTGTCCTCTTCACGGGGTTTCACATTAGCTTCCTCAGGCCTCTTGTAAACAGACT
>WNGS01165523.1:14118146-14139209 GCA_020271785.1 Procambarus virginalis | reverse complement strand
CCATTTTTTAACAAAATTGTGGGCAATATTCTCGGGTGTGAGAGGCACAGTACTGTTGGAGCAACCAAGGCTGGTGTACGCAGCATGAGCGAACAGCATTGCTGTTCAGCTTGTGACCACAGCATCGCCGAAAAATGTCAAAAAAATATATAATTGTTATTATTTAGCGATGACAATATTACAGATGACCCTGACTGTGATATAAATAACCAGGGTGTGATAATAGCAGGATTGTTGTAATAATTAGCGCTGTGGGAGGAGTGATGCTGAGAGACGGAGGGAGATAGCATCGTTATTGACTGTGTGGCCACCTGTTATTGTCTGCATTCACCATACCAGCTCAGTGGTTCTCTATGGTGAACACAAATGTAGATACTTATATATAATGTGTGTATTAGTGTAATACAGCAAAGGATTATGCTGGGTGGAGCCATTTGGGTGACGGAGGTGACATCGTCTGCATGATTTGTCTAGCTGTTTAGAGGGTGGCCACTATGCTCTTTGGGCGCACTACAAGCTTAGGTGTACAGTTATGGTGCATAAAACATGTAGATACTTATATATAATATGTGTATATAGGGTAATAACACTGCAAACAGTATTGTTGGCAGAGAAAGTTTAGTGCGTGTGACTCTGAATGAGTGAGGGAGCCGCCAGCTGTGTATAGCGCCGACTCTTAGTGCCTGAACTAACTATATCAGCTTAGCTGTACAGTTGTGGTGAACAAATATATACATACTTATATATATCATCTGTATATAGTGTAATAACATCACAAATGGTATTGTTGGGGAAGAAAGTTTAGTGCGTGTGTTGAGGGAGTGGCAGCGAGTAGCTGGCTGGTGTGTGGCGGTAACTCTTCGTTGCTTTTCGACCCTCAATACCAACTTAGTGTTTCGTTATGGTGAACAAACATGCAGGTACTTATATATAACCTGTGTATAGAGTGTAATAGCAGCAAAACTATTTGTTTATTGTTTTATAAACATAATAATTGAATCACTAATATGCACACCATACTTTTGAGTATAGCGATTATTCACCACTTTTATTATATAAATATATTACAATACACACTATTGAATAATATTACTGCAAAAAAACTAAGAAAAAATCAATCGGAGACATTGAAACAATTAGGTAATAATATCTTTGTGGCAACTCCCACCTGTCAGCGCGGGTGACGCTGACCGGCTCTGACGACCGCTCTGTCAACGCCCACTTTTTGCCAGACTTCCTCGGTCAATTGCACCCAAAATATGTCGCCTACGATTTTTTTTTATTTTTCCTGTGCTCAGGGGACACAAATTAACATGTTTAGAAGACGAAAAAAAAATTTTGAATTTTTTTTTTTCATGCTCACAGGGGTGTAAATGTCCCCAGGACCCTTGAGCAGTGTAAGGGTTAAGACATTGGTAGGTTGGCTGAAGTTGAAAATGGCATTGCAAGCAAAGTGATGATGAGTCAAGGGTGATTTGAGATATTGAAGTTCAGATCCACATTATAAACTAGAGGCAGAACATGCCTCAAAGTGAGGTCTCTTAGCAGCCCTCTCCCAATCGTTTGAGAGAGATTTGTTTTCCGTTCATAAAGTGCATATTGTATGTGTACTGTATTGTACAAGTTGACCATTTCTCTTGTGAATTGGGGGTTCAGTCCCTGAGCCCATTATGTGCCTCTGTAACCCTTTCCACTACCGCCCACAAGATGGGTATGGGGTGCATAATAAATGAACTAAACTAACTCTTGTGTTAAACTCTGTTCTCTCTCAAAATTATAATAATTTGGCAAATACCCCTCAAGATCCTCCATGGTTTTTTCTACCTGCTGAAGACCTGTTCTCAGCCTTGTTTGCATCACTATGGCCATTATGTTGGAGTTAGGTGAACTGTATATGACATGCATAGGAAAGAAGTTCTTTTCTTAATTTTTCTGTCATTCATATTTATTGCAAAATCTTAAAGATGATGATCATGATCATTCACAATGGCTGGCTGAGAAAATAGATCTTATTCTTCTACACAACCCTAAAGGTTGAACTTGGGACATCTATCCAAGCAGGGGTGGATCTACTATGAAACTGAAGCTTCAGGGCCCTTAATCCTAGCAGCAACTTTAGTCTGCATCGATAACAAATTTTGGGTTTACATCTCAGATTTAATCAGAATCTGAGAGGTAGCAGTTAAATTAAAAAAAATAATAATGTGGTAATTGGCCGTGAAACAACTCCAATGAAGAAGGGGTTACCCAGGACTCGTTGCTGGTTGCATGAGAGAGAAGGGACCATAACTGTTAAAGATTCAGAAATGTAGGTCTGTCAGTGATGAATAAAGCCATTTTGTGTAGGTCTGCCAGTGTTGCCCAATTCTAACCATGACATACATGGCAGATTTTATAGTATTAGGATGGTACTGCAGTTTTTTTAACAGATCTGCTGAAATCGGAATTTAATGAACTGCACAATTTTTATTATGCAGTTCGGTTTTGGTCTCCATACTATAAAATAGAAACAAATTTACTAGAATGCGACCAGCGTAGGATGACAAGGGATAAGTTAATCCCACGAATTAGAAACCTGTCATATGAAGAGTGACAAAAGCTTAATTTACATTGAGGGAGCCGGTCGACCGAGCGGACAGCACACTGGACTTGTGATCCTGTGGTCCGGGGTTCGATCCCATGTGCCAGCGAGAAACAATGGGCAGAGTTTCTTTCACCCTATGCCCCTGTTACCTAGCAGTAAAATAGGTACCTGGGTGTTAGTCAGCTGTCATGGGCTGCTTCCTGGGGGTGGAGGCCTGGTCGAGGACCGGGCCACGGAGACACCAAAGCCCCGAAATCATCTCAAGATAACCTCAAGATATACATTCTCGAGAAAGGCGAAGAATTAGGGGCAACATGATTGTGGTGTACAAGTGGATGAATCAGCATAACAAGGGGTATATTAGTAGGGTATTGCAGAGGATGAGTCACAATAACGTGGCTGAAAAATGTTGACCAAACCACACACTAGAAATTGGGGACGACAATGTTTCGGTCTGTTGTGGACCATTATCAAGTCGATTGTGGTCCAGGTCGATCATTATCACAATCGACTTGATAATGGTCCAGGACGGACCGAAGCGTTGTCGTCTCTTCAATTTCTAGTGCGTGGTTTGGTCAGCATTAATAGGGTATTAAAAACATCAACACATAATAGAACATGAAACAATGGGTGTAAATTGGATAAGTTTAGGTTTAGGAAAGACTTGGGAAAAATACTGGTTCTGTAACAGGGTAGTTGATTTGTGGAACCAATTATTGTGTAACATAATAGACATAGGATCACTTGATTATTTCATGCGTAGCCTAGACATGTATTTAATTACCTAAGTGTAGTTACAGGATGAGAGCTAGACTCGTGGTGTCCCGTCTTCCCAGCACTCTTTGTCATATAATGCTTTGAAATTACTGCCGGTTTTGGCCTCCACCACCACCTCATCTAATTTGTTCCAACCGTCTACCACTCTGTTTACAAAAGTGAATTTTCTTATATTTCTCCGGCAGCTTTGTTTCGTTAGTTTAAATCTATAACCTCTTGTTCTTGAAGTTCAGGGTCTCGGGAATTCTTCCCTATCAATTTTATCGATTCCTGTTGCTATTTTGTACGTAGTGATCATATCTCCTCTTTTTCTTCTATCTTATAGTTTTTGGATATTTAATGTCTCCTTGTAGCTCTTGTCGTTCAGTTCTGGGAGCCACTTAGTGGCATGTCTTTGCACCATTTCCAGTTTGTTGATGTACTTCTTAAGATATGGGCACCATACAACGGCTGCATATTCCAGCTTTGGTCTTACAAAAGTCGTGAACAATTTCTTTAGTATTTCACCATACAGTGGTACCTCGGATTATGAGCATTCCTGGTTACGAGCTTTTCGGGTTACAAGCAGGATTTGCTCGGAAAATATATATCGAGATACGAGCGTTGCCTCGGAATACGAGGGTGTTGATGTGCATACTGTCCGACCTAGCGCGTGGTGGCACAGTGATCACGCCTCAGTTTACCAGAGCCTCGCGTCCAGTGACTATCCCACTTGAATTCTTCACAAGGATTTACCGTTTTTTGTCATTTTTTGGCCATTTGATTATAAGTCATTATATATCTTGCCATGGGTCCCAAGAAAGCCAGTGGTAAGGTTCAACCTAAGAAAATCGTTTTGATTAGAGGCAGTAGAGGATGTCCCTTCCTCGTTAAGAAAATGTGTGAAGTATGAGAAGAACTGCAAAGTTTTGTTGAAAAAAACTCGCCCAAATAAAGCTGTAGCAGGCCGTTGCATTGACCTTTTAAATGACAGTGTGATGTCTTACTACAGACAAGTGTTGCAAAGAAGGGAAGAACAATCTTCAATGGATCGTTTTGTTGTGAGAAAATCAAGCAGTGAGCCACAACCAGGACCTAGTGGTATGCAGGCAAAATGTGCCAGAGAGTGCACTCCAGAAAAATCTTTACTGCCTGATGTTATAATGGAAGGAGACACCCCTTCCAAACAGCAACACCTCTCATCCTTCCCCCTCCTCACCATCTTCCATACACCAACAGGAATCATCAGCAAGGGTAAGTAATAACTTGAACATACTTTTGTAGTGTAGATTTTGATGAACTAGGTATAAAATTTAGTTTGAAGTGAGGTTTTTGGGTAGTCAGGAACGGATTAATTCATTCCCATTACGTATTTCTTATGGGGAAATTAGCTTCGGTTTACGAGTTTTCGGGTTACGAGTTGTCTCCAGGAACTTAAACCGAGGTACCCCTGTATTTAAAAGCAATTCTGAGGTTAGAAAGTGTAGCATAGGCTTCTCGCACAATGTTCTTAATGTGGTCCTCAGGTGACAGTTTTCTATCTAGAACCACCCCTAGATCCCTTACTTTGTCAGAATTCTTTAATGATTTTCACATAATTTATAGGTTGTGTGGGGTCTCTGTTCTCCAATTCCACATTCCATAACATGGTATTTATTCACATTAAATTCCATTTGCCAAGTGGTGCTCCATATACTTATTTTGTCCAAGTCTTCTTGAAGGGCATGGCAATCATCTAGGGTTCTTATCTTCCCTATTATCTTAGCATCATCAGCAAACATGTTCATATAATTCTGTATTCCATCTGGTAGATCGTTTATGTAGACAATGAACATTACTGGTGCAAGAACTGAACCCCGTGGTACTTTACTTGTGACATTCCTCCAATCCGATACATTGCCTCTGATTACGGCCTTCATTTTTCTATCAGGAAATTTTTCCTCCATATTAGAAGCTTACCTGTCACTCCTCCAATATGTTCCAGTTTCCAGAACAACCTCTTATGTGGAACTGTCAAAAGCCTTTTTTAGGTCCAGATAGATGCAATCAACCCAACCATCTCTTTTCTGTAAAATCTATGTGGCTCGATCATAGAAACTGAGTAAATTCGTTACACAGGATCTTCCAGATCGAAAACCATACTGTCTGTCCAATATGATATCGTTTTTCTCCAGGTGTTCTACCCATTTAGTTTGAATTATTTTTCCAATATTTTGACAATTACACTTGTCAATGATACAGGTATATAATAGAGAGGGTCTTCCCTGCTGCCACTTTTGTAGAGTGGAATGATGTTAGCTTTTTTCCACACATCAGCTACAACTCCTATACACAGGGATGCCTGAAATATCAGTGAATGTGAATAAGTTTGGGTGGATATAAATAGATGCCACAAATGGGCATAATATTAAAGTTATTGATTACTGCTTGATTCCATGGATTATATCAGATGTAGTATTTAGAGGCAAGCACCTAACAGCAGTGATTCTGGGAGGTCTACTTTTGTGGTTTCCTATTGGCAAGTGCTGGTTCAGCCAAACTTGAGGGGAATGTACTGGGCATCTGAGACCCACGTTCTGTTACCTTCTGAGAGCAAAGATCAATAAAAAATTTAGAAAGCCACTGAAAAGCATTAACACAACAAAACTACCCAGTGGACACTATTGGTTGAGAGTGACTGACATTACATGCTAAACAGTATACAACATCGGTCGCTTTCAACCAACGATGCCCATTGTTAGCATCTTCTTAGAAAAACAAAAATTGGGTACCCAGGTGTAATGAGGCAAATGATTGTTGCTGCAGAATAAACACCCTAAGCCTGATGTGCTTGACTGCCATTAGGTGGCAGTCCAGGTCACCTGAGGCTTGACCTAGCCTGTCCACTCACTCACTCAGCTGGTCACAGTCCAGGTCACCTGCGGCTCAACCTAGCCCACCCACCCACTCACTCGCCAGGTCACAGCATCAGCAGCAGGGAAAACTGTGATTGGGCTCATCCTTTGCTTCATGTTTAAGCTAAGTGGTGTTGAGTATCTGTGGAACTATAGTTCTGCCAAGGGGGGCCATTATTGTACAGTACTCTGTTGTTGTTTCTTTTCTCCATCATGACTGCTTTATGTTGTCTATAGTGCATGTGCTCTAGCTTTGCATTTTGTTCACTGTGGTCCAGGGTTTCTCTTCTCTATCACAGATGCCCATTCTGAGGGATTAAAGTTCCTCCTCTGAGCTGTGGGTAGTACACTCTCAGGTGTTTTCCTGATGGAAAGTTACCTAAAATTAACACGACTGATGTTTTATGGAGGGTCAGTTTTTTAAGCGTTTTCACCACGTGAACAGGATACATACATACATACGAAGACAGTCTTGGAAGACCACTATACTCTTTCACACACTTTACTTTCCCTTATAAATAGCAAGTAGAGATTTAGCTTTTTTCATTGCCTTTGAATTTTTTCTTTTATCCACCAGAAATTTTACTTTGTATGCCTGAAGCTTGAGCATAGCATGGATAATCTCTCTTATGCATGTAGCCAATAGAATGCATTTTTTTCCACTGTTATCCAGTGTATGTCTAGGCACACCCTGCCAATGTAATCAGGCTCTATTTACATTGTAAATTTATTTGGATCATTTTCCTTTGTTCATAACTTCTATGAATGTCTGTACTCAACTGTGGCTGTGGTGTTGGCTGACTGCTACTTTACAGCTACAGTACTTTGTTCTATCTAAAACCATGAAGGTTCTTATAGTTTCTAACCCACCCATCAGAATTAGCAGACAACTGGGAAATTTGCACTTGCTTTTGAAAATACTTTGACTATTCTATAAAAAGCCATCCCTGTATTTGGCTTTTTTGTAAGAGCTGAACGGTGGCTCCCTGATGTTAGCTCGTTGAGATAGCTACACTCATAAACCTCTGTATTATGAGTCCTTTATTGTCTGCCAGGAACCAGAGCCTGACCCTGGCTTCCCTAACAGTGGCACCGGGAGCTGGGGATTGTTTTGATCATCCTGAGCAAGGAAATATCCATAAACAAAATAATGCAGACAACTACAAGGTTCACAGAGAAAAGAACTGAAGTAACAAATGACTCCACAAACTACTTGCTCAGTAGTTAAATCAAACCCCCCTAGTTAAGGCTGGCCACAAACAGTTGGTGACCCCCCATGACTGGGAGCTCCTGGCTTCAAATTCGTTAGACCCTCAGTCCTGCTGCTAATGTCCAAAAGTTTGGAGCTCCCAGAGTCACTGGCATTGGTAAGTCTCTGTATTTTCTAAGATGAATATGGGCAGTTTTTTGGACTCTGTCATGTGTAGGGAGGGTTGTATTTGCTTTGTGTATTGTTTCAGAATTTTGGTATTTGCTTTGTGAGCATGTGTTTCAAGCTTTGCAGCATGGACTTGGGTTTTTTCTTTGCCTCTCTCTGCATGTGTTTAGGGCTGTCTTTCCCTAGGTGCTCATTTTGCATTGCACCTGACTGACAAGTTCAGGAGGCACTCCTACTTTATAGGGTTCCTCACCCATCATCAAAGGTCTTTGACTTGTCTGTGATGTCCTGTGATTGGGGCATTTGGAGGTTTTTGTGTGGTGCACTGGGGTTTGCTTGCATGTCTATACGGNTTCTGGTAGGTCCCCCGTTTCCAGTGACTTACTATACACTATGGAGAGTGGTAAGCAAAGTGCTCCTGCACACTCTTTCAATACCCATGGCGAGATTCCATCCGGCCAACAGCTTTTCTCACATCCAGCTCCAATAGGTGCTTTTTGACCATCTCTTGTAATTTCGAACCTATCCAAGGTCACCTGGTTTGCTGCCACCTCTCCCAGCGCTGTGATATCTCCTTGTTCTATTGTAAAGACCTCCTGGAACCTTTTGTCGAGTTCTTCACACACCTCTTTGTCATTCTCTGTGTACCTGTCCTCGCCCACCCTAAGTTTAATCACCTGTTCCTTCACTTTTGTCTTCCTCCTGATGTGACTGTGTAGTAGCTTTGGTTCAGTCTTGGCTTTATTAGCTATATCATTTTCATACCTTTTCTCAGCTGCTCTTCTCACACTGACATACTCGTTCCTGGTTCTCTGGTATCTCTCTCTACTTTCTGGTGTTCTGTTATTACGGAAGTTCCTCCATGCCCTTTTGTTCAGCTCCTTTGCTTTCATACATTCCCTATTAAACCACGGATTCTTCCTTTGCTTCTCTGTTTTTTCCTGTTGGGCTGGGACAAACCTGCTTACAGCCTCCTGACATTTTTGGGTGACAGTCCATCATGTCTTGTACGGACTTGGTTCCGAGTTCTGTGTCCCAATGTATATCCATAGGAATTTATTCATCTCCTCATAGTTCCCTTTCGGTACGCCAGCCCTTTGGTTCCCAGTTCTTTCTGGGGGGAGCCCCGTCGGCTCCCCGGAGCTATCCCAGGCTGATATGCTAATGTCAGACTTTGGCATCAGTCATGTGTATGGAGTTCTTAGGCCTACCGGGACCACGGCCAGAACCGGGCCCCCTCAGAGAGGCACGGGGAGCAATGGCCTATAGAAGCCCCCGTGTGATTGGAAGCATTCTATGTCTGCCATCGACCGGGACAGGCACCCAGAAAGGTAAGCGCCCCAAAACAAACCCCTATTCTGGTTAAAATTGCTACCAAAAGCCAAACTAGTGGATAGAACTCCCCAACAGAAAAACAAGCAAACTAGTATGACGTCACACGTCACCGCGCCGCTGTCTGCGCAGCTCCCCCCTCCCCGGGAGGGGGAAGGGGGAGCCCCAGACCTCCCACGCCGGCTATCCACCCATCAGTTCTTCGGCTGATGCTATAGGCACCGGTTATGTGCTCCGGCTCCAGTGGTTGTTTCAGCACTGTACCTAGAGTGTGGTGTCTGTTTTTCTAGGTGGTGCGTGAGCCGGGAGTGATTCTCCAGTACTCGGGCTGCATGCGCCTAGGGTTCCCATCCCTAGGTGCCCTGTAAGTACTGCCCTTGGGACTTGGGGCCACCTTCCACAAGTTCCTTGGGGTCTGCCCCTGCTAGGCCGTTTACTGCTTGGTTTTCGGCCGCTCTTTGTGTGCTCGGGTGTTCTGTCTCCCTTGTTCGCCTTAGAGTAAGGGGCAGTTTTGCACTGGTGGGGCGCAGGGTACTGTGCAGCTTGTCTTTCCCAATCATAGCGGCCGGCTCTGTTCCGCTTGGGTACGCTGTCCTCTTGCGGGGTTTTCTTTTTCTTTTTGTTTATCTACCTGGTGGGGGGTCTGCCTTCGTTCTTGCCCCTGGTGTCCCTTGTGTTCTGAGTTTTCTGGTGGTACCCCCTGCTTGGTCCCCGTGAGTGTACACGTCCCGGGGGTTCAGCTCTTAGAAAGTTGTTTGGTAGTTTTGGGTGCCGGTTAGCAGTACCCTGCCTGGGATTACCTGAGCGCGAGTTCTCTTATAGTAAACGCTCGGGACCCTGGGAACCCCTGGGGCGCGAGGGTCCGATGGATGTGACCCCAGAGCCCCCCCCCTCGCTTCCAGCGAGTTTGAGGGTTGCTCCCCCCTTGTCTCTGGGTGACTCTCTGTTTTGCCTCCGTCTGCTGCCTGTGGGGTCGGTGACACCTTCGACCCAGAGTCCTGCGAGTTTGTTGCTCGTTGTGGCTCGCTTACCCAGTTGTGCACAGCTGGTGCGGGCAGCAGGGGCGTTGCACTTGAGCCTTGGTGGTGGCAACGCTCTCGTGGTAACTCCCCGGGAGCCCCGGGGCTGCCCCGTTTTGGTTCTTGTTTTTCCCCTGGATTCCCCTTCCTGCCTGCATCCGGTTCCTTACCGTCTGTAGGTTCAGGGCGGGTTTGTTGGTGTTGAGTTCCATCTTGTGCCACCTGCGTTCGGTGGTAGCGCCCGAGATCTTCTTGCGGCTCCGCCTTTTCCTGGGCTTGGAGGGGCCTTGTCGGGGCTGTTTCCGTCTGCCTCGTGGTCTCACCTCCAGCTGGTGGTCGGTGTCCCACCTGCGTGTTTCTCTTGGCGGCAGTATGGGGTGTTTTGGCGGTCCTTCCTTTTCCTGTCCCTTCTTAGGTGGTTCCTCTTGTTAGCGTCGGCTTGGTTTTTGGTGCGGGTTGGGGCCGTCGTCGTGCCACATACTGTCGCCTCTCTTTTGTGCGGCGCTGGCGGGGCTGCTTTGGCTTGCTTTCGGTCTTGGTGTTGCTTCTACACCGTTAGTACGCTGTCTTGTGCGTCGTTTCCCCTCCGGCCAGTTCGTGCGCCGCTTGCACCATCCTGGTCTCCGCTATGTGCCATGGCGTCTGTGTCCGTAGCGCGTTTTGCGTTGATCCGGTTCTGTTCTTCCCGGTTCGCCTGTGTTGGTGTCCTGGGTTGTCAGCCGTGTTCTTGCGGCTCGGCTGCCTGTGTTCTTAACTCCTGCCCGTGATGTTCGTGGCTTTGCTGCTCTCGCTGCCGTCTGGATGACGTGTTCGAGCAGTCTTTCGGGCATGGATCTTTGGTGTTCGTTCAGGGGCCTTGCTGCTCGTTGTTCTTGTGTTGTTCCCAGTACTTTCCGGGGCTGTGGCGCCTTGGGTTGGCGTTGCTGCCGGTTGTATCGCTTCCAGGGGGAGGGGTGCGTGGTGTCCGCCTCCCGGTTCCGTCCCTTTTGATCTTCCTCTGTGGGTAGTTAGCTCCGGGGAGCCGACGGGGCTCCCCCCAGAAAACCAGCGTTGAATGTAATGAAACGCCATTTTCTGGGTGAGTCCCGGAGGCTCCCCGGCAACCCTCCCTCCCTCCGGTCGGCGTTTTATTTTTTCGCGTGTCTTGACATCCAGCCTCAGAACTGATGGGTGGATAGCCGGCGTGGGAGGTCTGGGGCTCCCCCTTCCCCCTCCCGGGAGGGGGGAGCTGCGCAGACAGCGGCGCGGTGACGTGTGACGTCATACTAGTTTGCTTGTTTTTCTGTTGGGGAGTTCTATCCACTAGTTTGGCTTTTGGTAGCAATTTTAACCAGAATAGGGGTTTGTTTTGGGGCGCTTACCTTTCTGGGTGCCTGTCCCGGTCGATGGCAGACATAGAATGCTTCCAATCACACGGGGGCTTCTATAGGCCATTGCTCCCCGTGCCTCTCTGAGGGGGCCCGGTTCTGGCCGTGGTCCCCGGTAGGCCTAAGAACTCCATACACATGACTGATGCCAAAGTCTGACATTAGCATATCAGCCTGGGATAGCTCCGGGAGCCTCCGGGACTCACCCAGAAAATGGCGTTTCATTACATTCAACGCTGGTTTTTTTGGGGGTGATAATTCCTAGCTCAACCAGGTACTCAAAGCTCAATACACTATGATCACTCATTCCCAAGGGGGCTTCCAACTTAACTTCCCTTATATCCGACTCATTTAGGGTAAATATCAGATCAAGCAAGGCTGGTTCATCCCCTCCTCTCATTCTTGTCGGTCCCTTGACGTGTTGACTTAGAAAGTTTCTTGTTGCCACATCCAGCAGCTTAGCTCTCCATGTGTCTGGGCCTCCGTGTGGGTCTCTGTTCCCCCAATCTATCTTCCCATGGTTGAAGTCTCCCATGATTAGAAGTCTGGATCCGTTCCTGCTAGCCACAGAAGCTGCTCTCTCTATTATATTGATGGTGGCCATGTTGTTTCTATCATATTCCTGTCTGGGTCTTCTGTCATTCGGTGGGGGTTTATATATGACAACTATTATAATTTTCTGTCCTCCAGTTGCAATGGTGCCTGATATGTAGTCCCTGAAACCGTCACAGTTCTGAATTACCATCTCCTCGAAACTCCAATCTTCTCTTAGTAGCAAAGCCACACCACCTCCTCCTCTCCCTTCTCTCTCTTTCCTCACTACATAGTAGCCCTGTGGAAACACTGCATTTGTTATGATTTTCGTTAGCTTTGTTTCTGTGAGTAATTACCCAAGTGTAATTTCCTAAGTGTAGTTACAGGATGAGAGCTACGCTCGTGGTGTCCCGTCTTCCCAGCACTCTTTGTCATATAACGCTTTGAAACTACTGACGGTCTTGGCCTCCACCACCTTCTCCCCCAACTTGTTCCAACCGTCTACCACTCTGTTTGCGAAAGTGAATTTTCTTATATTTCTTCGGCATCTGTGTTTAGCCAGTTTATATCTATGACCTCTTGTTCTTGAAGTTCCAGGTCTCAGGAAATCTTTCCTGTCGATTTTATCAATTCCTGTTACTATTTTGTATGTAGTGATCATATCACCTCTTTTTCTTCTGTCTTCTAGTTTTGGCATATTTAATGCTTCTAACCTTTCCTCGTAGCTCTTACCCTTCAGTTCTGGGAGCCACTTAGTAGCATGTCTTTGCACCTTTTCCAGTTTGTTGATGTGCTTCTTAAGATATGGGCACCAAACAACAGCTGCATATTCTAGCTTTGGCCTAACAAAAGTCATGAACAATTTCTTTAGTATATCCCCATCCATGTATTTAAAAGCAATTCTGAAGTTAGAAAGCATAGCATAGGCTCCTTGCACAATATTCTTTATGTGGTCTTCAGGTGATAGTTTTCTATCTAGAACCACCCCTAGATCTTTCTTTATCAGAGTTCTTTAAAGATTTCTCACATAATATATAGGTTGTGTGGGGTCTATGTACTCCTATTCCACATTCCATAACATGACATTTATTAACATTAAATTCCATTTGCCAAGTGGTGCTCCATATACTTATTTTATCCAGGTCTTCTTGAAGGGCATGACAATCATCTAAATTTCTTATCCTTCCTATTGTGAGTGCTATTATGTCTGGTTTTATTCTAGTGCCCACTCTCCAAGTTCACTAGTTTTATTTGTAATCCCATCTATGTTAGTGTACATCGCCTTGAAGCTCACTTTCTTCTGTTCATTTACATATCCCTTTCTTGGCGAGTATTCTACTGGTGTGGGAAGCTGTTCCGTGGGTGAGAGGATCTGTGAGGTGGTTTGCAGGGTCGCAGAGGGTTTTAGGGTGTGGGGTGTCCGGTGGCACGAATGTCTCGGTGGACACCTTGTTGGTTGATCTCATTTCCTTCGTTCCTTGTTTCAAGGCTTGCATTTTTCAAGTTGTTTATAGTGTCATTAAGTCTTGCCATCCTGCGATCCACTCTCTAGCCCATGATTGCAAATACTGTACTCCAAGCCCAAATATCTAGGGCTGAGATTTGGGCTCGAAGATTTTGGCATTCTAGCAGGGTTCTGGCAGCCTGGTGTTTAGTCAAATGTCCTTGGTCCCAGTCAGTCATGCCTTACAGCCTTGGGCTGTAACCCCTGGCCTGGAATTTGCTCTTCGTCCTAGTGTCTACTGCCGCTTCTCCTTCCTAGTAAATCCAATATTGGTCTCTGTGGTTAATTAGCTTCAGGGAGCCACAGGCAGGCTCCCTCCAGAAATGCATCATTAATGTAATGAAATGTCCGTTCTGGAGGAACCCCAGTGGCTCCGATCCTTTCCCTCCCTTATGGTTCATTTGTTCATCATGAGTTGCTCATCAGTTCCCAAACTGCAGTAGTGAGTTGACCAAGGGCTGAGCCGACTAATGGCAGTTATCTGTACTAACAAGTCATTTGGCAGTTTTTGAGGCTTCATTTTTTTTTTTAACTCTCCTGGTGTCTGTAAAGCTTCACTGACTTTCTAGAGGCTTTTTCCAGTGGGGTGGCAGATTGTTACCTTCTCCCTGCACCTCTGTGAGAGGGGCCAGGCTCTGGCTCTGGTTCCCAGTAGGCCAAACAGAACTTCCATGACTGATGTGACCTTTTAGTACTGTATATAGCCATCTCTGAGTTAGATTCAGGGAGCTACTGAGGCTTCTCCAGAAAGAAGCATTTCATTACATTCAGTGTTGGGTTTTCTTTTTTCTTTTTCATTCTTTCGTTTTGTCTCTTCCATGACCCCCTACAGTCCCAGCTTTCCTTTACGTACGCATATACAATTAAATAAGAACACACACGCATGCCTGCATGCGTTCTCCTCTACAATGAATTTGTTTTTAAGGTTGCACTCCTAAATAAATATACAGTACTGTACATTGAATTTTTTAAATTATTAACCATTTTAGTGAACTAATAAAGTTAGATTTATTAACCCCTAAACTGCGCATCACGTCATATGACGTGTTGAGTAACTTGCCCAAAATTGCGCATCACATCATATGACATGTTGGAGTACTATGCAAGATTTAAATGGCCTGCGGATACACAGGGTTCACCTCACCTTCATCAGGGCTCTTGTAAACAGACGCCATTTTTTTTTTTTTTAATTGTGGGCAACATTCCCGGGTGTTAGGACCTCAGTACAGTGCTGAGTGAGCCACCAAGGCTAGCACAGCATTGAGCTCACAGCACTGCTGTTCAGCTTGTGACCACAGCATCACCTAAAAATGTCAAAATATATAAGTACATGCTATTATTTAGCGATGATAGTATTACAGAAGACCCCTGACTGTGATAAAAATGACCAGGATTCTGATAATAGCAGGATTGTTGTGATAATTAGCACTGTAGTGGGAGGAGTAATCTTGGTGGGGAGGGAGGTAGTGTTATCAGCTGACTCTGTGTGACCACCTTTTACTGTCTGGACTCATTATACCAGCTTAGTCATTCGCTATGGTGAACAAAACATGCAGGTACTTATATATAATGTCTCCATATATATAATGGTTGCGCCTTAGTTCTGGTGCTTTTTGTTCAACTCCTACCCTCATCTTGTACATTGACACTGGCTTCCTGTCTCTCCAGGACCGCCGAGATCGCTACTGTCTTCGCTACCTTGCGCGGTCTTTACAACACCCCACTCGCCTGTGTCATGCTTTGACTGTTCCCCCTCCTATAGTTCCTGTTACCCTTCACCACCTCCCTTTTTCTGTCCAGTTGTCTCGCCTCCAGCATTATCTTTTGGTTAGTATTACTAATATTTCTCCTTGTGTTGTTCTGCCCTCTCCCACTTGGAGGATCCCCCTTCCTCAATATTGCAAATCCCTGACCCACATCACTAAAGCTCTTCTCTCCGACAACCCCTCCTACAGTTCTGAAATGCCTTTTCCCTGAACACTTTTCTTCACACTCCCGCTCCATTTCCATCTTCACTGATGGGTCTTAAGTCTGCAGACGTGTAGGCTACTCTGTTGTTTTTCGTGACCACACCTATATGTGTCGCTTGCCTCCGTAGACTAGCATCTTCACTGCAGAACTTTATTCTATTCTCTCTGCTCTTTGTCTCCTGCTTTCTTGCTGTCAGTCCTCCTTTGTGATTGTAGTTGACTCTCGCAGTGCCCTCTAATCCAGTCCATCCTGTGGTCGTCGAGATTCAACATTGGCTGTTCCTTATTTCCAGTAGATTAAAGACAGTTGAGCTTTGCTGGGTTCCCAGCCATATTGGTATCTCTTTAAATGAGCGTGCGGACTCTACTGCTAAAGAAGCTATCCACACTTGTCCCATCTCCCGTAAAGGAATTCCTTATTCCGACTTTTACCCGGTTATTCATTCCTCCGTCCTTGCCCGTTGGCAGGGTTGTTGGTCTTCTGTTACTGGTAACAAACTGTGTACTCTTAAGGGTAGTGTGTCCCTGTGGCCTTCCTTCTACCACTGTAACCCACAGTGGGGAAACAGCCCTGGCAAGGCTGCGTATTGGTCATACGGCATAACTCACGGACACTTAATGGAGCGCTGCCCTACTTCTTATTGTCCTAACTGCATTGTCCCTCTTACAGTTGTGCATATTCTTGTCGAATGTCTTGACTTCCAGTACGAGCGTGTGTCTTGCTTTCCGACTGTCCCCCACAGTCACTTTTTCCTCGATAGAATTCTTTGTGAATTGGATACTTTTGATATCATTCGCCTTATGCGTTTCTGTTCTCATATTGGCATCCTCAGTGATATTTAGCACCCTCTGATTATTCCGCACATTGTTGGTGCTACATAGCCTTCCCGGCTTGGTGCCTTCTTTGATAATTACTTACTTAAGTTCATATAGTTTGGGCCATGACAGGGGAGGGTGAGGATTACCTCATAACAACAGTACTACAGTAACAAGGGAATCCTGCATGCTGAAGTAGGCTATGCTTACATCTCAACAGGTAGAGCATGCTAGAGTAATGTTTATTAAACATACTATAGGATCAACATTATTAATGCTGCTTCATTGTTAAATCAACATTGTTTGCCTAGAATTGTCCAATAGGGGAGAGACGGATAATTCGGAATGACTTGAAACAAAATTAAATGTCAAAAAGTATTTGAGATTTGGGACTTTGTGGACCTTGTAGTCTGACAGTTATATGTTGAAGGTTATTAGGAAGAGCAAAAAAAATTAAATCATTTATTGTTAAGTTTTCAGATACTGGGGTGCAATAGAAAATAGGAAACTAAGCAATAGCTCTATGAGAATATAACAGAGTAAAGAGGATTGTTACACGTTGTATAAATATATTTCGGTAATGTACTGATTATTATTTTTTCTCTAGAAGCTGTACTTTTGCAGTGTGAAAGTTAAGTTGTCATGATTACTTGGAGATTTTTTTTAATACTATCTGTAGTTTAACCACTGTGATGTGCCGAGCTTATTGTGACATTCCCTCTATGCGCATGAAATCATGTGTTCCCAAAAAATTCTTTTTTCCTTGTAAAATGTTAGATATGTTTAGGGAAGGGAATTTATGTAAAAATAAATACCAAATTCCACTTACTTTGGCTGTGGGCACGTGGACAAGGTGCGCTGTGACGTTGTCAGGGGCTAGTCGCCTGTGCGTGAAGCTCCCAAACACGATTGTGCGGACCATTCAAGCACCGCGAGTTGCCACAAATATATTTTAAACGATTTGTTCTATGTATTTCTAATGCTTTTTTTTTATCGTATATGATGCATATTTGGGACCTTTCCAATATGTATACAGTAGAACGTTAATAATGTTCCATGGAACTGTGATACATGTGTCAGTAATGTGTCCACAATGAATGTTTATTGTCGCAATATTACTTGTTAAAAATTCACTAAAATTTCAATAGGTACAGTTTCACACTATTTACACAGTAACACACTGCATTACACACTCAGTACTTCGGAAGTGAGTAATAATCAACGAAGTAGTCCTTGGTACAGAGCGCGACTTTGCTCTTGTTGCACCAGGTATAGATAGATTTTCTCTTCCTGTTTCTTCATTCTGTATGTTTGCAAATAACACACTCGGTTACACCATTGACTTTAGTACTTATAGGTGGTATGTAGCCAAGCTTGTAAAACATAAGGTAGTATTGAAAAGATTATAGGAAATGATCAATTTGTAAGGTAGTCTCTATGGAAAGGTTCTTGGTGAGACAAACAAGCAGTGAGCTACAACCAGGTCCCAGTGGTATGCCTGCAAATCGTAGGAGAGGGTGTACCCCAGAGAAGTCATCACTGCCTGATGTTATAATGGAAGGGGACTCCCCTTCCAAACATTAACACCTCTCCTCTCTTCCCTCCTCACTGTCTTCCTTACACCAAAAAGTCATTAATAAAGGTAAGCTATAACTTGTACATACTATAGTACAAAATATTTGTATGTATTATGTATGAAATGTATTTTGAAGTTAATATTTTTGGGAGTGTAGAACGGATTAATTTAATTTACATTATTTCTTAGGGAAAATTCGTTTCTTGTTGCGAATTTTTGGTTTACGAGCTGTATCCGGGAACAAATTAAATTTGAAAACCAAGGTATCACTGTACAGGTAGTTGCAAAATGTTAAATTATAAAATCTCGGGTGAATCATTAGCTAGTTTTCCTATGAACATGTATATAAACAGTAATGAAGTGGATGTGATTCTGTAGTGAAAGAAAATAATGTACAACTGCTAAAGAATTGGTAATGGTATCCTATTAAAATATTGCACAGAAAGCCTGTTTAAGATATTGAAAGTAATGTTAAGTTTGTGTTTTTGTTTTTTTAATTTTAGAAAAGTATGGTTAAAATTAATATTTTGAAGAATATGCATCAGTGAAAAATATGGTTATGGTACAGGTGTATTTTGTGAGTAAGTATGACAATAATGCATATGTTACACTGTTCTCTTTAGCATCACATTTAATGGTAAAAGTATTGGTAGATAATTGAAGCCTCATGCTTGTGTTGAAGAGCTGATGAGATGCCGTGACTGTTCAGTATATTGACATGGTTGTCTTTATTATTTCTTTTTCCCGTGCTAGTGGTAAATACCAGAAAGTCAGTGTTCATAATCGGTGGAAATTGAACATATCATTAGTGATTGTGTTAGTTTTTGTCACACCTGATTCATGTGCTTTAATATCAGCCCCTTGCATGTTGTGTCTGTGACGTGGTGTGTTGTACTGTACTCATTTGATCAGGCTTTATTGCTGAAATTGAAATACATGCAATAAATGCTGGAGCTTTTCTTACTTGCTGAATTGAATGATAAAACATCATATGTAAACCAAATTTTAGATTTTATCATAATTTTAATTACAGTACATTATTTTTCAGTACTTCCAGAACATAAATATAAGTAGCTACAGTATATTCCTCTTGCATTCACCCAGTAAATATTGTTAAAGTACTGTACCTGTACACTTGTTCTGTATTTTGTTTAAAGTACAAAATAAATTCAATTATGAAGGTAAGGACCATTATCTTGCCATTATCTTCCTCTAAGATTTTCATCTCCTCGCCTCTTGCCTATTTATTGCCCTTACCTTCTTCGTCCCATCACAAATGAGACTTGATAATGGTCCAGGACGGACTGAAACATCATCGTCTCTTCAATTTCTAATGTGTGGTTTGGTCAACACTTTTCAGGCATGTTATTGTGACTTTATCTGCATCAAGGAATTGGTTATATATAGACAGATTTTGAAATACAGTACAGTATAAACATTTACAGTAAAGCTAAATTTGTGTAAAAGAAGCAAGAGGGTAATAATCATATAACAGCAGTGCCCAAAATACAACAACAGTACTGTATATATAGTATGGCAGCAGTGCCCAAAATACAACATATACAGTATAACAGTGTTCAAACCCAATTCTTCTCGTTTGCAAGGCTAATTGGTGACGATGCTAACCAGTATACCCCTGTTGATGCAAGTTGAGTACAGTGGAGTCTCAATTAACGAATTTAATCCATTCCGGCACCGAGCTCGTCGTGTGAAATGCTCGTCTTTCGAAACGAATTTCCCCATTTAAAGTACAGTAATTGCAATAAAATTAATCCTTCCACCACTGAAAAACATCAATATGATAATCGATTTTGTAAATAATGGAGCAGCCTACCTGACATACACTGAACGAAACTTTTGACTTTTTTTTTTTTTTTATTTGTTTGTTGAGGGAGGTCTTTAGATAAATTTAAGCTTAAAGCTCTTTAAGAACAAAATATTTCCCGAGTATTTCCCAAAGTACTTAATGACAGTGGAAAAACAATGAAAATTAAAATTAATTAAATTAAGATTGTTGAGGTAGTAAAATAGAAAGTTTTGGCAAAGAGTAAGAAATAAGGAAAGCTTTCTTATATTTTATATTGGATTAAAAAAGTAAGTTGTGCTACATGGTTTGCAAGAAGGAACACTTCGCATAAATTTGTATTAACCGAGTCTATCACTATTTATTGAACACTCAAATACACCATGTGCTATGGATACAGGGAAAGAAGCTGTTGGTTACAGGGTACCTACCTAATGTAAAACTAAAAACTCTACTTGCGAAATGTAATGAAACGCCATTTTCTGGGTGAGTCCCGGAGGCTTCCCGGAGTCTATCCCAGGCTGATATGCGTAATTATATGACTTATTGTGGCATCAGTCAAGGTATCGTTGAAGTTCTTAGCCTACCGGGACCATGAGCCAGAACCGGGCCCCCTCAGAGAGGCACGGAGGAGCAATGGCCAATAGAAGCCCTTATGGTTGGAAGTATTCTATGTCGCATCACCACGGGCTTAGGCACCCAGAGAAGGTAGGACTCTCAAAACAAACCCATCCTGGTTAAAATTGCTACAAAAACCGAACTATCTAGCAGACTCCCAAACGAAAAAAGCAAACTAAGCATGAACTCACAACGTCACCGCGCCGCTGTCTGCACAGCTCCCCCCCCCCGGGAGGGGGAATGGGGAGCCCCAGACCCCACGCCTGGCCATCCAACCCATCCAGTTCTGAGGCTTGATTCAAGAACGCGAAACACCGCCGACCGGAGGGAGGGAGGAGTTGCCGAGGAGCCTCCGGAGACTCACCCAGAAAAAGGCGTTTCATTCATTCAACGCTGGTTTTCTGGGGAGACCTCCTCGGTCCTCCCGGAGCTAACCTACACCACAGAAAAAGATCAGAGAGGGACATACCGGGAGGCGGACACCACTCGCAACAATCAAACGAAGTTAGACCAAATAGCATGAACAACTGCGACCCGACCCCCAGAGGCAAAAGCCCAAAAGGAAAAGAGTCGACGAAAAACAAACCGGAACCGAAGAGGCACTACCAACCGAGAAGATAGAGCACGCTGACCAGAAACCAGGATGGTGCAAGCGGCGCACGAACAGGCCCGAGGGGAAACGAAGCACAAGACAGCTTACTAAGCGGAGTAGAAGCAAGACCGAAAGCAAGCCAAAGCGACTCCGCCAGCGCCGCACAAAAAGAGTGGCGACAGTATGTGGCACGACGACGGCCCCCAACCCCCACCAAAAAACCAGGCCGACGCTAACAAGAGGAACCACCTAAGAACGTACAGGAAAAGGAAGGACCGCCAAAACACCCCATACTGCCGCCAAGAGAAACACGCAGGTG
>WNGS01165523.1:14096926-14117456 GCA_020271785.1 Procambarus virginalis | reverse complement strand
AACACAGAGCATTCAGGGAAAAACTTGCCATTTAACTCTGAATACATGAGGGTGTTCGCTTCTCCTACCACCCCCTTTTTTATGGTGTACACTTTTTTAAGCAAGGTTATACAGTTACATATCTGATTGTATACAAAAAAAATGAGCATTAAGAGGACACAAAAATAGTTCGCTTCCTAGAGGCTGTAGATTTCCTCGAACTCCTCCGACGTTGGGCAGGAACCGAGGATGCAGCGAGCATTCCCCTCTGGATCGCGACACTGAGGCGCTGAAAGAGAAAACTTGCCGCTCTAGGGTCTCTTGTGGTGTCAATGAGCTTGGAACCAAGATCCTTTAGAACCTTCTTGCACTATATATATATATATATATATATATATATATATATATATATATATATATATATATATATATATATATATATGTCGTACCTAGTAGCCAGAACGCACTTCTCAGCCTACTATGCAAGGCCCGATTTGCCTAATAGGCCAAGTTTTCATGAATTAATGTTTTTCGACTACCTAACCTAAGTTTTTCGGCTACCTAACTTAACCTAACCTATAAAGATAGGTTAGGTTAGGTTAGGTAGGGTTGGTTAGGTTCGGTCATATATCTACGTTAATTTTAACTCCAATAAAAAAAATTGACCTCATACATAATGAAATGGGTAGCTTTATCATTTCATAAGAAAAAAATTAGAGAAAATATATTAATTCAGGAAAACTTGGCTTATTAGGCAAATCTGGCCTTGCATAGTAGGCCAAAAAGTGAGTTCTGGCTACTAGGTACGACATATAATATATATATATATATATATATATATATATATATATATATATATATATATATATATATATATATATATATATATATATAAACTGAAAACTCACACCCCAGAAGTGACTCGAACCCATACTCCCAGGAGCAACGCAACTGGTATGTACAGGGATGCCTTAAACCACTTGACCATCACGACCTAAGGAAGTGATAGCCTGAGCTATATGAGTCACTTCTGGGGTGTGAGTTTCAGTTGTATCTAGTCCTGGGGACCATTCAGGCTTGTTTGCATTTGTGTTCCTCACCTGTTGCCCCCAAAAAAAGAGGTGATTTGATAAAATGCTATGCCCAAGATAACCATCCAGGTGCCGGCGGGGAAGTGGTTCATATAGCTCAGGCTATCACTTCCTTATGTCCGGTCGTGATGGTCAAGTGGTTTAAGGCATCCCTGTACATACCAGTTGCGTTGCTCCTGGGAGTATGGGTTCGAGTCACTTCTGGGGTGTGAGTTTTCAGTTGTATCTAGTCCTGGGGACCATTCAGGCTTGTTTGCATATATATATATATATATATATATATATATATATATATATATATATATATATATATATATATATATATATATATATATATATATATATATATATATATATATATATATACATATAGTTTTTATATATAATCTATTTTTCAGAATTAGCACAATTTTCCCCACTGGGCATTTACATAATTACAGTATAATCGTATATATCAAGGTATGGTTATAACAATGTATGTCTCCCAGATAATATTATAACCAAAGACACAAATCAAAAGAAATATTACTTAACTTTAAAAGAATTTATCACCAGCCATCTCCCAGAGCTACTGACTTGGTGGGCTCGCATCAAACACCCCTTGGCTACTCCCACAGTTACAACACAGCAGATACATTCTCTAATCAAACACACTACGTACGAACGTAACTACTTTCAAACAGACACAATCATACTAATGTAATGTTTCATACATTCTATTATTATAACTAAGCTAATAAACGTTTATAATTGGCTTAAATGAACATTTACTTCAAAGAGGCAACAGCTGGCAATACCATCACCTGCTCAATACTCACCTTGTCAATGTACAGGTATAAGACGCGAACACTTCCTGTCCACTCAACAGGCAAGCTATGACACCAATTATGTTGCCACATCCTATCCTAACATAATATAAGAGCCAACCAATATATTGTCGATATAGAATTGTTTTGACATAGCTTTTTCTTGTTGGCATTGGCCGCTGGTGGTCGGGTCGGGAAGTTTTACGCTCTCCTCCGGCACAGGGGTTTTTGCTCCTGGTGGTAGGTTTGTTTGTTTGCAACTGTTTCCTCCTTTTCTGGCATAGACTGAGATGGCGGCTTTCTGGAGGGGTCCTTGGGTGGTCGATGCTTGGTTGGTTCGGCCTGGGGTACATCATGTGTTGTGTCCGGTTGTGGTTCTTTGCCGTTATTTGTGTGCCACAGCCTTTGTGACTGGGAATGCACTTTGGGTTGACCCGGTTTTCCTTCTTCCCTGTTCCAGGGCTCGGGTCTCCCAGGTCATTTGCGGGGTTATTCAGTCCAGCCTGTCTGCAGTCTATCCTTGTGCCCATGACGTTCGCAAATTTGCTGCTTTCCTGCTGTTTTTGTCATGTCTTGGGCTGACATTCGGGCGCAACAAGGATTTTGGAAGTTCTAGCCGTCCGTTACCTCGTTAATGTTACTGACATTTGTTGGGCATGTGTCGCTTTGGGTCGCAAGTTGCAGCCAGTTGTCTCAACTTCGTTCTGAGATGCGAGGGCTGTCACCTCCCGGGTAAGTCCCTCTCTTCTTTTTCTGTGGTTAGGTAGCTCCAGGGAGCCGGAGAGGTTCTCCACAGAAAACCAGCGTTGAATGCAATGAAACACCCTTTTCTGGGTGAGTTCTGGAGGCTCCTTGCAACTCTTCCTCCCTCCGGTTGGTGGTGTTTGCATTTTGATATTCAACCTCTGAACTGGGGTTGGATGGCCAGTGCAAGGGGTCTGGGGCTCCCCATTCCCCCTCCCAGGGAGGGGGGGCAGCTGTGCAGACAGAGGCGCTGCTGCAGTTGTGATGTTATGCTTGCTTGCTTATTTTCAGATTGTGGAGTTCTGCTAGATAGTTCGGTTTTCTGTAGCAATTTTAACCAGGTGGAGTTTGTTTTGAGATGCCTACCTTCCTAGGTGCCTAACCCAATAGATGGCAGACATAGAATACTTCCAATCACATGGGGCTTTCTATTGGCCATTGCTCCTCGTGCCTCTGAGGGGGGCCAGGTTCTGGCTCATGGTCACCGGTAGGCTAGAACTTCAATCGAATTGACTGATGCCACAGTATAATACAGTATATACGTATCAGCCCGGTATAGCTCCGGGAAGCCTCCGGGACTCGCCCAGAAAATGGCGTTTAATTACATTCAACGCTGGTTTTTTCCTTCTTACTCCTTTCCATTACTGTATCTAATTTTTCCGTCTCATTTTGTTTCTCTCGTATTGTTTCATTTTTTCTGTTTTTTTATTTGGTCTTATTTTTTCCATTTCTTCCGTTTTCTTTTTTCTTTTTTTCTTTTTTGTTTCTGTAGTTTTCTGTTTCTTGTTTAGTTTCTGTTTTTCACTCCTTTTTTTTTTTCTTTTTTGCTCTGTTTTTTTCATTCTCTTTTCTGAGGGAGCCCCATGTGACTTCCTGAAGGTGATGGAATTCTAGGGTGCATCAGCAGTGGAATTCTTAGGCCTACTGGGGACCAGTACAAAAACCTGGCCCAGAGAGGCGCTGGGAACGGTGACATTTATTTTCGCCACCTCATTAGGGAAGGCAACCACTAAGTCAGCGAGCCAGAACAAACCAGCTATGGTTTAATATATGACTGAAGCCATGAAACCCACCTAAAGAACTTCCCCAACTATGTAAATAAATCGTCAAATTCTCTGAACTAGTGCGAGCTAGTTCTCTCTACCTCCCTCACTCGTTTAGGGGGGAAGGGTTGGGAGGTAGCTTGCAAACTTTCTGGCATCCTCACCCCTCGGTTTCAGTACTGATGTAATGTGTACTGGGTTGCCTCTCTTCTGTGCTGGCTCCAGTGTTCTGCTTGTTCAGCTAGATGGTGGTTTTTGCCCTTAGTGGGGGTTCCTGCACGCAGTAGTTATAGCATGAGCCTAGTTTCGGTGATGCATGTCTGCAGGGTTACTTTTCCTGTGTGCTCCCAGTGATGGCCTTGCATTGAGACAGTTACCTTCCCTGAAGTGTTTGGGGGTTTCTCCATTAGAGGTTCTCTAATGGAGGAGGACCTGTGGTGGCCCAGGGGGAGTTGAGTCATGAGATATTTCCCCTCATAACATGGGTTCGGAGCAACTTTGGTTTGCAGGGCACACTGATGGTTCTTCTCTTAGCATTCCAAGGTTGACTGTCACTGCCGTGTTACCCAGGCTGTTTGCTTGCTTGCTTATAGATCAGGCGTAGCGACCCCTGTGCCTGGGTGTTCTGCTTGGGCTATTCCTTCAGACCCTGAAAATTCCCTGCAGGTTTGGTAGTCCTGTGGATATTCTTCCCAAATCTGCTATTGCTTCGTGCAAGTTTGGAAGTCGATATCAGTCGCATTCTACACGTCTCCCCCCATGCTGGGTAATGAGATGAAGAATCAGTCACCAGAATAACTGGCTACTCCCCACGGCAATATTAACATGGACACAGACTCAGAAAGCAGTCAGTCATTAGAGGAGAGTAATTCTCAGGAAGTGCTAACCAGGGGCAGAAGAAACGGAGAAGATAGGATGTAAGGCATAGTGTTGACAGTGATAGTGTACATAACGGAAACGACAAGAGAATGAAGAACGATGCTGAGACTGATCAAACCAGTGTCGACGAAAAGACAGAACGAAGTCAGGAAGGTGAGGGTCAGCGGAGGTGGAGGCTTCTGTTTCCTGTCTCATGCACACTGGCCTACCACCACAAGCTGCTGTGGACAGTCAAATTTGGAAGAGAGCACCACAAGTTTGAGCCCCTGCTGAAGAAAAGTGTGAACAGACCTTACTTAACGGCAGATTCTATGGAGGCAGTTGTTTCTTACCCAGCAAGGTTATGGTGGAATTGTTATGCAAATAATGGAGGAGAACGAGAAGCTGACAACAGTGATTATCTACAAATACCCTCATATTCTAGACCCCGAATTCATCCTCGACGACCAAAGATTTGTGGGCGCCAAGCGTCGCCTTATTAACACTTTCGCGAAACGGCGTTTGAAAAAAACTTTGTTCAAGTGAAATCACCGTTTCGGCGATCGAGCGGCAACATTTAAAAGTGTATACTCTTTTGACTGTTCTGACGTTAATTTTCGATGTACGTATTTCATTTTTGTACCGAAGTGCTCGCAATAGAATGTTCTAGAAGAACATAAGTATAAAATGTCACCAAAGTATAAGTTAGATCAGCACCAAATAAAAAACTACGTCGATGACTAGCCGTGAGCGCCAGACAGCAACGAAACGTTTCTACTATCTTCAGGGTTGTCAACTCCACACTTGTCCTTCAGGGTTAATTTTGGTATCACTGAAATCGCAATAAAATTCTATACACGGACATATGCATATAAATATAGAATCAATGTCGCAACCGACCGACAAGAGTGTGGGAAGTGGCCGAAGTGTTACCTGCGGCGGCATATCGGCGAAACCGCATTGAAAAGTGTATATTCAATTCACTGTCCTGACATTATTTTTCGCTGTACGTATTTCATTTCTGTACCAATGTGTTCGCAATAGAATGTTCTAGAAGAACATAAGTATAAAACGTCACATAAGGATGCGTTCGACTGGCAATAAATATAAAAACTACGTCTCATACTCATCGTGTCAATAATACAATTGTTTTACCACAATGATTCACTGCCATGCCGTTCTCCCAAATAAGCTCTTCGGCTATTAGAGAGAACGTAAATTTCAAGGCGAACATTTCTAAATTATCCCCAAGTAGATCGGATTGAAATTGGAATTTATACAAATATTTATTCTCGTGACTCCCGTCAGTCAGCTTTGCGGAACCCGAACAAAACTTAGTGACGCGCTCGTACGCCACTGAGTGGCGAAAGTGTTAAAGGTAAAGCTAGGAATCAGGTTGTGGCTCTAGTGAAAGGTGAAGTTCCCAAGAGTGTTCATCACTGGGGCGGGCTACAAGCATGTAGCAAAGTATGTGGAAGAGCCCATAATATGCTTGAAATGCTGCAGATGGGGGCATAAATCCTGGAGCTGTCAACATGATCGACGATGTCGTTTCTACAGAAAGTCTCGCCTCTAATGTGTGTAGAAACAGACTTAAGCTGGGTGAGAAAATAGTTCCCCGATGGTGCAACTGTGGTGGTGTTCACAACGCCAGCTCGGCTGTGTGTAGCAAGAGGCCGAGTATGGGTGTTCCCCGGCCGATGAATGTTACAGAGCAGGCAAGAGCTTACCCAGACACCGGGAGCACAGCAGAACAATCTGCCTCAAACAGCGCCAGTGAACCGGACGAATGCGTGGGTAAAGGAGTCGCCTTTACTTCGTCAGGCTCAAGCAACAAGCCGCCACACCACCACTCAGGACTCCGGCAGTGACAGTGTAACAGTGAGTGAAGTGGTTACTATGGCTTAGAAAGAGGGCCATAATGGTATGGTCAAGGAGGTGTGGGCTGTACTAAGAAAAGTTGGTGAGTTCCTCCAAAATCTTGGGCAGAGAATAGAGTCCATCGAGGCAAAATTAAACATTCAGGTGAAGGTAAAGGAAAGTCAGGAAATAGTGGTCGAGGACACTAATGAAACAATGAATGATGAAATGAAGGAAAGTGAAGTGTGTGTAAATGATGGTAGTCGTAATGAAAGGAAGAACTATAATTAAACATAAAATGATGGAATCATTTGGGCCAATAATGGACGTCACGGGACTGAAAAAATCTCTTGAGAAACGCAATGTTGCTTTTACTGGTGAAGTTGGGAGGAGGTGGGAGATGTTATACAAGATATGGCTATCATTTAGTGAACTTATTGGAGGTGACTTAGAAAGTGAATTGTTTAACCCTTTAACTGCGCGGCCTATAAATATGACACCCCCCAGTGCGCAAGAAATAAATTCTCGGGAAAAAATTATTTTTTGTTCTGAAAGTGTCAAAAACCCCCTCCCTGTATATGGGTATAGCAACGGAATTTAGAAAGTGTATTTACTTTGGCTGCTATGGGGTCCGTAAAGTGGCGCGTGACGTCATCATTCCCAGTGCGCCCGTGCTGTAAGCTCCCGGGGCCGGCGGGGCGCCCGAGTTGCCGCGAATATATTTTCGTTCATTTTTTGCGCACAGTTCCAAATACATTTTAATTGTATTTACATGCTATTCCTATGTATAATGAACACGTATACTATATTATGGCAGTAAAACATCCGTACTGTCCAAGGACACTGTTACGTGCATGACTCATGTGTGTACACATATGTTGCACATATTTACCATGTATCGTGCTAATTTATGCATATATACAGTACAATCTATTTACAGACTATACACTGTCACACACTATATACATTCACCATCAACACATTCAGAACACCGCGAGTGTGAGCTGTCACACCCAGCCAGCCCTCCCTCACTCCTCCAACATTGTATTTGCCAACATTGCTCCTCCCATCATACAGTTATTCACACCAATGTTTCATGTTCATTTATGTATATTTACAACATATGTACACACTATACACTGTCACACACTATATACATTCACCATCAACACATTCAAAACACCGCGAGTGTGAGCAGCTACACCCTGACAGGCCCTCCCTCACTCCAACATCTTACTCGCCAACATTGCTCCTCCCACCATACTGTTATTGTTTTTTATTACACTATTTACACATATTATATATACTTATCTACACGTTTTATTTACCAGAACTATGCAAGTAAGCCGGTATTGTGTCCAAACAGCACAGTGGCCACCATACACTGCATGAGAAATCACACAGCAGACGACGCTATGATTATGACGTCACCTCCCTCACCAAAATTGCTCCACTCGACATACTCCTGTTGCTGTTATTACACTATATACACACACACACACACACTGTATATACCCATGTACATGTGTGTTCCCCATAGCAAACCACGAAGCTAGTATGGTGAGCAAAACAAGAGTGGCTGCCACACAGTGAGACTACCTCAGTTCTCTCCCTCCCTCCATCACCAAAATTCCTCCTTCCACAATACTACGTACAACGCTAATTATAACCACAATCCTGGTCACTAATTTCTGTAAATGAATAATTGACCACAAGTTTATTTTGAAAAGGAACCCAAGAAGTCGTTTGAAGATTCCTAGATGGACGAAATAATGCTGTGGTGCTGTGGCTAACGCTGTGAACATCGTGAACAACATTGAATCACTGATATTTGAACATTGTACCCAGTCATTATCACACTCAGGCTCTACTATAATACTATCATGGCTAAATAATACAGGTTATATATATATATTTTGACATTAGGCGATGCTTTGGTCACACGCTGAACAGCAGAGCTGTGCGCTCATGCTGCGAGCGCCAGCCTTGGTTGCTCGCTCACTACTGAGGCTCTTGCACCCGGCAATGTGGACCATGATATTTTTTAAAGATGGCGTCTGTTTACAAGAGCCCTGAGGAAGCTGATGTGAACCCCATGTAGCCACGGGAGTTTTGAATGGAACGTGAAAAATACAAATACCTGGAGGCGTGTAGCGCACCCCAGACGTGGGCCTGCAGGCACGTTGTGCAGTTAAAGGGTTAATAATGGATCATCCTAGACTGAAAATGTTGTCATGGAATGTTAATGGTTTAAGAAACAGGGTTACAGATGTTCATTGTTATGTGGTGGGAAATGATATTGATGTTGTAGCTCTCCAGGAGACAGGGGATAGGAATGAAGGCGTATTGAAATTAAATGGCTATAAAGTGTTTCACCTCTTCGCCGCAAGTAAGATCAGGGGGACGTCGATTTATATTACGAACTCCATACCAGCAGAGTTAGAACTGCCGTCAAAAGCGCAAGGTATAGAGAGTGTCTGTGTTAAATTATCATTAAGGGAAGGGAAATTTATTGTAGTTAATTTGTATGTATACAGGAACTGCTTCAACGCTCACTATCTACCTGACTGCATTTATACTTATCCTTCTCTGGTCATTGGGGACCTTATGTTCGGCACACCAGCCATGGGACAATGGGTAGTATTAATGCTAATGGGGTCAAGTGGTTACAATTTCTATAAGATCATCCCGATACTTGTCGCTTGGGAAACAATGAGCCAACTCACATCAGGGGAGGATGGCTTGACTCTGCCTGCATGTTAAACTTTCAGGGGATTATGGGGGAGGCTCAGGTTGTTCGGGAACTACTTAGTGACTACTTTGCCTTGAACGTTGAATTACCACTGGGGAAAAAACAAGTCCACTTTCAAAGAAAAATACTAAATATTAATAAAGATATGAAAAAATATTTTATTCAAAATATGGGAGATTAGTATCAACAATACACATCGCTCTGCGTTGATAGCTTTTACGAGAACATGGTCACGAACATAGAGAAATTAGTACTGAGGGAAAATAGCGGGGGCAGGGGTAGCAAGATGCATGGACCTAAGAAATTTAAATATTCCAATGATCACCAAGCCAGGGTGGGAGATAATGCTACGGAGTGCACATAAAGAATGGTTAAAAAATGGAATGAGGGATGAAGAGAAAAATACAATGTTGGAAGTGGCTAGGGAATGCAGTCGAAGAATGAGGCATGGGACAGATACTGGCAAGACTTTGCTCAGTCCATTGGTAATACTAAGAACCTTAAAGACATATGGAGAGCAGTAAATAAAATCAGGGGTTGTAAGACCAAATTCATTGCTCACTTAGATCCAGGGAAGGTTGCTAATGCGTTAGTAGGTAAATGACTAGTGTTGCTGGTATGGAATCCTTACCTAAAGACATGAGTCATCATTGAGTCATGGGAAAATATTAGAAATGGAGTAACTTTGTGCTTTAAATAAAAGATCAGTAACATGCACCGAGATAACTCACGATGAGCTACTTGATGCAATAAAAAGTGGCAGCTCTACTGCTCCGGGGAAAGATGGAGTAACGTATGACATTCTTAATTACTTAGCTGGTATGAAACCAGCTAAACCCTTACTTGCTTTGTTTAACATGAGTTATAGGGAGGGAAAGTTACCAAGAAAATGGAAGGAGGCTGTCATCATTCCTATACCTAAGTTAAATGGAGGCTACAGGCCTGTATCCTTAACATCCTGCTTTTGTAAAATGATGGAAAGGATTTTGTTAAATAGGCTACTCTACCTTATAGGTGATAACATGTCCAATAATCTCTTTGGTTTTATCAAAGGCAAAAGTACTGTGGACTGTCTCTTAAAGTGTTTGTCTACTGTGGATGATAATTGTAGAGTTTTTGCTGATCTACAAGGAGCATTTGATAAAGCCAATGGGGAAGTAATCTTATACGAATTAGCCAATCTTGGAATAACAGGGAGATTGTTACATTGGATAAGGGATTATCTACAAGGGAGAAAAGGTCAGGTGTATTACCAGGGATACATGTCTGAGGAACGGAGGTTTCAGTTAGGTACCCCCCCAAGGGGGAGTTTTAAGTCCCACCTTATTCAATGTATTAATGAAAAGATTAGCATCAGAGATGTATCCTCCAGGGGTCACAACGATCATATATGCTGATGACATTCTTATACAAGGCACTTCTGGGAACAAAATTCAAACTGCTCTTAACATATTTTGTACAACCTGTCATAAGTTAGGCTTGGTTATAAATGCAGACAAAACCAAATATGAGTATAGGAAACGAAGAAATATAACACTCTAAATGGTGTGGAACTGAGCCGTGTTCAGAAGTACAAGTATCTGGATTTGTATGTTGGATACACATGTAAAAGAAAAAATGCTGAAATTTATCATATCAGCACCTTGTGTATAGCCCATCTGCATCCTCTAAAAGCACTGGCTTTTTCTGGTAAAGGTGTAGGGGTACCTATCTTGCAAATGTTATACATAAGCACTGTGTGGTCCCTGATAGACTATGCAGCACCCATTTTGTCTTACACAGGACAAGGCAGAATTAAATAAATAGAGCTGACACAGAACAAGGCTATGATGATTATTCTTGGTTGTCAAAGAAATGCAATGATTGAAATAATGAGAATGGAATTAAATTTACAGTGTGTGTATGATAAGAGTCCGTGACATTAACACTAGAGTATCTATTTGTTTCGTGCAGAGAAAAGGAGGGGATAAGCTGTTTCAGAGCGTTCAGACTTGCTTGAGTGACGTATACACTTCCAGGCAACTGAGAAAGACATGCTACACGAGGGGGATTAGCTCATGACCCCAGGAAATACGATGTACTTGACTGCTGCAAATCCTCTCGACAGTGTGATAGGTCTGCTCCCTGGAAAGTACAGAAAATAGGTGTCAAAATTGTACCCCTCAGGGTGAAAAAAGATTCATTATGAACTGGGACAGTTACGGTGTTTGTATGGAAGCATGATATCTGGGTAACCAAGAGGCAATAGTTTACATGTATATTGTGACGGGTCGGTGGCGGAGGATGGTAGGGCAGAGTGTGGTGTCCTAATAAGAGAATATACCGAGTTTGGAACTGTGGACAGGAAAATTGAACTTTGACTTAGTAATTATATATCGTCCACACAAGCTGAACTGTAGGCCATTCTGGCTTGTTTGGAGAAAGTACGTCAAGACGACAAAGATGTTTTTGTATTTGTCAATAGCCTCCTTTTTGACCTGGAAAAGGCTTACGACACTACCTGGCGGTATCATATTCTGACTCAACTTCATTCTTTTGGCCTTCGTGGGAACCTCCCTCTCTTCCTCCAGAGCTTCCTCTCTCGTCGTTCCTTTCGTGTGCGACTTGGTACTGCTCTCTCTGCCCCTTTTCAGCAGTATGAGGGTATACCCCAGGGTAGTGTTCTGAGCACTACTCTTTTTCTAGTTGCCCTCAACGGTCTTCTTTCCTCTCTTCCTTCTGGCATCTTCTCTGCTCTCTATGTTGATGATCTTACCCTTTGCTGTCAGGGTGATGATTCACCTCTCCTTCAACGGCGGCTTTAACTTGCGATTGATGCCGTGTCGTCTTGGACCACTGATCGTGGCTTAAAGTTCTCTGCGTCTAAGACTTATGCTATGACTTTTACTCGGAAGCATGTCGTTCTTCGTCCCTCTTTGTCGCTTTATGGTCATCCCATTGTGTACAGGGATTCCACAAAGCTTTTAGGATTAGTCTTTGACACTCGTTTGTCTTAGTCAGCCCATATCTCTTACCTCCGAGTTGAATGCTCTAAGGCCCATAACCTACTTAAGGTTTTGTCCCATACTTCTTGGGGAGCAGATAGGCGCACGCTCCTCTATTTGCACTCCTCTCGTCCTGTCTAAACTCGATTATGGTTGTCCTGCATACTCTTCTGCTTCTCCTTCTACTCTTCGCCGTCTTGATGCTTTGCACCATACTGGGTTGCGTCTCGGCTCAGGTGCCTTTCGTTCGACTCCCGCCCTCAGTTTGTATGTTGACACTGGCTTTCTCTCTCTTCAGGACCGCCGTAATCGCTACTGTCTTCGCTATCTTGTGCGGTCCTTACAACATCCTTCCTCTCGCCTCTGTCGTGCTTTGACTTTTCCTCCTCCTGTAGCTCCTGTTCCTCTTCGTCGTCTCCCACTTTCTGTCTGGTTATCTCACTTACAGGATTCTCTTTCTGTTCGTATTTCCAATGTTTCTCCTCATATTGTTCCTTCCTTGCCTCCGTGGAAAGTCCCCCTTCCCAAGTTTTGTACGTCCTTGACTTGTATTACTAAAGCCTTTACCCCTCCTACAATTCTGAAAAGACTCTTCCTTGAGCACTTTTCTTCGCACTCCCACTCTATTTCCATCTTCACCGATGGGTCTAAGTCTGAGGACGGTGTGGGCTACTCTGTTGTTTTTCCTGACCGTACTTATATGTGTCGCCTCCCTTCGGAGGCTAGCGTCTTTACGGCAGAACTTTATGCTATTCTCTCTGCTCTCTGTCTCTTGCTTTCTCATTCTCGTTCCTCCTTTGTGGTTGTAGTTGACTCTCGTAGTACCCTCATGGCTCTAGGGTCCTTTAATCCTGTCCATCCGGTGGTCATAGAGATTCAACATTGGCTGTTTCTTATTTCTAGTAAATTTAAATCGGTAGAGTTTTGCTGGGTTCCCAGCCATATTGGTGTTTCTTTCAATGAGCGTGCGGATGCTGCCGCTAGGGAAGCTATCTGTTCTTGTCCCATCTCCCGTAAAGGTATTCCTTATTCCGACTTTTATCCTGTTATTCATTCCTCCATCCTTGCCCGTTGGCAGGGTTGTTGGTCCTCTGTGGTTAGTAACAAGCTGCGTACTCTCAAACGTAGTGTGTCCCCTTGGCCCTCCTCCTACCACCGTAACCGGCGGTGGGAAACTGCTTTGGCACGGCTGCGGGTTGGCCATACTTGCTTAACCCAAGGTCACTTAATGGAGCGCCGCCCTGCTCCTTATTGCCCGAATTGCGTTGTCCCTCTTACAGTTGTGCATTTCCTTGCTGAATGTCCTGACTTCCAGGACGAGCGTGTGTCTTGCATTCCGACCGTCCCTCGCGGTCACTTGTCCCTCGATAGAATTTTAGGTGAATCGGATACTTTTGATATCGTTCGCCTTATGCGTTTTTGTTCTCGTATTGGCATTCTTGGTGATATTTTGTGCCCTCTGATTATTTAGCACTTTGATGGTGCTACATAGCCTTCTAGGTTTGGTGCCTTCTTTTGATAATTACCTTACCTTCGTCGATAGCCGAGGAGCACTCGATTCCTTAATCCTTTAAGTGTGCAACACATCATATGATGTGTTCAGTGACTTGCAGTAACTTGCGCTCCACATCATATGATGTATTGGAGTACTACGCAAGATTTAAACGGCCTGTGAATACACGGGGTTCGCCACACCTTCATCAGAGCTCTTGTAAACAGACGCCATTTTTTTATAAAATCGTGGGCCAAATTCCCGGGTGTGAGGGGCCTTGGTATTGAGCGAGCTACCAAGCCTGACTCACGCAGCATGAGCTCACAGCACTGCTGTTCAGCTTGTGACCACAGCATCGCCTAAAAATGCCATAATATACATGTTCGTGCTATTATTTAGCGATGATATTATTACAGAAGACCCCTGACTGTGATAAAAATGACCAGGATTCTGATAAT
Source organism: Procambarus virginalis (assembly GCA_020271785.1). NCBI lineage: Eukaryota > Metazoa > Arthropoda > Malacostraca > Decapoda > Cambaridae > Procambarus > Procambarus virginalis. Next base: position 14,103,389 of record WNGS01165523.1, on the reverse strand, counting down.
AGCAGGATTGTTGTGATAATTAGCGCTGTAGTGGGAGGAGTAATCTTGGTGGGGAGGGAGGTAGCATTATCTGCTGACTCTGTGTGACCACCTTTTACTGTCTGGGCTCACTAGAGTAGCTTAGTTGTTCGCTATGGTAAAGAAAACATGCAGATACTTATATATAACGTCTATATATAAAAGCAAAAACAGTATGGTGGGAGGAGAATGGTGGCGAGTCATGTGAGGTGAGGGAGGGAGGGAGGAAGTGGCAGCCAGTGGCTGGCTGCCACTGCCACTCAGCATACCAACTTAGTGGTTCGTTATGGTGAACACGAATGTAGATACTTGTATATAACGTATATATACAGTGTAATAACAGCAAAAGGAGTGTGGTGGAGAAGCCATTTTGGTGATGGGTGTGGCAACATCTGCATGGTTTGTCATGTTGGTAGGGGTGGCCACTATGCTCTTTGGGCATTATACCGGCTTAGTTGAACAGTTATGGTGAACAAAACATGTAGATAGTTATATATAACGTCTGTATATAGGGTAATAACACCACAAACGGTATTGTTGGGGGTGAAATTTTAGTGCGTCTGACCTTGAATGTGTTAGGGAAGCATCCGCCACCTGACTGTGTGTAGCGACGTCTCTTAGTGCCTGAACTAACTATATCAACTTAGTTGTACAGTTGTGGTGAATAAAACATGTAGATACTTATATATAATGTCTGTATTTATAGTGAATAAAATCAAAAACAGTATTGTGGGAGGAGAATGTGGGTGAGTCAGGTGAGTTGAGTGAGGGAGGAAGTAGCAGCCAGTGGCGGGTTGCCACTGGCTGCCACTGCTACTCAGCATGCCAACTTAGTGGTTCGTTATGGCGAACACGAATGTAGATACTTATATATAACGTCTGTATATAGTGACACTGACCCAACAGGCAGCGTGACGGAGGCAAAAACAATGAGGGGTCACTCTGAGTCGAGGGGACCGAGCAACCCTCGAACTCGCATGAAGCGAGGGGGGGGACTCCGAGGACACATCCATCAAACCCACGCGCCTCCTTGGGGATTCCCAGGATCCTGAGTGTTTACCAAAAGGGACTCACGCCCAGGTGATCCCAGGCAGGGTACTGCTATCCGGCGCCCACAATTACCAAACAACTGTACGCTGAATCCCAGGGACGTGTACACACACGGGGACCTAGCAGGGGGCTCCACCAGAAAACCATACACAGGTCAAACACAATCGGGGAAGCAAGGTGGACACCCCCTCCCCCACAAGGCAAAAAGAAAAACAAAACCCCACAAGAGGACAACGTACCCCAAGGAACAGAGCCGGCCACTGTGAGTGGTAAAAACAAGCTGCGCAGCACCTTGCACTCCACCAGTGCAAGCTGCCTCTTACACTAAGGTAAACAAGGAAGACAAAACCCCCAAGCACCCAAAGGGCGGCCAAAAATCAGAGCAGCAATACGTCCTAGCAGAGGCAGGTCCCGAGGAGCTTGTGGAAGGTAGCCCCAAGCCCCAAGGGCAGTACTTACAGGGCACCTAGGGACGAGAACCCTAGGTGCATGCAGCCCGAGTACCGTAGAATAACTCCTGGCTCTCGCACCCATCGAAGACAGCCACCACACTCTAAGCACAGTGCTGAAAACTCGGGAGCCAAGCACACGACCTCCGCCTCTAGCATCAGCCTGAGGAGTAAAGGGTGGATAGCTGGCATGTGGGGTCTGGGACTCCCCCTTCCCCCTCCCGGGGTGGGGGGAGCTGCACAGATAGCGGCGCGGCGACGTGTGACGTCATGATTGTTTGCTCGTTTCATTTAGGGGGGGTTCTAACCATTTGTTTGGCTTTTTGTAGCAATATTTTCACTAGAATAGGGGTTTGTTTTGGGATGCTTACCTTTCTGGGTGCTTAACCCGGTCGATGGCAGACATAGAATGCTTCCAACCACACAGGGGTTTCTATAGGCCATTGCTCCCCATGCCTCTCTGAGGGGGGCCAGATTCTGGCTTGTTGTCCCCAGTATGCCCATTGGACTTCATACACATGACTGATGCCAAAGTCTGACATTAGCATATCAGCTCCGGAGAGCTGAAGGGGCTTCCCCCAGAAAAACTTAGAAAAAATCAATCGGAGACATTGAAATAATTAGTAATATCATCTTTGTGGCAACTCCCGCCTGAGAACTCGGGCGGAGCTGACCACCTCCAGCGCTTGCTGTCAACGCCTCTTTTTTGCCAGACTTCCCCGTCCTATTGTGGCCAAAATAAGGCACCTACAAACAAATCCACAAGGGCCGTGATGAGGATTCGAACCTACATCCAAGAGCATATCAGGTGCTGCCTTAATCGACTGAGCTACGACATGGTCAAAAGAATTGCAACCAGAAGTTCTACTGAACTTGGATCCTGTTGCCTCTCCGCGACACAAAACAGGATTTTACACAATTCCCCCATGCACTTCAGCTATGTCAATAGGCCATTCTACCTTTTCGCCCTTACTTCATTACACAGAAATCACAATAGCGTGATGCATCAAATGAACAAATCTATTTCTGTGTGTAATGAAGTAATGGCGAAGAGGTAGAACGGCCTATTGACATAGTTCGAGTGCATGAGGGAATTGTGTAAAATCCTGTTTTGTGTCTTAGTTCAGGCAGCGTCTGGTATGCTCTCGGACATGGGTTTGAATCCTCGTCACGGCCCTTGTGGATTTGTTCATTTGATGTATCACGCTATGTATTGTGATTTCTGTGTGTAAGGCACCTACGATTTTCTTTATTTTCCCATGATCAGGGAACACAAATGGACACTTTTATAAGACGAAATAATTTTTTTAATTTTTTTTTGTTGCGCCTGTTGGGTGTTGAAGGCCATATAGCCCAAAGCAGCCCAGAAGTTAAGGCTATTTTTGTTGGCTCTCTCGCCTCCATCTGTAGGGTTAGGGAGTTTCAGGATTTTCCTTGGAGGTGGGAGGCTCTGTTAGTTTAATCCTGGTGGGTAATTTGTTCATTTGTAGTCTTCTCTTTTTCTGGTGAAGAATGCCAGCGGGCTTCAGGAGGGTGTCCCTTGGTAATTGTTGCATTGTTAATTCGGACGGGAGTGCATCATTTGTGTACTCACCTAGTTGTGCTTGCGGGGGTTGAGCTCTGGCTCTTTGGTCCCGCCTCTCAACCGTCAATCAACAGGTGTACAGTTTCCTGAGCCTAATGGGCTTTATCATATCTACACTTGAAACTGTGTATGGAGTCAGCCTCCACCACATCGCTTCCTAATGCATTCCATTTGTCAACCACTCTGACACTAAAAAAGTTCTTTCTAATATCTCTGTGGCTCATTTGGGCACTCAGTTTCCACCTGTGTCCCCTAGTGCGTGTGCCCCTTGTGTTAAACAGCCTGTCTTTATCAACCCTGTTGATTCCCCTGAGAATCTTGAATGTGGTGATCATGTCCCCCCTAACTCTTCTGTCTTCCAACGAAGTGAGGTTTAATTCCTGCAGTCGCTCCTCGTAGCTCATACCTCTCAGCTCGGGTACTAGTCTGGTGGCAAACCTTTGAACCTTTTCCAGTTTAGTCTTATGCTTGACTAGATAGGGACTCCATGCTGGAGCCGCATACTCCAGGATTGGTCTGACATATGTGGTATATAATGTTCTGAAAGATTCCTTACACAAGTTTCTAAAGGCCGTTCTTATGTTAGCCAACCTGGCATATGCTGCTGATGTTATCCTCTTGATATGAGCTTCAGGGGACAGGTCTGGCGTGATATCAACCCCCAGGTCTTTCTCTCTCTCTCTGACTCTTGAAGTATTTCATCTCCCAAATGATACCTTGTATCTGGTCTCCTGCTTCCTACCCCTATCTTCATTACATTACATTTGCTTGGGTTAAACTCTAACAGCCATTTGTTCGACCATTCCTGCAGCTTGTCCAGGTCTTCTTGAAGTCTCAAGCTGTCCTCCTCTGTCTTAATCCTTCTCATAATTTTGGCGTCGTCAGCAAACATTGAGAGGAATGAGTCTATACCCTCTGGGAGATCATTTACGTATATCAGAAACAGGATAGGTCCAAGTACAGAGCCCTGTGGGACTCCACTGGTGACTTCACGCCAGTCTGAGGTCTCACCCCTCACTGTAACTCTCTGCTTCCTATTGCTTAGGTACTCCCTTATCCACTGGAGCGCCCTACCTGTTACTCCTGCCTGTTTCTCCAGCTTATGCATCAACCTTTTATGGGGTACTGTGTCAAAGGCTTTCAGACAGTCCAAAAAAATGCAGTCCGCCCACCCTTCTCTTGCTTAATTCTTGTCACCTGATCGTAGAATTCTATCAAGCCTGTAAGGCAAGATTTACCCTCCCTGAACCCATGTTGATGGGTTGTCACGAAGTCTCTTCTCTCTAGATGTGTTACTAGGTTTTTTCTCACAATCTTCTCCATCACCTTGCATGGTATACAAGTTAAGGACACTGGCCTGTAGTTCAGTGCCTCTTGTCTGTCACCCTTTTTGTATATTGGTACTACATTAGCAGTCTTCCATATTTCTGGTAGGTCCCCCGTTTCCAGTGACTTACTATACACTATGGAGAGTGGTAAGCAAAGTGCTCCTGCACACTCTTTCAATACCCATGGCGAGATTCCATCCGGCCCAACAGCTTTTCTCACATCCAGCTCCAATAGGTGCTTTTTGACTCATCTCTTGTAATTTCGAACCTATCCAAGGTCACCTGGTTTGCTGCCACCTCTCCCAGCGCTGTGATATCTCCTTGTTCTATTGTAAAGACCTCCTGGAACCTTTTGTCGAGTTCTTCACACACCTCTTTGTCATTCTCTGTGTACCTGTCCTCGCCCACCCTAAGTTTAATCACCTGTTCCTTCACTTTTGTCTTCCTCCTGATGTGACTGTGTAGTAGCTTTGGTTCAGTCTTGGCTTTATTAGCTATATCATTTTCATACCTTTTCTCAGCTGCTCTTCTCACACTGACATACTCGTTCCTGGTTCTCTGGTATCTCTCTCTACTTTCTGGTGTTCTGTTATTACGGAAGTTCCTCCATGCCCTTTTGTTCAGCTCCTTTGCTTTCATACATTCCCTATTAAACCACGGATTCTTCCTTTGCTTCTCTGTTTTTTCCTGTTGGGCTGGGACAAACCTGCTTACAGCCTCCTGACATTTTTGGGTGACAGTCCATCATGTCTTGTACGGACTTGGTTCCGAGTTCTGTGTCCCAATGTATATCCAATAGGAATTTATTCATCTCCTCATAGTTTCCCTTTCGGTACGCCAGCCCTTTGGTTCCCAGTTCTTTCTGGGGGGAGCCCCGTCGGCTCCCCGGAGCTATCCCAGGCTGATATGCTAATGTCAGACTTTGGCATCAGTCATGTGTATGGAGTTCTTAGGCCTACCGGGACCACGGCCAGAACCGGGCCCCCTCAGAGAGGCACGGGGAGCAATGGCCTATAGAAGCCCCCGTGTGATTGGAAGCATTCTATGTCTGCCATCGACCGGGACAGGCACCCAGAAAGGTAAGCGCCCCAAAACAAACCCCTATTCTGGTTAAAATTGCTACCAAAAGCCAAACTAGTGGATAGAACTCCCCAACGAAAAACAATCCAAACTAGTATGACGTCACACGTCACCCGCGCCGCTGTCTGTGCGCAGCTCCCCCCCCCGGAAGGGAAGGGGAGCCCCAGACCTCCCACGCCGCTATCCACCCATCAGTTCTTCGGCTGATGCTATAGGCACCGGTTATGTGCTCCGGCTCCAGTGGTTGTTTCAGCCCTGTACCTAGAGTGGTTGTCTGTTTTTCTAGGTGGTGCGTGAGCCGGGAGTGATTCTCCAGTACTCGGGGCTGAGCGCCTGGGTTCCCATCCCTAGGTGCCCTGTAAGTACTGCCCTTGGGACTTGGGGCCACCTTCCACAAGTTTCCTTGGGGTCTGCCCCTGCTAGGCCGTTTACTGCTTGGTTTTCGGCCGCTCTTTGTGTGCTCGGGTGTTCTGTCTCCTTGTTCGCCTTAGAGTAAGGGGCTTTTTTGCACTGGTGGGGCGCAGGTACTGTGCAGTTGTCTTCCCAATCATAGCGGCGGCTCTGTTCCGCTTGGTACGCTGTCCTCTTGCGGGTTTTCTTTTTCTTTTTGTTTATACCTGGTGGGGGGGTCTGCCTTCGTTCTTGCCCCTGGTGTCCCTTGTGTTCTGAGTTTTCTGGTGGTACCCCCTGCTTGGTCCCGTGAGTGTACACGTCCCTGGGGTTCAGCTCTTAGCAAGTTGTTTGGTAGTTTGGGTGCCTGTTAGCAGTACCCTGCCTGGGTTACCTGAGCGCGAGTTTCTCTTATAGTAACGCTCGGACCCTGGGAACCCTGGGGGCGCGAGGGTCCGATGGATGTGACCCCAGAGCCCCCCCCCTCGCTTCCCCGAGTTGAGGGTTGCTCCCCCCTTGTCTCTGGTGACTCTCTGTTTTGCCTCCGTCTGCTGCCTGTGGGG
>WNGS01165523.1:14066631-14087385 GCA_020271785.1 Procambarus virginalis | reverse complement strand
CTCCCAATAGGATTCGAGCCGAGTCCAAAACCAACGAAGCTTGGTTGGTCAGGCTGGGGGTGAACCCAAGAGCTTACACTGGACCGGGTGAGAAAGTTACAGGAACCCCCCACCTCGACCAGTCCTGCCAGAAAGTGTCTACCGCGAAGGCCTCGCAATCGGGAAACAGTGCCACATATAATGGGAGACGCTGAGACCATGCCAATACAAAGAGGTCCACCTCTGGGTGTCCGTATGTCCAACAAAGCCAAAGGAGGGAGGTGGTGTTGCTACCGAAGCGACCAGCCCCAAAGAGCCACGGATTACAGAGACCACCCCTCCCTTCCCGGTTGAGACAATGAACCACAGGGGGTGCAATCCAAATGAAACTCAAGGAAGCAGAATCCGCCTTAACACCAGTACCGTCCTGCGAGCACGACGGAAGGACACATCCCAATGACCCTGGCTGGCCTGGTGAGCGCTTGTCACAAAGCCCAGCCGAAAGACAAGGCGTCCGTGAACACATCGAGTGCGGAAAGGGGAAGGCGCCATGGCACTGAACCTCAAAAAACCCAAAGAGGAAACCGGTGACTCGGCAACCAACGTAAAGACATTGAGGGTGCAAACCCAGTGGTCACAAGAGAGGCAAAAGAATCTGCCCCAAAGACACCAGAACAGTCTCCGAAGCCAAACCCTGCCCAGCGGGTAAACCAGCAAGGCAAAGAACAGGCTCCCACACAACTTGCATCGAGTGACCCAGGTCCTCCCCCTCAAAAACAGCTGAAGGAGGGACTAACTGGATCAACACCGCAGGAGGGAGATAGACAGACGCAGGCCGCAAATCTCACACAAGGCCCAGCCAAGTACAAACCCGAGAAGGAACCAACTGGGACTACCGCCAATTCACCAGGAACCCAAACCCGGCAAGCTGGGAAAGAACCAGATCCCTGGCTAGCAGACATGCAGCCCGGTCGGTTAGAAGCCCACACCAACCAGCCCTCAAAGGAGGCTGCCAGCCAGGAAGGCACTGGAACCTCAAATGGCCCCATATGAGAGGCAGAGGAACCAAACTTAAACGAAACCGAAAACAACACAGATGCAAAACCAGGTCTCGCCAGATAAACATGCCAAAGGCCTCCCAAACTCCCTCCTCACCCAAAGGGAAAGACGAATCCGAGGAACCCTAGGGCCTCTGGCAACAAAACCCAGGGGGGGGAGTCCTACCTACCACATTTGCCTGCAGAAAAGATGCACCTCTTGAATGGAGGTTCATTAGTATAGTAGTTCAAATTGAATAAGTATTTTTTTATTTTTGATAACCTTGATAAAAGAGATCTATGGCTAAAACTGACAGAAACTGACAGGTTACCAAAGGCCTGTCCGGCTTGGGAGTCGGTCGAGCATACAGGGCAAGGTCACCGGGAACAAAACCGGTGCCCAGAAAAAAAGAAAGAAAACAGCCAAATGGCCACAGTCTGTAAACACAAGACCGGGAGACATGATCACCCCCCAAAAGTCCCCAGAGGAACATACAGGGAAGGACACCTTGAATATAAAGAAACAAGACAAAAGGGCATGCAGCAGCTGGAGCATAACCGAGGGTAGACTCATGGAAAGTACGACCCGCAGCAGAAGCGTCCAGAAGAAAGAGGTGAAAGCAAACAACACTCACCAAGGGGGATAAAAGTAATCCCAAGAACTAAAACCTCCTGAGGAAGAGAAAAAGTTGTATGTATCATTGCAGACAAGACAGGGCAGGAAAAGAGGGACGACTCAAGGCGAGCAGAACACCTAGAAAAGGACACCGGAGGCAACAGAGTACCCAAAGGAGCCACAGAGACAAGAAAAAGAATTTGCCCAGAGGCAGAGGAGGAATGAAAGGGCATGCAGGAGGCAGGGTTGAGGTGAAGACTACAAATGGAGAACTGCAGGAGCTCCAGCAGTGCAGAGAGATAAGGAAAAACTTGCCAAAACAACCAGCGACACCACAACAGGGGTGCAGGAAAACATCAATCCACTCACCTCCCCACCTTGAACAAAGCTGACATAACCCAAACCAGAGATGTCACACCAAAGGGAACAACACGCCCCAAAAAGTGAGTGAAAATTGAAAACACAAGTAGCAGCACCACCCAGCAACTGGGCTCAAAGTGCCCCCCAGGATACTAAAATGACTACCAAAATAAACTAAACCACTGCAAAATCATCCAAACCAATGATGGATGCACCCGCCAGCAAGTACTGTAAACCAAAGCAAAAGGAAAAGAGACAAAAACCTCCACTCCCCACCACAACCACCCCAGCACAGAAGGCTCAAAGGCCCAAGCTGGGGCAACAAGCTGACTCCCACCTACCCCTGGGAACCCAACACAGGTCCCGGGACAGAACCCATATCCACGCCCACCACCCTTGAAGAAAGGGCAGAGTCCTAGTAAAAGGCTTCAAAGAAGGGAGCCTGCTGAGCCGACTCCGAAGCCTCGGTGGGGAAAGTGGGTTCAACTTCCATCCCCCGAATCGGAAGGGGCAATCCCCGAAGCCACCCGAGCCTCATCCCAAGCCAAGCCCTGCCCTGCCCTGCCCCCAAAGCCCTAGATGTTTGGGAGCCGGAAGCAGGGAGAACCGCACCCACCAGGGAAGAAAGCAAGGGCATAGACAGAACCATGGGTGAAGTAACCAACACCCCTAAACCTGGTCTTTAAAACCCCATGCGGGACAGCTCCGTGGCAACCAACCTGGCTTGTTGCAACAAAGAATACCTAGCATGCAACTGTGTGTAGTCACTGTCTGACCCCTAACATCCTCAGACAAGGAATGGGTTAACTGAATGAAAAGCAGAGAACAAATCCTGCAAGACTAAGGGCCGTAGGTGTCACCGACCCAACAGGCATCATGACGGAGGCAAGACGGATGATCATCACTGCGAGGCACGGGCAACTAACAACCTTCAGCATCGCACAAGGCAAGACAGGGCATGGAAGAAACATCTATGAACTCTCAAGCACAACGGGGTTTTCCATGGCCCATAGGGTATGTTAGCCCTACTGGAAGCCCAGGCACTGGGGTTAGCTAAGCCGGTAAATCCTGTCTGTTGCAGGCAAACTGATAACCAGAAGTCGCCATGAAACCTCGGGGCAACAGAGGAGGACCACCACCATAACCTTGGAAGACCTCCACCAAAAGCAAACAAATATGCTAAAAACAAAAACAAAAAAAAACAAACCAACACACACAAAAACTGGCTGGCAGAGAAAATCATCAGCCATTGAGTGTATGGCAAGCTATGCCAACCGCAGTGTGGCCCACCTAGCAAAGCCAACTCCCTACACGGGGCAAGACAAAGCCCAAGACCCCCGATGTACCCCAAGGGCAAGAACAACGCCAAGCGACGAAGCCCTCAAACAGGACAGAGACCAAAATGTCCCTGGGAAGAGAACCCTAGAGTGCAAGGGAAGTACTTACCAGGCACATAGGGAAGGTAACTCTAGGCATATGCAGCCCAGTGTACAGAGAACACCTGGCCATACAGCTGGCACAGCCACAAGGACAAAATCTAAACAGGAAAGCGAGGCCAGAGGAGACGTCGTGACACCAGGCACATCAGTCAACGAACTGAAGGGGGAGAGCTGCCAGGTCATCTGAGCACTGCCACCCCCACACCACCTCCCTGTCGAGGAGGGGGGGGGAGTTACTAACGAGCGGGTGCTCTAATTGGACGATGATTTGCTGGTTTCGTCGTTTTCTTTTCGAGGGAGGGAGAGTTTTTTGGCTCTGTTCGGATGTAGGTTACAATTTTCACCAGCTAGAGATTTATATCGTTACACCTACCTTTCTGGGGGTATACCCCGGTCGATGGCAGACATGACATGCTCTAAATGTTGAGTGCTCATATGGCCATTGCTCCCTGCACCTCTCCGATGGGGGCCAGATTCTGGCTCGTGGTCCCCAGTAGGCACTAGAACTCCAGGGACTGATGACACCAAACTAGTATGGCACATGTCAGTTTGGATAGTTTCAGGGAGCCAAAAGAGCTCCCCACAGAAAAGAATTGATTTCTTCTTCGTTCCTGCTCTCATTTAGACATTTTGCCTCGACGAGTTTCAGTTTCATATCTATTTCTCTATCTTATCTCTCTCTCTCTCTTGAAAGACCATCTTAATGACCAGAACTTCCCTTCCTCCTCACTGTGTAATTTCCTAACATCCCTTAGTACCTCAGCCATCTGTTTAGCACTGTTCAAGGCTCAATCTCTCTTTTTCATACCTGCCAATTCCCTGTAGTAACACACATTCCCTTTGGTTGTAAGACCTTCCACCAGCCCAACGATTTTATCTACTATTTTTGCTGCTTCTATGGCTCTTTCTGGCCTAGATGTTGTCTCTTTCTTTCCAACCAAAAATTAATAGGGACTTGCTTCGATCGACTGTATTTTGCACCAATTTCGAATTTGATGTCAGTTCCTTTCTGACTTCCAGCCTAATGTTTGTTTTATCCTGGTTGCTGCAGTGTTTGGCTTCCTTTACTACTATTTTTCCTTCTCCTTGGCCACTAATGCATAGGCGAATTGCATATCCTTCTTGCATTGTTCTATTCCCTGTGTAACTTCCTCCATCTGCACTGACAAAAGCTGTTTTTCCTGTTGTATTAACTTAACCTTTAAAAAATTATGATTGCATAAATGTAATCACTTATGTTTAGACTTGCTTTAACTTCCTCAAAAGCTGTTTTCAAGATTTTATTGTCATCTTTCATGGCTTTGCATCTAGTTTCCCATTTATTCTTGTCCTTGCATAATTCTTTCACTATCCTTTCAAGATCTGATACTTTGCTACTCAAGTGGTCATTATACTTTCTCTCAATTTACTGATTATTGTGAACTCGTGTAGAAATAATGTCCAATTTTGCTATCTTGTTATGTAGACTGCTTATATTAATGTTTTCCTCATTAAATCCACCAAAATCTAGCCGTTTTGTTTTTCTTCTTTCTGGCGGCCATCTTGAGTTTCGTTGTCTGCACTGTTTACACTACGCAACTTTTTCTCATCCACTTATTTCACTTCCCCTGGCACATTTGTTATCTCACCTACTGTGTCTATACCTTTATGTTTCTTGGGACACCACTCACGGTCATCAACCTGTTCTACCATACTTAGGAATTTGAAATATCCAGAAGCTCCTCTGATGCAAGTGTTGACTCAGGGGTGGCTTTCCAACAACTGTGTGTGTGTTTATAATTGTGTGTATTATAATAATAATATATTATATATATATATATATATATATATATATATATATATATATATATATATATATTATATATATATATATATATATATATATATATATATATATATTATACACACACACACAGTACTGTATGTATGTATGTGAATTTTGAGTGGCACGTGACATTGCTTACACATTACAGGACGGTGCAGGAGCTCTTCTCACGGAATGGGTTGGCCTTCTGAGAGGTGAAGCCGACCAGAAGATAGTCCTCTGCCTCGTGTTCCGAGATGTACCTCTGTCGCAATAAGCACAGGGGCATCAGCGGAAGGTGCTGACACAGACCCAAGGTTGTCATCTCTCCAGATATCTTGTCTATGTAACCAAAGTTATCACATTCATGTGTTTCATTATGCTATCAAATGTTTCAACGTGCTGTGCATGGAAAGTACTTCAAATACCAACACTTACCTCCTCTGCTACATGAAAATATGTATATGCATGGGAAAATCACTACAACGGCAGTCTTTTGTATATAAGTAATAAATTTTGTTTGGAATTTCTGCACTGTACATCTAGTTAGGAACAAAAACTAACACTGTTAAGAGAACTTAATAACCTCACTTGCAATATTGGGCATATTATCAATTTCTTCATTATTGATCACATGCATGGCTAAATCATATACACAACTGTGCATGAACTGTATTGTATACAAACATGCATGTGCGCACACTATTCATGAAAGCATATATGCATATAATTATACATATGCAAAACTCAAACATGTATACATACAACAATGCACAATACAGCATTAACTAAATATTATTGAAGCAAAAGCTCTTTGTAAAATACTGAAGGCTACATTCATATACATAATCATTAACATTTACAAAGCTTACTCTGGCAAAACACACACTTACATCATGATGAACTCGCTTGCCTAAAGCACCACGCAGAAACGGTATTATAATTTATTTGGGACTGTATTAGCTACCATCACCACTCCAGGGAATAATATCTGAGCTGGACTTAAGGCACTTAAAAACTGGAGTTGAAGGACTATCTTCATTATGATCATTGTAAAATTGCCAATTCCAATACATATAAAAGTATAAAAACAAAAATTATGCCAGAGTAAAATATTTGTATTAAAAAATTTATTATGTGCTGTATTATTATTTTCTTCCATATTGCAGTCTCGGAAAAACCACACAAACAGCAAAAAAAATTTTTTTTTAAGCGTTCTTATTTACCATCTAATCCAATCTTTAAGACTTTAGCTTCCTTAAGGCAAGCACGCATGCATTACAGTATCACACACAAAACCTTTGTCACCTAGTGATACAGTAAACACTATTACTATAATATTTTGCAATTAAATACTCAAGAGCTTTTATGCTAAATATCACTGTACAATATTGGTAAAATCTTTAAAATATCAGAAGTGAACAAATCCACAAGGGCCGTGATGAGGGTTCGAACCTATGTCCAAGAGGATCCCAGATGCTGCCTTAATCAACTGAGCTACGACATGGTAAAAGAATTGCAACCGAAAGTTCTAATGACCTTACTCGTATTCTGCAGCCTCTCCGAGACACAAACCAGGGTTTTACTTCTTGACTGAGCTCGGGTGCATGGGGGAATTGTGTAAAACCCTGGTTTGTGTCTCGGAGAGGCTGCAGGATCCGAGTAAGGTCAGTAGAACTCCAGGTTGCAATTCATTTACCATGTCGTAGCTCAGTCGATTAAGGTAGCATCTGGGGTCCTCTCTGACGTAGGTTCGAACCCTTGTCACGGCCCTTGTGGATTTGTTCATTTGATGCATCACACTATTGTGGAGCCAGTGGCTGAGTGGACAGAACACTGTACGCGTGATCCTGTGGTCCCGGGTTCGATCCAGGGTGCCAGCGAGAAACAATGGGCAGAGATTCTTTCACCCTGATGCCCCTGTTACTTAGCAGTAAATAGGTGCCTGGGAGTTAGTCAGCTGTCACAGGCTGCTTCCTGGGGTTGGAAGCCTGGACAAGGACCGGACCGCGGGGACACTAAGCCCCGAAATCATCTCTAGATAACCTCAAGATAACCACTATCGTGGTTTCTGTGTGTAATATCAGAAGTGTATACTAGTCTCCAAGAAAATCACTTCTCCCTTCTGCAAGATAAAGCATGGTGTTCAGCACTAGTGCTTGAATAGTCCTTGCCAAGGCAATATTCTTTGGAAGTTTGGCCAGTATCCCTTATTTGGTTTATGGTAGAAATGCATGACACACAACTGATAGAATTGGATGTATCTACCAAGAAAGATAAGTGTACAATTACATTCCTATAACCAAATTTTAAGATATGAATTGGCAATTTATAAATTAGTGCTGCTAAATGATGTCTTTCAAACTCGTATATAAAAAAAAAAGTCCTTAATATTTGTGGGATCATTAAATGCTGCAAAGTATGACAGAAAACACTGGTAAATTCTGCATGTACCACCCAAATGAAGAATAACAAAATAAATAACACAGTGAATGATTTAACAAATTAATCATGGGAAATATAACATGTATACATCAGTACCTTGAGATGGTTGATTGCCTCCGAGGTTTTCATGCGATCTATATTAGCTTCTCGCTGCAGCTGTTCTACGAGAACGCGTAACTGCTGATGACTCGACATCTTAAAACAGAAAATAACGCTGAAGTACGTCAACATATATTTTTATATACAGTAAATATTTCTATGTTTTTTCCATGTGGGTATTTTACTGCAAATACTTCAATATTTTTCAAGGCAAAATTAAACAAGTTTTTTTTTCCATCACAGCCAATTAAGGAAAATATCCTCGGCTTCTATGCCAGATATATCCCACTACACAAAATTATTAACCAATGCTGGGAACTTTGGTTAGTGTGCTTGGAGTGTGAATGTGGGAGGGTCAAGAGCATGGCTGGTGGTATGTGATTGGTGTGGGTGGAGCGAAAGTACGAATATGTTGAGTGGGATGGGATGGAAACAGTCGGTGGTAATGTGAGCTGGCTTCTGTGAGTGGGAATGTTGTTCATTGGATGCCAGGGGAGGTATGTAGGGAAGAGATGTTTTTTGTGGGGGTGGGGGATTTTGTGTTATTATCCAAGTGTAGTTACAGGATGAAAATAATGCTCATGGTGTCCCATCTTCCCAGTGCTCTGTCATATGATGCTATGAAACTACAGTATTAATGATTTTGGCATCCACCACCTATTGAGTTCAACTGTCTACCATTCACTTTAGCAGAGAGATGTGGTAGATGGTTGGAATAAGTTAAGTGAGAAGACAGTGGATACCAAAACCACCAGTAGTTTCAAAGTGTCAGATGACAGCATTGGGAAAATGAGACACCATGAACATAGGTCTCATCCTGTAATTACACTTAGATAATACAGGTACACACAAATGCACCAAACACATGCACAAAGTTCAGTTACATAATATTACAGTATATTTTTTTTTTTTTTTACATTTCACAATGGAAAATAAGTTGTGTGCAATACTCACATGTCAACTGTACAGCATGATGGAGGACCCTCTTGTACATATAAAAACCTAAACCACTTTTAAATTGAAAACTTTCCCAATAAAGCATTTACTCTTCAAACAATTATGATGATTCAGAGTAAAGATTAGCTTTTACAAAATAAGGTTTACCATACAGGGGTATGTAAGCTTAGGGAACAGCGCTTCGGATTTGTAGTCTTAAGGTTCCGGGTTCGATCCCCGGTAGAGGTGAAAACAAATAGGAAGAGTTTCTTTCACCCTGATACCCCTGTTACCTAGCAGTAAATAGGTACCTGGAAGTTAGACAGCTGCTACAGGATGCTTCCTGGGGATGTGTAACAAAAAGGAGGCCTGGTCGAGGACCGGGCTGCAGGGACGCTAAGCCTCGAAATCATCTCAAGATGAGCTCAAGAAGATGCCTTCACTATTAACCCTTTAAGTGCGCAACACATCATATGATGGGTTGAGTAACTTGCGCTCCACATCATATGATGTATTGGAGTACCGTGCAAGATTTGAAAGGCCCGCGGGGTAGAGGGGGCCCCCATACGCTGCCCAGGGGCTATAGTAAACAGCCGCCATTTTGTAAAAAAATCCAGCTCACGCTACCATCGCGTTGGAGGCATCAGTCACCCAGCAGCCACCATGTCGAGCGCACGGCCGAACGCTTCCCGGGCGCGCACCACGCAATCACTCGCCCAAGAGCAAATAACCAGATAATTATTTTCCGATGGTGAGGAAAGTGATTTTGATGACTGACATTGATAAAGACTACACACAATTGACCGATGATAGTAACATGCACAGTGCAAATGAGATACAGCCGCCTCCCATAGCGAGGCCTATATGCTCACCCATACCACCTCGCCCAGTGTCTACTCCAATTCACCCACGACCACACAGTTCCTGTGCTTATTTAGAGTCTGAGGATATTTTTGGTGACAAGTCAGAGAAAGGTAACTCTCTTTATCTATCTTCTCTGTCGCTTCCTCGGGGAGTGTGGGGACGTTTTGCTGTGGTTTTGGTACTGCAGCTGCGTGTCGGGGTTGGTTGTGGCATTATGTTCGGCCCTTCCGTGCTCCCTCTGGGGCCCTCCTTCCTTGCCGGTCTTGCTGTGCTGGGCCTGGTTTTTCCAGGTTCCTTGGATTCTCTGTCTTGTCCTCGCCTTGTTGTGCTGGTTGGGGATAAGCTTGGGGTCTTCGTCTCGCCCCTCGCTTTTCCTCCGGTTTCCGTTCAAGTTCCGGAGCCTAGTGGGCTCCCTTCCTTGGTGTTTTTCACGGCTGCCCCGGAGTTTTTCTTGACGCTGGGGCTTTGAGGAGACAGCTCGGCCTCGGGGCCTGCTGAGTGGGTTCCCGGGCAGGGGTGGGGCTAACGTGAGGGGCCTTAGGCCCCATTGGTCCCCGCCGGGGTCTTTCTACCCCTCTGGACGGGGCTTGCGGTTTTGTGGTGTGGGGTTTTTTCTGTTCCCCCGCTCCTCACATGCTTGTGAGCGTCGGCCCCTCCCTGGGCTTGGTTTCCTTGTCCAGTGTGCCCGTTATTTCCGTCCTGTCGGTGGGTGTTTTTCTATGGTCTTCGCCCCCTTTTCCACGACGGGCCTTCTCAGTCATGTCCCCCTCTTCTTGGGGTTTCTGCATGACTTTTGTCTCGGGTGCGACAGGGTTTTTGTGCCTTCGTTCTTTGTTTGCTTCTTTTTGTTCTCGAAGGTTTGGGACGGTTTTTTGCTCCTTCCCATTTTCTGGTATGTCTGTCGTCATTCGGTTGAGCTTCCCTCCGGTCCTTTCTAGGGCGTGTGGGTCCTCTTCCCGGCAGTTTCTGGATGTTTGGCCTTCTTGTTCTTTTGTGCATTTCTCTCCTCTTCGCGCTGTCTCGGCGCTACTCGTTTTCCTGGGGGCGATTTTGCTCCTTTTAATGAGTCTTTGCTCCTGCCCTGCTGCGGGGTGTTGGTGCGGGGCGGCTCCTTATGCAGGTTCCTTCCCTGTCGGTTGCACTTGTGGCGGTGGACTTGCACGCTTGTGGCGTTTTGGTTTTGGTCCTGCGTTTTCTTTTCCCTCCTGGGGCTGTCATAGGATTGGCTTGCAGAGAATGTAGAGGCACTTGGGACTGTTCCTGGGTCTGGCACCTTGGTTTCTGCTGCAAGCTTTCGGTATCGATGTTCCTTCTGTGCCGTTTCGCAGGCTGTCTCGTGCGTTGTTTCACCTCCGGCCTGCTTCTGCACTGCCTGTGCCGTCCAGGTCTTTGGACAGGGTGCTCTCCTGTTTTTCTTCTCCTTGGTGGTTGTGGCTCCTTGGGGTCAGGTTTGCTTTGCCTCGGCTCTCTTTTGGCATTGGCCTCTGGGGGTCGTGTGGCAGAGCTTCATGCTCTTCTCAGGCGCAGTGGTTTTTTGGCTCTTATGATCTTGGTCATCGGTTTCTTCGTCTGCGGCCGTTCTCCCTTTTTTCTGGCGAATGTAATGCCTGCTGCTTTCCGGAGGGTTCCTTTGGTTGTTGTCTCGACTTCGTGTTGAGGAGTGGTTCACCGACTGCCTCCCGGGTATGTCCCCTTGTTTTCTTAAGTAGTCTTTGGTGAGGTAGCTCCAGAGAGCCGTAGGGGCTCCCTCCAGAAAACCAGCGTTGAATGTAATGAAACGCCATTTTCTAGGCGAGTCCCGGAGGCTCCCCGGCACCCTCCCGCCCTCCGGTCGGCGGGTTTTTCGCGGTTTTGATATCCAGCCTCAGAACTGGGGCGGGGATCGCCGGCGCGGGGGTCTGTGGCTCCCCTTCCCCCTCCCGGGGAGGGGGGAGCTGCGCAGACATGCGGCGCGGCTCGTGTGACGTCATGCTTGTTAGTTCGTTTTTCCTGGGGGAGTTCTGTCCACTCGTTTGTCGATTTTTGTTGTTAACCAGAATAGGGGTTTGTTTTGTGGCGCTTACCTTTCTGGGTGCCTGTCCCGGTCGATGGCAGATATAGAATGCTCCAAATCACATGTGCATTTCTATGGGCCATTGCTCCACGTGCCTCTCTGAGGGGGCCAGGTTCTGGCTCATGGTCCCCGGTAGGCCTAGAACTCCACCCACATCGACTGATGCAAAATAGTTAGGGTATCCATATCAGCCATGGATAGCTCCTGGGAGCCTCCGGGACTCGCCCAGAAAATGGCGTTTCATTACATTCAACGCTGGTTTTTTACATTTTTTATTTTTTTTTCACTCCTTTGTTTACAGTATTATCTGATTGTGTTGTAACCTCTTCATCCTGGAGCGTGCATACACGTCCCTAACCATGTGAAGATAGAATGAAATTGGTCAACAAATAAGTCACAACTCGCAGAACTTAGGACTTTTGAACTTTTTTGGGCTGATTTTTTCAGATTTCAAACTATTTTCTTTGTCTCTTTAGGTTGTTTTGATGATTAGGGACCAGATTAGGGCTTTTTTCCACTTCCATAAAGTACTGTATTCCCTAAATATATCCCCCTAAAATTATATTATAATTATCCCTATACAGTGGAATGGTACCTCGAATACGAGTGTCCCTGTATACGAGTTTTTCGGAATACAAGCAAGATTTCCTCGGAAAATTTGCCTCGGAAGGCAAGGGTGTTGATACGTGTACAGGCCGACCTAGCGCATGGTGGTACGGCGATTGTCACCCCTCAGTTTACCAGTGCCTCGCGCCCAGTGACTATCCCGCGTCAATTCTTCACCAGGACTTTCAGCGTTTTGTTGGACTTTTGGTCATTTGACCATAAAAGTTATTATATATCTCACCATGGGTCCCAAGAAAGCCAGTGGTAAGGATCAAGGCAAGAAAGCGCATGTGAGGATGATAATAGAGGAAAAACAAGAGATCATTCGGAACCATGAAAATGGTACACGTGTTGTTGAACTTTGTAGGCAGTACAACAAAGCCACGTCAACGACATGCGCTATACTTAGCAAGAAAAAGGACATTACGAGTGCTAAAGTGGCAAAAGGCATAAGAACAATCATGAAACAAAGAGCACAAATACTTGAAGAAGTGGAAAAGTTGTTATTAATTTGGATACACAATAAGCAGTTAGTGGGTGATAGTGTTTCAGAGGCCATCAGTTGTGATAAAGCCAGGGTACTGCACGAAGACCTTGTAAAGAAAACCCCCTGGAACGAGTGCAGATACAATAGAGAGGCAAGCAAGGAATGGTTTGAAAAATTTAGAAAAAGAAGTGGTATCCATAGTGTTGCGAGGCACGGGGAGGCAGCCAGCTCAGACAAACCAGCAGCTGAACGATTTATTGAAGAATTTAAAGAGTTCGCAGAGGCTGAGGGATACCTCCCGCAACAAGGTTTTAATTGTGATGAAACAGGACTCTTCTGGAAAAGATTGCCTAAGAGAACATACATTACCAAGGAGGAAAAATCATTGCTCGGACACAGGCCTATGAATGATAGGCTTTACGCTTGTGCTATGTTCAAATGCAAGTGGCGATTTGAAAATTAATAAACCCTTGCTAGTGTATCATTCTGAAAATCCAAGGGTTTTCAAACAGTATAAATTGCAGAAACACCAAATGTGTGTGATGTGGAAGGCTAATAAAAGGGCATGGGTGACTAGGATTTTTTTTCGGAGTGGGTGAATGAAGTGGTGTGCCCTGCCATAGAAAAATATCTGCAGGATATTTGCCACTCAAGGCCCTGCTTCTCCTCGACAATGCTCCTGCTCATCCTCTAGGCTTGGAAGATAAATTTATGCACAGATACAGTAAATTTCTTACAATAAAGTTACTTCCTCCTAACACCACTCCTTTAATTCAGCCTATGGACCAGAAAATCATAGCGAATTTTAAGAATCTTTATGAAAGGGCACTTTTCCGGAAATGTTTTGAAGTGACTGAAGCCACAAACCTCACTCTCAAAGAGTTTCGGAAAGACCATTTTAACATTTGTAGTTCTTTAAAACTCATTGACAAAGCCTGGCAAGAAGTGACTCAAAGAACCCTGATCTCTGGCTGGAGAAAATTGTGGCCTGAATGTGTGACAGAACTAGACTTTGAGGGGTTTGAGCCTGTAAATGATGAGCCTATTGTTGAGGAAATTGTTACTCTGGGCTGGCAAATGGGCTTGGAATTGGATGGTGATGATGTGGAGGAGTTGGTGGAAGAACACAACGAAGAACTCCAAGCCCTTCAAAAGGAACAGCAAGAAGACACAGCTGAGGATGTTTCTCCAGTGGAGGAGGATGAGGTAGTACAGAATGTCCCTTCTGCAGAAATTAAAAAGTGGTGTCAGATGTGGGAAGAGATGCAAGCTTTTACTGAAAAGACCCACCCAGAGAAAGCTGTAGTAGGCCGTTGCCTTAATCTTTTCAATGACAATGTGATGCCTTACTACAGAGATAGCTTGCGAAGAAGGGAAAACAAGCTTCCATGGACAGATCTGTTGCGAGAAAATTGAGCAGGGAGCCACAACCAGGACCTAGTGGTATGCAGGCAAAACGTGCCAGGGAGTGCACCCCAGAAAGGTCCTCACTGCCTGATGTTATAATGGAAGGGGACTCCCCCTTCCAAACAGTAACACCTCTCCTCCTTCCCCCTCCTCCTCCTCACCATCTTCCATACCCCTACAGCATTCATCAACAAGGGTAAGTAATAACTGGAACATAGTTTTGTAGGTTTATTTAGATGAATTGGGTATAAATTTAGTTTGAAGTGAGGTTTTTGGGTAGTCAGGAACAGATTAATTCATTTCCCATTATTTCTTAGGGGAAATTAGCTTCGGACTAGGAGTTTTCGGAATACGAGCCGTCTCCAGGAACGGATTAAACTCTTAAACCGAGGTACCACTGGTGGAACCTCGATTAAAGAATTTAATCCGTTCCGGCACCTAGCTCGTCATGTGAAACACACTTCTTTCAAAACGAAATTCCCCATTTAAAATACAGGCATACCTCAGTTTAAGAGTTTAATTGGTTCCTGGAGATGCCTCGTATTCTGAAGCTAATTTCCCCATAAGAAATAATGGGAAATGAATTAATCCGTTCCTGACTACCCCAAAAACCCCATATCAAACTAATTTTTTATACCTAATTCATCTAAATAAACCTACAAAACTATGTTCAAGTTATTACTTACCTTGCTCTTGAATGCTGTAGGCGTATGGAAGATGGTGAGGAGGGGGGAGGAGGAGAGGAGTTACTGTTTGGAAGGGGAATCCCCTTCCATTATCACATCAGGCAGTGAGGACTTCACTGGTATGCACACACTGGCACATTTTGCCTGCATACCACTAGGACTTGCTTGTCTTACTAAGAATTTCTCTAAAGACATTTGTTTTTCCCTACATTTTAACACTTGTCTGTAGTAAGACATCACATTATCATTTAAAAGGTCAATGCAACGGCCTGCTACAGCTTTATCTGGGTGAGTTTTTTCAACAAAACTTTGCAGTTCTTCCCATACTTCACACATTTTCTTAATCAAGGAGGGACATCCTCTACTGCCTCTACTCACAGCTATTTTCTTAGGTTGAACCTTATCAATGGCTTTCTTGAGACCCATGGTGAGATATATAATAACAAATTGTATAGTCAAATGACCAAAAATCCAACAAAACACTGAAAATCCAGGTGAAGAATTGACGTGGGATAGTCACTGGGCGCGAGACAATGGTAAACTGAGGGGCGGAGGGGCGACGATTGCCGATCCACCACGCGCTAGGTCGGCCTGTACGCGTATCAACAAACTAGTGTCCCGAGGTAACCCTCGCGTTCCAAGACATAATTTCCGAGGAAATCCTGCTCGTCTTCCGAAAAACTCGCATACAGGGACACTCGCATTCCGAGGTACCACTGTAATGGGAATAAAATTAATCCCTTCTACCACTGAAAAACATCAATATGATATTCGATTTTTTAAATAATGGAGCAGCCTACCTGACATACACTGAACGAACCTTTATGACTTTTTTCAAATTTTTATTTTTTTGTTAGAAAATGTAGCAGCCTACCTAACATTCACTGAACGAACATTTTTGAAATTTTGTTTTTTTCAATTTTTTTATTTTTCCTAATTTTGTCTAAAAAACAAAAGTCAATACTTTGCAACCTTACAGCAGTCACCCCCCCCCTACCCCTTTACATCCCAGCATCATTAGCAGTTTTAAAACAAAACAAAACAGTTATTTGCATCGTTGGAGGTGTTCGAGAATTTGCGAGAACCAGCGGGAACGCTAGGAAGCACCATGTGATTTTCTCGTTAATCAAACGAAAGCTCATAAATCAAGACAAATTTTCGCCAAGTGGCGTGCTCGTTATTCGAAATGCTCATAAATTGAGGCACTTGTCACCCGAGGTTCCACTGTATCTCAAACTAGATTTTCGACTATCAACCTTATCAAAGAATCCAGTTTCTAACAGATTCTCACCATTTTTACATTTACTGTGCACAATTGTCTGTTCTTAGAATCCTATAGAATGGATGTTTCATAAACCCTAAAGATATTAATGTTTTTGTCCAAATTTGGTGCATTTTTCAAATGCAATACCGACAAATTTTTTTGCCGTAAACTATACTGAAACCCTATACAATGGGGCCTCGACTTACGATGCTAATCATTTCCTAGAGATGGATTGCAAGTCGAAATATCGTAAGTCGAAGCGATTTTTCCCACAAGAAATAAAGGGAATTGAATTAATTCATTCCCCACCCTCCAAAATATTAACATACAAATACATTTTATACTGAATACAGTATCCACTCAATTTAACGGCCTATATGGGGCTGTACCCTAGTCGTTATTTCCGAAGTCAAGTCGGGTCGGGTAATTTTTCAAGTAACATTCAGGTAGGATATATTTTATACTGTATAACTAAAATTAAATAAAGTTCATTGTGTAATTGCGTTCCAATTTAGTGCCAAGCCGACGAATAAGCCAGCTGGTGGCTGCTGCATATGATGTTTGAACACGGTCTGATCAAGTCCAGATGGGTTGGAAAAAATTGGTTCATTCCTTTGTATTGCAAAATATTTCATGTATCAATCAGTGATTGTTAATATTTTCAATAAAATTTTAGAGATGTGTTTTGTTTTACCCTGAACAGCGCAGGTAATGTATTTTTAATGTTATGACACAGGCTGTGGCGGCCAGGCCATAACAATGGCGATCGAGACTTGTCACCGAGAGCTAGCCAAGACGAAATATTTTGAGCTCACCTTTTCTCTGCTAATGATAGAATATACATTTGCAGAGATTAATATGTAGCTTTTGTTTAAAAAAAAAACTATGTTGAAATACTATAATAAAATTGGTAAATTGACTTACTTTTAATGAAGCTGAAGATTACGTCATCCTCTGCAGCGTTTGTTTTATATTGTTCAGTATTATATACAGGGTACATACAGTATGAACACTTATTTTCAGGCATTCACTTCACACAACAGCTAGCCTTACTACTAATTCACACGAGTTCTAATTCTAATTCACAATTGAAAATTATTTCTACTGTATATTTACACTGTACAGTAACTTTTTGTCAAGGCTTAAATAATCATTAACACTTACAATACTGTACTCTATCAACACTTTTTACACTAATTTATATGCCTTTCAATCATATTTTATATCGTTAGTGGAGGCTACACGACTTTTGATGGGAATTCAGCATCAGCGGGTGCAACATGGCTTGCAGAGCATTCGTTGCTGGCGGATGCTCCAGGACTTGTCGATGGGAATTCAGCATTGGCGGGTGCAGCATATCTTGCAGAGCATTCATTGCCGGCGGAGGCTGCACAACTTATCGATGGGAATTCAGCATTGGCGGGTGCAGCATATCTTGAAGAGCATTCGTTGCCAGCGGAGGCTACACGACATGTTGATGGGAATTCAGCATCGGCGGGTGCAGCATATCTTGCAGAGCATTCGGTGCCGGCGGAGGCTGCACGACATGTTGATGGGAATTCAGCATCGGCGGGTGCAGCATATCTTGCAGAGCATTCGTTGCCGGCGGAGGCTGCACAACTTGTTGATGGGAATTCAGCATCAACGGGTGCAGCATAGCTGCAGAGCATTCGTTGCCGGCGAAGGCTGCACGACATGTTGATGGGAATTCAGCATCGGCAGGTGCAGCATAGCTTGCAGAGCATTCGTTGCCGGCGGAGGCTGCACAACTTGTTGATGGGAATTCAGCATCGGCGGGTGCAGCATGCTTGTAGGGCACTCGTTGCCAGCGGATGCTGCATGACTTGTTGAATTCCCAGTGGGTGCTTTCATGAACCGTTGAAATCATGAATTTATCTATTTTTGTCTGAATCTGATTTTCTCTGGCTAATATTCTGAGACATTGTTCTCAGCCGCGCGAGTTAACAGTAAACAAAGCGGTCACATGGCCAGGCGCAGTACGTTCTAGGTCCGTGGGAAAAAAATACCTATTGCGTATACTATAAAAGGTATTTAATAAGAAAACAAAGAATTTTGTTTAATAACAATTGTTTTAAAATATTTTATTAATAATAATTTAGAATTTTCTTCATAAAACTGAATCATTTTGAAAGAAAGTTAAGATTTAATATACCACTCTGGATGATTGCCTGGTCGCCATGTGAGGGGCTGCCGATGCCAAAACAAACCCAATACCGACCGTCGGTAATATCGACCACCAGACCGGTATACAAGGCTCCAGACACCGATCTCCCAAACCGGTCGTTAATACCGGCAGATCGGTATAAAAGAGGCCGTTAAATTGAGTGGATACTGTACAATGTTTTTTTCTAACTACAATACAGTACCTAAGTTGATCTTACCTTTGTGGAAGGCTCTTAATGGCGTATGGAAGATGGTGATGAGGGGGGAGGAGGAGAGTTGTTACTGTTTAGAAGGGGAGTCCCCTTCCATTATCACATCAGGCAGTGATGTTTTCTCTGGGGTACTCTCTCTCCTACGTTTTGCCTGAATACCACTAGGACCTGGTTGTGGTTCAGTGTTTGTTTGTCTCGCTACAAATTTGTCAAGAGACATTTGTTTTTCCCTTCGTTTTAACATTTGTCTGTAATGATGTATCACAGTGTCATTGAATAGGTTAAGGCAACGGCCTACTGCAGCTTGATTTGGGCGAATCGTTTCAGCAAAGGTTTGCCATTCTTCCCATGCTGCACACATTTTCTTAACACTTTCGCGCGCCCATCCCGTACATATACGACACAAATAGAGTTCAAAAATGCAAACGAGTTCGTAGGCCAGATGGAACAACAGGATTACAGCAGGTTGTGGTGAACAAACCAAAGGCAATTATTGACTACAATAAGTTCATGAAGGGTGTTGACCACTTTGATCAAATGGTAAAGTGTTACCATTTCGCCAGGAAATGTCACAAGTGAACAAAGAAAATAACCTTTTATTTCCTGCAAATGGCTTTGCAAAACGCTTATGCATTATACAAGGCCAACACAGATGACCGAAAGAAACTAACTCTGCTCCAGTTTCATGAGGTTGCTATTTGGGCTTTATTGAAATTTGACAAGGAAGAGTGGCCTGCAACATCAACACCATTTAGTTCATGCTCCAGACATAAATGATGACACTGGTCCTGTGTATCCTGCTGCTAACCCGTCAACACCTGGCCCGTCGGGTGTGAGGCGCCCTCTCTTCACATCTACACCTCGTGCTGAAGCCGACCATGAATCTGATGAAGATATTTCATCTGCTACACTGTTGTTTGAAGACAATGGTGAGAGCGACGATTCAGACTGTAGTGTACAACCAACACAGAGACAACAGGGACGTGTTGTTTTATCAGAGACTCGCCTGAACTACAAATTGAAGCATGAACTTGTAAAACTCCCCAAACGTCGCAGGTGTCAAGTGTGTTCAAAGTCGGGTATTAGGAAGGAAACTGGTATAGCATGCAAGACATGCGATGTTCCACTTTGTGTCATACCGTGTTACACCACTTATCACAGGAAAAGGGTGTATTGGGTGGACAAGAAGTAACCACCCGCACCAGCTTCACTCCACCTACGAACATCTGTTGAGCAACTTCAGGAATCGGTACCTGAAGGAGGTGGAGTGGAGAGAAAATGCTCAACTTATTTTTCTACAATCGTCTTTCCTTTGGTAAGTACACATAATTGTCCTAGGTTGTTGTAGTATTGTAGTCTATTTTCTTAGGAATATTTTGATACCTAAATGACAACTGTAGCACGAAAACTAAAGTAAGTATACACGAAACACCAGAAACTTTTTTTTTGTGGTGTTGCGGGTGTGAGTTGGAGTGTCCAGAGCGGGTTCCGGTTGTGTGTGTTC
This sequence comes from Procambarus virginalis, assembly GCA_020271785.1. NCBI lineage: Eukaryota > Metazoa > Arthropoda > Malacostraca > Decapoda > Cambaridae > Procambarus > Procambarus virginalis. Next base: position 14,067,403 of record WNGS01165523.1, on the reverse strand, counting down.
GGCCGTCTCTACAGCTGTGAATTCCCAAGAATTGTATTGATAGGCATATGTCTGTGTAGGGAATTTTATTCCGAACACTATACAAAAAAAAAACGGTGTGAAACAAGTATAAACTTGAAAAACATGAACAAAGTAAAAACTTTTTACGTTCACGGGTACAAACACGCGTAAGATTTTATTCGCCGCAATTTATTTGACGCTCTGTTGACCAATTCTACCCATGTTCTTATAGAACTTTCTATTGCGAACACATTGCTATAAAAATGAAATACGTAGCTCCAGAAATAATGTCAGGACAGTGAAATAAGTATAAACTTTCAAAGCGCTGCATCACAACAGTGTCGTCGCTGCTGAAATCACGGCTAACGCTTCGGCCACTTCCCACACTCGTGCGGGTCACCCCGTATCATAATTATACATTGATAGGCATATGTCTGGGTGGGGAATTTTATTGCGAGTTCAGTGATATCAAAATCAATGCTGTAGGATCACTGTGGAGCTGGCAACAACGAAAGAGTATGAACATTTACTTCCTGTTTGGGTGTCACGGCGAGTCATCTTCGTGTTTATTTATTTCGTGGTGGGATAGCAAATGCTTTGGTGACATTTTATGCATATGATCTTGTAGAGAATTTTATTGCCAACACATTGATACCAAAATGAAATACGTAGCTCGAGAATTGATGTTAGGAGCGTGAAAAGTTTATACACTTTTTTGTCTTTACACTTGAGCGCCCAGAACGCCGCGCGCACAATGCGCTTTTTTTTTCCC
>WNGS01165523.1:13948862-13987228 GCA_020271785.1 Procambarus virginalis | reverse complement strand
CCTTTTGCAAGCCAGACATCATTGCTTGCAAAAGTGGCGAGGCCGTAATTCTAGACACCTAGGTCTCGGCTGACGGCTTTCCACTCTCCCGACCAGAGCAAATGCGACCGGTACGGCACCCCCGAGATCCTTCAGTGGGTCAGGGATTACACCGGTGCTAATGCAGTCTCTGCCTCCTCAATTACCTTGAATTGGAGAGGCGGGTTCAGCAATGAGAGTGCCCGTGTTCTAAAGAGGTTGGGCTTGACCAACGGAGATTTGGAGATCTGCTCCGTCAAAGCCCTAACCTGGACGTACTCGATTTATCGTATGTGGTCCAAGAGCACGGGAAGGGGTTGATAATGATCACCCCTGGACATGGGCACGGGTGGACTTCCTTTGTGCCCCGACACCCAGAAGCGACTAGGGTGAGTGGATTCCAGCTAAGGTTACCGGGAGCCGGTCGGCCGAGCGGACAGCACACTGGACTTGTGATCCTGTGGTCCCAGGTTCGATCCGGGAGCCGGAGAGAAACCATGGGCAGAGTTTCTTTCACCCTATGCCCCTGTTACCTAGCAGTAAAATAGGTACCTGGGTGTTAGCCAGCTATCACGGGCTGCTTCCTGGGGGTGGAGACCTGGTCGAGGACCGGGCCGCGGGGACACTAAAAAGCCCCGAAATCATCTCAAGATAACCTCCAGATAACCGGACGTCATCTTGGGGTACCACTTCCCCAGTGGCCGATTTTGGAGATGGCAAGTGGCTTGACCGAACCCGTGAGAGGATAAGCTACGGCTGGAAGGACACATGCGTGCATGTTCCTTGCCACTCGGGGACTTCACTTGTTAAAGCCAGGCATGTCCTCCCCGTGATATATGTTTTTCCATGCACGCATGACATTAATTAAAGCCGATCGTCTCCTGTCGGAGACGTTATTTATTCATTTAGTGGCATGCCTCTTTTATTTTGTTTCAAATTATATTTTAATGTACATCCCTTTTTTATGTATCTCCATGTATATTTATTTTTCTGTTTGTTTTGTACACTGTAGGCCACAGCATGAATTTTAGTTGTAATGTGTTTTTAGGGTTACTGCTGCGGGGCCTATGCGGCCCATGCCTTGTGGCTGGGTCGCTGGGCTCCATAGCTAGACAAAAAGTACTATCTAAACAGGAAGACGAGTTGTACTTTAAGTACTTTCAGTTTAGTAGGATGAGCTGATGTTTAGTGATACAAACATAGGTCTTTATTTATGTTGTGCACACACAGACATGAGAGACATAGTGGGAAGAGTAGAATAATCTGAGTGAGGAGCAGAGGTGTCAACACAGTCGGATAACACCGGGCATCAGAGGTCTACGTCTCTTCTATCAACAAATAAAGAAATACTACTGAAAGAAGGGCCTAATCAGAAGAGTTGTGATGGCTATGGAGGCCTGCAGCTCGTTGCTATAGGAACTCTTGCAGGAATTAGCCAGCCTAGAGTATGGTGCACGGGGCGAGGCCCCGCCAGCCTAGAGTATGGTACACGGGGCGAGGCCCGCCAGCCTAGAGTATGGTGCACGGGGCGAGGCCCCGCCAGCCTAGAGTATGGTACACGGGGCGAGGCGCCGCCAGCCTAGAGTATGGTGCACGGGGCGAGGCCCCGCCAGCCTAGAGTATGGTGCACGGGGCGAGGCCCCGCCAGCCTAGAGTATGGTACACGGGGCGAGGCGCCGCCAGCCCAGTGTATGGTGAACGGGGCGAGGCGCCGCCAGAAAGCCAGCATAGATTACTTAAAGTTTAACAAATTTCCACAAATGTTATATCTACCAAACTCCTTCACAGTAATGCCTTCGTTGAAATGCTTTGAAGCTTTCCTCCTTTCTCTGGTTTTCTGCAGAAGGCTAGTGTGTGTTCCACCCTACACGGGCAAAATCCTCGCCATACAAACTTACAACCCATCCTCCTGTTTAGATAGTACTCTTTGCAGCTATGTGAACCATCGTACACATATTGACGTAATAGACAATTATATAGTAAAATTTGATACTATTCACGTTAAAGTCCGGGAAAAAATAAAGCTAAAAAACAAACTCAAATATTCCTAGGCCTAGTAAAGCACATATGTGTTTATTAGGCTTATATATTAGGCTTCAGATAACGTGCATTATGCCAAGTATGATTAGGTTAGGTTTTATTAGCAAATACAACAAATTAGCAACATATACAACAAATACAAAACCTTTCCCGGTTAGTCCAAATTCAGTAGTACCAAATTCTATTTTCTAATTGTCCATTACGTTACTATACGTACGGTGATACACGTCATTACTATAAGTACTATGTTAACAAGAGGATGGGCAGAAACATCAGTTAGAGAAGACTGCTTGTGTATCAACCAATTGCTTTCGTCGACAAGATCATGTTTGTGGTTTGTTGCAGTTCAATACCCAAACAACTTTCTCTTAACTACTATACATGCTAATGTTGACCAGACCACACACTAGAAGGTGAAGGGACGACGACGTTTCGGTCCGTCCTGGACCATTCTCAAGTCGATTGTGACTTGAGGTGACTTGAGTCGACAATCGACTTGAGAATGGTCCAGGACGGACCGAAACGTCGTCGTCCCTTCACCTTCTAGTGTGTGGTCTGGTCAACATAATTTAGCCACGTTATTGTGACTCATCGCCTGCATGTACATGATAATGACTTGATAACAGTCCTGGGCGGACCGAAACGTCGTTTCTTCATTTTCTGAAGCAAACAAAATTATAATGTTTTTGAAATATTTACATTTCTTTTGTGAAAAAATCCGTAGGAGCCATGAGAGGATTCGAACTTATGCGGTGGGTAGTCCCACGAACACGCCCCAGACAATCAAACCACCACATGGTCAAAAGGATTACAACCTGGGGTACAACTGAACACGCAAGGATTTCCTGAGGTTTCCACTGAAGCCGCACCTGGATTTTCACACAATCCCCCTGTGCACTCTGGCTGTCATCTAGGAATGTTCTACCTTTGAAGCTCCTCTTTCAATACAGAGAGAGTAGGTTAGCTTAGCATGTTAAAAGCACAACAAGCAACCACAGATTGTTCAATAAATCAGAGCTATATGTTTAACAGATCTCTGACCCTGTCTATGGAGGACGTGTATATATGCTGGTTAGAATTGTAAATGTGTGGCTATGTCTATGAAAAATAATAACAAAAATAATCAGTAATCCCACTAACGTGATGTATCAATGAGAAAATCCGTAGGAATGGTGATAAGGCTTCACAGACCCCGCGCGCGCGCCACGCATGTCTGGGCCAGTCCCGCTCCTGTGCCAGTAAGTGCCCCACGGGCTCATCATAGCCCGTGCTACTTGCAACTTTTGTTCAGAGTAACTGAATCTAAAACAACAATCTGAGATGTGTGCGTGGGACTACCCACAGCATAGGTTCGAATCCTCATCACGGCTCCTACAGATTTTCTCCTTGATACATCACGTTAGTGTGATTACTCTCTGTGTGTATGTCTTATATTTGTCTACGACAGCACATTAAATATTTTAAATTGACCAAATAACACTTTAAATTTCTCTAAATAAAAGGTTTGCAATTCCATTCTGTTCTCGAGAGTGAACGTGATGGTGCAGCTTGATGGTATAATGTATCATGAGCTCAAGTATTTAAATGTTGAGGGTGAGGGGAAGGTGGGTTGGTGGGCAAGGGAGGTAGTGGTGGGGTATTATGAGGAGGGGTGGGGGGGGGGGAGGGGACAGTGGCGGCCGACAAGACTAGCTCAAGGTCGGCCACACAAGCTTCTCTTTCCTCCTCTGCACTGTCCCCCTGGTTCTCCATCCTCCAACTGCTGCTAAATCTTTTAAAATTTAAAAAAATTCTCCCCAGGAATCGGCTTCGTTATTTTTGCACTAGAGTTAAACTCTTGTTTATTAGTTAAATTCTAAATTATTTGTTTATTATTATCTGTTTATTAGTTAAATTAGTTAAATTCTTTCTGCTTGTCCGTCAGAAGAAATGTTGAAATGGTTGCAAAAGACAAACGTTCAGAATTTTTTGTTTTAATTCAACTCAAAGTTACTCATATTGTGAGTGAACATACCTGCATAGTGGCAGTATTGGGCAGCGTCTAATAAATCCAGCGTCACTCATCATGTGAGTATTTTTAATATTTGTATTTGCAGAATCGAGCTATTAGCTCTTGGACCCCACCTTTCTAACCAATTTATTTTTCATCTATGTCTACTACATATATTTATCTCAAACACGCACAAACACATCCTCAGGAAGCAGCCGTAGCAGCTCTCTAACTCTCAGGTACCTATTTACTGCTAGGTGAACAGGAGCACCAGCGTGAAAGAAACTGCCCGTGTGTTTCTGCCTCTGGCGGGGATCGAACTCGGTCCCTTAGGACTACGACCCCAGAGAGCCGTCCACTCAGCCGCGTGATTCCAAGTGAACATACCTCAACAGAAATTATTGTCCAGCGTCACCCATCCTGTGAGTGAACATGCCGTCATGGTGACAGTATTAGGCAGCGACGCTCATCCTATTTTTCTTATTTTGCCCTGAGAGGCAAGTTTATTGGGCAGCGCCATTCATCCTGTGAGTGGACACCGCCATAACAGCATGTACAACACCCCTAATAGGAAGAAACCCGCTGGGTTGTTCATCCTGTCACTTGTACTCAGACATAGCTGGGACTTGCTAAACTGTCTCTAGTGAACAGCTTCTCAAACAAGAAGAGTAACATTTGTAAACCCTAAAAATCTTACGTTATCTTGCGGGTGCAAAATGAGGAAATCTTTTAATAACAGTATCTGTATTTGACAAATGGTATTTTCCCAACTCAAATCCTGTGAGTGAACATGCGCCTTGGTGACAGAATCGTGCAACGTCACCCATCCTGCAAGTGAACATACCAGCAGAGAGTTTGAGGGTTAGTAAATTAATTATCTTGTTTGACGATATGTTCATATTCGATAAATGAACTAGTCCCAGCTGCGTCTGGGCACAAGTGACACGATGAACAACCCAGGGGGGCTTTCTTCCTATTGGAGTGTGTTGTACACGCTATGTTCACTTACAGGATGAGCGACGCTCCCCCATTTTTTACCATATGGCACTTGGAGCTTTGTAACTTAGTCAACCGAAATTTTTAAGTTCAAGCTAGTTGACTAATCCGTGCACTCTGTAGCCCATCAGTGACTAGGACAGCATCAGTGCTATGAACCTTAGCTCAGTGTTAATAGAATGATTCGTGGTTAATACCAGCGAGTAAGCCAGGCAAGTAGTAGTTGGGGGAGAAAGAAACAGTAGAGGGGAGGTCCAGGCCACACGCCGCCTATTACACACGACCTTGACATGGCGGTGGGTGGTGCTTCCCTCACACCAACACCACCTTGTAATACTATTAATTTCATTCCTCCCTCCCTCCCGTTACATGAATAGCAAAGCCTTATATGTGTAATTCACTCGCTATGGCAGCGAATATGAGTTTACGTTGTTACCCAATATTCAGTGTATATTATATATTATATATATTATATATATATTTTTAATTTATNTGATTTTTTTTTTTTTTTTTTTAAAAATATTAAGAGGGACCGATTCCAAATCTGTACATAGAAATAACATCACATGATACTAGTAAGCATGGAAGGATGTGGAAAATAACCCAACTGAAATGCAGGTAGTCAGAGAGAACTATCAACATCAAAATCCCAAGACTTTTCAACACACGCCTGCTACACACAAGGGGCATAACTGCCGGCACTCTAGGTACTCAAACACCTTCAGAGGATATTTATCAACCAAGCTGTTAGCAACCACATCCAACAACCTTGTTAATCAGATCAGATAATAATCAGAACTCTACTAAAAAAAAAAACTTGCAGTTTTTATTTACCTTATTGTTGGAATTATGTCCATCATGAATTCTCATGGAGTTGTGAATACTGTACAGTAAATACATACTGTGCTGTATGTTGAGTACTACAATAGTTTATGAAAACTATTGTATACTAAAATTGCTGCAATCTTAACACTATGAACTTATATTTAACACTTTTTCTAACTGTACACTCCACACACGATGTTCTTAGATGTTTGCAATCAGATTTGCTAGTGCTCGCTGCTGCTGTGTTTGCTTCAGCTGCTTCTGTGCTCGTGCTGGGTACGGTTGTGCTGGTTGATTTTCTGCTGCTAGTTCTTGCAAAATATTGACTCATTTTTGTCACTAATAAGGCACTATTAGCAAGCCCCCGAGATATCTTGTTGTACAACAATACAGCTGTAGTCAAAAAATGGTAAATTCTACGATTATTCTTCCACTAGCAGACAAACACATCACTCTCAGACAAACCTAATGGCACTGGGTGGCTACTGTATTTATGTAGACTAGGTCTGTACATCCTACAGTAGGCTGGTGTTTAACCCTTTAGTTGCGCTAGACATCATATGATGTATTGAGTGACTTGCAGTAAATTGCGCTCCGCATCATATGATGCTTTGGAGTACTACGCAAGATTTAAACGGCCCACGGATACCCTGGGTTCACCACACCTTCATCAGGGCTCTTGTAAACAGACGCCATTTTTTTTTAAATCGTGGGCCAAATTCCCGGTGTTAGGGGCCTCAGTATTGAGTGAGCAACCAAACCTGATGCATGCAGCATGAGCTCATAACACTGCTGTTCAGCTTGTGACCACAGCATCACCTAAAAATGCCATAATATACTTGTTCATGCTATTATGTAGCGATATTATTACAGAAAACCCGACTGTGATAAAACTGACCAGGGTTCTGATAATAGCAGGATTGTGGCGATATTTAGCGCTGTGCTCCATGGAGGGAGGAGTAATGCGGGAGGAGGGAGGAGTGGGAGGGAGGATGGTGGCATTGTCTTCTGACTGTGTGGCCACCTTTGATTGACTGCACTCACCTTACCAGCTTAGTGGTTCGCTATGGTGAACACAAATGCAGATACTTGTATATAACGTGTGTATAGAGGGTATAAACAGCAATAGGAGTAGGTTGGCAGCCGCCATTTTGGTGAGGGAGGTGGCGTCGTAGGCACGACTTATGTTAATTGTTTACTGGTGACCACAATGGTCTTTGGGCACCATACCAGTTTACTTGTACAAGTATAGTGAATAAAACAGGTAGATAATGTGTGTATATAGCGTAATAACACCACAAACAGTATTGTTGGAGGAGAAATATTAGTGCGTCTGGCCTTGAGGGCGGCCACCACCAGCCGACTGTGAGAGTAGTTACGTCTGTGCTTTTTACTCACCATACAAGCTTAGATGTACAGGTTTGGTGAACAAAACATGTAAATATTATATACAACGTGTATATATAAAAGCAAAAACAGTATGGTGGGAGGAGAATGTGAGCGAGTGAGGTGTTGAGGGAGTGAGTGGCAGCAAGTGGCTGGCTGGTGTGTGGCGTCACTCCTCGTTACTTTTGACTCATAATAGCAACTTAGTGGTTCGTTATGGTGAACAAAACATGCAGATACTTATATATAACCTGTGTATATAGTGTAATAACCGACAAAGTATTGTTCACAGTTTGATGAACATAATTGAATCAACAATATGCACACCATATTTTTGAGTACAGCGATGATTCACTCATTTTATTATATAAATATATCACACTACACACTATTGAATAATGTACAGCAAAAAAACTACGGAAAATCAATCAGACACATTGAAATATTAGGTAATTATCTCTGTGCAACTCGGCCTGACAGCTGGCGAGCAACAGACCATCTGGGATGCACGCTGAGTCAGCGCCTGTTTTTTGCCAGACTTCCCCACCCTATAGCGGACAATTTATGCCACTTATGATTTTTTTTATTATTTTACCATGATCAGTGACCACCACTTTTTTTTTTTATGCGCCTGTGAGTGATATGCTGAACAGCCAGGCGCCATTTAAGGGTTAAGCAAGATACAATAACAAATTTCTCTAAAATATTGGATTTATATAAATTATATATTTTGCAACATTATTATAATAATAAGAGCTACAAAAAAATAGCTATTTTAGAACTGATTTACTTAATTTTATTATTTCGAAGCCGTAAGTCACTGAACTGTGGCGACGAAATCGAATGAAACACTCATGGTGGTGTGCATACGGATTAGACCTGTCCAATCGCGCTGCAGTTCTTGAGCCAATAACATGATTAATTTCTCAAATATCAGATGCCTATTACATTACAGTATATTTGGTTTTATTTAGTTTAGTTTAATTATAATAATAGAGAGCTATTAGAACACCAGTTTTTTAAATGATTTATTACTCTGAAACTTTCAAAGTCATGGGTCACTGAACTATGACACAGACGAAAGTAAGTGAACAGTGAGGTTTACAGTACAGTATTCCCTTATCTCTCCACCCTCACTCATCTTGTTACATCACAGAAAATGTATAGAAGATTTCAACACATTAACCAGCTATTCACGCTTCAGCCTTTAAATTAATCTACAAAGATACATGTGCCACAGAACTTCTAGTATACGAGTACAGGTACAAACAAAATGGTTAACTTTTGCTATAAAATTTTCAACTTTCCCCCTAGATTTTCAGGATGACAAAACACTTTTCAGACAACAGGTTACAGTATTTATCTTGGTCCCACAGCATCAAAAAGCATGTGACCTTCTGTAATGCATCTACTGCATTGTATTATGGTTTAAGGGCATTAACATGGATGGGTCTACCTTGTAGCTGGTCAAATAACAGCATGGACAGCTCATAATAAACCTTATAGGAAACCAAATACTGTATTACAAAAGTTTTATTTACTACAAAAATCTGCATGTTCAACAAATTCATATACACTGTACATAGTAGTAAAACTAAATTTACTACTAGATAACTATAGAATATGGTCCACAGAGCAATGTCCATGATAATTGCTTTAAATTAATTTTTCCTGTTGCATTAATCCTAAAAATCTCAAACATTAAAGACTGAGGAAAAAAAAAGGACGTACTAAAATTTAATCAAATTTGAGAATAGCGAGATACTAACAAGAGCATTGCATGTCTTGTTAGTATCAAGTCTGCTGAATGGGTTATTTTCACAAAGAAACAAAAACAGTACTTACAATCTGAATGCCAACTTGATAAACAGTCTTGAATGAGAATCTTTTGCTGTGTTGCTCCAAATTTTCTGGAGATCGCAACCAAATCGTTCCATCACCATGAACCTGAACTTTTGGCTATTATATTCAAATGAACCAGAACCCAAGAACTTAGGCATCCCCAGGCGCTTGAGCTTTCTCTCTCTCTTCCATGTTTCAATATGTTCAGGCCTTGCCACACGCATATAACAGTGCATTTCAGCAAAGAGGGGTCCATTGCTGTGAGGTTCCACTTTGATGACATAGTCGGCAGAATTACTCACAGGCTTATCAACATCATCAGAAGCCAAATAGATCTCCCCAAAACCACCAACACCTGAAAAATATAAAAAATATTTAAAAATGATTTAAAGTCACATTTACAGAACATTATTCTAAGTCATTCTGCATTGCGGATTTATACTTTAATTGTAATGTAATGCCTTGATTGTGGTACGAATCTGAAATGTGGGAATCTGTAGTGATGGTGAAGTATATTCAGAGTTGAGTAAATATTGGAGGGAAAGAATCTAGGGTATGGAGAATTCCAAGCAAGGTACAATAGGTGTCAAATAGGAAGAATTATACAAAAATAGAAAATGGTACAGTAAGATAATTTGACTATTTTTTTGTAGATTATTCTTTGTGGGAAAGTCCCTTCTTTGGTAGGGGTCTCTCCTATCCTTATAACTTTTTGTAGTTGTGCTGCTGCAGCGCTCGCGCTCCTCTCCCCCGTCACTCGTCTCTCTCTCCCCGTCACTCGTTCTCTCTCTCCCCCGTCACTCGTTCTCTCTCCCCCGTCATCGTTCTCTCCCCCCGTCACTCGTTTCTCTCCCCCGTCACTCGTTCTCTCTCCCCCGTCACTCGTTCTCTCTCCCCGTCCTCGTTCTCTCTCCCCCGTCACTCGTTCTCTCTCCCCCGTCACTCGTTCTCTCTCCCCCCGTCACTCGTTCTCTCTCCCCCCGTCACTCGTTCTCTCTCCCCGTCACGTCTCTCTCCCAGTCTCGTTCTCTCTCCCCCCGTCACTCGTTCTCTCTCCCCCGTCACTCGTTCTCTCTCCCCCCGTCACTCGTTCTCTCTCCCCGTCACTCGTTCTCTCCCCCCGTCACTGTCGTTCCACCTCACTCGTTTCTCTCCCGTCACTCGTTCTCTCTCCCCGTCACTCGTTCTCTCTCCCCGTCACTCGTTCTGTCGGAAAAGTTACCCGTGAGTGCACAAAATCAGTAACATGTGTATACTCGTTTCAGTTTTCTCACCTTAATTCTTGTGCTATGTCGTTCATTTTCGTATTGTGTTCGCAATTAAATTTCCAAAAGCTGTATATGCATATAATGTCCAAAAGCCTGGCGAGACTCCCCACAGCAAAACCTAAAATTACCCGTGAACGAGTACCAATTTGCACACCACAGCCTAATGTATATACTCGTTCAGTTTGATAACATCAATTTTCATGTTACATTGCTCGTTTGGTATCAAATTTTTCGCAATATAAAAGCACGCATTTTAAAACTAGTCTCATAATAATAGAGCAATAACTGGAATTTTAACAAATATTTTAATTTTGGACACATCAAAATTATTTATATTTTTCCAGTGTTCTGACATCAATTTTCATGTTACATCGCTCGTTTTGGTATCAAATTGCTCGCAACATAAAGGCGCTCATTTTAAAACTAGTCCCATAATAGTAGCACAATAAATAGAATTTTAACAAATATTTTTAAAATTTTAAATTTAGACTCAAACGTATTTATAATCGTTCAAGTGTTCTGACAAAGTTTGTGTTACATCTTTCATTTTGGTATCAAACTGTGTGCATTCCCAAGGCGCTTATTTTGAAACTATCCCGAGGTCGATCGGATAAAAAATGAATTTTATACAAATAGTTTTGTAGTGGACGCAAGTCCTGTCCATGGCTAGGACTCGAGAAAAAAATGGACGTGATCGGTGTCCAAAGCGAGCGATACTGTTAATTTAGAAACCTTTTAATGCGCAAGCAAAAGCAATCATCATTGGACCAGTTTCATCCATCATCCAGTTTCTTGTAAGAAAAGCAGCTAGCAAGTCTAATGAGGAAAACAGACAAAAGGAGAAAGAACCCCAGAAGCACAACTACCAGAAGTTATAATGGTAGGGGGACTTTTCTGCCAAAGAATAACATATCTCCCCCCTCCTCTGCCTTACCACCTTCCACATATGCCATCAACTAGATCCATTTATCATCAGTGATGGTAAAGAGTGTAATATGTTAGCATTTCATTTCATTCAATTATTGCATTAATATATTTTAGTGGGCTGGAACGGATTAAGAAAATTTACATTATTCCTTATAGGGGAAGATTGCTCAGGATTCAAACTTTTTGGCATTTGTCCTGCCTTTAGGAACCAATAAATTTCAAATACCGAGATTCCACCATTTATACTGCACACACACATATCTCTACATACATATATATTCAACATTGTATATGATAAACACTACCTCTGACACATTAATACAGCCCATTAGCACAAAAAATCTAAATACTATAGCAAGAAACAACGAAAATTAATAAGACATTCCAGTGCAGCACCACTTCATTTCTACTGAGAAAATGCAACCTTTCTGGGGCACTACAGCTAGAAAGTACATTTATTAGGTACGCATTGCAGGGGTTAATCGTGCTCTTCCTGTGATCGTCACCTGCCAGCAGGCAGCCAGTGTAGTTCATGTGCATGAGTGGGTGGGCTAGTGAGTACAGACATGTTTGGGATTGGTTTGTTGTTAGTATTTGGCGAGTAAAATTAAAAAGGAACATTTTCTTACCTATGCTGTGTCCAATTTTCCATCGTTTCTTCACAACATCAGTAATGATAACTCCTGGAGCAATAGGGTCTGGGAGTTTGAATCCATTTGCGGCTACCCGTTTCTTGGGCGCTCCTTTTGAGCCACTTTTATTGGTGGCTCCACCTTTCCGGGGAGCCATGGCAATAAAAATTTCAAGCAAATGAAAATGGAAAATATATATATAAATGCTGAAACTATTGCCTAGTTGCACCAAGTCTCTCTCTCACTTGCTCTCCCTCTGATCTGTGAAGAAAAAGGGAATCAAATAGTCAGCATATGCTATATGCAAATTTAACAATATACTGAGAAGTTCCTAAAAGGATATGATTAGTACTGTTTCTATGAATAAGTTATAATTATGAAAATTCAAAATTAATGCAAACCACTGTATAGTACTACAAAAAAACTTAATTTTGATTAATTTATAAATAAAACTAAAATTTTAAAGCAGTATATAAACACGCAATTATGACCTATTACTATTAATACTATTACAGGATGCAAGAAACGGTTTTACAGGGAAAATCTCATTAGATGAAACTAGATTAAAATACTGTACAATTAAATCAAAAGTGTCAATTTCTGAAGTCATGCACTATGAATACACTGATCTGCTCAAAACCATGAATATAAAAAAATAATGTAAACAAAATATACACACAGTATTCCAAATAATTTTCAATCACAAAGAACACAGGGGATAATAAAAATAAATCTACACAAAGCAACAACCCTAATTTTATTTAAAGGGTAATGCAGTATGCAAGGAAATTTACTGCTATCAATATATGTAGGTAAAAAAAATCCACAAAAATTTCCTTCTTGAAATAATACACTAAATGCTGGTAGTTAAAGGGCCTCCTTATTAACAGGGCCATGGAGTTTAACACATTTCTTTCTCTAAACAAATTTCAAGCTACTTTTCTACATCACATTTACTTGAACATTATTAGGATATAATTTTCAAAAATACTGAATACCATCCAGAAATTGCATTCATATATTTTCTTTTGCATTTCCATAGCAAAGCTTATTTTATTAAATTTTTATTTGAAAAGTCGTATATATCATTTATCCAGTTTCATAAATATTCACTGTGTCAGCAATATATAATTATGATAAACAAATGACAATATTTTTGTTTAGTTTTATTTAAGATAAATTACAGGACTATAATTATTAATATGACATACCTATGCTAATATTTATCATGCAACAGCTGTAGCAATTACATACTGAGTGAAATGTTGAATTGTATGTTCAATATTAAGACTAATAAATTTGAGCTTAAATGCCATGATTTATGATGAACGTCAGTGGAAGCATCCACATGTCTATCCACAAACATTTCTTTTAATTCTATTGTTCTTACAAATTCTTATACTGTACTGCACTGTACATTACTTTCCTGTCCAGGGAAGTACAGGAACACTCACACCAATTTCATATATAAAAAAAGTACATTTCAGGGGTATTTCAGTAAATATATTAGCAAGTCCAAACTCAATTATTCTAGGCTTAATACAAACTGAAATGAAATCAAGAAGTCTAAAAATTAAAAGAAGGCACTTGAGCCAGCACAGCCATCAATTGCAACTGGCAGATAGTTATGCCTTCCTAATGCCAATTATGAAGAAGAGGTCCTAGCTTTTTATGCATGCAAAGTGTTCGTACAGTACCTGGAATTCATCCTTAAGTTTTAGTGGGGTAAAGTCATTTTTCATATTGAACCTATGAGGATATAATAAAAAGACTATTGTATTGAACAAAAAAATTAATAATTAAAGAGCCCTTTCAACTTTACCTTAGACCCAAATGTTACTTTGACTATTGACCCATACCCACACAAAAAATAGTCACCCTATTCACTTAAGCGATAATGTTTTAAAAAATCAATTGGAACTAATAAATACCTGTAATACAAGATTAGTACAAGTAGTATGACCCACCAATAAATTATCTAAGCATTATCACAAAGGTACAATTTTATGAAATACAGTATAGTTTACCGATAAACCTCAAAGCAAAATGTGTAAATGGGAATAGAAATGAAGAAAAAATTCTACAAGGTGATAGAGACTGGTACATGAAACAAACTAACAAAATCGTTAGAGGAAGGGGAAGTAAAGGACAAAGTGAGAGGGAAAAAGTTCCTGAAAATTTTATTGACCAACATATACGGAGCAAGATAAAAAAATATTGGAGCTAAGCAATATAATTCAGTTACGGTCCCAGATATTGTCGCACTAACAGATGAAACTAAAATATTTTAAATGGGGTCACATTCCCAAAGGGCTACTCAACTTGGAGACGTGACAAAAATTAGGAAGGGTGGAGGTGTGGCTGTGCTGGTGAAAGAACACATTAAGATAAGAGTTAATAATCAACAACCCATGATAAGTAGAAAATACTGATACTGCAGGTGTGGAATCAGGATGATGCTGATAATTGCAAATGCTTACAGTCCACCAGCAAGCAACACATGGATAAAGGAGGAACTAGATGACAAAAGAGGGCCACAATGGTCATGAGAGATTATAGTAAGAGCAGATAAAGATAAATCCCAATTGTTTGTACTGGGGACTTCAACTTAAGACTGGGGAGGTCTACAAAGCAAGAATTGAGGACATTTGGACACAGATTTGTAAACCTCATCCTTTTGACATTCACGCATCAACACAGTAAGCAGGCCACAAGAATGAAGGAAGGGGGAATGTTATGTTAATAAATTTAATATTCACCAGAAAACGAGGAGATATTCAGAGTAGAGTATTCAACCAACCTGTCCTAATAGAATGTAGCATTTTGACGTATACTTTACCCAAGGCAACAAATTGTCGCACTAGAAAATGGAAGCGGCTCACGAAATTGACACTTCCATTTTGTTGTGGGTCCTCTGGTAGGGAACTTTAGTATGACAATTTCTTGACGTTGGGAAACCTTAGGAGGACGAGCTAATTCAATACCTTCCTCCCAAGGGAAAGTATTGAATGTCAAATGATTTCTGATCATTCATGTCTTGTTGAAAATTAAATATGCTATGCAATATAATCTAGAATAAAATTGAAAAATTTATATACAGCACAGTAGTTTATAAACTTTATTTCAAGAGGACACTGGGCAAGAATAAAAAAAATGTGTAAAACACTTAATGAACATTTCCAGTGTTTGTGCAAAATGAGGTTTTCAGAGAACTAGACAATGCCAATTCCAGAAAACATCAGAGTACATACGTGGAGGTGTCACGAGACGAAGTGGAAAGTTTACTCAAGTAGCTAGGAAGAAATGAAGCTGTTGAACCAAATGGAGTTTCACTTTGGGTGCTGAGAATGTGCAGCTAATCTAAGCATGCAACTTCAACCAATATTCCAGACATCTTTGTCCACAGGAATCTTGGCAGATATTTGGAAAGAGGCAAATACTGTATACAGTACTGTAGTTCCAATCTACAAAAATGGCATACCTGGAGAGGGTTCCAGGAGTAGTTGTTCTCCTTGAGCTATTGTGTTAATCAGGGAAAACAACTGGAATCCTCTCCAGGTATACCATTTTTGTAGATTGCTTGCAGGCTCACATATCCACTACAACCTGGTTGATCCGGCACTTTTTGTAAGAACCTATCGCAATGCTGCTTTAAGACGTCCACCTTTGTTTTGGCAATATTTCTAATGCTTGCTGGAAGGCTATTAAACAACCATGGACTTCTGATGTTCAGACAGTGCTCTCTGAGCCTATGGCACCAGCTTTTTTTTTTTTATTATTATTATTATTTTCTACCACAGACATGGCCACACATTTACAATGCTAACTAGCATATACATTTTCTTCTGTCCTCCATTGACAGGGTGAAAGATTTGTCAAACATACAGTTCAGAGATTTATTGAACAACCACAGAAGGTGATCGTAGTGCTTTTAAAATGTTAGGCTAAGCTACATACCTAAATACATAGGTACATAGATTTATGAATGCATTAATGGGAATTTATAATGGTGAAATATAATTCTGATCAGCTTTATACACATACATACACAGTTGCATTGCTCCTGGCAGTATGGGTTCGAGTCACTTCTGGGTTGTGAGTTTTCAGTTGCATATAGTCCTGGGGACCATTCAGGCTTGTTTGCATATATACACATACATACACACATTTGTCTATTACTCTGACAGGGTGAGATAACCGACAAGAGAAACTAGTGTGCAATTAAGAACTTAACCACTGAAGGTGATTAAGATGCTTTTACAAGCTCAGGTTATATAGTTACATTACATGGTTAATCTAGGGTACAAGTCCAATATATCATCAAGTGTTCCAGTACTCATATAGTAGTTACAGAGTTGAGCATACTTCAGCCCAGGAGGGCAAAAGTCAGACAATATGGGATATTCTACAATATAATGTTCAAGTGAGTGCATGTTTTCTCTTTCACAAAGTTGACACATTGTGTACTCGACATTTGGGTGTGGAGAAAGCTGCCAGATACGTCTATATCCCAGGCGTATTCTGGCAACTATGACATAACATTGCCGAGTTCTTGCTCTATTAGTCCCATATGTGAATGTCTCCTCACGATATCCATCATAATATTTAATACTGCAACTTTCAGGTCTTTGTGAATTTGTTAGGTCAGTGAGATCTTCATTAGATATTTGTTTAAGTATTCTCCTTGTCACTGCTAGTGAAACACCCATATTAATTTCTACTACTGGTTTCCTACAAGCTGTCTTTGCAAGCTGTACTCACTTCCCCCTTCAGAGCAGGAGATATTGCTGAAATAAGGGGGGAATACAGAGAATATATATGGCATACATAGACAAGATAAAGCACCAAAATTATTGGGATCGCCTCAAAGCTCTCCAAATGTACTCACTAAAAAGAGACGAGAAATACCAAATACTGTAATATACACATGGAAAATACTGAAGGGCCAGGTCCCAAATCAACACAATAAAATAGCATAGTGGAGTGAACGATTTGGAAGAAAATGCAGAATACTGGACCAACCAGGCTGTGGTGGATATGTAGGCCTGTAGGCCACTCCAAGCAACAGCCTAGTGGACCAATCTCTCACAAGTCAATCCTGGCCTTGGGCCAGGTTTGGAGATAAGAACTCTCAGAACCCCATCAAGCAGGTATCCTCACTGGTTCTATTCTGCATTTCCTTCCATATCTTTCGCTACAGTATGTTCTTATTCTACCGTGCAAATTTGGAACCTTGCTTTCCTGTACAGTACTGTAATGTACTGTATAGTATACATTACTTGATACCTCTCTTATCTCCTTTCCAGAGTACATTTTGAGAGCTTGAGACGATCCAAATAATTTAGGTGTTATATCATGTCACTGCATGCCATATAGGTTCTCTGTATTCCCTTTTGATGTTACAGTATCTTGAGATGATTTTTGGGGCTTAGCACCCCCACGGCCCAGTCCTCAACCAGGCCTCCTTTTTGTTACCCCCCCCCCCCCCAGGAAACAGCCCATAGGAGCTGTAACTACCGGTACCCATTTGCTGCTAGGTGAACAGGGCATCAGGGTAAAAAAAATGTGCCCATTTGTTTCCGCCTCTACTGGGGATCGAACCTGGAACCTTAGGACTATGAATCCCGAGCGCTGACCACTCAGCTGTCAGGCCCCCTAAATCTCTAAATCAGATCTCTCCTGCTCTGAAAGGGAAAGCAGGTACTGAGCAGTACTCAAGATTGGACACCACCAGTGATCTAAATAGTACTGTATTAGCATTGTTGTGGGATCTCTGGATCCATGCTATCCTATCATTTTTCTGGCTGCCACTACATTTGCTCAGTTATGTTCACTAAATGTCAGGTCACCAGACATAATGCCCAGATTTTCATATAATGCTTTCCTTCTATGATCAAGTCTGTGTCCTGTATCTTATATTCCGTTTAAGTTCTCATTTCCACCATACCTAAGTACAGTACCTGGAACTTATCACCATTACACATCCTATTTTCCATTGCCCAATTGAAGACTAATAATATCAGCTTGTAGTTTCTGTGTATTCTGCAGAGGAAAGTCAAATAATTGTTTATACCCCGGACGAAAGAGGTTTCAAAAGGTGGAACAGAGAGAATGTATGGAACTGGATGAAACACCCACTTGCATACAAAAATCAGATACAATTACACCCCACAACAGAGCTACAATTATGACATGCAACAATCAGTACTGGCCAGAACAAATCATCTATGTCTATACTCAGAGCTCCTTAAGGGGGGCATCAGTCCAAAAACATGCAATAAATGAAGCATCAGTCCAAAAATATGCAATAAATGGAAACTAGTTCGATTTCAATCAAACTTTTTTGATGAGTTGTATATGAAAAGGGTTTCATCTGGTCCAAAACTCAGCATCATAGCATAAATAGGAAGGGAGAAAAAAAATATTGAATTGTGTCAAAAAATTTCCAAAAACAGTCAAAAATTTCCATCAAACAAGTGTCAACTGAAATCGTGTCTATGACTCGGCTATCACAATAGCATATAATAAAAATATTTAATAATTAGTTTTATCCAAAAAAAAAAAAAAAAATTTCATTTGTTTTTTTGTTTATCAGACGATTTGCATGAAACTTGTACACCTGACTGCACGTAAGCCTACCTGTAAGGTTGCCGAGAGTGCCAGGAAATTGGTTGATGTCAACCTCAGCCACAGATGGCAGCACCTTAAGACTTTAATTTTACTTATTTATTTTCAAGTAACAAGCATTCCTTTAACTACTATACCATTTTTTATCCAATTTACATGAAACTTGTACTTATATGTAGAGTTTTTGTCTCTACAAATCTGTCAACATTTTTTCCTAAGTTCATTTATTGATTTTATAATAGTAATAAACCATGATAAATTTGCATAATTTTTTATGGAACCTTTGACTATTTGTATTAGTAAAACTAAATATTTTAAAAAATCCACTAGACAGATCCTTTTATTATATGCTAATACCTGTACGATAGAAAAGTGTCAGAAATGATTTCATTTGAAACTTGTGGTTGTAATTTCGATTTGAAAATGTGTAAAATTTGTTGAAAAAAAATCTCCCTGCTATTTAGGCTGCAGTACTGAAACTTGGAACAATTGCAGCCCTTTTCATATACAACTAGTCAAAAAAGAATTGTTGACATTGAACAACTTTTAAAAAACTGACTGATGCCCCCCCCCCCTTAACTCTACAAATGAGGTGGTAGAAGTACTGGGGGTAAAAAGAGAAAATAAACTTGGTAATGATTCTAATATACAAACCGCCAAATGCAACGGCGGAGGAATTTACAAAACAGATAAAAAAGGGAGAACAGCCTCTAATTTGGCAAACCTAATAGTACATGATATCTTCCTAGGCGACTTCAACCTGTCTGGTCTATGTTGGTGAATAGCAGACAATAATATACCAGGAAATCTATCTGAACTTAACCAACCACAGATTAGTGAACTACTTAGATTCTGTGAACAAATTTTCACTCAACCAGCAGATAACAGAGCCAACTAGGAATGAAAATATTCTAGATGTGGTCTTCACCTTCTTCACAAACAATGAAGACATGATCAGACACCATCTCACATGCCATCTCAGGCCGTGCTCGAGGAGTAGAAGAACTCCCAGAACCCTATCTCCAGGTATGATCAGATCACAAGCTCATTGAAGTGCAAACAAACATTAACACTCATATTAAACATAAAACAATGATCAAGCAAGAGGGGTTATTCAATAAATTGAATTTTAGTTATAAAAGGATAAGACTGGTAAAATATAGGCAGGAAACTTACAAACATTCAATGGGAAATTGTCCTAAATAATAAAAATCCCCCACAAGGAATAGAACAACTGACTTCCGAAGCATATAAAGTGTCTGAAACATGTTCCTTTATAGAAAGCCAGAAAAAGAGCCAATGCGGAAAGAATGCAGACAACACTACAAAAGAAAAACAATAACAAATGCCTAAGCACACTACTCCCAATACAAAGAACGAATACTTTAAATGAACACTGAAGAAATCGAGCAGAGATGGAAGCATCCATATCAGATTGAAGAAATGCAACTAGAACAAAACTGTAAAAGATAAAGAAAAATGAAAAATATTTCTTCACATATGCAGAATCAAAAAACACTCAGTATTTGACCTATTTGTACAAGTGAAGGTCCATACACGGGATGACAAAAATTATTGAAATCCTAAAAAAGCCGTACAAGGGCATGTTTAGTACCCCCAATAAACAGCATGAAAGTGACAGATAACTACTTTATGCATGATATCCAAACTACTGAAATTGTAACCGATATCAACACGAGCAAGGCAGATTTTTAAATGGAAATAGAGAAATTGACAACATGCCCAAGCACTCAGCCCCGGTCCACTCATGGAATTCAATATTTATAAAGAAATGCAAAGTGCCAGTACAGTAGCACAGGCAGTTGTTATAGTGTGGAGGAAGACCTTGGACACAGGGAAGATACCAGATGCACTTAAATCAGTAGACAGCTTCTCTACTCAAGTGAGGGAGCAAAGCATTGGCTAAAAATTGTAAACCAGTTGCACTAACATCCCACATAATAAAAGTACTGGTATTTGAGAGTGATCAGGAGTCAGGTCACCAGTTTCATGGAGACCAATGACCTCCACAACCCAGGCCAACATGGATTTAGTGGGAAGATCATGCCTCTTGCAGCTATTTAACCACTACGACAAAATCCCCGAGGCATTAATTAAAGATATTTTTCCTCACCCTACCTGAAATTATATTCATATATGTCCTAAGTTTCAATAGAAGCCAGTTTTCAAACAAATGGGTAATTATCCCTTTCCCACATTAAGTGGTATAAACATGCAGAACAACTATCTTCTTATCCACCATATCCATACCAATGCAAAGCAAAACAAAATAGGGTGAAGCCAATTTAGCAGAGCTTTGGTTGCAACAAACATTTTGTTTGACAAATTTTATGTTACCACTTCGCTAAACAAGTGCTCGGTTAAGTGCATGATGTGCAGATATGCTTAGGATGCAGGGTCAGTTCACAAACCTTTTGGGAAAGTCAATAGGTCCCCCCCTTTTTTTTAATGGGCTGAATTCTGAAAAATACTGGCAATAGGGGTGAAATAATCTTTAGTCAGGTCCTCCTTGTAGTTGGCCATATGACATTAAAATTTGGCTGTGAAATTCACAACTTGTGGGGAAATTCTGGAAATTAATAGCAATTCTTTTAATATGGCTCTAATCACATATGTAAACGATGCAACAAACCTCTGGATGCAATAAAATCTGGCCTGATCCCATACAGTTTGCTGAATGAAGGTTGCATTGTACATGGTCACCAGAATGCATGGGCAACATTTCCAGATGATTTCTAAGGCAACCAAATTTGTCTGCTATGGCTGCTAAGGCTGATCGGATGTAACCAGCCATTTCTGGGATACCCCTGCATCTTTCCGTAGATTGTGCCAAAAGATAGATTTTGATATTCCCTAAATGTGATCATTCCATGCAAGCCTTCCTCTTATCTATTATTATAATAATAATAATAATAATAAATAATAATATGATACTATATTAATATTAAATAATAATAATAATGTTAATGACAAAATCCGTAGCAGCAGTGATGAAGGTTCGAACTCATGTGGTGGGTCTTCCAGCGCTATAGCGACTAGACCACATCATGGTAATGAGGATTGCAACCTGGAGTTCTACTGCACACACAAGGATTTCCTGCTGAAGACAGAACAGCATTTTCACACAATCCCCCAGGTTGCAATCCTTATTACCATGTCATGGTCTACTCGCTAGAGCGTGTGCATGGGAACACCCACCATGTAGGCTCGAACCATCATCACGGCTCCGATGGATTTTCTCATTGATGCTATCACGATAGTGATTAATAAAATTTTTTTTTTTTGCAGGCATATTCCTGCACAGACCCTAAGCCTTTGGCTGGCCCACTAAGTGTTGCTTGTGTAAAAGTACAAATACAAAATGAGTTACAAACAATGTTGGATTTCTAGATAAGAGCCAATATTTATTATGCTTAAAGTCACTAACACACACAGCGTTTTGGGAAAATAGATAGAAGAGATATACTATATTTGTTCTAGGCGGGCTACTCTCTTCACCATCCCTAGATAAATAACTAGCACTGATATGACAGATGTAAAAAGTTATTGATGCAAATCACACTGAAGATTAGTGCATTCAATTGCATCAGTTGGAATTTTAATTTTAATGTTTTCCATTAACCCTTAGACAGCGGTTATCAATTGCTGATTCACAGGGCTGTTATATGAAGACTTAAAACATTATTGCCGGGGTTTTACATGTAGGATGCAAATATGGATATACGTAATAGGTCTATGTGGATGTAATGGAGTTTACCTTGACCCATGAAAAAAAAATGCTACCATTTCATGGTACAAATGTGGTTATTATCAAACATTACCAAGGGAATGTGGTCATCGTATGATTTGAAAAATTATTGTCTGGATTTGACATGCATAATGCAAATATAAACATAAAAGCTCTGTGGATGTAAATAAAGAAAAATGTGTGATAAAAAGATTAGTAAAACATCAGATGATAAAACAGGAAGTGTACATTTATAATTGGAAAAGTTTACTTATGTAATTAGTGTGCTGTACTTTTTAAGCCACAAAACAGCACAGAACAGTCATTAACAGAATTAACTCGTTTTAATTACAGCTTTAAAATAAACTATTAATGAATTAATTCAGCCCAAGTGTATTTTAAGTAGACTTGAAAAAATTCATCCACACATGAAATTTAGTATAAAACCTTAAATCTATCGTTATTTGGCATCAGCGTCATGAAAATTTTATCCCAATGTTAAGAAATGGATTTTAGAGGAATTTAAAAAACGTTTGTAACCAGTACCGATTATACAACAATAACACCTAGTTAAACTCATAAATAATGCAGCGATAAAGAGTACCTGCAAGCACCTGTCCAATGCACAATGAAGAAAGAATAGTAAGGAGAGTCCACAAAGTGGATGTGCATCTGGTGCCTTCTAGGATTGCCACCTGAAGGGCAAAATTTCACACAAATAATAATAATTATATTATATTGCCATCTTTTATTATATACAATATCATATAAATACAATTTCCAATGCCAATATTTTGAATGTCCAATTTATTAATTTTTTTTTTTTTTTGTGTGTGTGTGGGGGGGGGGGTTGTCTCCTGCTTATTTAATTTTGTTATGTATTCTCCAAGATGTAGAAGCCACAAGTCACTAAGTACATGAAGTTGGGACAAAATTAGTGAACAGGTAAATCAGCCACAGGTGGCAGAACTTCACAATTTTGGGAGGCAAATTTTCACAGATTTCAAACTATTTTCTTTGTCTCATTAGGTTATTTTGCCGAATGGGGACCAGATTGGGCTTTATCACTTATATAAAACATACATTTATATCTCCAAACTGTATAGGGATAATTATAATTAATTAATTATCCCCTATACAGTTTTTTTTCTTTTTTTTTTGGGGGGGGGGAAGATTCTTGACTTCATTTCAACACATTGACCTACAGCTTTCACATTCGAGTACTGATGCCAAGCATTGTTTATTAAAACATACAAGTAAATTTTTGACCAAACCACACTAGAAAGTGAAGACAAGGACGACTTTCGGTCCGTCCTGGACCATTCTCAAGTCGATTGTGAAGTCCTATTTTCAAGTCATTTCAGCCACGTTATTGTGACTCCTCGTCTACATACAAGTAAATTAATAAATTAAAACTACCATATTTATTGTTGATAACTTCAACTTCAATTATCTCAAACTGGAATTTCAACTCCAAGTCAGCTTTAAGAATCCAGTTCTGATCGATTTTAAAAATTTTCCCAGTATGCAAAGCTGTGTTCTACAATGTCGTCATACGGATTTTTCATCAACCCAAAACGTTTGGAGTTATAAATTTGTGTATATTTTGCACATATTTAAAATGCCATATTGACAAATTTTTCAACAGTAAACTATACTGCCAAACTATATTCTACAATGATACACATGAAGATCATATGCTATTCTGGGACTTTCTATTCTTGCCATATCATGATGGCAAGCATCATGATATGAATTAGCCAATCTAGATATTTCAGCTAGCAAACCCCTCACAGTGTTCAAGAGAGAACTGGATAAGCACCTCCAAAGGATACCTGATCAACCAGGCTGTGACTCATACGTCAGGCTGCGAGCAGCCGCATCCAACAGCCTGGTTGATCAGTCCAGCAACCAGGAGGCCTGGTCGATGACCGGGCCGCGGGGACGATAAGCCCCGGAAGCACCTCAAGGTATCCTCAAGGTAAGGTAAGGTAGCACATCTCCATATACATCTGCACAGTTATTGTTGCTGGTGAAACAAGGCATATACACGTATGATCAAATACTGTACTGCCAAGCAACATTAGAGATAAGTACAGCTGAAGTGCACACTAATGCAGAATTGATACTGTACCAACTTCAAGCAGACAGACCAGTAGACACATTGATACCTAAAGTGGATATAAAAAGGCAATTATAAAAAGAACTACACTAATATTAACCATGCTAACAGGGCTTTAACAACCTTTTAAAATAAAATTACGACAATTTTTAATTAAGAGGACTCACCCCAAGGCCTTAACCTCAATCACCCCTGTAAATTTGTTAAGATATATACTTTACATTTAGCATTAGAACATAAGTATGGTTACTAAAACATAAAACAAAAAAAATATGTTGCTATCCATTAAAGCAAATTATTAGTGTCAGTGGAAAGATCAAAAAGTTCTCATTTTATAAAAATTCTCAACAAGAATTTTTTAAATACCAAATTCATTAAAATTATATACAATGGGGATACATTTCCCCAGTTGCTTTCTTGGGGACCCTTAGCTTTGGAGAAGAGTATGCAGCACCCGGAGAATCCTTATGAAGCTTGCACACTTAAAAGCGTCATTGATTGATTCGTACCTAGTGCTGTACCTAGTGTAGCCTAGTACCAGCAGTTGAAGTCCAAGAGAAATTGCAACCCATCAGTTGGAAAAGCTTCCAAATCTAAAGTGTGTAACCAACCTAGCCTACCTACTTAATCTATTAGAATTTTATCTTAATCATTTAACAAGATCCCCAGCAGTGTCAGTCTATGCCCGTTGGATATTTTTATTAGTGAATCTTGTATTGGCTAATCAAGAGTGCAATGCTAGAGATATGACTGGTAGCCTAACAAGTTTGACTCGGTCAGCTTACAGCCTAAAGACTAGCTGTATGCTGACTGTGCTAGCCTGGTACTAACCAAGTGGCATATCGGGTGAAGTCGTGCGCTGCAGTGTAATCTCTGAGCATTGCTCTTCGACTGGCCTATAGTTTTATGTATGTTTTATATTTATAAATATTTTGTTTATACACTGTATTAATCTTACAAAGTCAAACAATTGAAACAAGAATGCAGTCTAAACCATTTGAAAATATGCCTTTTAAGCCTATGTCTAAATGAATAATGATGACAAATTATATCAGTGTACAATAAAAATAAAACATTGTACTCTAAAGCCTATATGGTACATTTAATGCAACCACATCTTTGAGACCTCCCTATTAGATGCACATCTAACTTAAATATTTTCTATTACGGTAAGGCCACCAGCATCCAGCAGTGGAAACAAATAAATATAGCAGCAGGGGAATAAAATAAAACATGGCATAAACTAGTCTAACACTCAAACCTTTAAGCATTTTAAAGAAATGTGCTAAAATAACCATATCATTAATTCATGTACAGTATTTCCACAATTTAATGCTGTCATGAAAATCAGTTATTCTTTACTGTCAAGTTTGTAGAGTTACTTAATTCAATTTGTTCCCTTTGGGTTTCAGATGTACTTTCCTTAAACTGTTTGATGACATTTGAGCACCTACAAAAGGTGTCTGGCGACCTGTCACAAAATCTGCATCATTTCTGTTTATCAGATGCCAAAATTATTTCTTAACTGAAAAGTTATTGACATGACAAACACCATGCTATCTTAACCCTTGAAATATGCATACCATCTTAAAGATTTTCGACCCATGGTATGCCTATAATCCTAGGATGTTTTAGGAACTTTGCAACTTGGTTGACGCTCCCACTGGAACAGTGTCCCCAATCAGTATTTGAGACCAATAAACATCTGGTGTCTTTAAAAGTGACTCAATTTGGGCACACTTTTTGTTAAAAACACACACTGAGTAGTTTTTAACAATACAGAAGGCAAATCCTATCACTAATTAAATTTTTCAGATTTTGTACAGATAATGCCTGATGTAACACTTTAGCAATCCAAGGGTCAACAGTTAATGGTTTCAGATACATAAGTTGCAAAACTGCATGTACAGTTTGAGTACAGTATCTGGATGCACAGGAAGAAAAAATAAATCATCAAATTTAAATACTGCTATCTATCCATCCTGTAATATCAAATTTTATCAGCAATGAAGTTTCCCCAAAAAACTATAATTATAGTGTAATTACCCAAGTGCAGTTAAAGGATGACAACTATGCTAATGGTGTCCCATCTTCCCAGTATGTACTTCCCAACTGCTGAACATTGAGATGCCCGTTATCCCCAGGATGGCCCATTATCCTAAAAGTTTTGCCCAATAGTATGAAAATGAAGGCAAGGTAATTATAAGGAGAGCACACTAAGCCAGTATGACTATAAAGCACTTAGAAGGGATAAGAGGACAAAGAGCTGGGATAAGATGGAGGAACATGTACAGTGTACCTAGCCAGAGACTTCCTTAACATGTACAGTATAACTAGCCAGAGTAAATAGAAAAATGTGAGTGTACTCGCCTATTTGTACTTGTGGGGGTCGAGTTTTGGCTCTTTGGTCCCACAATTGGTCACTTTGGTGGTAAGTGACCAATTTGTACTGTATTTGTAAATATTTTGGAAAAAAAAAAGCAGAGGAAGCTGATCATATACTTTGTGCAGATCATGTATAGATCATATAGAAATGGAGAACAGTAGAAAAAGTAAATGACAAACATTGAAAGCTTTTAAACATGATGATTTAGATAATATGTACAAGTTGCACCACAGAACACTAATTTAGAATTAACCATTAGTGGTGAAAGGCTCCAGTCTAGCAAAGAATGGCATTAACTGTTCACACTGAAAATTTTAAGGCCAGTTTTGTGTGACTGCACAAGTTAAATAGACAGCATGACGACACTGCATAACATTGTATGTATTAGGATTAAGAACCTGCCTGAAATGCTATGCATGCTGGTGGTTAAACAAAATGTAAGACCTCTTGCATATCCAGTGTATATATATATATATATATACACAGTATATATACAAATTTTGCAGACTTATAGGCCAGTGTGTTACAAAGTCAATTAATTTTGTGCAAAATTGTTGCAAAATCATTAAACCATATTTGGCTATGTATAAACATGTATAACTTAAGAAAATGCTAAAAAATTGTGATGCAAACAAAAAAATAAAGGCAAATTTCCAGAAATCTGGAACATGATCCAGATTTTAAAGGTGCAACTGTATTTATGAATGTCATATGGTTATAAATTATTTAATATAATTAGTACAGTATATATCGGAACCCTTAATGAGAATTTAGATGACCCAATACACAGAAGCACTACCAGCCAACAAGTTGCTTACTGATGGAAATAAAACTGCCTCTGTTAACCCAACCTAAACTAGCCCTGCCTGTGTATTAACCCAACCTAAACTAGCCCTGCCTGTGTATTACCCCAACCTAAACTAGCCCTGCCTGTGTATTACCCCAACCTAAACTAGCACTGCCTGTGTATTACCCCAACCTAAACTAGCCCTGCCTGTGTATTACCCCAACCTAAACTAGCCCTGCCTGTGTATTACCCCAACCTAAACTAGCCCTGCCTGTGTATTAACCCAACCTAAACTAGCCCTGCCTGTGTATTACCCCAACCTAAACTAGCCCTGCCCGTGTATTAACCCAACCTAAACTATTCTCGCCTAACATCCAATATATGGGAATTAATTACATTTGACACTAATCATCCCAAATAGTACATTTTATTCAGGAAAGTACATAGTTGATTTACAAACAATGTTGGATTTATAAAGCTAGTACTGTACATCCAATACCTAAAGCCACTAGTGCGCATAGCGTTTCGGGCAAGGCAAATGTTAAGCTCATCAAGATCTACAGTTCTTCAGTACTTTGGCAAACAGAGGAAAAAGACCACTGCATTATCATACTAACTAGCCTACTGGAAATTAAAGTAAAAGTAAATTAAATAACTTGCTTGGTCAAACATTTGTAAAATATGCCCCAAAACGTAGACCAAACAAAAATAGTTGTCGTGCGAATATAGCAGAGACTGTTTGCAGTGTTGGTGTGCAACACTGATCAGTATTGGGGGCACCAGAGGGGTAAAGCGATATTCAAATTGCAGGAATGTTGACCATTACAGTGACTGTCTCCATATATATATATAAGAGCCCTAGATTCAAAGTATCTGATGCTTAAAATGTAAGATGGCAAGTACATTAACACTGTATACGTCCATAACTGGAAGGGAAATGTTTGTAGCGGGCTGGAATACGTGACAACGGGAGTGCCGGAGATCACACACGCTTGGCCTTGAATAATTTGAGGCTCTGGGAGGGAGGCCGGCCGCCTGGCCACTGTGGCAACGTCGCCGCCACACAACTTGGGCACGCTGCTCCTGCTGCTGCTGATCCTCTACCACGTTTCTCATACCAATATCCCCCGTTATTCTATCTTCCTTTAGCACAGTACGTGGTCGAAAATGCTCTTTATGGGCGTTTTCCCTGGTAGTAATATCTTGAAAGCGGCCATTTACCTCTGGTGGAGCTGGAGGGTCGAGCAAACACTTGCCGCATCACTGTTCCGGAACTGGTAGATTCTCTTGTAACAAATATCTTACTGGGAACTACCTTTTAATGCACTCTTTATATCTCGATACCATTGATATGCACTTACTTGATAGTATCTCAATACACACTAAGCCACAACACTCGCACAACAGTGCCTACTGCGATATAACACGGTAACATCCCCCGCCCGTGGAGACCCCACGATAATGGCGGGAACGACTGAGGGCTGGAGTGCGCATGCTCCCCCCCGCCTCCACTCCCCACCTCTCCACAACCATCACTCACCCTTACTTTTACCAATCCCTTTCATATCCGCACTAACCTTTACTCAAGTCACATCAATATTTGCCATTTATAAACCCATGGAAATAATTTTACACTATAGGCTTACATAATCTAACTTGCCTATGACAAACGCGTTTCACAACTAACATTCAGCATGCGAAAATTTTAATTTCAACTTTCAATGTTTTCATAAATCTGGCTACTTACACAGCATTTAACCACAGAACAATACTACAAATAATATTAAATGTATCTGTTTATTAACAATTACATAACCGTTATTCAGTTACTGTTCAAAATTAAAATATTTATTCAGGTAAAAGTTACCTGAATAAACAGGTATAAACAAAATAAACAGGTTTGTAACTCGTCTACAAGACGAGTTACAAGTATAACGTTGGATTTATAGATAGGTATTGTATGTACTAGCTCTAAAGCCACTAATACTCTCAGCGTTTCGGGCAAAAAAAAATTTTTTTTTAATAAATATGCTTATGTTTTTTCAGATCAGTAGGCGTTTTCCATAACTGGTACAAATACTTACAATTTTGTCTGTAATGAACAAGTGTACAACAGTTAATCAACCTAAAATATTTAGACAAATAATGCATATTTAGTACCGGGTATTTTTTTTAATTTCCAAATGAAAATAGCAATGAAGTGAAGCATAAGGAAAAAAGGCAACCACCTAATCAATCTTAGCCCTAATATAGCATAATAAAAATGCTAAATTAAGCACCAACTTCGTATACCATACAATCACCTATAAGTAATACTACTTGGATTTTTTTTATATTATTATGGAACTACTTTCTGAAATAGCTTGCTGGCAAGCAGTTAAATTTCTATAGGTCGGCAACCCGTCCTTAGACCAAGTCCATGTCATCCAGCGGTCGATCCCAAAGACGCATTCATAAATTTTAACATGCTGTTCATTCAAAACAGGGATTTTCTCAAATATAAATTAATATTTGATATTATCATATTGTACATATTTAGGCACTGGTTTGGTTAGATTAGGTTAGGTGTTTAGGTTCTGTTGATTATTTGTAGTATGTGGGTGAAGCATTTACTGTGTTGTGGCTCGAACAAAATTCGTCAGAGAAGCACTTGTTCCGGTAGTGTTCGAACGTCATTAGTCAACCCTTCCTCGACTCAAGTCCATTACATTCAGCGGTCAACCCCACAGACGCATTCATAAGTTTTAACATGCTGTTCATTCAACACGGGAATTTTCTCAAGTATAAATTAATATTATAATATATTAGCATATTGTGTATAAATAGGCATAGGTTAGGTCAGGTGTTTAGGTTTTGTTGGCGATTATTTGTATTTGTAGTACGTGGGTGAAGCATTTACAGCGTTGTGGTTCGAACAAAATTCGTCAGTGAAGCACTTGTTCCGGAAATGTTCGAACGTCAGCAGTTGTGAGTCGTGTGTAAACCGCTTTTCATTCATAAACAGGGGGTTTGGCGGGTGCATGGAATCACTTTTGGATCTTTGTTTGGAGGACGGGCTGCATTAGTGGAGTGTAGCACGTCCTCCAAACAAAGACCCAAAAGTGATTCCATGCACCCGCCAAACCCCGTTTATGAATGAAAACACACAACTCAAAACTGTTGACGTTCGAACACTTCCGGAATTAGTGCTTCACTGATGAATTTTGTTCGAACCACAACACTGTAAATGCTTCACCTACGTAATAAAATAATCACCACATCACCAAAATGTGTGCGCAAAAGGAATAACTGGCAAGTTAGGGAGATGGATTTTGAACTTCTTAACAGAACGCAGATTGTAATTGTCAACACAGTAAAATCCGGATCATCTACTGTGAAAAGCTCAGTCCCCCAAGGTATCGTACTGCTCCGATACTTTTTCTCATCATAATACCATAGATTTTCATGTTAGTAGACAATATAGAGGACACGGCAAATCTCCAATCGGATGTAAATCTGGTCTTTCAATGGGCCAGAGATAACAATATGATGTTTAATAAAAATAAGTTCGAGCTCTTATGGGTATACACACGAAACAATAGGTATAAATTGGATAAGTTTAGATTTAGGAAAGACTTGGGTAAATACTGGTTCGGTAACAGGGTTGTTGATTTGTGGAACCAATTACCGCGTAACGTGGTGGAGGTGGGGTCCCTCGATTGTTTCAAACGTGGATTGGACATGTATACGAGTGGGATTGGGTGGTTATAAGTAAGAGCTGCCTCGTATGGGCCAATAGGCCTTCTGCAGTTACCTCTGTTCTTATGTTCTTATGTTCTTTTGCGCTATGGAAAAAAAATTAACTTAAATCGGATACCATATATAAAACGGAATCAGTTCACAGTATAGAACGAAAAAGCAATGTAAAGTATCTAGGAGTAATCATGTCAGAAGACCTTACCTTTACAGAACACCATAAAGGGTATGCTTAGGGGTGCCTTCTTGTCATCCCCAGTGGCTGGGGGGATTGGTGCCCTGAAGCTACATAAACTCCATATTACCCCCCCCCCCCCCGCAAGTGGCAAGGCGAGTTAGGGGACAAGGTAGCTGTCACGACTGCAAGAAAAATGACAGGTTGGATAACAAGGACCTTCCAAACAGGGAATGCCATACCAATGATGACACTTTTTAACACTAATGCTCTCTAGGGTCGGTTATTGTTGCACTCTAACAGCTCCAATCAAGAGCCGGAGAAATTGCAGACCTAGAGAGCGTGCAAAGATTCTTTACCGCTAGAATTCCCTCTACAAGTCATCTTAATTATTGGGACAGGTTAAAAGTTCTAAATCTGTATTCTCAAGAGGGCAGGCGAGAGAGATATATAATAATCTACACTTGGAAGATATTAGAAGGACTGTCCCAAACCTGAAAACAGAAATTACACCATATAAGACTAGAAGGCATGGCAGAATGTGCAAAATACCCCCGGTGAAAAACAGGTGCAATAGGTACTCTGAGAGAAAACTCTAACATCAAATGCCCGAGAATGTTCAACACGCTTCCATTACACATAAGGGGCATACCTTTCCGACCCCTCACAGTGGTCAAGAGACCTCGACAAACACCTCCAAAGAATACCTGATCAACCAGGCTGTGAGCCATACGGCAGGCTGCGAGTAGTCGCGTCAAACAGCCTGGTTGACTAGACGACTAACCGGGAGGCCTGATCGGAGACCAAACCGCGGGGCCATTGATTCCCGGAAGCTACGCAGGTAGCCTACGAACCGATATCACCCGGTTCGTAGCTGGTCGTCTGAGACAGCGAGGGTATGAGGTGGTGAGGGAGGCGCGGAAACCCGATGGTGAGACCTTTTGCAAGCCAGACATCATTGCTTGCAAAAGTGGCGAGGCCGTAATTCTAGACACCTAGGTCTCGGCTGACGGCTTTCCACTCTCCCGACCAGAGCAAATGCGACCGGTACGGCACCCCCGAGATCCTTCAGTGGGTCAGGGATTACACCGGTGCTAATGCAGTCTCTGCCTCCTCAATTACCTTGAATTGGAGAGGCGGGTTCAGCAATGAGAGTGCCCGTGTTCTAAAGAGGTTGGGCTTGACCAACGGAGATTTGGAGATCTGCTCCGTCAAAGCCCTAACCTGGACGTACTCGATTTATCGTATGTGGTCCAAGAGCACGGGAAGGGGTTGATAATGATCACCCCTGGACATGGGCACGGGTGGACTTCCTTTGTGCCCCGACACCCAGAAGCGACTAGGGTGAGTGGATTCCAGCTAAGGTTACCGGGAGCCGGTCGGCCGAGCGGACAGCACACTGGACTTGTGATCCTGTGGTCCCAGGTTCGATCCCGGGAGCCGGAGAGAAACCATGGGCAGAGTTTCTTTCACCCTATGCCCCTGTTACCTAGCAGTAAAATAGGTACCTGGGTGTTAGCCAGCTATCACGGGCTGCTTCCTGGGGGTGGAGACCTGGTCGAGGACCGGGCCGCGGGGACACTAAAAAGCCCCGAAATCATCTCAAGATAACCTCCAGATAACCGGACGTCATCTTGGGGTACCACTTCCCCAGTGGCCGATTTTGGAGATGGCAAGTGGCTTGACCGAACCCGTGAGAGGATAAGCTACGGCTGGAAGGACACATGCGTGCATGTTCCTTGCCACTCCGGGGACTTCACTTGTTAAAGCCAGGCATGTCCTCCCCGTGATATATGTTTTTTCCATGCACGCATGACATTAATTAAAGCCGATCGTCTCCTGTCGGAGACGTTATTTATTCATTTAGTGGCATGCCTCTTTTATTTTGTTTCAAATTATATTTTAATGTACATCCCTTTTTTATGTATCTCCATGTATATTTATTTTTCTGTTTGTTTTGTACACTGTAGGCCACAGCATGAATTTTAGTTGTAATGTGTTTTTAGGGTTACTGCTGCGGGGCCTATGCGGCCCATGCCTTGTGGCTGGGTCGCTGGGCTCCATAGCTAGACAAAAAGTACTATCTAAACAGGAAGACGAGTTGTACTTTAAGTACTTTCAGTTTAGTAGGATGAGCTGATGTTTAGTGATACAAACATAGGTCTTTATTTATGTTGTGCACACACAGACATGAGAGACATAGTGGGAAGAGTAGAATAATCTGAGTGAGGAGCAGAGGTGTCAACACAGTCGGATAACACCGGGCATCAGAGGTCTACGTCTCTTCTATCAACAAATAAAGAAATACTACTGAAAGAAGGGCCTAATCAGAAGAGTTGTGATGGCTATGGAGGCCTGCAGCTCGTTGCTATAGGAACTCTTGCAGGAATTAGCCAGCCTAGAGTATGGTGCACGGGGCGAGGCCCCGCCAGCCTAGAGTATGGTACACGGGGCGAGGCGCCGCCAGCCTAGAGTATGGCACGGGGCGAGGCCCCGCCAGCCTAGAGTATGGTACACGGGGCGAGGCCCCGCCAGCCTAGAGTATGGTGCACGGGGCGAGGCCCCGCCAGCCTAGAGTATGGTGCACGGGGCGAGGCCCCGCCAGCCTAGAGTATGGTACACGGGGCGAGGCGCCGCCAGCCCAGTGTATGGTGAACGGGGCGAGGCGCCGCCAGAAAGCCAGCATAGATTACTTAAAGTTTAACAAATTTCCACAAATGTTATATCTACCAAACTCCTTCACAGTAATGCCTTCGTTGAAATGCTTTGAAGCTTTCCCTCCTTTCTCTGGTTTTCTGCAGAAGGCTAGTGTGTGTTCCACCCTACACGGGCAAAATCCTCGCCATACAAACTTACAACCCATCCTCCTGTTTAGATAGTACTCTTTGCAGCTATGTGAACCATCGTACACATATTGACGTAATAGACAATTATATAGTAAAATTTGATACTATTCACGTTAAAGTCCGGGAAAAAATAAAGCTAAAAAACAAACTCAAATATTCCTAGGCCTAGTAAAGCACATATGTGTTTATTAGGCTTATATATTAGGCTTCAGATAACGTGCATTATGCCAAGTATGATTAGGTTAGGTTTTATTAGCAAATACAACAAATTAGCAACATATACAACAAATACAAAACCTTTCCCGGTTAGTCCAAATTCAGTAGTACCAAATTCTATTTTCTAATTGTCCATTACGTTACTATACGTACGGTGATACACGTCATTACTATAAGTACTATGTTAACAAGAGGATGGGCAGAAACATCAGTTAGAGAAGACTGCTTGTGTATCAACCAATTGCTTTCGTCGACAAGATCATGTTTGTGGTTTGTTGCAGTTCAATACCCAAACAACTTTCTCTTAACTACTATACATGCTAATGTTGACCAGACCACACACTAGAAGGTGAAGGGACGACGACGTTTCGGTCCGTCCTGGACCATTCTCAAGTCGATTGTGACTTGAGGTGACTTGAGTCGACAATCGACTTGAGAATGGTCCAGGACGGACCGAAACGTCGTCGTCCCTTCACCTTCTAGTGTGTGGTCTGGTCAACATAATTTAGCCACGTTATTGTGACTCATCGCCTGCATGTACATGATAATGACTTGATAACAGTCCTGGGCGGACCGAAACGTCGTTTCTCATTTTCTGAAGCAAACAAAATTATAATGTTTTGAAATATTTACATTTCTTTTGTGAAAAAATCCGTAGGAGCCATGAGAGGATTCGAACTTATGCGGTGGGTAGTCCCACGAACACGCCCCAGACAATCAAACCACCACATGGTCAAAAGGATTACAACCTGGGGTACAACTGAACACGCAAGGATTTCCTGAGGTTTCCACTGAAGCCGCACCTGGATTTTCACACAATCCCCCTGTGCACTCTGGCTGTCATCTAGGAATGTTCTACCTTTGAAGCTCCTCTTTCAATACAGAGAGAGTAGGTTAGCTTAGCATGTTAAAGCACAACAAGCAACCACAGATTGTTCAATAAATCAGAGCTATATGTTTAACAGATCTCTGACCCTGTCTATGGAGGACGTGTATATATGCTGGTTAGAATTGTAAATGTGTGGCTATGTCTATGAAAAATAATAACAAAAATAATCAGTAATCCCACTAACGTGATGTATCAATGAGAAAATCCGTAGGAATGGTGATAAGGCTTCACAGACCCCGCGCGCGCGCCACGCATGTCTGGGCCAGTCCCGCTCCTGTGCCAGTAAGTGCCCCACGGGCTCATCATAGCCCGTGCTACTTGCAACTTTTGTTCAGAGTAACTGAATCTAAAACAACAATCTGAGATGTGTGCGTGGGACTACCCACAGCATAGGTTCGAATCCTCATCACGGCTCCTACAGATTTTCTCCTTGATACATCACGTTAGTGTGATTACTCTCTGTGTGTATGTCTTATATTTGTCTACGACAGCACATTAAATATTTTAAATTGACCAAATAACACTTTAAATTTCTCTAAATAAAAGGTTTGCAATTCCATTCTGTTCTCGAGAGTGAACGTGATGGTGCAGCTTGATGGTATAATGTATCATGAGCTCAAGTATTTAAATGTTGAGGGTGAGGGGAAGGTGGGTTGGTGGGCAAGGGAGGTAGTGGTGGGGTATTATGAGGATGGTGGGGGGGGAGGGGGAGGGGACAGTGGCGGCCGACAAGACTAGCTCAAGGTCGGCCACACAAGCTTCTCTTTCCTCCTCTGCACTGTCCCCCTGGTTCTCCATCCTCCAACTGCTGCTAAATCTTTTAAAATTTAAAAAAATTCTCCCCAGGAATCGGCTTCGTTATTTTTGCACTAGAGTTAAACTCTTGTTTATTAGTTAAATTCTAAATTATTTGTTTATTATTATCTGTTTATTAGTTAAATTAGTTAAATTCTTTCTGCTTGTCCGTCAGAAGAAATGTTGAAATGGTTGCAAAAGAAACGTTCAGAATTTTTTGTTTTAATTCAACTCAAAGTTACTCATATTGTGAGTGAACATACCTGCATAGTGGCAATATTGGGCAGCGTCTAATAAATCCAGCGTCACTCATCATGTGAGTATTTTTAATATTTGTATTTGCAGAATCGAGCTATTAGCTCTTGGACCCCACCTTTCTAACCAATTTATTTTTCATCTATGTCTACTACATATATTTATCTCAAACACGCACAAACACATCCTCAGGAAGCAGCCCGTAGCAGCTCTCTAACTCTCAGGTACCTATTTACTGCTAGGTGAACAGGAGCACCAGCGTGAAAGAAACTGCCCGTGTGTTTCTGCCTCTGGCGGGGATCGAACTCGGTCCCTTAGGACTACGACCCCAGAGAGCCGTCCACTCAGCCGCGTGATTCCAAGTGAACATACCTCAACAGAAATTATTGTCCAGCGTCACCCATCCTGTGAGTGAACATGCCGTCATGGTGACAGTATTAGGCAGCGACGCTCATCCTATTTTTTTTTATTTTGCCCTGAGAGGCAAGTTTATTGGGCAGCGCCATTCATCCTGTGAGTGGACACCGCCATAACAGCATGTACAACACCCCTAATAGGAAGAAACCCGCTGGGTTGTTCATCCTGTCACTTGTACTCAGACATAGCTGGGACTTGCTAAACTGTCTCTAGTGAACAGCTTCTCAAACAAGAAGAGTAACATTTGTAAACCCTAAAAATCTTACGTTATCTTGCGGGTGCAAAATGAGGAAATCTTTTAATAACAGTATCTGTATTTGACAAATGGTATTTTCCCAACTCAAATCCTGTGAGTGAACATGCGCCTTGGTGACAGAATCGTGCAACGTCACCCATCCTGCAAGTGAACATACCAGCAGAGAGTTTGAGGGTTAGTAATTAATTATCTTGTTTGACGATATGTTCATATTCGATAAATGAACTAGTCCAGCTGCGTCTGGGCACAAGTGACACGATGAACAACCCAGGGGGGCTTTCTTCCTATTGGAGTGTACTCACCTATTTGTACTCACCTATTTGTGCTTGCGGGGGTTGAGCTTTGGCTCTTTGGTCCCGCCTCTCAACTGTCAATCAACTGGTGTACAGATTCCTGAGCCTACTGGGCTCTATCATATCTACACTTGAAACTGTGTATGGAGTCAGCCTCCACCACATCACTGCCTAATGCATTCCATCCGTTAACTACTCTGACACTGAAAAAGTTCCTTCTAACGTCTCTGTGGCTCATGTGGGTACTCAGTTTCCACCTGTGTCCCCTTGTTCGCGTCCCCCAGTGTTGAATAGTTTGTCCTTGTCTACCCGGTCGATTCCTCTGAGGATTTTGTAGGTTGTGATCATATCTCCCCTTACTCTTCTGTCTTCCAGTGTCGTAAGGTGCATTTCCCGCAGCCTTTCCTCGTAACTCATGCCTCTTAGTTCTGGGACTAGTCTAGTGGCATACCTTTGGACTTTTTCCAGCTTCGTCTTGTGCTTGACAAGGTACGGGCTCCATGCTGGGGCTGCATACTCCAGGATTGGTCTTACATATGTGGTGTACAAGATTCTGAATGATTCCTTACACAGGTTCCTGAACGCTGTTCTGATGTTAGCC
Source organism: Procambarus virginalis (assembly GCA_020271785.1). NCBI lineage: Eukaryota > Metazoa > Arthropoda > Malacostraca > Decapoda > Cambaridae > Procambarus > Procambarus virginalis. The sequence continues at coordinate 13,949,156 of WNGS01165523.1, read as the reverse complement.
AGCCTCGCATATGCCGCAGATGTTATCCTTTTTATGTGGGCTTCAGGAGACAGGTTTGGTGTGATATCAACTCCTAGATCTTTCTCTCTGTCCGTTTCATTAAGTACTTCATCTCCTATTCTGTATCCTGTGTCTGGCCTCCTGTTTCCACTGCCTAGTTTCATTACTTTGCATTTACTCGGGTTGAACTTCAACAGCCATTTGTTGGACCATTCACTCAGTCTGTCTAGGTCGTCTTGTAGCCTCCTACTATCGTCCTCAGTTTCAATCCTCCTCATAATTTTTGCATCATCC
>WNGS01165523.1:13927442-13948762 GCA_020271785.1 Procambarus virginalis | reverse complement strand
AAGAATTTAAAACAAAAGGATCAATGCATAAATGTTCGTAATAAGGCAATAGGACACTCGGATTTATTAATCGCAGCGTAAGTAACAAGACACCTGGTGTGGTTCTCAAGCTATATCTTGCTCTGGTTAGGCCCATTTAGATTATGCAGTTCAGTTTTGGTCGCCATATTATAGAATGGATATAAATTCACTTGAACGTGTCCAGCGTAGGATGACTAAGTTAATTCCCCAAATTAGAAATCTTTCATATGAAGAAAGATTAACAAAGCTTAATTTGCATTCACTGGAAAGGCGAAGAGTTAGGGTGACATGATAGAGGTTTACAAGTGGATGAATGGACATAACAAAGGGGATATTAATAGGGTATTGAAAGTATCAACACAGGACAGAACGCGAAACAATGGGTATAAATTGGATAAGTTTAGATTTAGGAAAGACTTGGGTAAATACTGGTTCAGTAACAGGGTTGTTGATTTGTGGAACCAATTGCCGCGTAACATTGTGGAGGTGGGGTCCCTCGATTGTTTCAAGCATGGGTTGGACATGTATATGAGTGGGATTGGGTGGTTATAAATAGGTGCTCCTCGTATGGGCCAATAGGCCTTCTGCAGTTGCCTTTGTTCTTAGTTCTTATGTTCTTAATGTATGAATAATGTTTACTGTACCACGAGTCTAAGGGTATTAGAAAACCCCTAAAAATTTAGTTTGATACTGAAAATATTGTGTAAAATTTCCTATAATAAGTTACAAAATAACGCTACTTAAATGCAGTACCATTAGACAAAGAAACATGCTCCATATTGTACTGTGCAGAAGTTACTTAAGCTTCTCGTTGTTTTTATTAAATTTATCAAGAAAATGTTTTTGCGCATATAAAATGTTTTACTTTAATAAGTTACTTATGTGGAACTAGGCTACATGTTATAAGCAATATAATTTATCAAGAACTGTGTATTAAAATAAAAAAATTACTTCAAATTAGAAATAAAGTATTTATTAGAAAACATTGTGCTTCCATCGAGGGGCATGACAGCTGAATGGACAGCGCTTCGGATTCGTAGTCCGAGGTTCCGAGCTCGATCCCCGGTGGAGGTAAAACAAATGGGTAGTTTCTTTCACCCTGATGCCCTGTTCACTTAGCAGTAAATAGTTACCTGAGCGTTAGACAGCTGCTACGGACTGCTTCCTGGGGAGGGGGTTGTAACAAAAAGAGGTCTGGTCGAGGACCAGGCCGCGGGGATGCTAAGCCCCCAAATCCTCAAGATAACCTCAAGATAACCTTTCTGTCAACAATAAAACCAGCCTTTTAAATGAATCCATAAACTTGGAGCTTACAGCGGACAGTCCTTGGTTCCAACAATACAACGGAGCTCAGCGCTATACGATGGCAGTTTATTGCCTTTAGCGTGTCCAAAGGAACTACATCAGCCACGCAAGTACTCGAACATTAAATGCTGCTATCATCCCCGAACCAAAGAGCCGAAGCTCACACCCCGCAAGCGCAATTAGCGAGTACTGCCACCAAAGGGTCTGCCTACGAGGGTGGTCAAGTGTACAAATGATAAAGAGAATACATAAAATGAAATAAACAGGGGTCTTTAAATTATACAATCAAAGACAAGGGTGTCATACTGTACAAACTTAATTAAGTACCCGTCAGCACTGGTTGGCAAGCAGCGGTATACGAGCAATGTCAAGCATTATAAAACAAATGCCTTGGGAAGTATAAAACAACATTATAGATAGTTACAGTAATTAGTGGTCTATAACATCTTTCTTTGAGCCAGTAGGCCTATTCCGTGTATCTTTCAAGTATAAAGAGCATCTTTGACATATGAGCTAAGAAACCAATGAGAGGTTAGAGTAAGTATTGTGGTAGTGGGTTGAGAAGGTTGCGCGGAGCTGTGGAGGTGGAGCCAGGTGCTGCGTGTCAGGGAGGTTGTGTCCCGGCACAACAACCCCCCCCCCCACGTGTTGCCCTCACGTCAACACACCTCCACCCGTCCCTCAAAACTGTCCCCCTACCTTTCCTCACCACACACCACCTACCGCATGATTCCCTCAACACAGTGCCACCATCAACTCGCTCATTTCCGGGTAACTGATCTCCCAGCAGCCCGGGGGTCCTCTAAAGTTCAAAACATCCAGAAAACTGTCAAATTAGTGTGTATCCTAACCTATCAGAGGATCCAAAATTAGACAGTACGTTACTTTCGCGAGCCGCTTCCATTTTCTAGTACGACAAATTTTTGGCCTTATTAACGCATACGAGCGAAAAGCGACGTTCTATGTAGGAGGACAGGTTGCTCCCAGACCTCCCCCTCTAGGAAAGATAGTTACAGGATGTCTGTTTAGAGTTTTCTAACCGACATAAAAAGGGCACAAACACGCAGCATTAATTTTTGCCTGAACATTTTCTGCACGCGCGTGCATGTGTATCTTCAGAGAGCAAGTAAGAATGAGTAACAGAGCCTCGAAATGTAGGTGTACGGAACAAAACCTCCCAAGCAGTCAACCAAGGTGAGAGAGGTAAGCGTGCTCGAGTAAAGATAATCAAACCTGAAAAAAGTATATTTTTTACGTCAACTTTACTCTTTTTAAACTAACCGAGCCTAACCTAACGAATATAACTATGTTTTATACATGGTATATGACGTCACATTTGTCATGCCAGTGTAGACTTTATACCCTAGTGAATAATGGTGACCACTCCGGGAAAGTCGTCTCCTCTCAGCATTTCATCTCTAGCTACTCTTTCCTTTATTGCTTCACTTCACTACATTTATTATACTTTTGTTTATTTTCTTTATCTAGAGCAGAACACGAGAAGCTTCTCTTAACAAGCGTGTGTGTTACTGACAAGTTACAACAAAACACATATGATGTAAATATTGCGAGGAGTTTGGCGTCAAACCAAGTACGCAGCCCTAACAGTAGGGTGGTAAAGGTGGCAGTGCTAACATGTCTTACTATCCCTCACTCCCAGCCTTGACAACTCCTTAGACATCCTGCACGCTTCCCCATCCCCACCTCATACCAAACTCACTGATAGTAATACTAAAACACAGACAATCTACAATCCAGTGTGTCCGTTACTACCTTCCTCCATTACAGCTCTCCCTCCAGAACAAAAATAAAACTATTTACTTTGTATAATCAATTACGCATACGCATAATCGTATGCAACGTCTTTGAATGACGTTTTAAAAGAAAGGGAAGATAAAAATTATTCTACATTAAGGGAATGCATTGACGCGTGCTGGGTCAGGAGTAGGCACAATGGACGCAATAGGAAGAGGTGTTGAGGAAGGGCGAGGGAATTGGTGGAGAGGGTGGAGCAAGTCTTGGTGAGGACGGGACCAGGCCGAGGTTGAGGATCAATAGCGCGGCTCACTACCCGCCACACCGCCACACACACATCTTTGCTAAAGGTCACAGGAGGCAAGAATCATACGGTATACTTCAGCTGGGCCGTATATAGATTACATTGTATATATAATATATATGTTTGTGTTTGTATTTGCTTGCCCGAAACGCCGTGCGTATTAGTGGCTTTAGCCATGGTATATACTAGATTTATCTAGAAATACAACATTTTGTTTGTAACTCATTTTTTATGTATATACTATTACCTGAACAAACCATTATATTATTATTATTATTATTATACTAAATTCATTATAATGCGGTACATCATTGTTATTTGATAAATCCTTGCTTTATTTGCTGTACCTAAGAAACACGCAGTTAAGAGCACTGGATCTAATCACCATACAACAAGTAAAAGAGCCTGGCATACCACACACACACAACACCACCTCCATCACACTACACCGCTTTGTATTATATTAAAAAGGTATCAAACAAAGAGCTGCCACCACAGGCAGCAGAGTGGTGGCAATGCTTCAGGTGGAGAATTCTGTGGTGGCTTCGCCAACAAGGCGACCGCTTCTGCCCACAATACCATTAACAATAGTCAACACACTTCCAACTGGCTACACAACCTTCCTGTGTGTTCCCACGACATTCTTTCTACATTATACACATCCACGGTAAACAAACACATGACTACTCTAGACAGTTTAAAGAATTGTCAGTGGCTCCATTTTAAGTTACCATTGGGTTACCATTTAAGAGTTCATAGGCAAGACATGAATGTGTGTGTGTAATGGGGTGGAAGCTAGGTAACTAAGAAATTAGACAGCCAGTAGTCGATCAAGATTTTGTAATTGTTATTGTGCACCCCATACTCATATCCTGTGAACGGTAGCGCCAAAAGTATTACAGAGGGCACAGAAGATCTTGAGCAATTACATCTATCCTGCACACCTTATAATTATAATATCATCCAGATACAGAGATTGTTCCATTTCAATAGCTATGTATTTACAGTTAAGCATTATACATAACTGTTGGACTTCTAGCTAATACATAACTGTTTTAGCTATGGAGATATAACATGGTCATAGAAAACCTGCTGTTTATTATTGTTAGTCCTCACAGTAGTGATATCATCCAGGCCGTCATATTCGGGATACGAACAAGGTGGCGTAATGATTACAGGAGGCATGGCAAAAGTGCAAAACAGCCCCGTTGAAAAATAGAGGTGCAATGAGCACATATAATAGTGAACTCATCAAGGGCCCAAGACTTTTTAACACTCCCTCCAAACATAAGGAACATAACTAGCCGACCCCTCGCGGTGTTCAAAGGAAACTTGATAAACACACTTCAAGGGACACTTGATCAACCGGGTTGTAATTCAAACGTTAAGCTGTGTTCAGCGGCGTTTAATAACCAAGTTAACCAGATCACCAAATAGGCATGTTGAGAGACCGGGCCGCTAGGACAGAGATGGTGGACCACGGTACGGAACATGACACGCGGGCTAGATGCAGTTTTTTTTTTGGTTTACTTTATTTATTATGCACCTCATACCCCATCTTGTGGGCGGTAGTGGAAAGGGTTACAGAGGCATATAATGAGGTCAGAGACAACCATTTTGAATGAAATATTTACATATCTCTTGAACATTTGTTATAGAATTCTCTTAATTCACGTATCTCTTCGCACTCCATCACATAGTGACGGAGGGTGTGCAAAATAATTTTGTTGACACAGTTTACATTTGGTCAGGTCTACATCAGCAGAGAATGAGAATTCCCAGAGATACTTGTAAGCGAGTCTAAGCCGAGCAGCAGTAACATCTAGAAGTCTGCTGATTTTATTGGATGATCCATAGATGTGTGGCTCTTCTTGCATGATAGTATGATGATAGATGAAATTACTGGTGTCGATTTCACTTTGCCTCAGATCTACAAGATCTTGTTGAAGTTCTTGGTGTACTGCTGCTCTCAGATTGCTCATTATGATCAAAAGTTATACTCAATTTGCTTCTTGGGTGGAAAGGGAGGGATTAGAACTGGAAAGGGTGTAATCTCCCACGGTGCAAGAAAGTTCAGTTGTTCTCTCTTGGTATAAATTATAAATCTGATTCATTCTGGAGTTCAGTTCTAGTTTTAGTTATCCATTTGAAACAATGTTAACCTTCAATAAAGAAATTCTGGAGAGCTTCTGGAGTGCATGAGTTAGGATTTCTTGAGTTTTCAGATGATTTAGGGGCCTTGCGTCCCCGCGGCCCGGTCCTCGATCAGGCCTCCTTTTTGTTACACATCCCCAGGAAGCAGCCTGTAGCAGCTGTCTGACTCTCAGGTACCTATTTACTGCTAGGTAACAGGGCATCAGGGTGAAAGAAACTTTGCCCATTTGTTTCCGCCTCCACCGGGGATCGAATCCGGAACCTCAGGACTGCGAATCCGAAGAACTGTCCACTCAGCTGTCATGAGCTAGCCTAAGCATTTTTATATAAATTTGACAGTTAATTTCAATAACGAGACAAATGGTTGAGTGAGTAGGTTGGTGTAGAGGACATGAAAGAAGCAAGTGAGGAGTGGAGCAGCAGTAGCAGGATGAACCAGTGGCACAGCTGGCCCCCAACCTAATCAATGCAGGTGACAACCTTCCTCTACAATCTGAAGTTCATCCTCGCTCATACTTCCATCGCCTATTTTGACTAACGTCCTTGGTATACACAAGTCTATTATTATAAAAATAACAAATGTCTAGAAAGGGAGGCCCTGCATGCGACTGTGACAAAATAATAACTTCCCCCTTACCCAGGAGTTGTACGCTGTCCGAGACAAATATAGCAGAGAGGCGTTTATTTTAAGGCAGCTCCTTTTCTACATTGTTGTACTGCCCCTCTCATATCTCCCACCCGACCGCCTCAACCCCTCCCCCGTACCTTACCTTGCAGTTACCTTGCCTTGATTTTGGGGATCAACATCCACGCGGTCCGGTCTCTGACCAGGCCTCCTAGCTGATGGTCTGGTCAAGGTCTCGGCTGGTCAGTAGATTCACTATTTATGTAACAAATGTGTATTATAAATATACATATATTTTTTTAGTGTAGGTATGAGAAGTTACTAACTCAGTGTTACCGGTAGGCGCTACAGGCGGTCACGTTACTCCCATCACCAAAACAGTCTAACGATCCCTTAACCTGATCTCCGACACAGTCGCCCGAAACTGCATTTCGTCTCAATATTAATAATTTTAAAAGTTCGTGTTTTATCACCATGAATTTTGTGATGGGAATGACTACTTTTGTTTAAATACGATAATAAGAGCAACATTTGAAAATGCTGCAAAAGTTTAACAGTTACTCTAATGAGGAGAAATGCACAAAGGAGAAATCCCCTTCTCCCTTCCCTGAAGTAGCACAACAATCGAAGAATTATGGTGTCTTGATAGAGGTGTACAGGTAGATGAATGGTCATAATAGAGGGTATATTAACAAAGTATTAAAAGTATCAACATAAAATAAAACACGAAACAATGAGTATAAATTGGATAAGTTTAGATTTAGGAAAGACCTGGATAAATACTGGTTCGGTAACAGGATTGTTGACTTGTGGAACTAATTACCGCATAACATAATAGAAGTAGGATCCCTTGATGGTTTCAAGCGTAGGTTAGACATGTATATGAATGAGATTGGGTGAATATAAATAGGAGCTGCCTCATATGGGCCAATAGGCCTTCTGCAGTTACCTTCATTGTTGACCAAACCACACACTAGAAAGTGAAGGGACGACGTTTCGGTCCGTCCTGGATCATTCTTAAGTCGATTGTGTGAATCGACTTGAGAATAGTCCAGGACGGACCGAAACGTCGTCGTCCCTTCACTTTTTAGTGTGTGATTTGGTCAACATATTTCAGCCACGTTATTGTGACTCCTCGTCTGCATATGCTTACCTTCATTCTTATGTTTTTAAGAACAGAACCATTTGTCGAGACCTGCCGTTCCTCTCGTACTGAGCAGGACTGCTATCTCAACGACACAGTTTAACAGTAGGGTAAAACTAACCTGTCTCGCGACGGTGTTATGAAGCAGCGAAAACGTTGGCCTGATGACTTGCACGTGTTGTTGCTCAAGTGCTGAAAAGTAGAGAGCATGTTTGGTAAACACCTGACTAGTGCCTTGACGCTACCTATCGCAGTCTTGCCCCACTCATACTCTAACTATAAAAATAAATATAAGTTTATATTTTAACTTTATATAGTTTCTAACTATACCTTTTTATGAAATGGAAAATAAAGGCTTCACAATAACAAAATACTTTGTACTCGTTTTTAACAATATAGTAAATTAGGAAATATATCAAAGTATTTCCTACTTTATTATAGTGCTGGAAATGAGTACAAAGTTTTTGTTATTGTGGAGCCTTTATTTTCCATTTCATAATAATCATAAAAACATATAGTTAAATACTATATAAAGTTAAAATAAATCCATTCACTTGAATATAGTTATTAAAAACATAAAAAGAATTAATAAATTTAGAAACCACCTTTCAACACCTGAGCTTAGATTACATCATTACAGGGTGAGATAGAGGATTAGTGGCAAGAAAAGGTCGTCCCACACCAAGATGTGCACCGTTGTACACAGCGGTGCACCATTGGTCTGTCAGGTTATGTAGCTGGCTAAGGCTAGCTATGGGGAGCCGGTCGGCCGAGCGGACAGCACGCTGGACTTGTAATCCTGGGTTCGATCCCAGGCGCCGGCGAGAAACAATGGGCAGAGTTTCTTTCACCCTATGCCCCTGTTACCTAGCAGTAAAATAGGTACCTAGGTGTTAGTCAGCTGTCACGGGCTGCTTCCTGGGGGTGGAGGCCTGGTCGAGGACCGGGCCGCGGGGACACTAAAGCCCCGAAATTATCTCAAGATAACCTCAAGAAGGCCAATTGAGAGTATTTACCTTACATAAATAACCTGGAGGTTCAGCACGACTCTGAGGGAAATAACACACTCAGACCATCCTCGAATAATGATAGTGCTTACACGCTTAGGCTTAATGTGGTACATATTTGTACTATACTAGGCCTAGGAATGTTTAAAGCTTGGCTCATTTTTTTTTCTCATGCCGTTTTTGTACGTTGGGCCAAATAGTTGTTATATGTACTATTAATTTAGGAGGATGGATTTAAACCTCTCAATATATGTGAATTCTCACAAATGTAATCATGAAACTTTGCATTTAATAGTGCACTAAGAGAACATTTGGAGTTTAAGTTTTAATTTGTGGGGGTAAGAGTGGAGGCGCAGAGAGCGGCCTGGTGGCCGGCAAGCAGGTCAGCCACACCAGTAACATGCAGGCTGCCATGCACCACCACCAACTGCAGCAACCTTGCTACATCTGGCAACGTCACAATTCAGCGGCTCCGCAAGACGCAATCTTTTTCGGGTGGAGATGACTGGCCTGAGCCAGTATGCAGCTGTCAGTCAAGCTCCGTGCTGCTACTCTCCGCCAATTTAGTGTTCAATGAATCTTTAATTTGTTTAGCTTATTTATATACTATGTGCACACTTTGCTAACCTTTATGTTAGCAGAGGCTGATGCACTAATATAACACCGGATCTTGGCTATCATTTGACTGTTATTGTTTGTTGTATAAACATTCTTTCAAATCTATCGCTGGAAATAGCTTCCATGCCCTCCTAATTACACTTACTCACTACTTAAATAACTAAACACACCCATGTTACTCTCATATTTATATTATGTTGAAACTCCTCATGCATCAAAGAAGCTATTGTTGTCAACTTTTGTGTGGGTATGCAACCCGTCCTCTTAAAATAACCTCGCTTTTCGCTCGTATGCGCGCTATGGCCAGAAATGGACGTAATTTGAAATTATCTCGGCTCACGAAATGATGTACTGTCCCGTTTTCTGTTAAGAGCCCTCCACCTTATTCAATTAGGTTAGGAGAGGAAACTTCAATTAACGGTTTTCATGACGTTTTGAAACATTAGGAGAATTTCTTGCCCCTCCTAAGCGTCCAGAGGACCCTTAACTTGCTGTTTTGGAAAAAAATCCAAAATTTATTTTAAATTACGTCCATTTTCAGCCATACGGGAAAACGGGCCAAATTCAGACGTAATTTGTAAGGACAGGTTGATGCACGGACGGACGGACCGACCGTCCATATGTACCACCCTAATAGTACATACAGTTCCCAGCACCTCTTGGGTCCAACCGCACATGCACTCTCCTAACTGTAATTGAGCTTTCCCTCTTTGGTCAAGTCCCACAACCTTCAACTGGTGACCAGGTTCCAAGTTTATTAGCCTGTCATATCTGTAGTTGAAACTGTATGGTGTCTCCACTTAATTGTATATATGCTAGTTAGCATTGTAAATGTGTGGCCACGTCTGTGATAGAAAAAAAATGTGGACAAACAGAATGCACTAATAACATTGCAAAAGTTTCTTCTTTCATTTGGGTATTTTGAGTCCAAAATGTCATTGTTTAGGCCTATCAATTTCCTAGAATTTTATACGTGGCAATCATGTCTGAAATAATCCTTCTATCTTCCACTGGTGTGAGGTTTATGTATAACCTGGAGTATACCTGGAGAGGGTTTCAAGAGTTCTACTCCCTAAGACTGGCCCGAGGCCAGCCTCGACTTGTGATACCTTAGTCCGACAATCTGTTGCTTGGAGTGGCCAGCTGGCCCAATATCCACTACAACCCAGTTGTCAACCACTTCTTGCAAGAACTTATCTAACTGCTTCTTGAAGAAATCCACCTGATATTAAAATGAGAAAAAGACTAGGCCCTGGAGTACAAAGGTTTTCACTGTGCTTGGGCTTCATTTTATTTGATTGACTTATGATTTGGATTCTGTTTGACAAAAAAAATTAAATCAGAATTCTGTTCATTATTATTAACATCTTTGACAAAAATTATTTACAATTTTGCCTAATTTGAGGAATTCAATTAGATCTTATTAGAGTGATGATAATGCTGGTATTCACTATCACACAGGACAGAGGGTCATACACAAGAACTTATCAAATAGGTCCCTTAAAAGTGTCTTTAGACGAGAACTCCTGGGTGGATTTGAAGTAGAACAGGTGCAAACTGGAACTAGCAGGTCTATTGTTTATCACAATGAAATGAGTGAAGTAAAATATGTGTATGGGGCAAGTAACAAAGTCAGTAGACTAACAGATGTTGTCACAGCTCGAATAAGACTTGGCTACAAGTATCTCTGGCAGTTCGGCTTGTATAGGGATCTAGATGAAGTAAAGTGTAAAGTGTGTGGACAAAGACAGGGACACACACTCGAACACTATATCTTGGATTGTGGTAAAATTGAGCCATTTAGAGATAAATCTAAGCTCACTCTGTATGATATGGCAACCTATCTTATTACCAAGGGAAAATACCCGAAATCCTTGCACTGTATCCATATTTCGCTTCCAGTAGATAAACGACATATGAGATTGGGAAGCAAGTAGTGTGTTGTGAAGACTAATAATAAACAGAAGCTCCCCTATGACTCTGTAATATCTCCAGTGGTCAAACTATTATGTATTAGCGATAAGACCTACCATTAATGTATAATGACTTACTGTAAATATATAGCTCTTGAAATGGAACATTCTCTGTAACTAGCTGACGTGTAACTATAAGGTGTGAAGGATGGATGAAATTGTTTATGTAATAATCTAAGATGAGGTCTGACAAAGACCTCAGTAATGCTTTTGCGCTACCGCTCGCAGGATGAGTATGGGGTGCACAATAAACTAGCCGCCTCCAGCGGCAACAATCAACACAAGACAATAGGTTTAAAATGTAGGCAGAGCACATGGTTACAATCAACTACATTAGACTGTATACACGTTTCAATGAACGAATATGTAAATACAACTTTCTATGGGTCATCCAATAAAGTTAGCAGACTTCTAGATGTTACCACTGCTAGGCTTAGGCTCTGCTACAAGTACCTCTGGGAATTTGTAACATCTGCTGATGTAGATTTGACTAAATGTAAACTGTCAGCAAAACTATTCGCATACTTTGCGTCATTATATAATGGAATGTGAAAAAGTCGCGGAATTTAGAGATAACACCATCAATAGTGTCCAAGAAATGTGTAAGTACTTCATTCATGATGTGCTGCCCGAAATCTTAGGGAAGTATCCAAAATTTGCGTGTTCTGTCTTGTGTTGATACTTTTAATACCCTATTAATATCCCCTTTGTTATGTCTATTCATCCACTTGTAAACCTCTATCATGATCAAATGATCTGATGTTCCCATCACTGAAATAAGAAAGTTAAAAACCGAAATGAAAAACAATGAAAAAATAAAAAAAACTATACTCACGAAATGAACAGTATGGTTAACAACACAGCTCAATTCCAACGCAATGTCACACAAAATAATTAAATCAAAATTAAAATAAATCGAAATCTATGAAAATTAAATTTATCAATGTAATCAGAACCACTGAAATTGAATTTGTAACACATTTAGTATTGTGTGTGTGGCTATTACGTGCAAGAGATGGCGCTGTCTGAAAAAAAGACGTTTTTACCTGTCACAGGCGTGGCATCTATCTAGTAATATAAAAACACGTGCATATTCGAATGGAATGTTGTGTCATAATTTCAAAGCAATCGGTGAAGAACTAAGGGAGATTACAGCGTGTGCTGCTCTTACGCCCAACAGGTGGTGCTGTTTATATATATATTATATATATATATATATATATATATATATATATATATATATATATATATATATATATATATATATATAAAATATTCCGGTCACAGGTGAGAGATGTATATAGTATGTATGTATGAATAGGTACATAAAATCACGCGCCTATTCGAATGCAACGTTGTGTCAAAATTTCAAAGCAATCGGTCAAGAGGTTTCGAAGATTTCCCTTACATAAAAAATACAGTTTTAAAAAAAAAAACATGTTTTTTCCCCCATCACAGACATGACATCAATATAGTATGTATATAAAAACCCGCTCGGATGCGAATGGAACGTTGTGTGAAATTTTCAAAACAATCTGCGAAGAACTTTCGGAGATTAGCGATTTTGAACAAACGAACATTTACATTTTTATTTATATAGATAACAGAGGTCCCAGGACAGAGCCTTGAGGCACTCCACTTACAACATTTTCCCACTCTGACTTAACTCCATTTGTACTAGCTCTTTGTTTCCTTTGATATAATAATGCCCTCATTCAACACCCTATACTGTGAGCCTCTTATCTTTTTAATCAATCTTTCATGTGGGACTGTATCAAAAGCTTTGCTAAAGTCAAGGAACACATCGTCACAAACCTTGCCACTATCAAGTGCCTCAACTATGCTGGAATATAATGACAGCAAATTTGTTAAACATGAACAGCCGTTAGTAAAACCATGTTGTGAATCATTTATTAATCTATGTTTTCAAGATGAAGACGAATTTTATTTGCAATTATCGATTCGAGCAAACTTCCCTCATTTGGCGTTAAGCTAATTGGTAGAGTTTGATGCAAGTAATCTAGCCTCTTTCTTTAAAACATACAAACAAAACACTCCACTTATAACATTTTCCCACTCTGACATAACTCCATTTATACGTTATAGTTACAATAGGGTTATGGATGTAGCAATTGAAACGATAATGAGGGGATGAATAAAATGAATAAGCGATGGTTAATAACTGGACGGCAAGAATAGGTTCCGAATTGGAAATGAGAAGAGAAATAACAGGTTAATTAAAGAACAGAAATGAAAAATAAAAGCAGGGTAGGGTGTATACAGAGCAAGAATCCGAACCAGGGAGGAAGAGCATGTGTCTAGTGGTGCAAGCCAGTTCTATATGAGCAGCAGTGTTGGGACCGGAGCAGCAACAAGAACACATGAGAGGTAGCATGTGCAGGAGCACGACTGTAAGAGCATCAACATTGTGAGGCACAAGCAGACACCAACCGCCAGCAGCCCAGCAGGAAAAAAAGTGGCTCCACAGGTTTGTCACACTAACATGATGCCATATAAATATTTCCCAGCAATTTATCCTACATTTCGTCAAATTACAAATAAAATAAAACATACAATTTAAAAGATTTATTTTATACACAGTAAATCAGAATTACAGAGGCGGGAGAAGGATGGAGCACACGTAGAAGATATATAATAATAAAGTCATGTAGAGTAGAAGCAACTGGTGCCTCCCTGCACGTGGGTAGCCACCGCAACAGCTGACTGCCACTCGCGCGCTGCCAACTTGCGTTTTTAACACTACACAGCTCAAACTCTCTCTCAACATAAAACTAGTTAATATTAAAACAATCATCTACGCTGCGTATGCCCCTATGAACGAGTTGTTGGCAAACCAGATTAACAGGTGCAACTTCTGCATTAAATACAAGAATCATCTGCAGCAGATTCCCTTTTGCCATTGAAAATGCATGAACCTGCTCCACCACAACCACCCTGCCTAAGGCTCCACTACCTGTACCACCTAAAACTATCTTCATCTACTAAACTAGTAAGTTTGTACCTTACCTGACCTGACCTGGCCTTGCTTGACCAGGAGGCCTGGTCGACGACCGGGCCGCGGGGACGCTAAGCCCCGGAAGCACCAGCAAGGTAACCTCAAGGTGACCACCTGACCTTGCTTGACCACCTGACCTGGCCTGGCCTTGCTTGACCACCTGACCTGGCCTGGCCTTGCTTGACCACCTGACCTGGCCGGGCCTTGCTTGACCACCTGGCCTGGCCTTGCTTGACCACCTGACCTGGCCGGGCCTTGCTTGACCACCTGACCTGGCCTGGCCTTGCTTGACCACCTGGCCTGGCCTTGCTTGACCACCTGACCCGGCCGGGCCTTGCTTGACCACCTGACCTGGCCGGGCCTTGCTTGACCACCTGACCTGGCCAGGCCTTGCTTGACCACCTGACCTGGCCTGGCCTTACCTATCAGTCCCTTCCCAGAACATGTATACTGGATGGGGAAGGCAGACATAAGGATGTCCACACGCAAAATCTTTACCACTTTTCTTGGCCCTCGAGTGACCCCAAATACATGTTGTGTCGTGAGGACATGTTCATATTGGATTTGTTATTATTATTAACAATTGAAATATGAACTTAAAAAATGCCAAAACTTAGGTGGTCAGAAAAAAGCAACCACCATTCTTCATCTAAGATGGTGGAGGTATCAACAATCCTGGCAATCAACTGTCAGGGGGGGGCTGACAGCTGAGTGGACAGCCCTTCGGATTCGTAGTCCTGAGGTTCCGGGTTCGAGCCCCGATGGAGGCGGAAACAAATGGGCAGTTTCTTTCACCCTGATGCACCTGTTCACCTAGCAGTAAATAGGTACCTGGGCGTTAGACAGCTGCTACGGGCTGCTTCCTGGGGATGTGTAACGAAAAGGAGGCCTGGTCAAGGACCGGGCCGCGGGGACGCTAAGCCCCCGAAATCATCTGAAGATAACCTCAAGATAAGGTACAGAAGTAAGGCTGAAGCGAGTTGACTGGTGCAGACACGACACTGAGCAGCCGCCAGGACAGGTGGGCCGCCAAGCAGGCAGCGCTGCGGGAAGACACGTTGTTAAGATGGTTTCGCGGCGGTCTCAAAATGGCGTGAGATTACCTATGGTGAGGCGGCTGTAGTGACTATGTGCAGGTGATAGAATGGTGTGTTTTTTGGAATGGGAGTGTTTTGTGTGCGCGCGCGTGCGTGCGTGGACGGTATTGGGAGGTTGATTGGTAATATGCCGGGAGCAGCCTTCGCCGCACCTTCCCATCACAAACGGAGTGAGAATAGATTGAGCTACCTCATCCCTTTGTGTGTATTTATACCTCAAACTTGTTTCAATCTCAATTCCCCATCACCAATAACACAAGTCTTCTTCGTCTGTATCATATTAGTAGTAACAATATGATCAACATTTTAATACCGATAATAGAAGTGATGTAACAATCAACACGAGTATTACCCACATGACCGCATTAATATGTACGTCCCCCTCACAAGGACATACGCAAACAAAAAAGTTAAATTTAATTTCCCCTAGTAGTAAATTAGCATACTTAACTGTATAGTCTAAAAATTCATAGAAGCAGGTTGAGAGAATAATTTTTTGCTAAATAGGCGAGGCGTGAAGGAGCACGGAGTGACGTGAGGTTGCTGGGTTGGTGGTGAGGGCCGCCAGGCGGATATGGCGGGCTGGGGGGAGGGGGAGGACAGGAGATACACCACCCTAAAACCCGGCACACTCAAGGTCATCACTCACACCCACACCATCACATCTCTCGCAGTCAACACAAAAAGTGTAGAAATTAAACAAAATCATCAATTTATTTACACTAAGAGGCGAAGTTAAGTATCTTAACATTACACTCCAGCAAAGCCAACTGAACAAGTTGATTTATGGTTTTTCTCTATTGAAAATGCAACACAAAAAAGATGCATTTTCTACCGTCTGACCGTTCGATGGGTGGACAGATACTGGACTGAACCGGACGCCCTCCCCATCCCTATCCCAGTTATAGCTGAGGTCTCAGCCCGGGGTATCTTGGTTATCTTGAGATGACTTCGTGGCTTCAGTGTCCCCGCGGCCCGGTCCTCGACCAGGCCTCTACCCCCAGGAAGCAGCCCGTGACAGCTGACTAACACCCAGGTACCTATTTTACTGCTAGGTAACAGGGGCATAGGGTGAAAAACTCTGCCCATTGTTTCTCGCCGGCGTCCGGGATCGAACCCGGGACCACAGGATCACAAGTCCAGCGTGCTGTCCGCTCCGGCCGACCGGGGTATATTAATTACACTTCCTTTTGATATTACTATGTAACAAATAATACTCCATCGGCATTGAATACATTTATTAAAAACAAACGTGTATATCTTACGAAGGTAATGTACTCTTCTAGATGTGCTTGCAAAGCAAGGTTCAGCTTGAGCTAATGAACCCCACCTTTCCATTTATCGGTCGGCTAATGTAACACAAGAGGGTAGAAATAGCCTAAAATACTCTATCCCCATGAAATGTATTTTATTGTCTGTAAACGTACTTTAACTTGAAATGCAACGCTTTTTTTTGTATTTTATCACATTTACCTATTATTCCGTGTACATAATTTTCTTTATGAACAGGATCCCTAACAATGGCAAGTTGCTCAGTCTCAGTGCAGGTGGCCATATTTACTGCACTGGTCACAAACGAAGTGAGACAGGAAGGAATATCTCCAATCCTGTGGATGAATATTTGTGATCCTGTTATGTCTTTACAATAGCTTATCCAGTCTAGCTAGTTTCATAACTTACACAATCTTTCTTCCTGACGTCCCCGTAGATCATTTTCCTTTTGAACTCTAGGTTTATCAATGGTATCGTGACATCTGCCAGTCTAGCGTACTCACCCAATTGTGCTTGTGGAGGTTGAGCTTTGGCTCTTTGGTCCCGCCTCTCAACCGTCAATCAATTTATGTACAGATTCCTGAACCTACTGGGCTCTATCATATCTACATTTGAAACTGTACGGAGTCAGCCTCCACCACATCATCTAGTGCATTCCATTTACTAACTATTCTGACACTGAAAACACAGCCTACAGCGTGTGCTGTAGGCTGTGTTGAAGACTTGTTTGCGTGTCTGTGTGTCAGGTTCTGGGCATGTTAACGGATACGTAAATATAAAGTTTGAAAAAGTCAACAAAATTTAGATTGTGAAAATGTTGTTCACATGTTCTGAATTTAGTTCCGGGAGCATTCGATTTACATGCAGTAGATTCACATTTATATCTAACGAAGTTATCCTAATCTGCGAGACTTGCGTCGAAACTGTATCGCGTCTTTTATATGGACTAATCACTTGGCAAGATCAAGATCACTGTGGCTGAAACCCTAAAAAAATTCAGCCAGTGACTTTTCTAATGTACGTACACCAATTAAAGAGTAAAGTTCTCAATTAATGCAAATAAAATGTTTACTCATTCTTAGGTCTGGAATCACTATTCCAAAACTAATCTGACAGGAAAAAATATATATCTCATTCGTTGGATAATTGTAAACCAAATGGAATAGAAGAATCCAATGGGGATACTGTTATACTTGAGAGAAAATAGCATAAACCTTCCATTTAACATAACCTAATTAGAAACTGAAGTTGTCCTCCCAAGCAAGAATCAAATTCTTGGTAATGAGTAAGAATTTAAGAAGAGAACTAAAACACAGTACTAGTAAGACTGATTGTCGATTTAAAATATCAACAGTAATATCAAAAGTAATATCAAAATAATAAGACTGATAGTTGATTTAAAATATTAATTTGGAGGCGAGAGCGGGTTGTGAGTCATGAACCAGCAGCGACACGCTCACAAAGGCAGGCAGTTGTTTTGTTTTAGATTTAGTTACTCAGAACGAAATGTCCATGTAGCACCCGCTATAGCGAGCCAGTAAACAAAGGCAGCATGGCGCGCTCATTAAATATTGAGCCCCGTGAGCTAGGCTACTCATGCCAACTATTATTCATGCACTGGTAAATGCCACCCTCCATAATCGCAGACTCCCTCAAACAAAGACTTTACTACAAGAAATACATATTTACTATATACCAATTTTAGGCAGAGCTCTGCTTAATCAGTCATTGAGCCTTGGGGAACAAATCAATACAAATACACAAATTTCTCGCGAACATATGCGACCCTTTAGAACTTTCCTATTTCTACATATAAATAGGAACTTAATTATTACTGTAATAAAGCCATCTGCTTCATACAGTACCATGATTAATTTTATTTTTATGAAAGTAATAAGGCCAAGAAAATTACAATTATTAACTACTGAACAGTGTAATTAAAGCTATATACGTATATATGTGTAAAAGGACACATGGCGACTTGTCAGTCAAAGCAGGATTGCGTGGCGGCAACCCTTTAATTATAGTACACCGTGAACTTTATGCTAGCAACGGCTGCAGCCAGAGGCGCGTCGGCAATCACTAGCTAGTGAACACGCCAACCACGACTTGGACCAACCCACCCCCTCCTTGGCACTGAAACCCTCCTTCCTCTCTCTCTTCCTGGCACCAACCTTCACGACCCATTGCAATGTGTAGTCGCTCATTGTTCTTCACTATCAAGTTCGGCCTCTAGCTTCATGCTTTAAATTATCACGCAATAATGCAGTTTCTTCTCATTCCTTCCGTCGTGCAGATTGTTTATTGTTCCACAAGGCATATTATATATATATATATATATATATATATATATATATATATATATATATATAGATATCATCCCGAATGAGGGATATATACTTTCCTGTCAGATTAGTTTTGGATAGTCATTCCAAACTAAGAATGAGTAAACACTTTATTTGCATTAATTGAGAACTTACTCTTTAATGGGTGTACGTACATTAGAAAAGTTTCAATGCACACGCTTCTTACACAGAAAACATTATCAATTTTTGAATAATGTTGGAGCATGCACATGTTTAGATCACAGCTTTGCGTACAAACGTGAAAATACAAGGAAGTCTCACAAAAGAGAAAGTGTTTACAATACAGTACCAGTCGCACTAAGTCACCCAGGTTGAAGATTTACTCGTGCGCGCGTTCACCCGCCAAGTCAAATTTCGGGAAGTGATGAAAATGAAACGTTTATGTTTTTGTGTTGACATAAATTCAACTTGTAGCTCATACCTTTAATGATTAAAATACTACCCAATATTAAGACTATTATACACAATGTATTACCTTCTGTACAAGATCTTCAATATGTGCCTAGTTGAGAAAAGACGATGTATTTTTCTACAGAAAGCACAAGCTTCTTGATGGGGTAATTGTATTAGGTGGAGCAAGGTCTTTATCTTCTTCAAAAGCACAAGACTACAGGTGGCGGTGAGGTAGAATCAGCCAGGGCCAGTCTCCCTCTGTGCTGGGAAAGGTATCCTGGACAAGGTGAGCCCCCGAGGCCAGTCTAGTACAGTACAACGAACCCACCACCACCACCATATTCGACACGCTCTTTCTGATCCAGTTACCTCACACCACCTACAAACTACACATTTATATATAACAAAAACATTTATTGACGCTTTAGCTAAACATAACAAAGTAAACATAGAGCATACTTATTATTTGCATAGGCTAAAAAAAATGCTTCATGGTATCCTTGAAGTGCATGTTAAAAATGACTCCATAAACACGCCATAGCCACACCTTGGGTTACATACACACTGGGAAGTACACATTAAAAAGAGCAGAGAGGAGAGAAGCAGTATTCCAGAGCACTAATCGCAGCTTTCACCCTACTTTAAATATAGAGAAGTGAAGTAACCCATCTTATGCTTTTAACTCACCTGTCATGCTTTATATATTGCCTTAAAGAATTACTGCTACCACTCTTCTCAAGCCATCATTAAATATTCGTTTTTGAAAAAGGGTAGTATACCTGGAGTGGGATATGGGTGATGACGTGGTCCACAGGTTGTTGCTGGGAGCGGCCCACGGGCAATTATGTTCCCTGTAACCCAGTTGGTCCAGTGCTTTGGCAGGAGTCGAATTTTCTCTCTAGAATTTCTACTTTTGTACCGGCAATATTTCTGATGTTGTTGGTAGGATATTGAATAGGCATGGACCTTTGATATTCATACAGTGTTTTCTTGTATCTATGGCACTTCTCTCCACTGGATCTAAACTGCATTTCCTGCCATACCTTTTGTATGTAATTACTGTGCCAATTTAGAGCCTTGTATTCTAGTATCTTTCATGTTTATAGTATGTGATACCCCTCTCCTTTCCTTTCTAGAGAGTACATTCTGAGAGCTTAAAGGTTGTCCAATAGTTTAGGTGCTTTCTTGTGTCAATGCGTACTGTAGTTCTCTGTATTCCGTCCATTTCAGAAATTTCTCCTGCTTGAAGGGAAAGCGAGTTCCGAGGAGTATTCATGGGGGGAGAGCACAAGTGATTTGAAAAGTAGGAGCATTGTGGGGGCATCCCTGGATTTGAACATTCTCATAATCAATCCAATCACTTTCCTGGTTAGTTATATTTACTTCGTTATTCTCACTAAACGTTAGGAAATTTGACAATATTTCCATATTCTTTAAATATTGTTTTTCTTCTATGATTATATCTGATAATGTCTTGTGTCCTGTATTTCATTTACATTCTTAATTTTTACCATACCTAATTATCTGGAATTATCACTTTTAGATTGTTGTTTTAGATTCAGCCACTCAGAACACAAAAGTTCCAAGCAGCACGGGCTATGGTGAGCCCATCGTACTTACCTAGCACAGAAGATGTGCTCAATTTATCACTGGTAATCATTGTTATTTTCAGTTGCCAAATCGAAGACCATTGAAAACAGTTTGTACCTGCTTGATGGGTTCTGCGAGTTGTTCTACTCCCCAAGCCTGGCCCGAGGCCAGGCTCGACTTGGGAGATTTGGGTCACCAGGCTGTTGCTTGGAGCGGCCCGCAGGCCCACGTACCCACCACAGCCCGGCTGATCTGGAACTTCCTTAGAAAACAGTCCAGTTTTCTCTTGATGTCCACGGTTGTTCCAGCAATATTTCTTATAGTCGCTGGGAGCTTTGTAGTTTTCATTGTTGTCTACCAGAGTAATCCTAATGCTGTTTTTTGTATCATCCGCAAAGGATGACACAAAGCTTTGACTTGTATTTTTGTCTATATCTGATACAAGAATGAGAAAAAGCAGTGGTGCAAGGACTGTGTCCTGGAGTACAGAGCATTTCATATTTATCAAATGCCTTGGGAAATAGTGTATACAACCATTGCATTTTCTATTTTTTTAATGCTTCGGTGACCAGAGGTCGAATAATTGAAAAAAAAACAATCCCGCTCTAAATCCATTCCATGTTGACCAGGGTTGTGAAGTTCATTGTTCTCCATAAAGCTGGAGATTTCATCCTAATCAC